>OX639996.1:97765757-98965757 GCA_951828415.1 Anomoia purmunda
TTCTACTAAATGAACCCTTTCACATCCCGACAAGATTGCCATCATTTGTAATTTCATTCCAGCTAAGTTCGAAAAAATCGTAATCATTGCAATTGAAATCTTTAAAAATTTTAAATTATTTGTTTAGTATGTAAACACATTCACAGTCCTAACAGATAGTCTATTTTTATGTTTAGTTCAATCAATGTTCGGAAGTTTGCAAAATTTTGTATTAATAAAACAATTTTATAGGATTTACACTTTTTTATAGAGTCCTTCTATTTGTTGTTGTTGTTCCGAAAATTGTTCAAAGATCAAGACCTATTTTTAGCCACTTCAGACTTATTATTATTAATTTATGTTAAATTCAAATGAGTCACAAAACTTCATACCAATTTAAAAAAAAAACCCTAATTAGTAATTTCAACATCATTTAAAAGAAAAAAATTATATATCTTAAAGAAAAAGTTCCGCATGAAAGTAAGAAATAAAAAGATACGATTTTCAAGAAATCTAAAAAATAAAATTTAAAAAAGTCACTGTTTTCGAAAAAAAAAATTTTGGACACGAGTTTACATTTTTTTTCTCCCATTTTTATGCTGATTAATTGCAAAACAGTTTGTTGAAAATCGAATTACTAAAATCGGTTAGTTTTTAAAGAAGTTATGTGCATTAAAAAATTAGATTCAAAGATCGAAAAATAAGATATTCACAGTGAAATTAAAATCTTGGAATATCTAAACAAATTTTTTTTTCGCCTGATAATTTTGATCAGGAAACAACATATTCGAGTTTCATGGAGAACGAAAAAGATGGCCCGAATGGACCGGTTGTCTTGAAATAGAAAAGCTCTATATATTTTTTTGTTTTATTGTGATTTGGAAAACTTATCTGTCGGAATGAGAAAACTTTTGAATACGTTTGAGCTCACAAACTAAACCATTTTGAGTAAACTTATTTTAGTGGAGGCTTAAAATATCCCAATATTTTATTATTCGTCTGGATAAACAACAACTTTATTTGCTATCACTCTATAATGTCCAAGTCTATTGCAATATTTTGCTATTTTAGTAACTGTAAATAAAATTAAAAGTTTTAATTTCATGTGATTCCAATCAACTCCAAATTTGCCTCTGCGAACTTTACTTCTATCAAATAATTTCCAATAACGAGTTAACCGTTTCGGTACGATGGGGATGTTTTTATCCCAGAAAATTTCAAAAAATCGTATCTTTGAAGATTCTCACACGATTTGGTTGAAATAGGTCCCAAATCATTAGTGATTTTCTTCTCTACAAAAAGAAAATTAAGCTGTCAATGTAAATTATCACGTTTATGTCAAAAGTGAAACATCAAATCGCGGCATTTGTGTTGATGATCACATATTTGGCAAAAGCTTAAGAAACAAGTGGTTTAATTGTGAAAACAAGTGTAATTTAGTGAAATTTTATGAAAACAGTAGTAATCTTATAAAGAGGACAGTGTAGAACAGACAAAAACTTAATTTTTCTTTATTTGAGGCTAAGGTAAGTTCCGCGGTACAAAATCATCCCAAAACTGTTTATTTGTGGGACATTATCATCCCAATCGTACTCATTTACATTATTTGTCTCAGGAAAAAATAGATAGAAAACGTAGACTGGCAGCTTCGCAAATTGAGGATTTTTTACATAATTCAAGCGATGATGAAGTTGATTCATTTGCTGATAGTGGTTCTCTTATAGTCCCCAGTCAGGAAAGCAGTAGTGGTTCAGAAGAGGAAGAAGGCACGGATCGTACAGAAACTTTATGGGTGGCGTAGATTTGGCAGACAAAATGGATACCTTGTATGAACTTAACCGAAAATCAACTAAATGGTGGCGAAAAGTTTTTTTCCGGCTAATGATGACATGCGCCGTCAATGCGTGGATAATCCATGCGGAAGCAAATCATCCACGGCAAAAAAAAAAGATCCGTTTTTGGGATTTTTAGTGGAGCTATCCGAATATCTCATTGCCGAAGGAAGTACGCGTGCGAAAACCCGGCGCCAAGATTGAGCAGGACCCCTCTCCGCAGTGAAAAAAACAGAGCAAACAAAATCTGGGGAATCATTTGCCAAAAAGAACTAACAAGCGACAACGCTGCGTAAATTGTGCCACAAAAGGCAAAGAAAGTCGAACAAATCAGCTTAGCATTGGCTGCAATTTGGCATTCTGTAAAAAATGTTTCACACCTTGCCATCAAATATAAACAACATTATTATAATGCTATAATGTATAAAATTAACTATAAAAATAAAGTGAAATGAAGTCAAAAAAACTCTGAAATTTTTATTCCAATTTTGCTATTCAGGTATGTTTGGGATGTTTTTGTCCCAGGACGATATTTCCTTTTCAGGACGTCCTAAAAATAAATTATGAAATTACTTTTTTTGAAATAGCTGTAAGAGACTAAATCAACACTCTTTTTCAAGATTGCTTGTCAAAAAAGTTCTCGTCCCGAAACGGTTAAGGTATACTCACAAACGTTTGCACTCCCTAAATGTCTACCTCGAGTTATTATAAATTTACAAAGTACCCGACCCGATTCGTACTTTCCCACCGACCATCACATACGGACCATTGCAATAAAGTAAATCAACTGGAACTCAGGCTAGCAACATTTTGTTACAGATCCATAGATGCATAAGTGTAATTTACGCATACCGTTGTGGCATGTTGCCGACTGCCATTAATTAATTTAATGCCAACGCTGACAGCTGAGTTATTGACAGGCGCGCTGAGCGACGGACAGACGAAGACACTCAGCTAACTGGATACTCGTAGAAGAAGAGTAGAATGTAGACAGGTGAGCAGTGATTTCGTTTTGTTTTTTTTACACAACTAAGGCAAATAATAAATTTTGCTGTATTATGTGTGTGTGTGTGTGTCTATAGTCAGCTGTGGATTTAGTTTATATATCTGTAGAGCGCTGTTATGATTTTAATTATTCGTGCAAGGCTCTGGTGCCAAGTCCCAACCAAGTATTACTGCCATTTCTTACCTCTACTTTGGTTTCTTTTCAATCAATTAAATTTGCTATTTCTGCTTCAATTCACTTGCATACATAAGTAATTTTCGCCATATATTTTATTGACTGCCACAACTATAACTGTACTTGCTAAAACAGCAACATTTCACAAGGTTCACTTCCTTCATTTCGTGCACCGCGCATAATTGGCAACAAAATGCGGGTAATTATTGTGCCACAAACGCACACATGCATGCAACGCACACACTTGCGCAAATGCAGCATGAGAAAATATAACTGCTACATATGTATGCAATGGAAGTTAAAGAAGAAAACGAAAACGCAGACGGGCAGCAACACCTGGAATAGGGTGCTGCGGCGCGGCGCGGCGTAGCAAGTGAAATTCATGCGCTGCCTCGAACGCCTTGAAATCAAATTAGGAAGCGAAAGCTAATGAAGAATTTGCATTGTCCGCCTCGACGGCCGACGGCCGACGCAGCAATGTTTGCATTATTGAATTGTTGCGTTGCACGTTTGCTGTGGAATGAAGCGTCGCGAGTCTCATGTGGCGCGCGCACTGCAATTATATCGCACGGCTTTGATCTTTTTGCTTTGTGTGAGTTGTTCTAGCGCGGAGGCAGCGGGAGTGGTAGCAGCCAACAAATAATAATGCTAGCGTTCTTGCCACAAATACTAGAAGCACAGTCACAAGCGCAAGGCATGCTCGCCAAGCAGTGAAGTTTAGCGATGGCCAAGCGCCGAAATATGCAAGGCACAAATATATGGGGAACGTCTTTGGAGGATGAGTCGATTTTCCAACAGCAATTGTTTTTTGTTTTACTATTGTTATTACATTTCTTGCTATACTTGTTGCTGTTATTGTTGTTATCATTATGCTGCTTTGCGGCCTTTTTGGCATTTGAATTGCCGCCAATGAAAATGCTTTTGTGTGCCGACTCAAGTGAGCCGCGCGCGCGCCCGCTCCCATCGTCTCGACCGAATTGTGGCAGCAAGCAACCAAAAGCAAATAGGCGCTAGAGTTGCAAGAAAGATGAAAAGGAAGTTGCAGCAGAAGCTGCATAAATAACAAAAATAAATGACAGAATAGCAAAGCAGAAAATGGCAAAATGCAGAAAAAAATAGCAGGCCAGCTAGTGCGACCAAGAGTAAGAGGGGAGAGGGAGAGAGAGTGAGAGAGAAAGAGCGAGAATGGGGTGCACGGTATGTGCTGCATCAAAATGCTCCCAATTTTAGTAGCATTGTCGCAGAAGTTCAAAGCCCAAATGAGCAAGTGCAACCAGCGTAACAATTCCCGCGTGAATGTCTAGAATTTGTAGCAGTGGCAGCAAAAAAAACTATTGTGGCATGAATATAACATTAAAAATAACTTTAGTATAGTACACAATTTTTCAATACAGCACTTCCAGGGGCACTCAAGTGGAAAAATATTAATGAATTTGGAATCAGAAACAGTTCGCTTCGATTAGTTAGTTGGTTTGAGTGGATTGTCACCCTGGAGATAAGCATTTAGCAAATTGGCCATTTTGATTGCACAAAAGTTGGGCAACCCAAAGCCATCCGGCAGTTTTAATGAAGTTCAGTATGTCATGTAGACTGCATTCCGGTCGTTGAATTTGACAAGACAACAGATGGCAGCACTGACTTCACTGCGTTTAAAGGGAACATCGCAGTGGCATCCCTTGTATAGTATAGTTTTATAACGAGAATTCCTAGTAGGGAGGAGTGGAACCGTGAGTTTAACAATCCACCTGTTAGTATTGGCATCTATACAGATGGCTCGAGACTCGACAGTAAGGTAGAAGGAGGCGTCTTCTCGTGAAACGCTCCCCTGCAAATCTCCATTAGGTTACCAGACCACTGCAGCGTGTTCTAGGCTGAGGTCACAGCTATCATCGAAGCGGTAGAGAAGCTTGGAACCGGATTTCTTGGAAGAGATATTTTCGTCTTCAGTGATAGGCAGGCTGCAATCAAGGCTCTGAGTTTCTTCACGTTTAACACAAATATCGCGCTGAACTGCCGTCTATCTCTACAGGAGGTGGCCAAGCAGAACAGACTGTACATCATTTGGTTCCCTGACCACAGGGATATAGAGGGAAACTGCATGGTAGACGAACTTGCAAGACAAGGAACGACCAAGCAAATTCTTCAAGATAAAGAATGCATTGGGCTAGGCGTACCTTTCCGAAGATGCTGCATGAGCTGTAAGAACTATGAAGAGGAGGAAATGGTCTTACATCTTCTGTGTAAGTGCGTCCTGCACTGTGCAAAAGCAGGCTGCGGTACTTGGGATCGCCATTTCCAAAATGTTTTAGCAAGGGGTAGTCTTTCGGTAGATGGTGTCAATGTTTGTGATAAAACAATGGGCCTTCTATTTATGGCCGGAACTCAAAGCACATGGAGATGTCACGACCAGGGGCGATCGCTATTAGAAAAAACCTTTCTATAATTATTCAGGTTGCTTGTCGAGGCCATGATACAAGCCCGGGATACACCGAACGAAGCTCGCACCCGGTACTCACTCGGCTACGGCGTTAGCAATGTGCATTCCATTTTTAATTACAAGTAAGGATCTTGGGAAGAACACAGGGGTTGGAAATATGTAAATTGTCTGATTTAATGCCGGGGAAAACTCTGTTTCGGCAAAAGTTCCAAGCCATAATTTCTAAGCGAGTAATTTAGTCAAACGGATTCTCACATCTGGACTTCAGGTATGCCCATTAGTTTGGTGATAGATCAAAAATGGGTGAGGTAGGGCAGACAAACGGCACACCCTCTTTCAATCTCTACCTACACCAGACGAACTTATCAGGATGGGTTCGGAAAAATCCTCCAAATGATTAATTAATGAATGAATCGCCTCAGCGCGGACTAGCTAATGGGAAGCTGTTGAGAGTGACAGGGTTTTCGGATTTTCTTTAACAAATAGTTTTGCTTCACATATTTCAGTTTTAACCATTACAGCATTTTACATCGCAGCATGTGTCAGTTTTTTCCTACAAGGTGTCGTATAAATCACAAGGACAGTAATAATAACACTAACAATGAGGACTGCATTAAAACCGCAAGACATAACATATGCAAAGGAAAACAATTGAGATTAACTTTGAAATGGGAATAAACCAAATAAACTGCTGCTTTTGGCATTCGTTCGCTGTTCACTCCATCCTCATGCTTATGAATTTAAGTCTGATTTTCTTATTTATTTTTACTTACGCTGGCGCTCTTCAAGGGCAACTCCTTCCATGATTCCACTCAATTGAATTAAAATTCAATTAGTTTCTATCGTTGTTTTTCCACTCCACTCTTTACATTGTCTTCAATTTGCCTGGCGCAAACTTTACGGCTTTGTGGGTGGCATGTAAGGCAAGCAGCAATGCCTTATTGTTGTAGTTAGATGAATTTTGTGGATCCAAATATGTTGTTGCCATATGTTCTGCGAAGGCTACTGTAATGCATTGTTCGCAACTCGAGCTAACCGAGTTCATTCGGACTTTGAACTCATGTTTCTTCAAATAAGGCTAATTGTACATCCTTCTCATCCTTCTCACTTCTTCCCCTACAAAAAATTACTAAAGAAAGACTATTATCTCTAGTAAGAGATTAATGTTTTCAAATATTACCTTAAGCTACAACTTCCACGTCACTTTCATAACTTACAATTTTCTTTGCGAAGCTGCAAGCTTCTCCTGTGGCAGAAGTGTAACATGAGAAGGCAAACATTGTTGGGTCGCTCCTTCTCGGTTGTCGATATCGTCGCTAGTTGATGTAACCGCTCCCAGAAAACTAACTGCGCAAGTGTTCTCTCATTCGTTTCCACGCCCCGATGGACGAGAAGGGCGATGAAAGCAAGAATAATTTCAATGAGTACCCAGAGCATTCATCCGAGCACTATCGACGTCTCTATATAAAAATTGTGCTTGGTGAATTCAATACCTGGGTGAGTAATGGAGGTATCTATGCAGTGTATTGGACGTATGTACTTAAACACTCCGTAACATCGGCGGATCATTATCTTGTCGCAATCGAAACACACAGGAAAACTTGATGTCGGAAAACTTCAATCGCAACAGACAGCTACCAACGTCGCCACTCCACACCTGCTCACAAAAAGCACTTCCCAGCAAACCAGAATCCGCGAAAATTCCTCTAACACTGCGTACCGTCTTGTACGATATGGATGCTGGCTACGGAGTCACACTGTGATTGGGCATAATATGAGATATTTGCGAGCATAACCGTGGGTTGAAAAATAAAACTCCACATTAGTTGTAGATAAAAAGAGCCCCAAACATGTCAGTACGAAGAGCGAGCGAGTCGAGAAAAATTCTATCTAAGTTGTGACCGCTTACAAAAGGTTTTAAGACCGGTGCGAGTTTGCTGAAAGAATATGAACGGCGGCCTTCTGCCTGATGCCCAAAGCATAGCTAAATTGTGCCACTTTGCTAAATGATGTCAACAAAAACGTCGCCAGAGTTAAACGAGATGATGATCTCGAACCTCACATCGATAATGCCTGTATTGGCCGTTCTTTGGCCTTAAAATATGTGTTTTCCGATCTCGTGGATAGATTTCTGCTCATACTGAGATTTCGTATATTGTGTCATTTTAAAGCAGTGAATCGTTTTTATTTTATTGAATAAAAGCTCAGTCGTTAAAGAATCGCTCGTAATGCCTAAAAAGCTCACGCCGAAGAGCACCACCAGCCCGTTACAAGGACCACTCCTAGGCGTTTCATAGTAGGAAATTCATACCAAACTAGATTTCATATAGAGCATTCTAGCTAGAGCATGCCTTAGAAATATTTAAAGCGATGCACGCTGGTAGTGGCAGAGCAAAAGGAAGGTCGCCTTCCTTTGGAAAGACCAAGTTCAGAAAGACTTTACGTGATGTCTCTATTTGGTGTATGACAACTGGCGTTCTGTGTTGGAATCGGCCAAAGTCGCCAAGCCATCTATTGAGAAGAAGAAGATTAGAAAACGAAGCGATCGTTTAATATAGTGTTTTTCAATATTCAGTGACTGATAAGATATCAGAGACCGACCCGTACCAAACATTTTCCTGTGGAGTTTTATTGATTAACCATTCTCTAATCTTAAAATCGATATGTATTCTTCGAACTGGCATCGAATTTGTTCAAAAATAGATGCGAGGCAAAGCCGTTGAGCTCAAGCTTGTTTATAGGGTATACTTTGTCAAGAAATCTAGAACTTAACGCCAGAACTGTTAATAAAAATCAAGGCAAATATCTGGGATAAGTTCACTTTACTGATAGCAACTACAGACACGTCTTGCTCTCCGCCATATACCACTCAAACTGTCAATTTCAGGCTTCAACCTGAAAGTATGCATAAAAAAGTGAAAACAGTTTCGATATCTTTGTAGTAGTGGAATAAATTTTTTTTAAATTGCTAAATTTTTTTCAACTCATTAAAAACCAATAGCCAAAGCATATTGGGGGTAATTTATATTAGTATGAAATAGCAGACGGCTAGTAAATTTGGATTTACACTAAAACAGGTGATACATAAAAGTTAAGATTATTTAAATCCTTATGTACTTACAATTTTTATGTGAACATAAATGTATGTAAATATTTGTAAAAAATGTTCCTGAAAATTCTCATTTCTAAGAAAGTAAAAAGATATACTTCAAATATCTCTGAAAACTAGTTATGATAGATAAACTCACTTTTGTGAGCAAGAATTGCTAATTTTGAAAAATCGGCGAAAATATTTAGCTGCCTAAAATCTGTATCTACTATAATGAAATTTAATGCACTACAAAACTGCATACCAAAAAGCTACAGGAAATTTTTGGTTTAAAAGTTCATTAAATTTGTTTATAGTTTGAAACATAGGCTTCAATGGTTTTTTTTTTGTAGAACTGCAATTAAATTTAGAAACATAAGTAGTTAGTTAGTGAGAACATGTGATATGATTCTTATTTTTCGACGGAGTTTATACGCAATTCAAAAATTTGTTAAGGATGGCAACTGCAGACGCATTCCTTACCTCTGCTCGAAATTCAGTATAATTTAAAAAAAAAATATATATACATATGTGTGTTAGATTTTATTTTTGCTTTGTATATTTCGAAGTATAATTAAAAAAAATATATATATATGAGGCCATTTAAATCATATATTTTTCATAGTCAATATTTTTCATAGTCAATGACTTTTAACGTGATGTACTACAGCGACGTTGTCTCTCTTTTTATACGATATTTGGCATAACGTCGAATGGCAGAGTTGGAGCGGTCCGAAGTGATCCACTGATTCAAATGAGGATGCTTATTTAAAAGGGTATGAATGCCAAGCTATCTTAATTCTCATATTAATTTCATCTGTACCATTTATTGAAATAGTTTCGCTACGATTAATCGAATTAATAACTTAAAAGTCAGAATTGAGTTATCTGTTCGCAATTGCAATTGTATGCCATCCCATCTGGAGTCATCTATCAAATCAAAATCTAGTACATATTAAGTACATATACATCTGTTATTATTTTGATAGAAATCAGCTCACATTACTCACACGGCTGAGTGTATTTGTGGAATTTGCGGCACCCAATTATCCAAACATAAATCAAAGGCGCAAAATTTTGTTTCCTCTGAGGTAATGCAAACAAACCAAAAAGTGTCATTGAAATACAAATCAAATAATTTGGCAAACATCGCATGTGCATATCTGTGCTCATCCATCAGCAAAAAGTTGCCACACCATATTCATAATTGCTCTAATTTGTCATACCGTTGTGCCGACCCAGGGCTGTTTGCTTTTTGTTTTTGTTTTCATTTTGATTTTCGAGTCGGAAGAGTTGAAAGCAAGCCAGCAAGCCAGCAGCATTTGTAGCAGCTGAGTGGAGCCCAGATTTTTTTTCGAATAAATGCTAAGTGAATTAGATTGTTTTCACTTTAATTTAATTTAATTTTTCGCTACATTGCTGCGACCGGCGAACATCAGAGAGTTGGCAGAGAAATGGAAATTTTAGAGCAAACCCAGTTCACGGGTCCCGCACATGACGCCGCAACACACACGCATGTAGGTATGCTAAATATGTGCAAATATAAACCCAAAAGTATATGAGAATGTATGTGAGTCAATTTGCCGCACAGGTAACGCCGGTGGGGTCTGCAACAATTCAATTCAAGGAATCCACCGACGTGGATAGATAGAGTGATGACATCACAAGGTAGCAACGCTGCTGCACAGCCTGCAACTTTATGAGCGCAATTGTTGCTGTTGTTGTTGTTGTTGTTATTGTTGCTTGTAAGCCAAGTAAATTGAATGAAATGAAAGAAAAATGCGCAAAATGGGTTTGCCAGGCCACCAAAGGTTTCTCAAAGGCTCCCCAGCGCAGGCGCAGCAAAGCAAGGCAAGGCATGGCAAGGCCCGGCATAGCTGTGCAAAGCAGCGGCACGCATGCGCGCGTGTCATTCGGGCGGCACGTACGCGGCGACGCATGGGCGCGACGTGCGCACAAACGAGCCGACGCTGATGGTGACGCAGAAGAAGCGCATGCGAGTCAAACCAATACAAAAGAAGTTACGCTATACCAGCTTGGAATAACTGGAGCGTTTGAGCATGCGCGCACATTTGCGGAAATAGCTGAGAATGCGCAGAATTTTTAGAGGAAAATTAAATTAAAAACAAAGGCAAAATAAACAACAAAAATTGCTGGCAAATTGTATACCAAGCGTGCGGCATTGTATTGCTCCTTTTTTGTTTGAGTTTTTCTCCTTTTTAATGCACAACACTTCGCTGACCTTTCCCAGTGGTCACATGAATTATGTGTTTTGACAGGTTTTCATTTTCACTTACGTAGCTTAGGCCACGTTTTTCCGCACAAGTGAAATGAGCTTTAAACACTTTGCACTTTTACATTTTTCCACTAACGTTTACTCCTACTTTCCTGGGTCTGTTTTGTACTTTTTACTTGCGCCTGCAACATTAACTTGAATGTCAATGACACACACGTAGTGCATCGTAATACCCACACACATACTCATTCATATTACCCATACAAGCAACCCATAACTCACACTCCGCGTTGTCTAATTAGGCGAAAACTGGCTGTGCGAGCAAGTGCGGTCCATTGACTTTTGATGGTGTTAGATTTTATGTTTGCTTTCAATATTTTGAAGCAGTCCTTAGCATTAAAAAAAAGAGTTAGTAGTTTCATTCGATACTTTCTCCAATTCTACCTTCTACTCTTTTCTCCTCTTTTCTGCTCTTTTTGCCCCCCCCCTTTTTTCACATTTCATTTATACATCTAACTGTGGAATTTGCTAAAGTTTTCTTTGAAGTATTTAGTATCGCACGTGGTATTCCATTTGCTTACCATTTCGTTCACTTATTTCACTCATGTATGCAATTCTCAATCTGTTTATCAAAAAAATGTGAGATGTCCCAATTATTTTATTCATGTTCATTGCATTGCAGTCAAGGTGAGCTGATGGATAGCTACTCGTACTTTATAGAAAGGACTAAACTTATGATATACCGTACTCATTTCTAGCTTTCAATCAAAATTATGGACACGAATCAGGCTGCAAATATTGAAATATACAAAGTAGTTGCATCACTCCCACTGCTCCTCGAACATAAAATTTTGCCTTATTTCGCCATATCAGAAACAATTTTCACTTTTGTTAATTGATATTCGAGCCTGATTTGTTCCAATCGTTTTCTAGTATGGTAAAATAAGATAAAAATTGCATGCCAACCGTAACGAAATGCCATGCAACTTCTTTTTAGTCTACCTTTTCTGTATTCAGTTCGGAAAAATGTGTACCCTTTTTCGTCCAACGTGTTATTCTTAATGCTACTGATTTTGACACTTTTATGTATCCAATTTGATATTTTAGTCTAAGCAAAGTTGACAGCGCACACCAAGAATTGGAAGGATTACCGTGTGACGTTGTTGCGGATCTTCAGTTCCTTCATACTGTTTTTATTCCACCTGATTTTCACATCTAAATATTATAAGTTTTCTACGCGAATTCGAAAAAAGTCAGAGTTTAAGTACTCTATTCTAAAAAAAAATCATTTTATAATTATCGAGTAGAATATATTAGCATTGAATGACAAAAGTATAGATATGGTATCGCATTGTACCATAATACGTGTCCCTTATCATAGCGACCTACTGGCGGTAGTAGTTTTCTTATTGTGTCCCTCTCATTCTCTGAGTGGTGGCGAGAGAAGGAGTGAGCGAGATTGGTATATCTCCTGCCTATAGTAGTGATAAAAAACATTGTAGAGCCGATTAATCGGTTAATAATTAATCGATAGCACTCTGCTATTAATTTCTATTAAACAACACTGGCTGCTTTATTTATTTATTTCATTTTATTTCACCAATTAGAGTACAACTCAGTTAGATTTCTAAAATTAGAGGAAACTTTAAATTAAAAGAAAAACGAAAAATGTGGTACAATAATAACATACTTCTACAAAATATGTTGGCATGTAAATATGTAACTGTATTAGAGTAGACTTGTTGCAATTTAAAAAAAAATGCAAAAATACATTACTAGGTTTTGTTTAGACTTAAAACTCTCACGAGAATACGAAAAAACATCTAAATTAGAACAAAACTGGTTAGTCTGCCACAGACAACGTGTAAGTATCTAACTAAGCGGAACATATCGCTGAATCTGAGATCCCGAGCACGACAATTGAAAAGTATTAATTCAAGCAAGAAGTGAGATTTAATGTGGCTGGTAACTATGTCCCTAATAAACTTAATAGAAGACATTTTTCTACACGTTTCTAATGTAGACAATGCCAATAAAAGGAACCTGCATTCATAATCCAGCATACTACATATTCACCGGCGGAAGTGAATTACGTACCTGGTAAAGCGTTTTTGAACCTTTTCTACACTTACGGATGAACCCGAATAGAAAGGATCTCAAATGATGCTACAAAACTTAAGTTTCGATCTAACAAGTGAAAAGTATAAACTCTTAAGCGGGAAGGAGTCCCGAAATTCATTTGAATTGTTCATTAGAAAACCGAGCATTTGACCTAGCCTTGGAGATTTTTATTTGCTTTTTTGTTAAATTATGGTAACTCATTGCCAATTTATTCAATATGTATATATTACAGTTTTGTCTTAATTCTTTTAATTTTTCTATGATATTTATTGCAAAAAGCAAAAGCCATGTAATAAAACTAATACTTTATCTGAATTTTTGAGTATTTAGATAAGTATCGGAATTTATGAAATTTGGAAAAATCAATTCTTAAGAACAGTATTTAAGAATAAAAATTTTGACAATCATCTCGTTGCAAGTACAGTCTCACTTTTTGACCACATTATAAAAAAAAAAAAGTAGATGCTTGTTTTTTTCACTGCAGCCAATTATTTTTGTATAACACTTGAAACACAGGTATTCAATTGTTCGCTGCTCTATTTTAATATTGCAATAATTAATGTTTATTTTAATAGCAAATATTTCAGCGTCGCACTCGAATAAACTTCAGTAGTAAACAACAAAAAAAGTCAAACAACTGACATGTGACATTTTTGTGTTCTTCTTTTCTTTATGCGAAATTGCAATCTTTCAACAGGGCGTAGGAGCACATATTAACAATGTCCAACGATCTACACCGCTTTCCTTTTCCCATACAAAATCTGAGTTTTTTTTTACAGTTGACTAATTTCAATTTTTTTTTTCCTTAAATAAACCAATTTCGTACACATCACTCATGACAATCTTTGTACGCATATTTTTGCGGCAACCGCAAATCGCCTATTTGTAAAATAAATACATTTGCAGCAATTTTGTCAACATTACAATGAATATTTGTCACCTAGCTACTTTTAGCAAACATCAAGTAACTAAAATCAATAATTAGAAATTAAATTTACTAAAAACCTAACAACGTTTTGCCGACGCGTGTTGCATAAAAATTTTAACATTTCTTCACTAAGTAAACAGTAAATAAAATTTGATGCAACAAACGAAAACACAGCGATACAAACATAAATGACGCAAATCTATTTTGGCATGCCGGATTTGTAAACAAAGGTAAATTCGTAGAGAAAAATTGTTGGGAGTAAAAGATAATAAATGCAAAGCTATTACAAGATACCAGAATAGCACCAAAAACAAAAGGAAGGTAAAACAAATCTACACAACGCAACGTTTTACTGCTACTGAAAATCAATTGCTTTTGACAAGTGATAGGCAGGAGTTTTGCGCCTTTTGTGGGAATGCAAAAGTGCCATGTTGAATAGTTGAAATCAAAAGAAAAATAAAATCGAAAAAATTTTAAAAATTTCGTAAAGTATGATATATCTTATTTAATAGAAAACGAAAGTTGAAGAAAACAGTGCGAACTCGCTTTACCGTGCTATGGATTATAACCTATACATTAAAATAACGAAGAATTTTAAAATGGCACTCCTTTTTCATTTATTTTGAATATTTATTGAACAATGAAAGTCATCATGATCGGCTCTCTTATGGCTGTCACTAAATGACAGCTGCCACTTCGCCATTTTTATTGAGAAGTGAAAAAGGATACAAAATGAAGTATCTAGAGGAAAAATTATTCTGGTTTCTCGTTACCAGTACACCTCAACATTATCATCTAAAGAAGTGCTGCCAATATTGTACCTTTTGAACCCGCATATCATGCCTTTAATGGCGCGGGTGTGATGAAAGACTTATAGAGTGTGTTTTTGGTTCATCAAGAGAGAGCAAGAATTTTAGATTACTAGATTGCTTCTTCCGCGCTGAGAGCAATCACTAGTGACGAAATAATAGCTAGAGAATAGGAGAGCAAAGAAAAAATTATTCAAAAGAAGAGAAAAATGTGGGCAAGCGACAGAAGTATTGAAAGTTTTTGTTAGGCGTTGTTTGTGTAAAATAAATACCATTTGAATTTATTTCGTCGGCGAATCGGTGGATGTTGTTAAATCGACAAAGAGAGTATAAGCGGTCCACGGAACGAGCAACATTGTTGTTAGTGTATATGGTGGTTCCCGGATAAACAAACTGCTCCACTTTTTCACAATAAAAATTGCCAATAGCCTTATTTGCCATATCCTGAATTCTGTTCCCGCGGTAGGTGGCAAATATCGCAGAATTTCTCTTTTTGTGGATTTGACGGAATATACTTAAATTTCAATTAACAGAGCCTCAGTGGTCTTGTTGTTCTTTAGAAGCGCTATTGCCATTCGCATTTCGTCCAACGTGGATCAAAGAATTTCGGCTCCGTCTTCATTGATTGGGAGTACTCTGGATGTCCGTCATCATATCGCGGTTTTTATTCTTAAAGGAAGTTTCTCAGGTCGTAAAACCTTCTGTAAGCTGAACGTTTTTCCTGTTCGCAACCACCTCAAGTTCATCGCTTCTCACGGAAGATATACATCGATTCCTTCTTCAACTACATATATTGCGCCCCACATAACGAATCGCACATGGTCTTAGTGTGGCTCTATTAGATTCGCCGCTTTTTTCTGCAGTGGCGCAGTATTCGTACCAGATGTTGTAGCGGAAAATTAGCGGCGGCACGTAAAGAGCGAGATATGTGGTCCTTTTTCCTGCAGATATAGTTTTGTTGAACATTGTTCGCAGAAAGTAGGAGTGCAAGTCGGGTGGCAAAACTATCGGCTATTTGCTGTGATTGGGCGCCGAGCTTTCCTTGACTGAACGTGCGCTTTTTGCTGCACAGAGGCGTGTGCGAGTCTTGGCTTTGACGAGCTGGTGATCCGAGTCTTTGTTTTCTCCTCGAGTAATGGGCACGTCCACACCACTAGAAGCATGCCTCTCGTCGACTACAACTTGTTCCAAACGAATTTTTGTTTTTCTTACCATCTTTTCTTGCTGAAACCTGGTACTACTAACTACCACGTTACGGATCCGAATGACATCGACCGTGGTTGGGTCCGTTAGCGGATGTTTCGTCGTGTGGGCAGAATTTACATGTGGAACCTAAGTTCTCTTCGCGTACTATCCTGGAACTAAAATCTTCATAACAGCGATATTTAGTGTCATCATTTTTTTATTGAAGTGGGGCGTGTGCGCAAATTAGCGAAATATTAAAGAACTCTGCTTTAAAGTGAGACTTTTATTCACTGAGGAGATTGAAAGTACTTGGTGGCGTAGTTTCTGTCCTGTCACACATTTGACCCCGAATTGGCTGTAGTAGACATCGCAAAACCTGGTGCTCTTCATTTCTTGTCCCGTTAATCACATTTCTTGGGTGGTGGTGACGTCAGCTTTTGCCTTAACAAGAACATTAAATTGCCTGCAAGAGGCATCTTCCCAATTAAGCGTCCAGAGGTCAAGGAACATGCCTTCAAATCTTAGTATTTAATTCATTTGTTGGACAAGGTAGTTACCAAATAAGGAAGTAAAGAGAGTGGGGGTTTAGTCAAAAATACCGGCATAATTAATCGATCTAACGAAGACTTTCTCTTTGTGTCGTGATATTCTTTGCACTAACCAAAGCTCCTAGTAGGACAGAGTATGTCTTGTACGAGACTTATTTGTAGCCCACAAAAACCACTACCACACCCAGCGGAGGCGGACTTTTCCTTATATGATGGTCATATAAACCGGTTAGTAGAAAATGATATAAATCAAAAGACATATTTAGCGATGCCCTCTCAACCTTTTCATTCATTCGTCTTTAAACATAAACTCATGTCAAGTCGTAGCAACATTGTTGGAAAAACCAAGCGTTATCTATGTCTACGAGAGAAACACGCCCGTAGCAACATTTGCATGCACAAGATTTGCAATGTCAGCAACTATTTTCCATAGCTGATTGTGTGAGTGGCGTTTTGGCATCTTTGAAGAAAATTTTGTCAATCAGAAAAAAAAAAGATATTTTTTTTTTTGTTGGTTGCCAAACAAGCAGCTTTGGTTATGGCTACACATTCAACCGTTACGATTAGCTAGCGATAGCAAAGAATTTTGTAGCCAAGCAATTTTCGATGTTTTTTTTTTATTGCTTTTACCTTTTTCCCCCAATATATTGCACAGCGATTGTTGTTTAATATTTGTTGCTGCCATTGTCAATGCAATCGCGACAATTGTCACTACTGCTGCCACTCCTGCGCTGACATTCTTACCAAATCTGACTAAATTCCGGCATTGCCTATTGACATTTCCAATAGCGGCACGTCAACCGCCGCCCCAGCAGCATTGCAACAACAACTTTTGGTTATTGTCAACGACTTGCTCGTATTTCTCAAACCACAAGGAATTGTATTAGCTTTGGGGCCCGGGACCATAAACCATTCAACGTATCGCTGTCAAATCGATCTGCGATACTTTAAATCACAATTTCATCGCTGCCACAAGGTAATCTGTAATCATTCTTCTGCTTGTTCTTCATTGTCGAATTTTTTGTTTGTTTGTTTTGTTTTGTTTTTTTTTTTTTGTTTTATACAATTTTACAAACTTTGCTCCATTTCGTAGCCGCTTGCATAATCGCGCTGTTGGCAGTCAGCCAAGCAGAAATGGCAGTGGCAATGCAATTGCGGCAACAACAACAAAAACAAGCAACAATCACAGCCAGTGCAAGTAGCAAATGGAAAAACATTTTATTGCCACAGCGCGCGCACATGTCAACGGCAATAACAACAACAGCAACAGCAACAACAACATAGCTTGGCATGCGTTCAAAACCAGCAACAACAACAGAAATGCTTCGCTCCATGGCCATCGCTCGTACGCCGTACGCGCTGCTTCAATTGCCGCTGATCGCTGATCGCCGATCGGCGATCGCCGCCGCCGCGCGCATTTATTTCAATTTCAATTGATTGTCGTACAATCGCATGAATAATTCAATTTCGTACGCAGCGCCAAAGTCAACAACAACTGCAACAACTATAACAACAGCAGTAGCAGCAACAACAATGCCAATAGCTGTAACGCAGTTCGGTTTTTACAAGCCAGCGATTTGTAATCGAACTTACAGGTGCGCGTCGAGCGGGGCATGCAACGCACAATGGTTTGAGGCATGAAACCTATGCACTTTTTTTTGCTTTCTTCATTTTTTTTTCGTTTTTTATGCGCTCTTGCATTGCATGTGATTTTCTAGCAATTTTCCATTGGATGAATAAGACAATCCCGTGCTATTGAGGAAATAAAATTTATGAGACTGTGCTGGTGGCATGAAAAGAAAAATTGCTCTTGAATTGACTGCATAATTTTGGTTTAAAATTAAGTTAAGTAAATAAATGCGACTACTTGTGCATTTAGAATGCTTTCAGATGGATTTCTAGATTATAGATTTTTATTTATTATTTTATTTTATTAGTTGATCGTTGATCTTATATGTACTGGCCAACTGAAATATTTGAGAATCGAATGCATAAATTAATAAAGATTTTATCTATAAGGTTATCTTCAAAAATAAGCTTGTATGGTGGGTGGAATGGGAGCAGACGGTCAACCCAAATACCGAAAGTATAAAAAAGTACGAAAACAGAGAATAATACCATAAGAGGCTCGATTATTATTTTAAAACTTTCAATTAATCAGCTGTCATTAAACCTGAGTGCTCTCGTACGTGCATATTAAATTTTGTAAATTTCTCCATTAAAAATTATCTCATATCCTGGTTGACGTAACTCCCGCGGAAAACATAGGATATAAAATTTTGAATAAATGTCTCCAAAGAAGAGAAAATTCCAACCCGTCATATTAACGCAACAATTTGGTGCAAATTATTGATTTTTATGTATTTGTGTTCGTTAGATCAAGTTGAATGTATTACCGGAAATTGGCTTGACTTGTTTAAATCTATGCCGAACTTTTCTACAATTTGTAGTGTGCATAACCGATGCTCCAATATATTTACAAAAAGTTTAGCATTTTTTTGTTAAAACTTGGCTCAAAAACTAAGGAACATTTTGCAACCCAGTTTTGAAAGTACATTTTTTAGATCTACGACATGCATATTGAGCCATGAAACGATTTATCTGTGCTGCACGTGCAAATAAGAAATTCGAAAACGATTACGCCAGGGGGCGCTGCAGTCGAGATATTCATAAAATCTGTACCTACTATCCGTTTTTGATGAAATTAAAATGGTATACTGCAGGTATAGAGAGCAACAGTTGCAATAAATATAATCGGGTGTTTGACGAGAAATGATTGGAAAATGCAGGGCGTTTTCATCGAAAGAGCATGACGACGTGATCAAATATCAATTTTCAATGTCAGGGTAAGCCAAAAAAGGATCTATGCTCATTGTGTCAGAAAATTCGATATCCACGACGAAACCTCCGCCAAAGTATTTTGACTAGTCAACTTTGTCGCGACTCGAAACACTGGCATAGAAAACTAAATACGAAACTCTCTTAATTGCTCGCAAAATAGGGGACTGAACTCGTGTTTGACGAGAAGTAATTGGCAAAAGCAGGGAGTTTTCTAGTTCGATAGAGAAATAGAGTAGAAGTTGTTTTGCCAAAAATCGTCATATTTGTTTTGAAATATCATACAGGGCGTACACTTGATTTTTGAAGGAAAGTAAATAATATAGTTCTTAATTAATAAAAAAATGCCCTTAAAAATGTCGATTATAATTTTTTTTAGAGAACTGGGTATATAAAAAGCATTTATTTTTAAAAGCTTCCAAATTTGTATATATATTTATATACAATGAATTATACATACATAAATGTATAACTTTTATATTGGCATTATATGCTCTTGAAAAGTGGTATTATATTTATCTTTGATACTTTAATGCTATCATGTTGATTTCATATTTTCCGAATTTTTTCCCAAAACCCCATTCATTCTTTCTAGACAGTTTTATTTTTTATTGCATTTTCAATTAGTAAATTTACACTGTAATACGTTAGCTGCAAAAACTTCTAAAGATGCTTTTAAAATTCCCCAATTTTACTGTTTCCATAATGGCACTTTTGGAAAATATTATAAAAAATGCACATTTGGACAGCGCTCCAACGAAGCAAAGAGTTTCATATCTAACTCACAAAGAAAGCTCGTCGTCGAAAAAGCTACTCACTTCGGCACTCGTTCCTCACACCTAACCACTAACCGCATTTCCCAGCAAATCCGAATAAGCACTCTCTGGGAACACATAGCGAAGAACTTGAAATGCTCTCCGAGTAGAAATTCTCTGAAAATATTTCCGAAATAAGTGGCGACTTGTGGAAGGATTTGAGGGCAGGGCAAATTACTGTACGAATGAAAACGACCACCTAGTGCCAGACTTCGCTTTATAGCTTACCACTTGATATATTTAAGAACGATGGCGAAGAGCTGGTGTGTAAACTATCGCGAAACCAGCCTTCTAAATATTTCTTATAAGTTTTTATCCAGGTTCAGACTCAAGAACTAAATTCGAACAGATAATAGTTTGCACTTTATAAATTTATATCATTTTCTCATTACAACTTAAATTACTTATTTCCGTCCAAATTACTTCACATAAACCAAGTGCGTTCACACATGTCATTCGTAATTTATCTTAACAGCGCGGTAGCCACAGGTTAGCTGTAAGTTTCGATGAAAGGGAAAAAGGTGAGAGATTGCGTACATTTTGAATATATTTAAATTTTATTGTGATAATATCTTTTTTTAAATCTACGATCCCGTGAACTGCTAATATTTCAAAAGGCAACGTCGTAGTTGGTTATGGAAGAACACATTTTTCGATTTTTATCGATAACATTTAAAACCAACAGTGATTTGTTCGTGATTTGATTCTTGTTTT
The DNA here is from genome assembly GCA_951828415.1 of Anomoia purmunda. Classification (NCBI taxonomy): domain Eukaryota; kingdom Metazoa; phylum Arthropoda; class Insecta; order Diptera; family Tephritidae; genus Anomoia; species Anomoia purmunda. The sequence goes on from OX639996.1 coordinate 97,786,468, forward strand.
ATGACAAAATACCACATTTAATTTATCGACAACACGTTTACATTGAATTAATTATGCATTCAATGAGCTTATCGCTAGATCGCTCTCCGGATTTAATAAACATTAAAAAATAATAATTTTTCCAAATATTTTATTGCAGAGAGATTTTCTGGAACGAGAGTACTACAAAGTCATTAGAAAGAGACGTTTCCTTTCCTATATTTATCTATTAATAGGTCTTTGCATATGTAGCCAGGAAACCCACTTCGGTTTCTCACACACACAATAGGTGGCAACCCTCTCAAATTTATATGTATGCACTTTTCCCTCACCGAAACGAGCAGTTTGACACATACTACATTATGTCTCTGTGCATAATTCAATTAAATTTAAAAAAGGTGGCAACTCTCTTCAAAATATACCATTAAACTTTCTCATAGCGAAACAAATGGTTTTCCACTCTTAGTTAACTATTTCGTATAGCTAATGTATAATTTAAATAACTCAACTTTTCAAGCAGGTGGCAACCTTCTTTAAAATATAGCTATGTAGCTATAAACTGAACATCGACCTGTTTGACACTTATAATTTACTATTTTATAAAACTTCTGTATATTTGTATTAAATTCGGCTTTTGAAAAAGGTGGCAACCCACTACATGCTATAAGCCTTATCTTTACCGAATCTAACGGGTTGGCACCCATATTTTTATATTTGATATTACTGGTGTATGATGTAATTAAATTTTATTTTTCAAATAGATGGCAACCCTTTTCAAAATATAGTTATGAACATTCTCCTCGGCGATTCGAACATTTTGACACCCATATTTTAATATTACATATAACTTGTGTATAATGTAATTAAATTCAAATACTTAACCAGGTGGCAACCTTCTTCCGAATATAGAAAGCTATAAACCTTCTCCTTAACGAAATGCACCGTTAATACACTTGCGTGAAAATTATTAAAATTTGTCCTTTCAAAGAGGTGGCATCCCTCTCCAAAATATATCCATGAATTTTCTCCCTCTGAGACGAACCGTTTGACATCCATATTTTAGTATTTTGTATAAAACGAAGGGTGGTTTAACTCAATTTCAGTTTTCAAACAGGTGGCAACCCAAATTAAAGTTTGTTATGCATCATCTTGGTGAGGCGAACCGCTTAACACTAATATTATGATATTTTATACAACTAGTGTATTCTAACTAACAAATTATATTTCCATATAAAATTTCATACAAATCGGTTGAGCCGTGTCGGAAAAGAACCGACTGCTGTCGTATCATACCCCCGAGCAACACTCATGATTTCGAAAGTTATCTCAATTGCAGGATGGTAAACGTCTTCTGGCAAAACTAGAGGATCACATCGATTTAGAGAAGATCTGGAAATGCCATCAACGAAAACCAAATCCTAACCTTCCCAAACTTATTTGGAAGAACATTAATCTGAACTGTGCTCAGCCATCTCATCCAAAAAGTGGTTTTAAATTATTATGTGCATATTTTTCAGATTATAAAATTTATGCGCTTCCATAAGTGTATATATGATATATAATATATAATGGAAAAATATTTGTTGTCCAGTGATATTTTAAATTAAAGTCGTAATCTGAAGTTTCGAACAAACTTTTAAGACTTAAGATACCTTAAACTACCCAATCGCGTAGAAACTGGTACAATGTTATAGTCAATCATCTTCCAGGATATGTGCGGGAGGTTAAAGTCACCCAGGCCAATCATAGAGTCAGAAGATTCAGTCATTGAACTAACGATTTTAAGAAAAGAAATATGTTGAGACAAATCAGACTGAGGAGGTATATAACAGAGAGCTAAATAGATATAACCTGTGCCAAGCTGCACTCGGATGCACATAAATTCAATGGATTCCGTAGCAGGGACACAGATTTCTTCTGAAAGAATAGAAGAATGAACAGCGAGTAGAACACCACCCCCAACTCTGCACAGACGATCATTTCTGTAAACCTGATATTCACTGCAAAGCTTATTCCGCCAATATTCCAGTTCTGTTAAATCATTTCGTCTTCACACTTACTAGGCTATTTGTTTTGGTTTTTTTTTTTTTTTAATTTTAAACGTTTCATATTCAGCACACTTTGCCTAAATCTTTTATCATTTATCTATTTGTAACAATCAGTAAAAGGTACTCCGTTTCGCCTAGCTACGTGCCACCAATACAAACAGGATTAACACAAAGAAGATCAGCACTTAATAAATGAGTTTATTATGAATAAGTGAAAACTGAAACAACAATAAGAAGGCAGCTGTTATCTAAATAAATGCAAAAAAAAAGAAAACCTTGCTAAACATTTGAGTTGCCTTTTGAGGGGATTCAAACTGACTCTTGTATCAAAAAAATAAAAGAAGTTCAACTTTAGCTGCTCACAGAGCAAACTATGACGTTCTTAGTTACTAAAAAAAAATCCAACAAACGCGTACGAATATTCCTATGCACTCGAAAATTGTAATCGCACATGGCAACGTCAAAAAATCAGAACAACTTTAACAAAATTAATGAACTCACCAAATGCTTAACTGGCGACATAATAAAAATCGTCAGCAGTCGATTTATTTCATTTTTTCCCCCCATGCATTTCAGCAAATTTGCATAAACTTATCATTTGTTGCTTTCGTTATTTATTGTTACCATTATGTGTTGTTCTTACTGTTGTTGTTGTTGTTGTTATTGCTATTGTGTATCAAAGTGTTGTTAATTTAATTTGCGTCAACTTTTATGCGCCAACACACACCCATATGAATGTATCTATGTAGCTGTAGTTCTCCAAAGGAGGACAAACAGGATTCCACATTTAACACGCAGGACATTCAGGCGCGCATGCGTACAGAATAAATAGCCTAAATGCCTGACTGTCGGATTGTTGTTGAACTCATTTATCATTTATTACTATGCGAACATGTGTTACCTTTTTAAAGATACCAAATTTGCATATTCCACACACACATACACGCAAAAGTACACGCACACATGCATATATGAAAACACTCAAAGCTACGCAAGCGCTTCGTCAAGCAACCCTTTCATTTCACTGTACCCTACATTCGCTCTGTTCCTGTGCTGCGCTGCACCGCAATGCTTCAAAGTTATTTTGCTTTTTTCACGCAACTTCAATTTATCTTTGCTTTGTGCCACTTTTTGTGGCACTCTCATGAAATGACAAAACAATTTGTTATGCCATCAAACATTCAACACTTAAGCATCCTCTCAAGAACTAGTTGAAGTGCTTAATTTTTTTTTTTTTGCTTTTCTTATTTCATCTCATTTGTTTCATTTTCTTCTTTTCTCATTCCTTCAGCAGTTAAATGACTTTTCATGGGATACTCACGTCCGGATTTAATCTATTCGCATATTTAGCACCTTTCATGCCATTGAGCGCGTTGATGAAAAATATTTTAGACGTGACGAATTCGTGTCAAGGACTTGTTTGTACGGCTTTTAAGTCAATATAACGACTATGGAAAGGATGTTTGTGTAAGTAAATTGACGATTTATGCAAATATGCAAAATTTTATAAAATACCAGGAGCGGAGGGGAAAGTCTTCTGTAGTAGAGTGTCGTTTTGTATTAGAATTTTTCAAAGCAAAATTTTTCGAAGAGGACGTTTCTGTAACTAAACCAACATTACTAACTAGAGGATTGTCTTTTAAATCAAACTCATACAAACTTAAGTGTTCATCTCACTAGATAGTTGTTTAATCTAATTTGATTTAGCTTTATTGATAGCTCTTGAAATATTAACCTTAAGTTACTACATTGTGGAATATTTTCTAATAATTAAAAGAATATTTTTGTAAAACACGTATGAATTGTTTGACCTAATATATTTATATCAATAATAATTTTAGAGTCCAAGTTTTAGTAAGCAAATATTGGCAAAAGGTAGAAACCATAGCTGGGCACTTTGCAGTACATTTTTAATGCACTAAATATAATTTTTTACAAAAAATACAATTTAGTTTGCAGTACCAGTAAACTTTTACTAATTACTAAAAAAAATGGTATAAAAATAGTTTTTTACTCATTACTGAACAGAATCAATAAAAAAAATATATGAACGTTTTCTTACCTCAATATATCTGACCCAAATATGCCCCTTTCTAGGCTAGCAAATGCAGGACAGTTACAGAGGAAATGCTCCTTGCTGTGCTCATCCTCCAAGATGTGAACAGCGGAGCATCGATAACGAATATTGTGACCATGTCTTTTCCCCATGGATTCTATCCTGTAATCAACCCAACTAGGATTCATAACTCTTTCTTTCTCGCCACTAACCTGTGCGGTACCTGATTGCTCCTGCTACGCTGGACCCTATAATTGGCTGCAGTCCAATGAGTCAATTTGTCTGGCATTTTGTTCCTTGAACATCACAGTGTTCCAACATCCACCATGAGTGCAAGTTTATTCCATTTTGCAACAGAGTTTACCCTCCACTTAATTTCTTGGAAAATTTTTGAAGAGGTGCAGCAGTCTCCTAGATTTAAAGTGGATCTTGGGTTTTACTGTAGACTCTGATTTGGCATCCACGCCACCTTTCGCCAATTATCCAATCCTTTACGTTAGATATAGAAAATAACTCCAAATATCATTGCATCTAATGCAGAAAAGCAGCTGAAATAGCCATTCACGGTTTTCCTTCATCCGTACGTCTATTTGCCAAGGTAAGATCGGTCACTACTTGGTTTCAGTGGAGACAAATGTAGGTATATTGGTTACATTCTGTTCTGCATTATAAAATATTTACTGTTTACTGAAATGCGGGCAATGAAGTCCCATTCCCACCGTCTACCGTATCCTTTTACTCTAGCCCTCATTCCCTTCATCCTTCTCAGGTCTTAATTGATTTCTGATTTCCGGCCTACCTCAATTTCATTCCAAACAAATCAAATTACATTATTAATATTTAAAAAAAAAATATTCTTTTTGCATCTGGCAAATACGTAATTGCAATTAATTTCAGTAATCAGTAAAACAAATATACTTTTGTATTTATTTTGCGTTTTTAAACTCAGTTCAATTAGGCATATTCAACATATTGCGCCCGTCCAAGTGAAAAGAAGTATTACTACAAGAAACGCAGGGGAACGTATTGACAAAAGTCCCATATAAAAACTAAAACTAAATATTAATTGCAAAATGTATATCTCCATATAGTAAATGCCAATCGATCTCAAATTTTATATGCATATATTGTGCATATATACAAAACTTTGTTGCACATTTTCGCATGCAGAAAAAAATGTCGAGCATTCGTTATTTGTAAGAAATTTACTAAAGAACGTTCTGAAAAAAATTGTATAAAATCAATCGTATGTAACTTGGAGCAGCTTCAAGCTTGGACTTCATTTATGTATATATAAAAATATAGCCATGTCTTTGAAAAATGTTCAAAAATCCGCATATGTGGTTCGATTTTGAGGATATTTCAAATACATTCTGAAAGTGCGTTTAAAAATATTATCATAGTTTTATTTGCATATATGGCATTTAAAATAAAGTATAGGGACACTATTTTTGCAAAGATATTGAAAATATATACTACAGTCCATTATATGGCCCTGCAGTCGAGATTCCCAGAAAATCTATATTTATGGTTCCACTAAGATCAAATATAACAAGCTATGTGAAACAATACCCGTAGCCATAATTGAGATAAATTTGACTCTGAAGTTAGTTATAGCTAATTTTTGGCTGATTTCCCATCGAAAATTATATTAAAAAAAATACTGCCACTAACTCTAGAGTCGACTTTATCGTTACTTTGACTTCGGTATACTAAAGGGTTTTTCAATAGGGACGCTACAAAAGTAGTGACGATAGTGACAGCAAACGACGCCATATTTTTTCCCGCTCTTTTGACATTTCTCTTCAGTAAGGTTTGCCATTTCATCATGGAAAGATATACGATCAAACAACGAGTCGAAATTACGCTACCTCCAATTTATGGTCGTCATCATTTCTGGCTGAATGGCTTCGTCAATAAGCAAAATATGCGTTATGGGACAGGCAGCAATCCACACGTCATGAGTCAACATTGCATCTCGAAAAAATTACGGTTCGGTGCAGTTTATGGTGCCGCCGTCGTCATTGGGCCCTACATCTTCCGTGATGATCAAGACCGGCACGATACTGTGAATGGGAATCGCTACTGCTCAATGATAGCCGAATATTTTTCGCCCGAATTGGATGATATGGACTTGAACAATATGTGGTTCCAACCGGACGGCGCCACAAGCCACACAGCGAATGTCACAATCGATTTATTGAAAATCAAGTTTGGTGAACGTGTTATCTCTCGAAATGGCCCAGTCAATTGGCCGCCTCGGTCGTGCGATTTGACGCCGTTAGACTATTTCCTGTGGGGCCATGTCAAGTATATGTTCTATACCAACAAGCCAGCGACGATCGATGAACTTCGTACGAATATCGAACGTGAAATTGGGTTCAGCCTCTGGACTTCTGCAAGCGTGCCCGTGGTGCCCATGCAAAAGAAATCGAGTTTCATACATAATGGCATCGAATGTACTTTCACAGGAATAAAGAGCTTAATTCATATCCCAGACCGTTTTTGTTTTATTTAAAAAAAAAACTTTTGTGCGTTCCTATTGAAAACCCCTGTATAATCCTTGTCAAAGCATCTTTCTAAATAAGAATAAAATTTTATTAGTGTTTTTCATATGGACATGGTTTTGCAGCTGTGTGTACTTCCATTTAAATATCAAACTCAGCCCAAATTTCTCTAAAGACTTTGGTGGTGTTATAGTTACTTTTGAAAACATTTATTTAAAGAAAATACAGCTAAATTAGAGTGATTTTTTCTTTAGATTACATTCTTTTAATTTTCTAAACCTAACTCAAATTAACCTTGCCGCTGACTAATTTGCATACATATTTTCCAAGAAGCACAGATCTGTGAATGTAGATTTAAAGAAAAGCGTGCAATCACTGTTTTTTTTTGTTGTTGTTGTTATTTAAATATGCTTGATTTTATGAGCTACATCAACACTAATGCCGCAACTCATCACTGCTTAACTGCTAACTTGGTTAAGACTTTAGCTTGACTTGAGCACACACACACACACACAGATATGTATGTATATATGTATGTATGTATGTATTCATATACGTATATTTATATATGCTAAGTACAACTGGCTGACAGATTGCCAGCTAGACTAGTCGGTTACCTGCCTGGCTGGTTGGTTGTTACTGATGATTTGACTGGCTAAAGTCAAGCTGACTTAGTTGAACTGCGGCAGCATCACCAGCAGCAGCTCTATGACCGGCAGCAGTCGTCCCCAGCAGACGGCATTAATAACAAAAATGCCACAAATGCACATTATCAAACTGGTTCAACTATTTTTGTGCAACTATGAAATGAAGGCAAGTGCGCGCTAATACGCTAGAAATGCCTACAAAAATCTAAAAAATATGAAAAAATTAAAAACATTTGTGGCTTGCAGGAATTTCTGATAGGCATATGAAGGAATTAAATCACACAGATGTGGCATAACTCATAAACTTAATTAAAATCGTAACGAAAAAAATGCGAGATGCAAATATGCAAAAACAAAAAAAAAATAGGAAAAAAAGAAAATTAAAACAGAAATATTAACTATAACAACAGCTGACAGCCAGCGGACAGTTGCTTAGACATTCAAATATAATACTTTAATAGAAGCAGCAGAAAAAGTAGAAGACGATGATGATGATGAAATAACACAACAACAACAGCAGAACAGGAGAGGGGAATGAAGCAGAGCAATTGGCAGACACCATGCAACCAACTCTGATAAATGGCAGATCATTTCGGCTTTTTGCGCTTCCCTATTACTCGTCGTCAGCCAGTGCAGAATAGTTCAGAGCACAATATATATATATATATATATATATAATACTTAGCTCAGTGTATATGTAGATCGGTAGTGGCGTGTAGTCAGCAGCGTGTTATTAAAATGAAATCATCATCTTCAATCGCATTTCTAGATTAGCTGCATATTCCGCATTTTAGCCAGAAGCAATGCATTTCTACAAAATATATAGATTTGTGTGTATGTTTGCGAGTGTTTCCACAAACTTAAATGCCGAGTGCTTTATTTTATTAATTTCTTACACTTTATGCATACATGGAATGCGTAACAAGCGAGCGTACAAATTAATATGGAGCACGCAAGTAAATGGAGACAGAGCGGGCTAAAAAAAAAATTAAAACCAACTGACGAGCTGATTCTGGTTATTTGACGAGTTTTAGGCGCGTTTTATAGCTTTATCTGTCATTTCAAGTAGTAGTATTTTTTACATTGATATTATACAACGCAATTGTGTACATTGTATGGTTTAAAAAGCAAGCCCGACTAAGATATAACCTACACTAAAAAATTTTAGAAAATGTACCTAAAAAATATCGAATTTTAATTTTCTTCTCCGTATTGCATCTCCAAGTTAGTTTGCTGTATAGATTGCATCCAAGGTATTTAACATCTACTGAAAGTGTTAGAGGCCCACCGTTCAACGATGGAAGCTGAATCTTGGATATCTTGTTTTTATTTGTGAAGAGAATCATCATAGTCCTTGCTGGATTGACACTATCGCTTTCGACCAGGTTCCCACAACACCACGTGCATTGTGAAGTGATTCATTGAGCACCTGAGGGTGCCAACAGGGCAAGGCTATCCGCATAACTTATGGCTTGACAGCCTGTGTCCAACAGACGTGGGGGCAGATTGTGCATTTAAATATGTCAAGTAGCGGGGGTTGCATATCTCGTTGTAGTTACTTCCCCTATCTGCGAATAAATCGTTCTCGTGCCGAGAGGTAGATAAATGAATTCCACCAGTTATCGTGCGAGAGTCCAACCTGTATTAGGAATTTTTCGATCGACTACGGTAAATGTTATCGAAAGTCCCTTCCATTTCAAGTAAATTCCCTAAGATGAATGCCTTGAGGGTTAAGACTTTTTCTATGTTAGAGACTATATACACACACACATACATGCGTATGCGAGAAGCTAGCTATATATTGACTGCTCTGTGGCAAGCCGTGGAGGAGTTTAATTGAAGAGTTGCATCAATTAGACTATTGACTGGATGTGATTTATTATTTAATAATATATTTTCAAAATGTGCGTTCCTTATTTGCCTAGCCAATCGAGTTATATTAGCCAGTTGCTTGCAATCGATCCACTTTATTTTTTGGCTTATTTATTGCATTCATTCGGGAAATTAGGTGAACATTTGTAGGAAAAAAGTTTAACATAATAGAAGACAATTTAAGAATATTAATATCAAAAGTTGCACTGTAAAAAGCATCACCGGCTTGTCTTTCTGACATAAATTTTTAAAGCTTTTGCCGAAGCCCAATATAAGCCGGCATAAGCTTATTGTTAAAAAGGTTTTGGTAACTCACCTTTTTTTGTTTTTTTTTTTTAACTGTAACTACAGATCTGCCATTGGTGTAGGCCTATTGACAAATCGATATCTTACTTGCGTTCAAAGACTTTCGGATGTGTCTATCGAGTAGTCTATCCAGAGTTTTGGGAAAGAAAGGCGTGAAACCTAGCTGTCTGAAGTTATTTGATTTGACGTGCGAAGGTCTGTCTTCTTTAGGTATCAAGATGACTTTCACTGCAGTCCAGGACCTAGGATCTTAGATCCCGCTTGCAACTAAGCGGAAAAGATACCATCCAACCCCGAAGATTTAAATGGTTGGAAATACCTTTTGGCCTATTCCACCTTATTTAGGTTAACTACACCTTCAGAGGTTTTCGAGTTCCAACATGAACGCGATGCATTGCTAGGTGAAGTGGTACACCCCAGAAAGTGCGTACTTATTAGTATCTCTAGCATTTATACCGTACCATATCATTCGGTTTCTAAATATATGTTGGAATATTAGAGCTTTATACTCTGGCGATTAGCCTCCGAGTGTTCCTCTATGTTACGGAAAAATTATTCCGTATATAGCTCTGAGCCTTCTTTACGGCTTTTTTGAGAATTCTTATGGATGCTTGGTAAGCGTAGTAGGCACAGCAACGCCTTGCTTGACTAAAAAGCTTCTTACTCTCTTTCCTTAGGGTAGATAATATTTCTCTGTTCCACCGAATGTGGCTTCTTTTTCCCTTTTGGAATAATGGCCGGGTAAGAATATTATATTAAATTTATTTTCTGCCAAAAAATTTGAAATAAAATATAACTTTGTTGTATGCTATTGCTATGGGTAGGTGAAGCTTCAGAATTCATAACTACAGCTCCCGGCCAAGGCGAATTCATGTAAGGTGCTGTTATAAGTACAACTACAAAATCGCCATGTATTTTGTTTTTGCTTTTGTGTAAGAGTTTTCAAAACTTGCATACATTTGGTTTTTGCATTACGGCTTTTAAAAGTTCATACGCAAAAAAAAAAAATACACGTAGGTGAATAAAAAAAATCAAATCGGCTGCTATAGTAACTACACCTTTTATGAATTCGCCTTGCTTCCAGCCAAGAGAAATAATAATTTCACTAACTTCTTATTCAGTTTATGCTTAAAGAATACAGATTGCTTTTGGCGTTAAAGAGCTATAGCTTTTTGCAAAAGATTTTAGTTTCTTACAACTTTTGAAGAAGGAGGGGACATATCCCTAGATAATGGGGTAAATTTTAATATATCAAAATAAAAGTAATTGGCGTGGAACCTAAAAGTAAAGTTAATTGAAAATGTCAGCCATTTCTAATTTCAAAAAGATCATAAAACGAAAACACACTTTTTTTTTACAAAACTTTTAGCTACCCTACAGTAAATTCCAATAGTGAAAATGTGTCGATTCGCTATTGGATTTGTCACCAGTAGTACTTCTAAGATATGCCCCACACAATGTTATTTGCTATAGACATCTCACATGTACTTATCATTGAAATTTTACTGTGCTATTGACTAAGTACTTCTTTTGGGACCATATTGGAATTAGACATTTGAACTAGAGATGCTCTTATACTTTTTAGAGATTCCTGTCTACACTTTTTCCATACCTTTGGGATATACGGCGAAGTAGCAATAAAATTCATTGAAACACATATATATATATATATGTACATATATAAGTATATAATATTGATAAAAATGATTTATTGATAAAGTTATTTAAATCAAGGTACTTCGTTTTTAGTATTTTCTTCAAGGCTAGCTAGACCTTTCTTACAATCTAAAAAAGAGTTTTTAAAATTTAAATCAATGTAGTATTAGGTCTCGTCATTTTCTTCACTATATTGGATTTCTTCAAACTTCTCCTTTTTATTGTCTTCTTTATTTTCGTTCTCTTTTTTTTTTTGATTTCACTGCGTGTTGTTTGTTTGAAATATATTTTCTTCTGGCTGTTCTCAAAGTTTTGTCTGGTGATTTGCTGAAGAGGAGTTTGGGTTATCATATTAAATTATATTTCTTCAAGTGTAGTTTTTCTCCTTAATCTTTTTTTACCGTGAAGTCATGATCGGAAAATAAAGTACCGCTAGCCGGGCTGTATGTAAGGCATTGCCAATTTTTTAGCAACTTGTGCGCATTTTGAAATCTACAAACAAAGGTTTTTGCTGAGGCGCGTGTCCAGCGTCGAAAAACAAGATTGATGCTTTTTCTATTTAAAAGCAAACTATTTTTCAGTAAAAGAACTTTTTTAATAAAATCTTTGAATAAAATATCGACTTTTCCTTTAGGAAAAGCAGTCACTTTGTATTGAGTATTAACAATCTTCAAAAGAATTTACCAAAACTGTATGCTAAAACTTATAAATATGATTTCGTCATAGTTTTTTAACACTTCTTCTATCTTTCTCAATTGCATTACCACGCAAATGTGACAATAAATTCCAGGAAATACGTTTCTTAAAATAATTTTCTTCTTTTTCCCCAACAATGTTTCTACTGAAAGCAGAATATCCAGGCCTTCGTCATGCAAAATTTGAAGAGGCTTTTGCAAACATTCCATTGTGGGAGCTTTTTCCGTGTACAACTTTTTTAATTGATCTACTAATGCTAACTTTGAATGCACACAATTATCTCCAGTCGCCGCTTAATCTCCTATATTTTCAAAAATTTCACTTGCAATTTCGATGGAAATGCCAGCGTCCTGTTCGTATTCAATTTCGCCTCTTTTTTATATAATATTGATTGCTTTCTTATTTGTCATTTAAAATTCCGTTTACTCATATTTATACATGTAAATCTTAAATTGTTTTTATTCACTTTTTAACGTTAAAAAAATTTATACAAATTTTCTTCACCCGCATGTGCAAGTGCTGAAATAGAAAAAGCAAGAAGAATACAAAATGTAGACAATATATGTATGATATATATGAACCAAAACTCTACAGTCATTGTCTATGGCGATTTTGTACTCCTGCTAAAGAGAAGCAATTATCGGCATATCCACTAGTGTAATTGTTGTTGTAGACGTGCATGGTGACTTGGCAATAGCTGGTCCCGGGCTTACGACGGGGTAAGTTTGCATCATTCAAATTTGTTCGATTTTTTTTAATGAATGTGAAATAAAGCTAAGCTTTTTATATTAAACAACCGGTATTTTACTGTCAAATATAAATGAAGTTCAATGCAAAAATATTATACTATTTTTCACTACTTTTTAGCATTTACTTTCATTATGAAATATCCAATTTTTCCACCAAGTATATTTTCAGAATAATCTTAAAATCGCAAGTCGCTGACTAAAAATAATTCAAGCAAATCATTTAGTTTTTCTCATTACTACAACTAAGTAGTTAGTAAAATACATAAGTATGACTCATACTGACTCAGAAAATGCAACTGAAATCGTTTATACCGAATTTCTAATAAAACGCCAATTTTACAACGAAATGTAACGCCTTGAAATAAAATCGCAAGCAAATCAATCATATGAGAAGAATGACTATGTAAATTTTCAAGCGGTAGGTATGTACGTACATATACCAACTTATTTAACAGTCGTGTAGATATGTAAAATGAGCTCATCACAATTTCATTAATCAAATCACAAGCAAGAGCCACCAAAGCGGGCGACGACGCTGCAAATACTTTGACAGGTGTGTGTGTGGGCATAAAGATGTAGCGAAATGAGAAGAAATAAAAAAACAAAAACACATTTGAAAAAAACTGCAAAAAATAAATCAGTCAAAAGCATTTGATAGGCAGATGAGCAATTGCCGTGATAGATGATTGATTTTAGATTTGAAAACTGGTTGTAATTATTTGAGTTTTTGAGATTGTAGCTTAATTTAATGGGTGTTGCCCGCCAGCGAATGACCTACAGCAAAAGGGTGTAGGTATTTATCGCATTGTTTACGATATTTTTTTATTTTTTTTATTTTTCTAAATGCACACATTAATGTAAATTTAGCAAAGCTTAAGGCGCAAATAAACTTGACGAAGGTAGTTTGAATATTCTTTAAGAAAAGCAAATAACACTTCCCTTTTTTTAATGAATGAGAATTCTTCGATGGCGATGGCGGAGCAGGGTATGTCTGTTATAGGCTGAAAAATAAATAAATAAAACTAGAAACCGGAAAGCAAAAAAAAAACAAACTAAACAAAGGTAAAATAAGAGAAAAAACTATTATTGTTAAAAAAATACATTAACGACAATTTAAAATGTCTACTCGTAAATATCCCAAACGAAGCAGAGCCCTATCAAAGCCACTAATGTGCACAGAGTTTCGTTTAGAATTATTTATGAATTTTCAATAAATAATTTAAATAAATAATTAAATTCGGAAGTATTCAAAAAATTTTTAACACGCACACACCACCACATTACTTTTTTGACCGTCATGTTTTGTTTTTCATTAAATGAATGCTGCTGATTGAGCGGATAGCACGCATTTCTATGATAATTTTCTATTGATAAATAAATTAACATAAAGCTATAACAACAATGGGCTAATTTGACAATACTGAGGCTATGTATCTCTATACCTCTACGAGGCGAACTGCTGTCTGGAATGTTGAATTGACCGCTCATAAAATAAGAAACTATATCAACTTTGAAGTAACAAAAAAAAAACAGAATACTATAATTTTTTATAGGAATTTTGCTTTAAGTTGCTATGAAATATTTTGGTCTACAAAATTAGTTTTTTGTCTTCAACTATATCTCAAAGAATGCATGAAATTGAGAGTCAAGCAAAAAAATAATAATACTAAAAATAATAATATACACAACTTAATGGTAACTACAAAAAAATATAAAATTATTTCAAAAACTTCATAATTCGAACTGTGCACCAATTTTGATGCATAAAGCATTTGCGGTTATTTCAGCTAATTTCATTATTTCGGATAACCCAAGTATGCCCATCTGCTCCTACAATTGAACACAAGACTGTCCATTTAAAAGTATCATCAGCCTAAAACAATTGTAAAGGTAATACATCCGGCTAAAAGAGAGTCTCCTACGACATGATCCAAAAGGCACCGTCTATAGTCAAGGCGCGGCTTCTTAGTTTATACAACACGATCTTTGACAATCCAATTCCCCAGCAATTTAAGCTCAGCCTTTTAATGATCATACTCAAGCCAGCTTTCGACAAAACGCTTACAAAATAATATCGACCCATATCTCTGAACTCATGTTTATCGAAGGTCCTAGACAAAATAACGATAAACAAACCCCTGTATAGTCATTAAATGGGATTCATCAAAGGCAAATCGACAACTGATACTCTACTCTATGTAGACGGCCTGATGGTGAATTGCCTCTTAAAGAAGAAACACGTGATAATAATTTCCTTACATTTCTAGAAAGTATTTGACAAGGTCACTTATCGAATGGAAGATAGTAAGGTAAGAAGTAATCAATTATATATTGTACAAGTTGCTCAATACACATCTAACATGTTTCCACTCCACAATGGAATTCCCCAAGGATCACCACTTTCAGTGATCCTCTTTATAGCAGTGAAAATCTAAAAATCATAGAATTAGGCATTAGCAAAAGATATAGATAGAACAGTCACATCGAAAATATCAAAGCCTCGTTAACGAAAAAACTAAATCTCATTAAGTTTTTATCCAACACAAAACTCAACTCTGGTCATTTGAGTCCACACCTATGCACAGTACCTATTTTGAGGCCAAAGATCTACTTCTTGAATAAGCAAGACAACTATTTGTTAATATAGTAAGTGAATCTAAGCTCCACGGGACCAAAAAGCACCAAAACTACTTTCCATACTATTAAGATTACTAAGAAGTTGCCCACAACCCAACATACCCAATAAACCAATACCCAACACGAAATGATTATCGACCCATCTGCCGTGGTATCTCCAATCAGCATCGATGAATATTTTGCTACATAAATACTTATAATGTAACACACTGCCAAAACAATTCCGATCTTTATTTCTTCAGATACATAAGAAACCAGTTCCCTAATCATTATTTCATCTACACAGGCTGTTCAAGGTCTCAAAGAATTGGCCACCCTTTTTGAATACAGCGCAGTATTTTCTGATGAAATAATTGCTTTCTATGAAGCAGTGAAAATCAAAAAAGCAAACGCGGCAATTTTGTCATATGCTCCAATTCCCTTTCCTTTCTACGTGCAGTATCAAATATTTATTCAAATCAGAAGTATTTGGACCAAGCAATTTCCAAAAAATTAACCTTATTTGGCTTCCAGCCTACATGAATAGAAAAGGCAATGAAACTAGCTACTGCAACTAGCGACTACACCGCCAAATACACAAACTTCGCTCCTGTGATATCCACACACAACTATAATTTTACCGACGTAACATCTTACCTGAAATTCCACCACACTAATAATAATAACCAAAATTGTAATCTAACTTTTAGCTAGTATGGACGAGTTAACCACAATTGCTCTTCCATCAACCATTTCCCAAGAGCTACTTCAAAAACGTTAATAAGGCTAGAATACCGTTAAGCTATTCAGACTACGATAAGGACACCCTAAAATATCACGCGGTCACTTATTGAGGATCATGACCAAACCATTTCATGACTGCCCCCTTCCTAATATAAACAACCATCTTTTACACTATCTTCGCGATTGTCCGATATTCAATTCACTCCGTGCCCATACTTTTCTTCACAATGACCTCCTTCATTTCCTTTCCAACCCTACCCATACTGAGATCAACCAAATCTTAAAATACTCGAAACTCTATTATCTACTTTAGTCTCGGTCCATACATACTAAGCTCCTCCAACATTTAAGCAGCTGAAGGCCTTTTTTATTAATTTAGTTACTCCACTAATTATTCAAATAAATGAAAAATAGAAATTACTGCAGCCCACATCATTTGCGTCACTATTTTTTATGTTTGTGTTAATTTTTATAAGTTGAGATGCCTTTTTTTTAATATAAATTTATTTTGTTAAATACATATATGCGTTCGAAAAAATGGCTTGAAAGAGTAAAAAAGATGAAAATGCTCCTGACCCTGAGGCTGAAATAGAAATCAGTTCATCTATAAGCTGTTTATCTGGACCGGATGATATTATTGTCCGTAGTTTAGTTGCTGATTTAATGTATGTTGCAAAAGATGGCATACCGTGGCGGTGGTCGGTTGGGAAGAGAAAGGGTTATCAATTTGCGTCCAGATGGCTAACAGTTCTTACTTTATATTTGTCAGATCCTAAAATGAAGCTTTGCATGATTTCTTTGAGGAACAGTATGAATGGCCAATTTTTTTGTCCATAATATCTGAGAGAATATTCGCGTATATACACAAAATTATTTTCTTTGATGACGTGGTCAAACAAATTAAGGCAAATTCTCACCAATTCAAAAACTTTGCAGAAAGTAGTCTGAATGGTTTCCCTCGCCCACACAATTCTAATGATTTCATTACTGTTGATCAACAAATATTGGAATTTCATGATTGTTGTGAATTTCGTCAAAATACTTCATCAAAACCAAAGAGCTATAGACTGAAAGTTTGGCTATTTATTGATTCTCCCACGTGCTATGTATGGAAAATACAACCGTACATGGCGAAAGGCAAACACGGAAATCCTGAGAGGAATCAAGGAGAATGAATCGTTTTCGATTTATTTGATTGAAAAGACATAATATCACTATAGGCAACTTTTTTCCATTTGACGGCTTTGGCCAAAAATTATTACAAAAGCAAATGACTATGGTTGGAACTGTGCGTAAAAATAAAAAGTAAATCCCTTCAAAAGCTACTGATTTACAAGAAAGTTCCACGAATTGCAAGAAAGTGGACACTGTTGACAAAATTTAGAGTTTTTACTCTTGCTGTTGTAAAATAATCCACGGACTATGGCTGTATTTTCCTACATAATCGATATTTTCGCTTTGAATTCTTAAATAACGATATTCTTATATAACGGTATTGATCCTAGTTGGAAGCAAACACAAAAGCACACAAAACATAAATATTTCCTGTATGTGTGAGCAATTTTGTTGGAAAGCCCCTTTACGGGAATAAAAGGTTTAAGAAACATATCATCTGTGGCGCTGCTTTCGGAACTTTCATCCCAGAATATTCCTGATACTGGTAAAAATGATGATTAAAGTAAATAAAGTACGACTTCGAGAAAATAAATAATTTGTTCCAATGAATTTTAGTATGTATCAAAATTAGTCTTTTATATCTTTGTGATATGTTAGTAAAGCTATATACATATGTGCTATCATTGTACGATAACTCCATTTTAGCTTTTATTTCAATGGCTTTTTAGTATTTCTTTTTTAATTGACAACTATAGAAAACGCTTTTTATTCCCATCATTTTTAAATAAAAAACCTAGAGAACCGTTATTTTAATAAGTTCATACAAAAATATTCATTGGGAAAATTCTTTCAAAACAAGCCGATACTCGTGTAGTTGAAGAGGTAGGAGTACCAACTGAAACTGTCAAAAACTCACAGTATATTCAAGTATAAATATTTATTATGTGTCCAACATTCGTATAAGATTCAAAAAATTAAAATGATTTCTCATTTAAATTGCTTGCGTTAATGTGGCTGTAACTGCATGCTTCTCTCCTCAAATTTTATTTAAAAAATTTATGACCTTGTTCAAACTATGTAAAAAATCAAAATGTCTACAACATATGGAATGAAACTTGTTATTGAGAGCAGCTGCACTTCTCGGATGGGTGTGAAGTAGGAATGTTTGTAATGAAATCGATTACTCCTAATATGGGGTTAATATATCGAGGAGAACGATAATATTATACAGAAAAACGAAATTCAATGATGCAACGATTAGCTGAAAAAATATGCGCAATTAACGTATTCAATATAATTCGAAATGTATTTTGGCGCCCTTACAAAACTATCTGGGTTATCATTAATTGCTTAGCCCATGCACCTTTTTACACCGGAAAGTTAATGAAAGGGGAATTTGACTAGACATTCAGAGAAAACATTGTAAATTTAGATATCGATTTTTGTTATATCGATATTACTTTGCATGATATATCGGTGCATCGATTTAGAGTGTAATGAAATATATCGATTTTTAAATATCGAACATTCCTAGTTTGAAATTTAACTCTAGACTGATTTAAAAATGTAACTTATATTCTTTACAGAAAAGGGCAAAATAGTGAAAGGAAGAGGCTAGCACCTCAAATTCTGCTCGCTATTTTCTTTATGAACATGACACAGCTTAATATCGCGATACAAAAAATTAAGGAAAGTAATTCATACGCCAATCTAGGGAAAGCCGAAGTCAAAGTGCTTTAGAACTAAATTAGTTTCGGTATTAATGTTTGTTTGCCAGATAGTCTCCTTTTACTAACTTAGTAAGCCGCTATGGAATGAACTTTAGGGAAATATATATTTACTTCATTAAGTGTAATTTGTTGAAGGTAGTATGTAAATCTTATATCACTATAGACCAAAAAATTAAATTAGATTACTCATTATTAACTGTTATTCATTTCAGCGACCAAATTTCTGTTTGGTAGTGATTTATAAATTGATTTTTTGTTTGTTTTTTGACTAATGTGTTTTATTGCTAATTTGGAGTGTCATATTGCTTCGTCAAAGCCATAATTTAATAACTAGATATTAGTTTAATTTCCGCCACAATACCGAATTTCTCTTATAAGGATAAATATTCTTATACCTTTTGGAATACATTTTTACTTTACCTTAGAAAGATAACAATAGGAATATTTTTAAGCATAGAAAACTTTCTTATTATAAGTTTGTGTATTCTAAATACTTTTAAACATAAATCACTAATATTCTTATGAAAAATTAGCAAATATCAAAGTATTTCGTTTGTAGTAGAAATATAAATACTCATACAAATTGGGTTTTTTTGTTACTTATATTTAGCTGTTGAGCTATGATACTATGGTATCGTTCCACGACAGGACTGACTGGCGACTAAGTTGAGTGGCAAGGTCAAGTAAATTCACAAGTAAAATGAGAAGAAATATAAACATGTTCGTTCGAGCATATCAAATACAACCACGAAATTGCGGTATGTTATATAAAATAAATTAGCAAACATTTTTATTATTGAACTTTTCTTTGGAATTTTGACTTCGGAAGAACTTTTTATTATACTTGGTACTCAGAATTGTTAACCCCATAGAGTAGTCAATGTAAAAATTTTGATCGTCAAACTACCGAGCGGTTCGCAGCATCAATTCACTTCAATTCAATTCAATCAATTTTTTCAATTTACTATTCGAATCTCTACAGAAAATGTATTCGAAAAAAGCATTTATATTTACAAGGTATTTGTAGCATAAGAAAAGGATGAACTCTAAGTGGAATGTATAATATACATATTCCGGGAAATGGGGCAACACAACCTTCAAATATACAGGAACGCTGCATGGTTTTTTTAAAGAGCTGCAAATCTACAACTATCCTGTAGAAGATAGCATTATTTGAATTTGATTTTTTCTCATGATATATACAAAAAAGAACGCAGTATGTTCCCATCATTTTCCCCCAACACGCTTTACTTACTATCGCACTTGGCCACCTGCCAAATAAAAGACTTAAGCGACAAACTCGCTAGCGAATATGGGCAAAATTCGAAAAGCAAAAGTGACTAAAGAAACGCAAAATAAAAATATACAAAAACAAACATATACATATGTACATCTGTTTGGGATTTTGCGTTGCGTTTTCGCCTTCATTTAAGCGAATTTTCATTAATTTTAAGTACCACCCCTCTCGCATACACAAAGCAAACGAATTGAATAGACGACGAGTCGGCGAGCCAGCCATTGCGGTCGACGGCGAGGAAAAAAAGTAAATACACACACACACACATACAAATGCACACTAGCTCGCAAAAGACGCACGCTACAGTAAATAAATAACAGTACTGTGTGTAAGCGTACAAAAAAATATAAAACTAACAACAACCATCGTATTGGAAATGAGGCAACAAAAAGCGAGCAACGATCAGCCAACCAAAGCTGAGCAGACAAAGCGGCGAACAATAACAACATAACGCCGTTCGACGTTCAAGCGTAAAGACAATGAGCGTGCACAAAAAATAGAAATAACAACAGCGAGCAAAAAAAAAAACAGAAAATAGTAGACAACAAAAACACTAAATGAAATAACAACAACAACAACAACAACAATAGCAATGGTGGTTGGTTATAGCAAGCAAAGGCAGTAATATCTGTGTGCATGTGTGTGTGTGTGTGTACAATAAAATCCGCTACAGTTGCAAAAATCACCACCACCAAAACGGCATTAGTTGTGCGCTAAAAGCAATAAGTGAGTTTGTATTTTAAACATAAGTTGCTTCAATGCTCAATGCTGCTGTTAGAGGCTTAACATTTGCGACATGTTGCGGGCAACATGTTTGAGGTGTGTTGCTGACGTTGTTTGAAACGATCTTTAATTTTGTGTAAGCGATTACCCTTTTGTTGGATTGTTAGTAATTTGGTTATATAATTTAATTAATGAAGTTATGTTAAAAAAAAAAAAGGTATTAAGCCTTCGGCATTTTCAATAAGCAATAACTTCTTTTTGTCTAGAAATTCGAAACATATTTCTAAATGAAAGAGATTTTCGGGCATACATCGTTGTATTTGGGCCGAGTTTTTAACGAAATTCAGGATGCCACTACAATTTGAAGTCACTCATATTTTAACCATACCTAGCCTTTCACCATAACCTCAAGTCACTAATTTTTCTATTGTAGATATCTACTGACAGCAAAGAGTATAAAGGGTGTTTTTGTATAGACGTGAGGTTTTTAATGAGGCAATACTTTTTTCGGAGTTGTTCTTTGTGACAGCTTTTACTTCATCTATACTCACTTTGGCTTGCCATTTCATAATGAACAGACTTACTCCGGAAGAAAGTGTGCAAATTTATTACCAAAATAATGGTTCGGTTCGCGCGACACACAAGAAAATTCACAAAAAAAATTTGTTCAGCAATGAAGCTCACTTTTGGTTGAACGGATAGTTAATAAACAAAATCAAGCTGGCCATCATGTTACAGTCAATGGGCCATGATTAATGACTTTTTCGTGCCTGAATTGGAGGATGTTGATGTGGACGAACTTTGTTTTCAACAAGACGGCGCTACATGCCAGATAGCCAACGAAACAATAAATATGTTAAAGCAAACTTTTTGTGACCGCATTATCTCGCGTCAAGGGCCTGTGGGGTGGCCTCTGGGCTATTTTTTTTAGGTTATGTGAAGTCGCTTGTGTACGCAGATAAGCCCGAGACGATTGATGCCTTGGAAGAGAATATTCACCGCGTTTTTGCTGACAAACGGTCGAAAATTAGGACTCTCGGCTGGAATGTATTCGAGCCAGCTGCGACTGTCACTTGCCTGAAATTATTTTTAAAACATAGTGGTAAGCCCTTGTTTTTATAATAAAGCTAAATTCTGGGTCATAACGTTGAACTACATGCGTTCTATTGCTTTTCAAAAACCACATGCCTAAATAAACATCCTCTAGTCACCGTTCCCCTATCAAAAAATATAACCTTACTTCATCACACCAATATGAATTGAAGAGATAGATAGATATATAATAGGTATAAGAAAAACAAAAGTTCAGTACTACTTGAAGGGTCTGCAACAAGTCCCTAACTCTGATTCGCCAAGATGACTTTAGCAATCCTGACTTTAGGTTCTTTGGTAGCCGGACCGAAAATATTTTGGGGATTGATTATAAGCGAGTTGAAGTACCAAAATCTCTGTCTGGCCGCGGCCCGACATGTATCAAATATATGCTTCGATGTCTCCTAGTCCTTAAAACACAACCGGCATTCTGTCTCTGTAGATAGACCCAACCGATGCAGTTGGATAAGGAACTGGCAGGAAGTATGATATCGATGTTCTAAAAACCAGCCCAGTTCCACAGTACTCACTGAGCTTTGAGCCGACTCACTTAGTAATTAGTCCTTTAGCAAATAATCATCTAAGGCCGCAAAATATTTAAGGTGATTTCCATCCTTTCTAGGCCAGCGCATCGATGATCTCGTAAGTTTCGCTCCCAACATTACCAGGTACCTGGCATAACATAATTCCATTCCTTGACTTTGATGACCGCTTAGACGTTTGAAAAGATAGTTAAGAATGCGCCTCCCATACTTGATACCAGAACCATATATTCCTTTACCAGCAATCACATCCATCGATGACCACTCAAGGTGTGGGAGCCCGTGGCATTGCCTATTTTTTGTCACTAGAAATGAAACTTGATTGTTTTTACGTTCAAAAAACTTACCAAATTACGTGATAAAATGTAATCTTAAGTACTTAATTTTTTAGTCTATGGCAAAGGATAGAAATCAACAATTCACGTCTCATCTACGAAAATCCAAATTCTTAATATTTGCTTAGTTGGTAGCAAAATAAAAGCAGATAGAATTGAGCCAATCTTACTTGGCTATTTTTACACTTTTCTTTAATAATAAAAAAATACTGTTTTGTTCAGTTTGTTACATTTTTCAAATAAATGATACTAGAGCCACTAGACTTCATAGTCACTAGTAGGGACCAGGGACCGCCATAAGTCTTATGACTTTTAACAAGATATTAACTGAATTGAATAGAGAGTAGGATGCAGTTGCAGACTTTTGCATGACTTCTGACGCGGATGAGGAAGTCGAAAGTGTCGACCATTTTCTCTGGCATTGCCCTGCGTTAGGAAGATCAATACGGCAGTGATATCGCTAGATCTACTACAGATCGAAACGAATCCCAGTTACTCATAATTTTTATATGAAGATTGTTTAAATAATGTTGCTCATTATCGCTCATGCAAATTGATTTCCTGAAACTTCAACCACCGTAAGCCGTCAACCCCAAACGCCGGCAATTGTTTATTGTATGGTTGGTACTACCAACCACCTAACGATCAATTAACGCAACAGCAACCCTCCAACCACTGTTACCAGCACTGTTATCATTTTCTTACCATTCGCCCAGCCAATTGCCGTAGCAAATTTTTCACCTTTGAAATCAACAGCCGCAACAAGCAGTTTAGTCGTTCACAAACGCTACACAGTTAGAGATCAGTGTGAGTTGCTGTCGCTGATGTCGCCATCGAGCGAACCGCTAACAAAATACGAAACGCCACAGCAAACAGTTAACGGATAGCTGTTACTGTGTTGTCAAACCACAAGCACACTACAATTGCTATACAACAATTGCCGCAACTCTTAACTCTGATGATCGTTGGTTCATTCGTGACCGAGCCGTGTGTTCCCATTCGTTGTCGTCGCGTGTTGTCTGCGCGTCTGGTAGCCGCTTGCCGGTTCTTGTCAAGCTGTTTGTTCGGGCTGCCCGCTGTGTTGGTAGCGTACGCGCATGCGCCACCACCGCGCCACTGCAACTGTAAAATCACTTCGTTGGCGTTCAGAGTTGGAGTAGTAGTAGTAGTAGTGGTAGCTCGTTGGTTGCTCGTTTTGCGGCGCGTTGACGCGTTCACTGTTTGTTCGCGCTTCTGCTCGCGTGCTCGTGCGAATCTCCATGTGTTACGCTATCGAACGTTTAACGCGTTGCGCATTTCTACGCTCGTTCAACTAACTAAATCACAGCCAATGCCGTCGCTGTTTCTCGTGTCGTTTTGCCGCCGTTGCTTGGAAATTTTGCATAATTTCATTTTAATGGTATTTAATAATTGCCTGACCGATTGCCGTGGTGTTGGCGAAAGTGAAATTACTTATTGGCGTTGATTTGCGACAAAAAAAATAGTGCATAATAGCAACTACAAAAATATGTCAGTGTGACAAACATGGGCATGACTTTTCTGGCGGAAAATTTTACTGATTAGAGTACAGTGTGTTGATGTAACTGCAAACAAAAAGTGAATTGAGGCACAATATTAAAATTAAAAGCATAAAATATTATGCTTGCAAACAAAAAAAAAACCATCAAGCGCATTTTGCTTACAAAATTTGTGAAAAATTGTTAAAAATGCCAATTTTGAATGTCATAAATATGAAACGTCGAGTGTTGTATTAAAAAGGTTAACGCAAAAACAAAATATCTAAATAAAAAAATTATAGGCATGAGCTGCGAAATTGCATGATCCAAAAATTTAATTTATCGTTTGCTTAACAAAAATATATTGCGTACAACCATCTTAAAAATGCACTAAATTTATTAAAATTCAAAATCAGAATGTTAACCGCTATTCAAAAGTCTATTACAAATAAACTAACTTTTTTATAATTGAAGTTATTCAGCTATATATTTGTGAAACTTTTAAAAAATTCGTTAATTTTTCTAGTGCATATTTTTTACAATAAACACAACCTGGAATTGATGGAGGCTACTTAGTGTGAAATTTTATGTGTTTATTATTTTTAAAAAAAAATTTAGTACACGAAATAAAAAAATTTTTGAAACACGTAGTGAAATAAACAAATAAAAATTAATACTGTTGTCAGAATTTTTGCAAAGTTTTACTTTGGAGTGCATCATATTTTATGAGCCAGCAGTCGTACAACTTTAGTCAATACAATTCAAAATTAAGGTTGGTATTATCGCAAATTTGTTATAATTGTTCGACCAACGCAGATATATTGATTATTTAACAAAATTAAAAAAAAAAATAGTTATATAAAATTTGAATACTAATTTTTGCTCTGCCAAGAAAAAAATATTTCGAATGAATAGGAACGAGAAGAAGGTAGGAGTGAAATTGAAGTATTTCTCTGGAATTTGAACTTCATAAATGCTTGTACTGAATATTTTCAGTATGTTGTACTTAAGAACACGACATCGGTGGGGAAAGATTATGGAGAATGCCTTATGATATTGCAGCAACAACAACAACAAAATCGGACACCGATACATATCGATTTAAAGAGACTAGATGATCCACACATTGATACTAAGTGCAAAATAAAATTCAGACGAAGTATATTATGAAGCGTTATCAATTGCACTTTATTGATTTCCATTTTGAAAATTTCGTACCCTATTTAGTTTAAACTTTTTTTTTTCATTTTACTCATTCTGTCACTTTTTTGTAATCAACTTAGCTAAATTAAAAACACGGACTACGATATATCTCCAACTGTAAAAGGACTAGGTGTGGCTTTGCTGTTGTTTATCCAAATTTTTGTCTTATACATATATCAATTCCAAAATATATCGTTTTGAAAGTGCCAATATGGAATCGTTTCGTAACGAAAGTCCTATCCCTATCTGTTGGCTCCAAAGTTGGCTCAAGAGTTCTAGCATAATTTGGGTCAAAGTAGATTTTCTCATTGTCTTTTTATTCAAAATCGAAAATAAATAATAAATAAATTTTGATGGTGTCTATTTTGGGGATTTTAAATTATTCGAATAACAATATATTGCAATGCATGAGTAGAATGTATAGAAAATAAACCTTAGACCTGCGTAGAAAAAGAGGACGGAAGAAAAATTGCCTTGATTTTAATTCTGCAATTTTTTCTTCAATTGCCATATTATCTCCCAATTGGATAAAGATTACTTTAAAATTAATAAAAATTAACATTAAATTTATTTTGTCTGCTCCAAAAGTAGTAAATATTTCTTCCTAATAATTTAGAGAAAAATAAAACACAAAGTTTTTCTTATATATAAAATAAATATTACAATAAATTAAATGCAACTTTATTCACTGAAGGGACTAATGGAAACTGTCCTGTTCGTCGTGTTTGAAGTCAGCGTCTCATCTCCTCTGCCAAAGCAGTCAATTCAGTAGGGCTGCATTTTTTAGCAAATAGTAAGTTCGGCCACTTCGTTGTACCCTTCCATGAGTCACTCGTAAAATAATAATAATTTCGTGCTTATATATTTAGCGCTATTTTAATTTCACTTTTCCTACTTTTAAAAGTTGACTTCTTCAATCCAGATAATTATTTTTTTTTGAATGTAAAAAAATACTGGGATCACATAACTATATACTAATCTCATCCGACTTTTATTTCGTAGTTTTTTTGGTTTGGTTTATCCAGCTCTTGTTAATCGTCTAGTCGACATATCAGTTAATCGATTTGCAAGAGTTGCTTAAAAAAATTATCGATATCACTTAATCGACTTAACATATCCTTTTAACATTTTCGACTAATCGCCCATAAACAACTTGGCCACAAACCATTTATTCCCGATTTTTGGACTAGTAGTTTTCTTTCAATAAATATTTGTTTTCTTTCTTTAATATGTGTTTAAAAATTATGCCTCTTGACAAAACTCGCTTTCTTGTATAATATTTTTTTTTTAATTTATTGTGAGCAACTATTGCTATTCAAGTCATTTTAGTTATTCGATTTTCAGACTACTCGATGCTGAGCGGTGGTTAGTCGAGAAATAACGGTAGATAGTATTCTTGCTATTCGACTAGCAACCATCAAGAGAGTAATTAATCGACTTATCGAAAATGCCGATCGATGATTTTTAGCAAGACCTCTATTTATATCGATCATATTTAATTGATAGGACCTTTTCGATAAAAGCTGACTACAATCGTTAAGCTTGGAGTTTTCTTCATCATATGCGTTGTTTATTTTTACACTGAAAAAATGAACCTAAAAATTTTCGATTCCGTAAAAGTTTATTTCAAATGAATAAAAATCTATATACATATGTACAATTAAGTCTCTTTTCTCCAAAAATCGCCAAAATTTTTAAGTGGGAATAGAATCCCATTTTTTTTCTTTTGATAGTTTATATTTTTTTAATACAGATATCTTTTTTCAGTATAGAACCCAGTATTTCAATTATAATGATAATTAAAACATTTTAAGGTGGGATAAATATTTTTGTCAAAAACGGTATCGGCATAATAGAATAAGATGTAAGCTATAACTAAACTGTAGAAAAGTTGTGTCAGTACATTGAAAATTTCTGTAAAGGAATGGCAGAAATTGAAGTAGAGGATGAAATAGAATTCATTTGGAGCATTTTTCCTCTTATTTTTGTCTATCTGTTTGAACTGTCGATTCTTCGTAACTACTGAATGGATTTACAACGGGTTTTAACTGGAAAATATTAAATAGAAAAAATGATATTTCATAGAAATGGTTTACAATAATTTTCTTTTAAATAATTAATAATTTTTGATTCGACAACATCAACGTAGTCATGCCGAGCCTTTTTTTTTTTTTGTTGATTTTTTTTTTTGGTCTAACTATTTTCAGCTGGAGTTAAAATTAAAGCATAACGGTGGACGATGGGTGGAGCCAGTTAATGCATATAAACCAAAAAAAAATAAGCCAAGAAATAAGGGTTAAATGTAATTGAACAAATTTAATGCTAACCATAACATTTACGTTTTGTCTAAGAATATGAAAAAAACAAAATGGTGATTAAATAATGGAATTCTGTATTTTTGAATAATTTCAGAAATATTGTCCGCATTCACGTCTTAAATCGAGTAAGCGCTCACAACCAAATTTGGCAGACCTACTGCACTCTTTCCAAGAATCAAAATAATTTCGATATATTAGGAGGCATCATATCTCCCATACAAACTGAGTTTCGCTTATTGCATAATACTGTAAGTATTTGTGAAACAGTATTGGAATTTCATTTTGAGAGATATAAAACTAATTGTATACTCATAGAAAAGGTTGGAGTTATTGGAAAATGCATCCTATAGAAACTGCAATTGTAATATTGCATACCGCTAGAAGTATTTAAGTTAGAGTACTGAGATGTGGTATTTTTTAAATTTATGTTAACAGCTGGACTGAAACCTGCGGTTAAAAGCTATTACTAAGCTTATTGCAAAACTCTTTACAACTCATGTAAATTTCTTTAATTAAATTGCAAGTTATATAGAGGCTCACTTTTTGTTCATAATTATATCATTTTTTTTTTTGTTCCTAAAAAGGTTTGAAAAAACTTTTGCATCGAAAAAGCTGCTCTCCCAGTTTAAAGCCGCCAATCTCAAATTGTTCTGCCACTTTTCCAAGGAGACGTTCCATGTTTCCAATTTCAGTTTATTGGTCCAGCTATGCCTAGGGTACACTCTTTCATTTATATTTCCCTAGATTTTAACGATGTTAATTAGATTTTACTTACTCTGAACACTCGCCTGTTGTGATCCTAATACGTAAAAGTATTCGCAAAGAGTGTTTGTGTCTCCCCTGAGCTTAAATCTCTACAGATATTATTGATACATATTTTTGTTTGCTAGTTCGGCGAAGATATTTCTTAAAGCAACCGGTATAACTGCTGTGTAATTTCTAGTTGACTTTGGCAAACTCTCTGTTTTCCCAGTGATGAGCGGATTGATGGGGGATCTATTGCGGATTTCGCTACTCAACTACTCCTGGAACTGTCAGCCTGTTGTGCTCTGATTTTTTATCCTGCGGCGCGGATATTATTTCCTTGCGTTATACCACCTTAAGCTTCTCAGCTATTAGCTCAGCTTCTCTATCGGCTGTTAAATTTGCGGCAAACATAGTTTACCACTTCCGTCACCAGAACACCAGTTAATGTCTCCAGGCTCAATTCAACTGGTGCGTTCTGTTAAGTCAGCAGCAGGACTACGCATTTTCCGTCGTCAGCTCAGAGGTTAGCGCATCTAACTGCTTTTGTGTTGTGCTTTTGAAATGGTTTAGTTTTCTGACTGGTTTTTCGATATTTTGCGGAGTGATGACAGCAGCCCCTAGTATTGTTATTTAAATCACAAAGGACGACTAAGTGTGCTGGTGTTATTAAAAATCCATTCTGATTTGAAACAAAAACAAGGAAAATTAAAAAAAATTAAAAATATATTTTAAGCCCATCATTCCATTAGGGACAGGTTTTGCTTTTTTTATGACACTCGAATAAAGTTGTTTTTGGATAAAGTGAGCAGACACGTATTTTTTTTTTTACCGAAAAAAAAGTTTTTTCGATATTTTTCAGCGACTTTAGTTTCGTATTTTTCCGTGTTTAAGTATATATATTTTTTTACATGCGCATAACTTCTTTAAAAAATGAAATGAACATTGAAATGCAAAGAAAAAAATTTATTTTACAAAAATTTTATATTTAAACAAAAAGTATTGACTAAGAGCCGCATGAAGGGTCTTCATTCTAATGTGAAAGAATAAAAAATATAATAAAGTACACTTTTCGAGAATTTAAATTTGGAAACAAGGGCCTTTTTCATTCATGTTCGAGTTTCATGGAAAGAGAAAAGCATGCCCCGAATGGGCCGACTATCTTGAAATGTAAAGGCTCTATATCATTTCAAGGGCATGGCAATCGCTTTTTTAGTAGCATATACATATAATTCAATAATCGCTCAATAATCAAATGAATTTCGATAACACCCATAATGGGGGTTTAATCCGTACCACCAATTTGGAGAGTAATTTTGAATATTGTCGTGAAGGAAGGAGTTAAATAACTGATTTTATTAGAATTGATTTAAAAACGCGTGTTCTCTTATCAGATAAAATATGTGACGGTTCACCAATATAATTTCCTGATACCCACTACTACACAATCCTTTTTCCTAAAGCCAAGATAAATAGCGTTTTTATTGAACAAAAAAAATCGTCGTTCTTTTTTGTGCTAAAATTTACAAAAGCCAAAAAAGAGTGCACATTATAAAAAACATTCCCACGCCTAGCCTTGAATAGTTCCCTAATATCGCATAATGAAAAGTACTATTCTAGCTTATATAGAGTCCCCTCTCCACATTAGAAAGTTGACGTTAACAAAACTCAAAATCTAAAGACCCAACTACTGATCGCACCTAATGGCCGCATGCGTCATCATCCATTCCGCCACATTAATACTTTATGCATATTTTGCTAGAGCAATAAAATTTTTGTTGCAAGTACCTGCCCACGATATTAACTACCGCATTGACATAGCCACATAACCGCCGCACTAAGCAGACGCACACTAAGCAGACGCAAACTAAGAGACAAATAAGTATAGACTTAAGCCCACAGAGAGGGAGTGGGGTGGGGGCAGGCAGGCAGTCAGCTTAACAGCACAAACAAACATCATGTGCTTTTTACATGCATAAAACATACAATGAATCGAAGAAATTTCCACGAGCTTGTTTTACACTTTTATTCATTGTGTATGTGTGTGTGTGCGTGCATTGTTCTTCGGTCATCCGGTAGCAGACGGAGTCATTTCCGTTCCAGGGTGCTCAGGCACTAAAGTTCTGGAGTTGAAAAGAAATTGCGCTCAATTTGCATGCCAAGCACGAAGACGCACTTCACTCAACACAACGGCGCAAAAAAAACAAAAAAAAAACACAAAACCAAAAACTCAATATGTATATGTAAGTATATAAAGAAGACAATCAAACTATTTGGCCCAAGGCAAAGGGAATGTGGCGGTGGCAGGTGGTCAACAACGGTTGGTAAAAATCATTGGCTTTCGGTTGGCGGCTTTTACAGCCCAGCTTGTTACACCATTTTACTTCTCTTGCTATAGCTTAGGTACCTTTTGTTGCAGTTGCTTTGGCAGCACTTCTGTGCGGCAATAAAAATTCATAAATGTAAATTAGGCAGAGTAGTCAGCTTGTTGCAAACGTTTTTATGTTGTTATTGTTTGGGTAAATATTTTGGTTTTTTTTTTTTGCTTCTAAAATATTTTGAATTCTGCTGGCAAAAGCAGAACTGCTAGTGCTCAGAAGTTTAAGGTTATGTAAATAAAAGCCTAATAAGGCCATATTTAAAAATAGGAAATAAAATAAAATGATATAAAGTGAAATAAAACAGAGTTAAAGTAAGACAATAAATGTACATTTTTTTTTTTTGACCCGATTATATTTACATCAACAAAAAATTTTGAGCTTTCTCGTAGGCCAAATAGGAAGCTGGAAAGCAAAAACGGTTCACTTACCGGCTTAGCGGAGTAGCTGCATGCCAGCCGGGGATCAAGACCTGTCAAAGTCTAGAAAGAAGTCTGACTAGGAGATGTGGTGATCTAGAAAATATCAGCGATAATTTTAATCGCTTTGACTGCACTTAATTTCTATGATACTTTTTAAATAATGAATATCGAAATCTTACCTTGTGTTAAAAAAAGTATTGTTGATATAAGAAAAAATTGAAGAAAACTGAATTTAATAAAATTGACGAAAGTAAAAAATAGTCAAATATTATAAGAAAACGAGAATTTCATTAAAATAAATAAATTAAGAGAAAAAAATAAAATGAAATCAAATTACATTAAATAAATAACGTAAATTAAATTGATAACAATAAATTAAGTTAAATTTAATAGAACCAAATAAAATAAAATAAAATAAGCAAAGTAAAAAAAAATGGAAAAAACACAAAAATTCAAAACTAAACCACATTTAATCAAATTATAGGAAGTAAATAAAATAAAAAATAACACTGCATTGAAAACTTAATATTGCCAAAAATAATTTGTATGAGCTCAAGGTCATTTTTTGTAAGAAAAATTATAGAAAAAACAGTAATGGTAGAATTTTCATTAATTTTTCCTATTAAAAGTAGTCTTGAACTCATAAAAATTATTGTTGATAGAAATAAATAGGCCCAAAAGATATTATATGAATTTAATTTTAATAAATTAGATTAAGCTAACCATTAAATTTAAAATAAACTAAATCCAAAAATAAAAAATTAAAGTCAAACAAAATAAACTATAATAAACTAGGCAAAATAAAACTATTGTAAATTAAATTAAATTGAATTAAACCAAAATGAAATAGAATAAAATAAACTTAAATGAAGCAAAGCAAAAAGAAATAAGCACAAATTAATTAAATAAAATTAATATAAATAAAACATATAATATAAAATAAAACTTACTACAACAATAAAAAATGAACAACATGAAGTAAAATAATTTAGGTTACGAGAAATTAAATTAAATTAAGCAAAACAAAAAAGTAAGCACTACTTAATTGGATAAAATTAATATTAACAAAATTTTGTAAAGTAAACAAAACAGGTTACAAAAAAAATTTGAACAAAATAAAATAAAGCAGCATAATAGAGTAAAATAAGTTTAACTGAAGTTAAATCAAATAAAATACAGTTAATTTAAGTAAGTTGCAAAAAATGAATTAAATTAATTTAAACAAAATATAATAAAATTATATTAAGTGAGACAAAACAAAATAAACACAACCTAATTAAACAAAATTAATATTAAAAAAATTATATGAAATAAAACAAAACTGATTACAACAAAAAAGATTGAACAAAATATAATAAAATAAATTAAACAAGAACAAAATAAAAATAATAAAAATAAAGTAAAATAAATTATTTATTTACCAAATTTAAACAAAATTAAAAGGAAGACAACGAAATGAAAGGAAATTTAACAAAATGAAGTAAAATTAAGCGATTCCTCTGATAGTTTTAATAAGGATTACTTGAATTAAAAACAAATAACCCCATAGAAATTTTGACGTCAAAGGGGAAGGGAGGAAAGAATTTATGACCCGCTTTGACTGCTACTCAGAAAAATCACTTATTAATTGCTTGAAAAATAATAACTACTTTAATCAAATAATTGTAAACTACATCATATCTAATTAAAAATAAGAACAGCCTGTTGTAAAACAGAAATCGTCAATTGTAAATAAGAATAGTCAATTTTAAACGAGAAAGCGTCAAATTTAATGCGTCAAATGGTAATGAGAAAGCGTCAATTGAAAATAAGAATAGTCAATTGCAAATCAGAAAGTGTCAAATGAAAATGAGAATGTGTCAAATGATAATGAGAAACTTATTTTTATTATTATTGCCCCGGCGTGGAACGATGTTAGCTATTAAAATAGTCTTTCTCATTCTCCTCCTGTAAAAGTG
This sequence comes from Anomoia purmunda, assembly GCA_951828415.1. Taxonomy (NCBI): domain Eukaryota; kingdom Metazoa; phylum Arthropoda; class Insecta; order Diptera; family Tephritidae; genus Anomoia; species Anomoia purmunda. The sequence continues at coordinate 97,819,698 of OX639996.1, forward strand.
ACCTTTATTTTATCCACGAGCTTTTCTAAATACCGAAGTCGTAGATTATTCCGCATTTTTATTTGATGCTTTCTCATTTTCATCTGAAATTTTCGCATATTAATATTACCCTTTCTCATTTACAATTGGAAATGGTGTAGAACCTCATTGAAAATTGTGTAATCGATTAAGATATTACTCAATTAAAAAACACAAAAGCAAATATTTTAATTAAAAGAATTACAAATGTTTTATAATTTAAAATCTTTGTACATTTTGTCTTTTAATTTTTACGATAATATATAGTATATGCGATACATACGGAAAATATTTACCAAATGGCGGTCATTCTAGGCATATTCTGGTATATTTTTTTTACTAATTACCGCAGTCGCAACTATATTTCTTCAAGCTTCACTGCAGGACCCCCAACTCAGCTTCTGTTCATAATATAATAATAATATTTTGGCGCTTCAATCATATAGCCCGATGGTTGGCCGAACGTGTAGCTATAATTTGTGGTGTGAAATACCCTCCATTGGTTTTCCATTGCCCGCCGAGTGGAAGTCGCTATTAGAAAATGGTTTTCTATAATTTTTGATGTTGCTTACCCAGCCTGATATTCGGACCCAGGACACGCCGAATTAAGTGCTCGAAGGTGTGTTGCGGTTACGTTGGCCTTGTGGAAAGTTGCCAAATAACTTAAATAGGGTGACATTTTGAGCTTTAGAGCTAAACCTGTTGATGATAAACATCTATTAAATTTCACCACAGAAAGCTAAGGATTTTATTAAATATTCACAGATTATAGTTTAGTTATCTTATTTTGTTTGTCATATTAAAACGATGACTGAGGTGAAATAAAATAAAATGAAAGAATAAATCAACTTTGAAAGCGACAACAATTTTCTACGAATTGAATTGTTCAATTATTGCTAACCCCTCTACAAAAACGCTTTACAAATTAGTTTGTCGTATTATTAATTCTTCGCAATTTGTAATAAAAAAAACCAGTTAAATTTCTAACGCATTTCTATGAAATAAATAAAACAATAACAACAAGATCATAAAGAATTAATCGTTGACGGTTCGCAGCGGTTAGATGTGCTCTTGTTATAAATGATTTAATTTATTGCTTTTGTTTTTGTTATATCAATACATGAATAAGAATTGCTGTTTTTATTATTTTTACTTTGTATTCTATACGAGGGTCGTTTGAAAAAGTGACAGCGTCTGCATGATAAGCAGATTTGGACATTGTCTTTATTCTATTGGTGGAGTTTAAAAAATTATTATAAATACATTCATAAAATTTAATTTTTTATAACAATTTAAAGCCCATCAAAGTCACGATCGAGATTGATTGCTCATTTTGGATCAAGTTATTGAGTAAGTTATACGAACTCTTCCATATACCTGAATTTTATGGTGATTTTGATACTATGGATTCTAGGTTTTCAAATAAATTCTAAAGACAAAAGATAAAGATACCTAAATAATAAAATATATGTTCATTAAGCAGAGTCGTCAAAGTCGATTTTTAATTTAGAAAAATAGCCTATGGTAAAAATTTGTTCACGTGACTTAAAAAACTTAAAACTTTTGAGCCACTTTTGAACAAAAATTCGTTTCTTCAAAACTGTGAATCTATATTATTCCAAATCGGAAAAAATTTTATCAGAATTTAATTTTATGCTGAACTGATATAAGTTTTTAGAATTGCCATTCGTAAAACCGTGTCCGAAAATATTAAAAAATAATCAATCTATGTTCGAGCAAACATATGCAAAACTGCACCACCCTGTATCTCGAAATCTAGACTTGATTTACAAATTTGGGCGCTATTTTCAGAATCCGACTCCAAACATATAAAATGTGATATTACATCAAATAAATATTCTGGTTGCAGAACGTGCAATTAAAAATTTTTGCAGATTTACAACGAAAAATTTGAATATAGCCAAATTTTAAATAGGCCGCTTCTATTCTATTTGCAATCAATTTTACATTTTCTGTGCAATTTAAGGGCTTTCCTGCTTCATATTTGTGTACTGAAATTCGAAAATGTCCTTATTTTTTGCATTTAGCCGCTAGTATTTCATAAAGCGCTATTCCGATTTACACAAAAGATATATAAGCGGAAATGGATTGAATGCACCTTTAAAACTTTTCCCATAAAAAGTTAGGCTTATTTGCTATTCGGGAATTGTTTGGCAATAACTGCAAAAGGACCGCGAAATCAGGATTTTTAGCTATATTTCGAAAACGCTTTTTGGGAATAATAAATGACACCCATTTTCATGTTCAGTGACTAGCTTTTTCAACGTGGCACCGCTCATTTATCAAATATTTGTAAGCTAGTTTCATCTAGCGATAATTTCAGCTATCGAGCAACTTGTCTAGCTCGTTATTTTTCGAAAGCCTGTTTATGGTCGACCTAAATATCCTGATGTATAAATTTGGTATATTTGAAGTTAATGGAACATAACTAAATCTTTAAAAGCTTTTTATTTGTTATATATAGAGGAGTAAGAAGTAGCTTTTTTGTTATTGTTGCGAGTTCGGATATTCCACAAGGAATCTCAAAATCTACAACAGGGCTTCAATGCATTAAACAGTTGGTGTTGCAGAAATAATCGAAATCTTAATATCGACAAATGTTGTGTCATGTCTTTCCGACAAAACTCTTTGATTAAAATATCCAACTATTCACAAGGTGAAGCTACGTTACCTTGGAAAATTTAAGTTAGGAACTTAGGTATCTTCTTCGAACACAAACTGATGTTTTCCTACGCATATGGATTATGTATTCGAAAATTTAATAGATCCTCATACCACGAAATCAATTTTTGTTGCTTTAGTCTGGGGCGTCCATGAATACGGAGTTATTATTTAGAGTTCCTACTGCGATTCGCATCTCAGGCAAATAGAGATGTGATTGAAAAAATTTACACGATTTGCATTTGATCGAACATATTGCGCTAACGAGGAGCGTAAAGGTACCCATAATGATATCTCTATTGGCGTTTTAAATATTAGTTTCAACGGCGCACAGTGCACCGACTCCATAAAAAAATGGACGAAAATGGAAAAAACTTTACTCTTAAAATATCCACATCACAGTCATCGAAATTGATAACCAGTACAAGTGGTTTTTATGCTTTTTGATATGGTGGTAAAATAGGCGTAATTATTATTCTATTTTGCAATTATATTAATAAATATGGACAAAAGAGTTTACAGAAAATAAAGCAATTCTCCTAAAATTATGAAAATTAAAGAAAATTACAAACTGATTGAATACTCATTATCAGTGTGTATATTAACTCAAATCCTCAGATGAGGAAAAGATAATTGATGCGAAAAGTTACATGCTATTATCTTTTTCTAAATTTCAACTATGTACTGCTTAAAACTCAAATCGGAACCCCTTGAGTATTTGATTTTTTTTTTTTTTGTTTTGAGTTCCTTCTTTATTACCTTCTTTATAGCTATTCACTCTCTCAGTTTTTCGAATATAATAAAGCGGACACTTAATAACTTTTTTGTTTGGTTTTGTTCCTCTTTCGGCTACCAAATTTTTTAACTCATCGGTTTTCATTTCTTTTCACACTTTAGCAGGTGGCAACCTTCTCCAAAAGTATATTTAAATTTCTTTAGCCTTTGCTCTTTGACACCCATATTGTGATAAATATGTACGCATTTGAATTAACTCTTGAAGTAAGTTGAATTTAAATTTTAATGCGGTTGGAAGCCCACTTTTGAAAATTATAAACCTATGTGAGTCAGAGCTAGAAACTATACATGGCGAAAACTTCATGTAAATCCGTCCAGACGTTTCTCACGGAAGAGAGGCCTCGAATGGTCTCGGATTCATTAAATTTGAAATAATATTGTATCACTAAAAATCGTCTAACATTAATAAACAAACTCTTACTGCAGAACTTCCGGTCAAGGTCTTTAGTTTGACACCTCATTTTTGAAAATCGAAAAAACCGTGGGACAGAACTGCATTCACAAAAAATATACTATAGTATACCAATAAGCCAACAAATACAAATACGAAAAAAGGCATAATGATGAGATATTTTTGCAAGGCGGAAGTAGGTAGAGGGTATTTAAATTTTTTCTGAAAATAGAAAATTTAAATTAGGTACTATAAACCATAAAGGTATTTAGAAGATTTTTTGTTCTAAATTTTTACAACTTTAGGATTTTGACATCTTCAAACATGAATTTAATTAATAGTTTAAGCAAATATAATTTGTTGTTGTAATTTATCTGGAGTTGAAGTCGAAATAACGACTTGTTTTTTGAAATACGCGATAAAATAAAATCCCGTGTTTTTCAATCTGGCCTTGAGCTTAATAAATAATATATGTTTAAGCAAATTCACAAAATTTACAAGGTTATGTTGGCGTTGTGTCCTGTGCTAAAGAAGTACTCATTTTTTTTGGTTTTCGTTTGTTTGCTAATTTGGATCCATATCTTTGAAGATAATCAACGACTTCAGCTGAAATATCAATCACATTCGAGAATACAGCTATCGACCGTCGATTTGTTTTTCTTTTACAGCTGCAACAAGACAATATTTTCAATGAAAAAGTTTATGGATTGACAACCAATGCAACCAAAATGACTAGCATGGACAGTCACTTTTTGTTTTGTTATCGTACTACATTAAAAATTTCCGGCAATTTTTTTCCATCCGATTGACTTGCATTCGAAGTTTCCATTGCACTTTGTATAACTAAACATTTGTCTTTTCTGGCGACGTATGATACAAAGGTTGTGTTTTCGGAGAATGGAAATATCGATTGAAAAAAAGAGACTTCCTTGCATTGCAATAATGTTGGTAAAATTGTATTTTTTTCGCATTGTGTCCAAATTTCTCAGATCTTGAGACAGCACCTGTTGAGCTATGTATATAGTAAGGTAACAAAAAAATGTCCATCGTAATGTTCTGTTCCTTCAGCCAACGAACCCAATTAGGAACCATACGTTCACCTAGATGTTGTCCACTACAACAAACTTTGGTTTTCCTAAGTACGGTTGGATTCTCCAAACATAGCAAGTTTCAGAGCAAACTAGTAATAGACAGAATTCTATATCATATTTTTCAAGTTTAGAAGGCATGTATTGGCGAAAGTAGCATTTTCCCCGCAATCCACAAAATTGCAGAGGAATTAAAATAATCTGCCTTAAGTCCGCCTGTTTATTAAATACTTCAGAAATTGGAGCAAACTTGTATTTGGAACACTTCTGGCGTCGGCTCATAACATTATCGAATTAAATAACTTGGTTCAAAAGCTCAAATGTCATCCTCGCCATTTTCTCTCTGAAAATAGGACGTCCATATTCGCCGTCAAATAATTTAATTTTAATTTTTCTTTTTTGAAGCTAACTAAAATTACGCTAATACTTTACTTGATCACAAATATTTGTATACAGGTACAAATGTGCATGGATTGAAAACATAACAAGCTAAGTCCTATAAAAAAATTATGGGACTGCCTTATCTGTGAAAAGTCTCAGAAACGAATAATCAGGTAGATTCTACATTTCGATTCGGTTTGAAAAGTAAATTTAATGCAATTTCACCTCGTTTTAATGATGGTGTTCTTGATTTCGATTGAGTTTGAATAGTTTTCGAACTCTTTTGGGATCATTTTCATTCCGAGTCGATAATCACTTTGAACAGCTGTTGTCAATTATTTATTTTTCATGAAAATTTTAACAAAACTGATTAGCTGAGATTGCGCACATGGGCATGTAACTAAAGCTGGAAATTTGCATTATACAACCTTATCAATTTCTGGTTTTGCTTTGAATTAATGAATGAAGTTGGCATACAAATGGAAGAACCTGGTCCCCATGGTGTTATCGCAGAAGTTGCCAAAAGTCGCAGATCCTGTACTGTAACTGTGATTCAAATAAAATATTTCCGTAAAATGCATTAGTGACAGCAATAATATATTTTCAGAATGTTTTCCAAACATGTACTATGGTTGAAATGAATATAAAACGAATAATAGAGTTAAATTTATAAATAAAGAGATAAGTAACTCAGAGTTATATTTTTAATTTCGTAACCTAAATTTGATCTGCAACAAATAAATCCTATAACCCAGGCTAAGTAGTTTTCTTTTTTGACATTAAAAATATAAAATCAAAATAATTGTTGCAGGTTCTAGAACAACGGCAAAATGATTGGTATGCTTGGTTTCTGATCTAGTGGAAGTGATCGATTCGCTTTGCCAAAACTTTGTGATAGGAGTAGGAGCCAGCGTCTTCGATGGCCTCCGCATCATTGTTGTAAAAAGCGATTCGTTTCAAACTTTTTCGTTTATTTCAAAAGAAAACTGTTTGACAAATTAATTTTTTCTTTGTTTACAACATAATGTCACAAACTTAACAATTTAACCCTGAATGATTGCTAGGTTAAATTTGTAGGTTTTTAACTCTGAGTTGATACCTTTCCAAGGAAATTTATCAATTTAAACGGTGAACTAAATAGATAACCTGCTTCCTCGCAAGTAGGCCTAAGTTCAAATATTATTTGTGATGCATGTCAGTTTGGAACTTTTTCGATGAGTATTGCGCATGCGCTTAATCAGAATGAAGGAAACGCCTGTTTTAATTTCGATCGTTTCTCTATCGTTTATTTAAATAGTTTTTAAATAGAAGTTTTCCGATACAGATTTAACAAACTAATTGAATACAGATTAAAGCAATAAAGACTTCTTAATATTCCTAATAATATGAATTTTAAAATATAAAAGCTTAGCCTGACAAAAATCATATTTATATATATATTATTTATATATATATTTGGGTTTAATTTTTCAATTACTTTTCACTCCGACTAGTCAATGGCAAAACTTTTCAAAGCAATCAAATTTTGGTGGAATCGAAATCAAAACCCCCAATCTAGCATCTGCAAAATAGGTGTAAATATTTTTTATGCATACATTTTTTATAAAATATAAATTAGAAAGGAATTATGAAGAATCTAGATGAACTTCATATAAAAAATACGTTGAAATAATTACTGACAAAATTTGTTGTGTGATTTTTCAAATAACGAAGGGTTGAGGATTAATGTGATAATAGTACTTATATATAAGAAATATAATTATATGAGTAATTAGTGCTCGGGTTTGAAATGCAGAATTTTGAAACTTGGAAAGTTTTAAGTACTCGAAATGATATTTTCACTGAAAAACACAAGTTATCAGCTATCTGGCCACACCCGCAGTAGCAAGAGTGCTGAACAACCGAAGGGTATACAATAAGCGAGGGTTCAAAAAGCGAAATACTGGCGTAAACAATTATTTAATTATGTGTTTGGTCTGTCAGACACCATATTAGTACGGGAGGGTTAAAAGTCGAGAACTCCTTGTACTTCTAAAAATGTTCTTCGGGCTACATTTTGGATGCTACAACTCTCTAGCCCTAATAGATTAAAAAATACTAACTGCACATGCTAAGTATATACATATATACTTACATATATTCAATATATAATTTAAAAAAAACCCTTTTTTGTATGTCATAATGATAAAGATGAAAATTAAAAAATGTAACATTTTACCTAAAAAGCGTCCCTATTGAGGAGCCCTCGTACAATTGAACAAAACAAACAACAAAGTCAAAATTAAAGATGCGACATTTGCATATGAAATGACAGAAGGTGATACCAATTTTTCTATAACCCACTCTACATGAAAAACACACACACGCACACACATACACACACCTGATGGCAGTTATTAATGCACTACAAGCTAACAAGCAAAATGATAGCATTTTTATAAATAAATTTAGAGCTAAAAGGGTACCAGCTATAAGGCGACTATAAAAATTGTTATATTCCACTAACAATCGATGCATGTTTTTTGTTATATTAGTGAGAAATGATGCTACAAATAAATAACAACAACAAAAAAATAGTCTATGGAGTTTTGCTTCTTTTAAGAGTTGGTTTATTTGTTTATGTATTGGTATGGGATTAACCGTAACAGCGTGTAGAACAAGCTTTGATAAATGTGCATAATTTGAATATCGAGCTTATTGATAACATAATAAATCAGTTGTAGTAGAGTAGCCTAGCATGATGTGTTAACTTTAGTTTTTTAGCTTGGCTTATTTCGGTTTGGTAACAAAATGCAGAGTGGAATCCGCTAAACTTGTTTATGTAAAAGGCTTTGTTGCTGGTTTTGATACTGAAAAATTAACAAATATGGGTTAACATTATTATTTTCAATTTATTGTAACAGTTGCTATTTTAACACCTAATAATCCAATTTCCTCTACAGTTAAAGTCAATGCCAGTTTATTAATATTTTTATTTATAATTTTATTTTATTTTCATTTTGCTTTTTTATTTTATTTTCATTTTGCTAGCAATCATGACTCATTTAAACAGCAATAAATATTTTACACAGTTACGTGCGTGCTAAGTAAAAATTAAAGCAAAAAATATTTAACAAACTGCCTCACCTTAACAACTCAATATTAATTGAGTTTTTTTTTTTTATATAGCGGAAGTAATTCATTAGCATTTCTGTCTATATTCGAAATAATTGCTCAACATTTGTTATATTGAATACTGCATAGTATTCGCGCTGAGAGTAAATGAAATCTTGAAATGGATTTTTCGAACTACAAGCAAATAGAAATGTGCAAACGATAATTTTAATTGAATTGGGAATTTATCGTTCACCTATAGCAAAAACAAGAAGTGTTTGAAAAAAAATTAGGCTACATAAAGGCCGGTGCAGAAAGTTCTGCAAATTTTAAACTCACTACAAACTCTTGGCAATAAGATAGTAGGTTTTGAAAAGATTGTTTTAAAATTTATTTACATTTTTGAAACTAAATTAGTGCATAGACATCAACAAACAAAAAAAGAAAAGGAACGCAAAGCTTCGTAAAAAAATATTGTTAATTTGGACGAATAACTCCAATAATTGTTACAACAAGTTGGTGAAACGCAGTGGATCTTTTTATAGCAGAAGATGGTCTTGCGCATTAAAGAAGGCGAGTCAGCAAAGGATAGCCAATAATAAGGCGCCCAAATGGTTCAGCAAACGTCCAGTTGGAGAAGAAACTAATAGCCATTATTAGGAAGAACCGCTCCATGTCGATAAGAGATGTTGCCGAAAAAGCTAATACCACACAATTGCAAGTCACTCAAGTTAAAAAGAAAATTTATATAAAAACTTACAAAAACAATAAGGTTCCAAAACGAAGCGAAAAACAACCTAAAAACCATTTCCCTTGCGCGTAATAGGAGACCCAACTAGCAAATAAAAAATTTAGTGTGGTTATGGTCGATGAAACTTATTTGAAATTTCCGAGTAAAAATGGTAGAAGTTGGAAAAACACACCAAAAGTGACAAAAAGCTATTCCAGACGATACTAGCATTTTGTTTACGTGACAACAATTATTTTACATACAACAACACTTTATACCAACAAATACACGGGATTCCAAAGGGCAATCCACTAACTGCAACTATAGCGAGTAACGTACTGGACAACATATTGGACGACAGCATAGCTGAACTTCAAATAAAGGGCATATACCTTTAATACACAACTAAATATGTAGATGATATATTTGCAACAGTAAAAAATCAAGGACGTTGAAAACATATTAACAACATTAATTTCACAGCATACAAAAATACAATTCACCAAAGAGCTGGAACAAAACGATAAAATGGCCTTCTTTGACGTAGAAGTAGATCGGAAAAAACAACAAGTGGATTCCCACTTGGTATGCAAAATCAATTGCATCGCATAGAATAATTAATTGCCATTCAAATCATCCATGTAGACCAAAAAACAAATACTACAACGAGTCTGATAAGGAAAATATATTTCCTAAGCGTTAAAGAGTTTTCAAAAAGAAAATAAAAACAAATTAAGAAAACTACTACACAAGATTAGCTAGCCGCATGCACTAATTGAAAAGTTAAAACAGATAACATTGAACAAACCCGACCGTCCGAATCATAATGACAAATCACAAACAAAACCCGCATATAAAAAATACATTGGTTTGACGTATATACTCGTATCAGTACTAAAAACCCACCAAACACTTCCAAGTTTCGTGAAAAATGAAAACATAACGTATGCCCACCAACCTCACAATACATTAAATTGAATATTCACAAAAACGAAAGACAAAATTGATAAGGAGCAACAAAGGCACAACAAAAAGAGCTTTGGACACGGAGAACAAGGAGAAAAGGGAGAAAAGGAGAATGATGCTAGAGAGTTTGCGCTTACAACAGCAGCTGGAAAATGTCATTAAATTCAAAGAAGATGTGGACAACACCAACAATACTTACTCAGCAATAATAAAAACCAAATACGAAAGAACAAGTTAACGAGCAGATGAAACAAATATAAAAGTAGTGTGTTTAAAAAAAAAAAATCATTCAATTACAATATTAAAATGTGATATTAGTTTATAATAAAGGGTGGCCGATGTTGACTGTGAACCACACCTAAACGTCAAGTTTTTTCTGCATTTCATTTGACATTTCTAAATTTCAGACTAACTCAATTTGAACATGGAAAGATGCACAATCGAGCAACGTGTTAAAGTTATTCAGGCCCGTTATGAAAATGGGCGTTCAAATTAAAATGCATATCGCCTCACCTCACCTCACCTCTGTGGATTCTTCAATAAGCAGAATTGCCGCATTTGGGCGAGTGAGTGATTGTCGAAAAACCAATGTCCCACAAAAAGTGACTGTTTGGTGCGGTTTATGGGCTGGCGGCATCATCGGGCCGTACTTTTCCAAAATGAGGCCGGTCAGGCAGTTACTGTGAATGGTGTTCGCTATCGTGAGATGATAACGAACTTTTTATGGCCCGAATTGGAACATATGGATGTGGACGATATGTGGTTCCAATAGGATGGTGCCACTTGCTACACAGCCAACGAAACAATGGCTCTTTTGCGCGACAAATTCAATGGCATGTGATTTGACATCGTTGGACTACTTTCATTGGGGTTATTTGATAGAAAAGGTGTACATCGCTAAGCCCGCAACAATTCAAGAGCTAAAGGATGAGATAATTAGGCAAATTAATGGCATAGAACCTCAATTATGCCTCAGCGTCATCGAAAATGTGGACCATCGGATGGAGGTGTGCCGCTGAGGTCGCGGCGGAGATTTGACCGATATTTGGTTTCACACATAATTGAACCACACCATATTATCATAATAAAAAGAAATTACAATAATTTCCAAAATAATTTGTGTTTTATTCAAAATCAACATCGGCTCTTAAAATTTAACCACCCTTTATATGTGAATAAAAGTTTACTGTACAATGTACGTGTGTTTAACATTTATTGCATATCATGTTTATTCCTTCCAGTAAAAAATAGACTCCCTGAGGATGACGCGGCATGCGCCGAAACGCGTAGGAGAGAAAAGACAAAAACTAATTGTTTTTGCTTTAATTTAAAACGGCCGAAGCAGCTCTATTCCAGCAAACAATTGCAATGGAACTTGACCCTATCACAAACCAAAAAATTTTACTTCTTGCAGTTCAGGAAAAACATTTCTGAATCGGAAAAAATCATACAGACAGAAAAGTTAGGCAGAAAGGTTTTAATTTGACAAGTTATTTTTGAATGTGGGTATAAACCCACGCCGCCCTTCACTATGGAACGCATCAGCATTGAAATTTACGTGAATGAGTATCTTTAAGAACGTCTCTAGCCCTTTCTAAGTCATCATAATGGTCCAACTATATTTAGGCCGAATTTAGTTCCAGCTAAAGCAAACCAAAAGTGGTTCAAAGATAACAGTGTACATTACGCAAGGAAAAACTTGAGTCCTCCTAATGTGCCACGGTTGGCTTTAATGTAAACCAAACCTCTGACAGTTGGGAAACCAACCAAAACAGTTACAGAAATGTAAAGAATGTGGCGGACAGTATCGCTAAAAGTATATAAAACCGTTGTAGAGAACTTCATAACGGGTCTCTCAAGAAAAGTTAACGCGAGTTAACCGTCTAGCCTCACTTTCTTCATGTTCCTTTAACAACTCTAGGTCACGATGGTTTTCATGTTATGGTGAATGAAAAATATATTTACTTTACTTGTAAAGGGTATTAACTTGCGTACCAATAGCTAAAAATAAATTGAATAAACAAATATGTATTTTTATATTAATAAAAACAGAAGCAAAAACGAACTAATTGTATGCACTAAGTGAGCGTTTTTTTAATTTGCAGAATTTCCTGTATCGGCTCTTATATTAAAATTTTACATTTCAATTTGATCCCAAAATCTGAAAGGACTTTTTGAAACTTCGAACTTTTGCAGAGAAAGTGGTGGAAAGATCCCATTTCTGTTTCGCGTATTTATGCACCTGTTCCGTAAATTCTGATTTAAAGTTCGCTTTCTAAGAATTTGGTGAAAATTACTATGAGTCCTTAGTGGCTTCATGCTCGGCAACAAACTATTTCTTAGCGCATCATAAATCAGCACAGATTAAAGCAGCGGAGACATCTTCGTTATTATTATTATTTTTTTTTTAATCACGAACAATATTTGTACACCGTATTAAAATTTACGAAACTTCCAAATGAGCAACAGTTTGTTCATAATTTGATTTTAAAAATTTCATCAAAGTTCCAATTCTGCTTACCTTCAAATCAAGTTATTTTTCTGAGTTTTTGATCTTCTGGAATTTGCTTTCTCACATCTACCCAAGGTCACTTAAATAACTGTCATTGTCATTGGCAATTCTCACACCACAAATACATGTCAACTACAAAGTTCACACAAAACAAACACAAAGCGGGAATACTCAACAATAATAACACAACTTGTCATCCAATCAAAGGGTAATTCAATAAAACATACCACACAAAATAACAAACAACAGACAAAAGGAAGCTAAGAGAATTAGAACTGGAGTACTCTTGAGTTGGCAGACAAAATGCTACAATTGTTTAGTGGGAAACAAAGCGTACTTGATGTGTTTTTTTTTTGCTTTTTTTTGTAGCTGCAATTTTTGTAAAGAGTTCTTGCGCTTTGTGCGCGAACAAAGCGTAAGAGCTTTGGGATACTCCAATTATTATGCAAATTAATTTTTGGCACGTTTTGTGATCCAGTTTTTAGGGAAAGGATCATCAGCATCTTGTTGAAAACATTAAGTTTTATTCTTCATATACTACATTGATATAGAAAAGCGCATATGTGACGGCAGAACTGGTTTCATAAATAAAAATTTAAACAATTTCATATGAAAGCCAAGAATATATGTATGTATTTTTTGGGTATATTTAAAAGCGCAAGTGAAGAACTCATAGCGATACAAATTGTGTCAAAAACCAAGAGAGATCGATGCATATCGCTACTCTCGTGATATTCTACTTTGAATTCACATCTCAAGGAGTGGTCGTGTTAAACTTTCCTTATTAATAAATTAAATGGCTTCTTATAAAGCAAAACAAATGCGTCCAACTAACTTTCTTCGTTGTATATACTCCAGTAATTATATCTTTTATAATTTTTATGAAGAACTTCGTCATTTATATTTTTATTTTTTGGATCAAAAATAATGCGGATCTTAATTTTTTCTATCAAGTTCGATCGCTATTTTTTAATTCTTATTTTTTCGTTGAAAAACAATCATCGTTCTTCGATTTTTATTTTTTTATCACATTTTATCAATATTTTTTTCGATAAAAAATAATCGTTATTCTTGGATTTACAATTTTTCAATTTTATATGATCGATATTTTTTCCGATCTTAAAATATATTGCTACTATTAACAACAAATTTGTTTGCGTTTATTATGATCGAAATATTGTGAATGCAATAACGATTATTTTTGATCGAAAAAATAAACAACAAAGATCAAACTTGATCGAAAAAATATTAATCGCAAAGTATCTACTAGGCAATGATTAAAAAAAAAAACAAATCTTCTAAGCAAACAAAAATAAGATTAGATTTGCATATCATATGGTAGAAGGATTAGATCGATATATTCGAGTTTTGTTTTGAACGAATTCTTGCCAATAATTTTTTGGCCCAAAAAAATCAAAATAACATAATATGCGGTCCCTGATTTGCTCTCTACTATCTCATATTGGGTTGGAAATAAAAAACAAAAAAGGTTAATCCTCATGGAAACCAACTTTATTCACCTATCATGAATTTGAAATGGTATATATAACTTTGGTCCGAGTATAAGAAAACTCATTGTATCAACAAGAAGTTACAGCTGCTACTTTGGAGATCACCACGTCTCGTCATTGGATTTTCTCCGTGGGAGATCAAATCAATGTCCTCGTCCTCCTACTCCTTACACCCAGTCCAAATGGTAACGAAGACCAGTTTTATATAATCGATTCGCGATATTCTGTGAAAACAAGTTGAAAGGAAAAATTGTCGCCTCTGAAGAAATTGTCTAACTTTATTTCAAACAAATTATAATAATCTCGAAAACATCTAAATTTCCTTTGTGTTTTCATAAGCAACTCTATGTTCGATAAATTTTTTCTAACAAAAATCAATCATTTGACGTCGCTAGTTTAGAAAAAGGAATAAGAAAATTAATAATAATAAAAAACAGGGTGAAGAAAAACTGAAATTGTAAGGCACTGCTTGGTGTGCACAGAGCGAAGCTTTTATTTCAAAGCTCAATAGAACATTTCGGTTACCAGATTTCCTTGGAGTAAAACACGTAAATAAATAGAGAAATGTCATCGAAAAAGTTAGTAAAAAAGATTGCTGCTTGGACGGTCATGTTAGCATTGAAAATATCTCATGAAAACAACTTGTTTTCCTTGCCGTGTGGACATGATATTGGGGAATCGTATTATTCACTTATATCAAGAACGCCGTGTACACTGTTGGTGCTTTTTTGCCTTAAGGATGTTGGAGAACTTTGGTTCCATTCCACATGGAAGAAGACTGATGAGGAAATTTTGTGATTTCTGAAATATCATCTAGAACTTTCACGTATCAGTGTTTATGAGAAGGGATAATATTTATTTCAGTTAATTATTTCAGTTGATTTATTGACTTGAGGGACAAAAAAATTAAATAATTTGGTATTTTCAGCTCGATATGACCACCGTTTGACTTGACTATAAAATGTGAGCTTTCTGGTATTTTAGCACACTCTCCTTGAATCTATTTGTTCAGGGCGTTTTTGCTGACATATTTTTTTACTTGGCCTTGCTTCTTAACTGTCATTTCAATAAATTTGATGTAATTCTGATGAATAGTTTAACAAATATGATCGCATTAAGGTTGGTAACACTTCAGCTGCCCACCCCTGTATATTCTGAATTGAAACACAACTTTGTTTATCAGTATTATAAATACGGTTATTAACACTTATAAATAGAGTTATTAAGATTATCTCAATCTAAGCGCTATTGGTAAATTTTAAATCGACCCATATAGAAGATTTTTAGAGATATCTTGAACATGTCGCCACTTGTCAAAAATTGTACGCTTATCTTTTTTTATTTAGTATCTATGAAGTTGAATAACAGGAATACACCGCTGAAAACGCCAGTCTGAATTTTAACCAAGCCTACGAGAGTTTCGTACCAATTTATCTCAAATAAATAACGAACTGTCTAAAGTACATGTCTAGAAATAAGTCAAACTTTATAGGCACTAAATACTTAGATGTATTCCTTTTTAAATGAACGGACAGTGTAGTTTTTCTTCAATGACATTTTGAAACCTGAACCTTGCTATATAAATTGGTAGAGTTTAAAATTAAAAATTTTAACTATATCAGCTAACATAAGCATTGAATTGTTTCGATTTTTATTAATGGCACCATTGAATGGCATTTGGGGGTCGCTTAATATTTATCAATTTAACTCATATATTTACAAAGTTTGGTAAGCTTTTTCAAATTAATTTCAGACATATACCAATGCAGGGAAAAAACCACAAAGTCTTCATTTTATTTCAAATAAATATTGCAATGACATCAATGCGTCTTTGTTTTAGATAAATACAATGGCAACTCTGCTGTTTGTTGTATGTATTGTAATCGTCTTGCTTTCTTCGTCAATTCAAATGTGTTCATGTCGAGTCATCAGGGTTTAGTTTCTTAGTAATCAGTAAGTTGGACCACCTCGTGTTACCCATCTGTGAGCCACTTCTACACCAATTTACTTTTAGATTTGTTAGATTTGTATGAAAGTTGGGATGTTGTTTTTCTGATATCTACGTATATGGCTGAAGTTATAGGTAGTGCGTTTGAATGAAACGTATTAAAGAATTCTGGAAGACTTTTATAAAATCGTTTCTTATTTTAAAAGTCTTAAATTCCAAATTCCAGGCTAAAAATTATTTAATTTAGATAGGATACTCACTCACTGATACTATACATTGACTATGTGCTGAAAAATTAAATTTTAAAAATCTAATTTAATTCAATCATTTAATTCGGCAAGAATGAGATCGGGGCCACAAACTGATCGAGAAAAAGATTTATGAAAGCGATTCTCTCTTTCCGACTTCATTGTCACGTACCAGGTCAAAAAAGAACTTTCCTTTCCAAAAGCTGTCAGGGGATTCTTTCGTCAATTGAACAGATGTAATAAAAATAAAGCTTTGCAAGAGTTGCTTATGAAATTTTTCACAAAATATAAGGAATCAGTCATAGAGAACTGGGTTTCGTTGTCCTGTGGACGTGGTATAAGGAGTACGAGTACGAGGACATTGATTCGATCTTCCACGGTAAAAATCTAATGGCAACTCTGCTAGATGTGGTGCTCGCCGAAAAAGCAGCTGTAACTTCAAAGCATTTTCCTTTCGATTAAAAGAGGGCCTTGAATTTATAAAAATTATTGCTGATACAATTCTTTTTCTTATACCCGGACTAAAGTAATTTAATTTCATGATAGGTAAACAAAGTTGGTTTCCACGAGGATTAATTTCATGAAAAATTTTAATTTAATGAAAAACTTTTTTTGTTTTTTTATTTCCAAACCAACAAAAGACGATAAAAAGTAAATCAGGGACCGAATATAAGTTTTAGTTTGATTTTTTCGGGCTAAAAATATATTGGCAAGAATTCGTTCCAAACAAAACTCGAATACATCGATCTAATTCTTCTACTATATGCTACCCAAATCTGACTATATTTTATTTAGAAGATTTTATGTTTTAAATTATTGCATAATCGCTATTTTTTGGCTTTTTTTCTCGATCAAGTTTGTTATTTATTTTTTAATTTATATTTTTTTCGAACAAAAGTTAACGTTATTATATTTACAATATTCCGATCATAATAAACGCAAACAAATCTGTCGGCGATGACTATTATATGTTTTAGAATCGTTAAAAAATAGCACCAATTATCGATCAAATATGATCAAAAAAAATTTAAATCCAACAACAACGATTATTTTTATCGAAAAAATAAACACAAAAAAATATCGATCAAAATTTATCGAAAAAATAAAAAACCCGCAAATAACGATTATTTTTTATCGAAAAATTATAAATCATGCATAACGATTAAATCATAATTTTCAAACTTGCAAAGCTTACTTTAAGTATAAGAAATATGCAGAATTTATCTAAGGAACAAAATGAAAATTTGGCTCATTTTATATAATCAAGAATTAGAAATTTAGGTGATCAATAAATTGAGACGATTCAAATAGCAAAATCACTAAACAACGTTGTAAGCCGCAATTTTCTTTTATACTACCTTTAAGAGAGTATTTGAAACTAAAATATGCGGCAAGAGATATAGAAAAAATTAACACCTGCAACGTTAGTTGAGGCAATCCTTCAAATGAAGAAAAAATTATAATATCAAACAACAAACGGCATAAAAGAACAAGCTAGTTAGCTTCAAAATATATGTGGCTACCTTCATTTTCCCTATACACGTGGGAATTCCATAATTAACTTTGCATGTTTTTATTATAACTTTCTGACCATTGGTACAATGAAAAAGTAAAAAATAGAAACAAAACCCAACCAATGAATCATTTTGATCACTCACACATTTGGGAGTTTATGGACTATTTAGTGAAAAATTATGCGAATTCCCACATTTTATTTTCTGTATTTATCGTTATTTAAATACCACTGTTATTGCATCCGTCGCAATCGTTAGCCAGATATGCATATATGGTAACTTAAAGCTTACTGCTGAATATCTTAGTAAAAATATTTGAAAATTCAGGCAGCTTAGTGTGACTTTAATGCCGATCAAGCATTAAAACCATTACATCTACTCCTCCTACTCCTTCGCAAATGAGAAATACATACATATAAGTCGACGTATTAAAATACTGCATCGCAACTGTCTTCCGAAATGTACAAGTAATCTGTTTGACACACTTTTTGATTTGAAAAAAAAAAACAACAAGACTTCATTCATAACAGTTGTTCATATTCTTTCCCCTTCCTATTACTACATAATTGATCTTCTTGATTATTTCAAGCTATACTAAAAAATCAAATTTAGCTCTCGACTGCCTCCATATGCTCACCACTCACTTGCATGGATGGTTTTGTTATTTAACTACAGTCTCCTCTACACTCATCAATTTACCAACCCACTTTGGTTTGCATCTGTTTGCTTGCCTACCTTTGATTTGTTACACTACCTATATGACAGTTATTAATAATTGTTATTCATTTCCTTCTGGCCTTTTTTTTTTTGTTAGCTAAGACCTGATTTCATTTGATTTGATGCAGCATTGAAGTTTTGAGTATACAATTTTGTGCACCTCTATTTTTAAATACTTAGCGCGTTAGTAGCGCGTTACGCATTTCGTTACGGTGTCCACTTGTGAAAGATTTGAAGAAAGAGAGAGAAAAAAATAAAACCTTAAAAAACACGAGACGAGTTCAAGCTAATTTTTTTTCATTTTGTTTATCACTCCTTAAAACATATTTATGTTATCGAATTAAAGATGCGCCTCTTTAATCTCATTTGACTTTGAATGAATAACTTGAATAAACCATAACGCTCATTTTATTTCTTTTCTTTTTTGAATGGCTGTAAGTCGAATTTAATTTAATTTATATTCGTATTGTAGTCGTTTACTGTTTGTATTCAAATTTAACAAAATTTAACAACAACAAAATTGCAAACTCATATCAAAATATTATATTTCTTTAGTTTCATAGCATTTTAATAGATGCCCAATAAATTTACGATACAATGGCCCGTAAAATTCGCCACTAAATAAACTCATCAAAATTGGGTGCAAATTATATCAAAGCAAATTTTATACTCCCTTTAGTTTTAATTTTACAATAACCATTTATTCCAAACCTCTTCATTGTTTGGATTATGAAAACAATGAACTGGTATCGCTTACAGTTTCTATTATTTGTATTAGCAGACCAAAATCAATAGAAATAATTTATGCAAAATATAAATTTTTATAAATGCTTAGTTCAGAGTGCCGGACCACGGGTAGGAATAGATCCAGAGAGATTGGTAGAGAGATTGCCTTGTACGAGTATTCTTTAAATGAGCTCTTGCTGGTAAAAAATTTTGCTAAAACTAGTAACATAGACTTTTTGTAATGAAGTCGATTAATGGATGTCAACGAGTTTGCAATTTCAACAAATTATTTTATATATTTATATAGGTTATGCTTAGATGCAGCTCAGTAACTTTGTATCAAATTGGCAGGAAAAAAAAGAAAGGAAAAGAATTGACAGTTCGGAACATTGCATTTTATACGAAGATTACGGAATCACACTACTACATCGAATTTTAATATTGTGGCATTCTGCAATCACGGGTTTTATGGTTTTACCATTTTTCAACAATTTTATGTAGATAATATGAGCAGCATGTCAAAGTGGTAGACAACCTCCTTCTCCAAAGCTTTAACAAGAACAATTTTTTATTCGACGCCTAAGTCACCATAAGGAACGCTTTAAACGTAGCAATGCAAACTTGTCCTGATCGCTTTTGTTGTAGGTTTGTATGAAAATATAATAATTTACTGATCAAAATAGCAAAAAAATCAGTTCAATTAACCAAAGAGCAAAGAAAGTTGTATTCTATTAAAGCCGGCTTTGACACTTTGAATGGGCACAAACGTTCTTCCTTCGCTTTCTTGCTATAAATTCATTAAATATCATATTATCCCACCTCGATTTCTGAAAAAGCTAAATTTGTTTGTCTTTGCGAATTTTCACGAAACGTACAAATTAGTTGACGATTATTATTCTACACCAACGAAATTTGTGTTAACTATGGTCGCCTAAAATTATGTTGCTTAAACTTTATATTAGTGCTCGAAAACCCTTGCGCTGCTACACCTATAAAATTAACAAGCCACACGCCGAAATTAAACAGACCGCCCTATACTGATGACCTGGCAAAACTTATCAATATGACAGTTTTCAATTCTACTGCACCTAAAATTATGTCACAGAATATAAGTTGATATTGCACACTCAGTAGGGCATAACAACTACAATGATCTTTGACATTTAGATTAGAGACCTGAAACCGATTTTTCCGGACAGTTATAGGTGCAGTAAACCTATTTTCATCAGTAGAGAACTAAGTCCATTTGCTCGACATAAGAGTAGGACGGTAAGGCGTAATTGCAACACAAATTAACTGCACATTCACGAATATGTAGGCATTAAGACATAGACATTAAGATTAGGTTTATTTATTATAATCAATAGTTTCTTTTCAGAACGAACGCGTTGTAAATAATTGAATTATTATAAATAATTAAATAAGAAACTTATAAATTGGGTTCGACATGTGAATTTGACCACATTTATCGAAATAATAAACGATGTGCTTCCTGATGAAGAAATTACTGTAGTGAAAAAAAAAATTCGCCAGCGAATTTTAAGTTTTTTTTTATGGGCTTTGGAATGTCTTGCAAAGAAATGTTTTGCGACTTTTTTGCATAGAATGAAGTTTGACTATAAAGTATGTTTTGAAGTAGCCTAACAAAATGAATAGATATGAAACTTCTCTTCGGCGACACCCGAACCGTTTGACACCCATATTTCGATATTTTAGATAACTCGCGATAATTTAATTAAGGTCGACTTTCAAGCAGGTAGCAAACCTCTTCAATAAATTAAATATTATACATATTCAAATCGAACATGTGTGGCAACCCTCTCGTGGGGACGAACCGCTCGACACCCATATTTTAGTGCTTCATATAACGTGGATACAATTTAATTAATTCGACTTTTCGAACCGGTGGCAACCCTCTCACAAGCATCAAATATACTTTACGACCTGTTCTCATGCGTACCAAGCATGCATGCCAATTTTAATGACAAAATATCGAGCAGTTTCGGAGGAGATCGACCACAACCACCGGGATACGAGATTTTTGTATATAAGATTAAAAGACTCACATATTTTTCGGTGCGCTTTTTGTGGCATGTATAATCCATTTCTCAATTTAGGTTTGAATGAGAGATATGTATATGTATGTAGTTTAAAATAAACCGATTAGGCTCATTTCTCGTTTTTTTCTTGATTTATCTCCCAAAAGGTTGCATCCAAAAAATTAAAACCATACGCCAAATTCATCTATTTTTTCTGAAAAAATATTATGGTGCTGTACCACTGTGACTTGCAATAGTATGCGTTTACATAGACAACGTTAAGTTACCTTCCCTATACTTAATGGGTTAGTAGTTCATTCCATTATAGAAGGCCGGCCAAGTTCGCGCCTTAAGTTTTTCGTTCACTCAAAATCTGAATAATCGAAATAAAATATTTAATACGAACAAATGTATGTCATTCGACATAACCATCATACACAACACACCCACTCCGCTTGGAACGTCTTCTTTACATCACACCCGCACACTTATTCCGCTACGTTTTTCACACAAAAGCCGCGATCCCTATTAGGTCGCAGCTATTTGCTTGTCTTGGCACGTTTCTGAATTTTTATAACTTTATTCCAACGATGCGCATTCCTGTTACAAATTCTCAATCAATACAAGACCAGCAATAAAGGCATAAAGAAAATTATTCCAAAAAAAAATTAAAAAACAAAAAACAAAGGTAATACAAATAAAAATACAAATAAGAATAACGAACAATAACAACTGGCTACCAACTTTGCGAGCAATCAGCGCCATACCGCAGCACACCAGACAATAAGTGCTCCAAATTTAATGCTAAATTACCGTTTTATGCCAGCGAACGTGCAACAACTATATACGTCGAGTAAGTAAAACAAAGTTAAGGAGGAGAAAAAATCGTAAAACTAAAAAAATTAAATCAAGTAGTAGAAAGCAGTACACGCCGAGTCATTGCAACAACAGAGACAATCTCATGCAAGCGTCCTACAAAAAGGGTACAACAGAAGCACATAAAATAAATGCTAAAGTGCCTGCAATAACCCAAAAATAAAAATAAAGATAAAAATAAAAACAACAAACAAGAGACAAAAAGCAGTGGCATAACAATAAGCAGCATTGCAAAAATCCAAGACCAGAAGTTCAATGCAACAATAAAGACAAAGGTTGCGGAAGAAGCGCTATGCGATCGACGCGAAGCTAACAAAAGGATGCTGGCAATCAAAAGAAATAACAGTGGCAGTAGCAAATAAGTACCAATGAAAATAAAAACAAAAACAACAACAACAACAACAAAACAAGTATACGGAAAGGGACAAGGGAAGAGCAGCGGCCGCCTGTTGCTCTTTGTGCTGGGCGCTGCGACTTGAGTTTTGGCTTGCTATTTTTTTGTTTGTTTTCCTTTTCTTTTGTGCATACAAAATGAAGCAACAACAGGCATAACAATTACAAGAACAATAACAATAATGGGTATAAGTTTTTCTATGTATTGTGTTTTGCACTTCTTTACTTGGCTACAATAAGAGCCGCTGGCATATCGGTGAAAATAGCAATGACTTTCAATTTAAGTTGAATGAAAGACTCAAGTAGCGAACTCAATTCAATATAAGTGAGTTTTTCTTAATAGAATGGAACGGAATTATATTTTCATTAAAACGGCTTAAATAACGTAATTTAAATTAAAAGAGATATTTTAAAATTGGATTTCATAAACTACCAGCTGTATTTCAAGAACGCTACTTTCCAATGTGTTATACGAAACTTCCGTCATGGATTTCATTTTTCATATCATTATAGGCGCCTGAGTTTTTGTATTTGCAATCCATTACAAATGATCGGAAACTGCATCTCAACGTTTGAAATGAAAGTTCTATTAGAACAGGGTGGAATTTTTACAGGAAAAGGAAAAATGTTTAAACGACTATGGGAGCAGTGTTGACAGTATGATATGATATGAAACCGTGCCTCTATTTTATCCACACTTCAATCTAAATTTCTACATAGTTTTAAGTTGTATCCCAGAAAGTTTGAAAACCATAAGCTGCTATTCAATGACCTCGTTTCTAATCAAAGCCCTAGAACCCAAAATTAAGCCTGAAGCAACAAAAATAGCTTTTTAAATAATAAATTTAAAATAAAGAAATTGGAGTAATGTTCGAGTTGAAGAAGTTATAGTAAAAAACTAAATAGTATATTAAGTAAATATTTTAGTGACTCAGGTTTTATTTGGGTACGAAGCAAAAAAAAAAACGGCTCTAATTTTAGCTTCAAATTTTTATGTAAATATTTTCTGCCAAATTTAAAAACCGTAGTTAGAATCATTGAATATCCTGAAACACTATAACCAGTGCCTCGACCGGCCCTTTAATATCCATAGCTTTAAGAGACTCCCGCTAGTATTAAAGAATTTAGCAATTAATATCTCCCCACATATCTACAAAACCCAAATAGAAGAAAACAACACAAAGCAGTAATATGCTGGACAGCAGACCCTGCAAATATTTCATGAAACATAAAATGCCAAAAAAAAGAGATTTAACTGTTTAATATCAAATATGTAACTCCAAAAAAGAAGCAGGCTGTGTCAGAGACACGGCCATTAAGTTTAACGTAGAATACGCCATCCGATAAGACAGAAAACATATGTAACAATAAATGATAAATAATACAAGCAAATGAATTTCTTTATTTGATAGTTACTTTGGATGATATACATAAGCTTATGATAGGAAAAATAGGATAAAAATGTTTTTAAATTATCAATTAAATTTCTCGCAAAAACGAAGTCAATGGCTGTTATCAATAGTAAAGATAAATGATAAATAACATACGCGAATCAATTTTATTATTTTTTTTGCAGTGCTTGGCAGCATTTTCTCTTCTTTTACTCTACTTTAACTTGCCCGCCTAAAATTATGCAATACAAAGAAAGGGCTGCACGAGTACATTTAAATCGCCCAACAGCAAACACTCAACCAAACACCACACACATATTTGTGTGCATGTGTTTATACAATTTTCATTTGAGAAATTTAAATATTAGGAATATATCAACCAACATGAAATGTATGTCAAACGAAAGCTAACATCTTCATTTGACTACAAAAAAAAAAAAAAAAAAAAATTAATCGAGCCTTATAATTAAAGAAATAGAGATTACAACAATAAAAACCTGACATTGGTGCCCATACCGTAAGGTAAGACGTATTCTACGCCAAAATCCGAAAACTTGTTACCAACTAGCACAAAGTTTTCTTTAGAAATTGAAAACTTCTATACCAAGAAAAGTCAATGCTTTCTTTCTGATCTTTTGTTTTTTCGGCAGGGTGAAAAGTTGTTGTACTTATATGGGAACGATTTTCCGTCAAAAAAACCGGTACGCCCTTTCTATAGAGATGTAAATAAGATAGGGATGAAGAAAAATCTAACGTCTTGCCACTTCATCTACACCAATATGCTGGCCAAAAATTCTAAAAAGCAAAAAAAATGTTGTCTTTATTTTAATTTGAGATCAACAAATAGCAAATTATAAATTAAGCTGTATAAAAATCTCAATGGAGCTAGTAAAAACACTACCAATTGTCGGGAATGTATTACAATTATCTGGCATTGTGGAGTTCAGTACTATAAAATTTTTTTAAGAATGTACTCACTTTCAGGAAATAATATTTAGCGGATTTCAAAAAATGTAAAAAACATTTTCAAAAAACAATAAATACACAATATGTAAATTTAAAATTCGTTAAGAAAAAAAATATACACTATACGTTGGAATTATAAAAATACTATATATTATAAAGATTAGACTATTTATTTTTTAGTTATTTAATTTAACCTCTAGCCGTTTTTTTAAATAATGATTTAAAACTTACCATAATTTTAGTTTTCCATAAATAGACAATATTCTGAATTTAGTTCAAATTTACCTAAGAAAATGCATGCGCTAGGTGCAAAAACATTTTGACCGTCTGTACCCATCTATCCATCCTCCATCACGATACACTGTTTTTTTACGATGTTTACGAGTTGCTTTATTAAGGGGTACTATAGAATTGTTAATCAAAAATGGCATGGCACCAATATATCGATCCAAGTCGAACTCCCCAATTGTCCTTCCATAGTAAGGCTACACCATATGCCAACGAACTCAATGGCATATCCTCCTCTAGCGGTTTTACACTCTCTCGTCTCGCTCTCTCTGACTCGTCTCTTTCATTTGGCAACTTCGAGTTCGAAGTTCAATTAGAACGAATTGTGCCCAGACTGAAAATCTCGTTTGCCCATAAATAAACTGGAAGAGGTAGGGAGGTATTAAAATTACCAAAATAAACTACATGATTTTTGAAATTTTGAAAATTGATTGTGTTGGCGAACAGCTCGGATAAATATTTGAAGTCTATATGAATACCCGAACGTATCGCCCAAGACCAATAATTTTATTCCCACCTGTGTGGTTTATTAAGCCGCCGTAGATTGTGATTTACTTTTGTGGCACATATTTCCTTGTCAACATAAAGCCGCGTTGTTATCGGTACAGAGTGAAAATTTGAGAAATGAAAAGGTCAGATGGCTCAGAGATCGATACCAAATATTTTCATAAAGCGATATAACGTTCTGTTCTTCTCTTAAAACGTTGCCCTTCATCGGCAAAAGATAGGTTCCGTTTTATGTTTTCGAATTTTCTACAAGACATCGTGCTTCTTATAGGTTCAAATGTAGTTTTACTTCAATAACTTTCCACATTTGAGTATCGGTAAATTGACATGTACAATAGACTTTTGTGAATAAATTGAAAACAAAGTATTGATATTTTATTAGCACGCAGGGCGGTTTTCTTTCGAAACAATTAGCTTGACTATTTCAGTTGATAAAAAGTATTTGAAGAATTGGTGATGCGTTTTCAACTTTTAATACAATAGATTGAGGCAAGGAACTATTATTTCGAAACCTTACGTCGTTAACATGTAGCTGCTATGAATTTTTTCCATAAAATCTATTGAAATTCTTTTGACTTGATGACCCAACATCAGCTTCAATCTCGGGTAGAGCGGATCAAGCTCGCTTGCTGGGTCAGAAGACGGTCATTAGAAAATATTGCAAAAATTCGATACATTTTTATTTAATTCAAAATACAGAACTGTATTATAAAAACATATCAATTTTCCTACATACCATAAGTTTCTCAAATCTTTAGAAAAATATTTACTGAATAAGCACTGAAGCTATAAAATTACTATTTTTCATTATAATTTATATCACCTTTCGCACAGAGACAACAACTTCAATTAGAACGTGCACTCCAAATTGGAAGTGCGAAGAGCAGGTCCATTAGAAATAATAAAGTACATGATTATTTTAAACCACTGTAACGGTTTGTAGTATTGTGTGCTTATTTTATTTATATTAATTAGCGCAAAAATAGTAATGATCCTCTACAATTTCTTTTATGAAAAACTTCCACGAGTTTCTATTTTGGGTTTAAAAACTGGATACCCAAACTCTTTTAACTATTATTATTTTTTTTTAAATGTTTTTATAAAGAAAAGTATTTATAGCTAAAAACAGAAAAATAGAAATTACAAAATTTCGTCATGTAGTGTCTCTAAATATGAATGGTTTTTCATCTTAACATTTATTCCTATTTTTTATGGCATTATACTATTACTTTTCTGTGAAGTTCGACTAAAATTATGAGAAAAATGACAGAGCCCGAGATTCTAACAGGTCAAATGTAGACTTTTATAAGAAACATTATTTTATATGTATTAAAGCTGTTACTCTGCTGCAAAATTGTTGTTGTGCAGTATAACTAGGGGTTGCAAAAAATTTCAAAATTACGTAATTCAGAACAAAAAGGTAATTTCTGAAACCTTCTTTCTATACACTAGATTAGATTATAGCGGCAGGCTATATTTACACAATACTGTCAAATGACAAAAATATAACAATAAAATTGTTCGTAATGAAGTCTATCAGTTTTTTAATGTTTTATCTATCAAAATAAAGGATTTTCAATCTAAAGCTATCAATATTTTTGAACTTACCAGCGCAAATTTATTGACTTTTGCTCTCGCGCCATTCGCTGGCTTTTGTTTTTTACTGAAGTAAACTAATTTGGCCATCAAATTTTTAAATCACCGTGATTGGTAGTCTGAAATCATAAACGCATTCAACTCCCACCTAAGCAGAAACCAATCAAAAATTATTACTGGCGCAAAAAAATAAAATTCAATTAGCACAAAATAGCACACACACACATATTGCAACAATAAATTGTATTAAGCAACTCACTCCCACACTGAGTTTTGAGTGAACTTGTGGAGTATGGTGACTATTAGATAACACTGCGTAACAAAAATTTAAAAAAAAAACCTGCGGTCATGATTTTGTTAATAGTTTTTACTAACATTAGTAGCAGGCTTACGAACTGTGTTTTTACTTTTTTTGGATTGGCTCTAGTTCTTGAGATAAACGAAACTTAAGAAATTAATGAAAAAAAAAAATTGTATGACCCAGTTCCAGTTGTATTAATTTAATTATTCCTCAATAAGGTTCGTTATATAAATTATTAAAACAAGTAGTTCGTTGGTTTAAATATTGTATTTCCCTTGCAAGAGAACAAGGGAGCCGGTTAAGTCGGGTGAGTTAATACAACTAAACATTAATTCGACGACTTCGCCTAAATACCTGGAAACTCTAACAGTCCCTGCCAGCCGCTGCACGTTATCGACCGCGTGACTTGTAAATGCAACTTGTAAATGGGCCAACAAAGTGGTATACTAAATACCCCTGTTTTATATGTTTATGGGACAGTTGTGCAAGAAATGAACATTGGATTAGAAAGGACTGGCCGGTGAGAGAAAATATGGAGGTAGGAACAGCAAATGTGGTTCATGACCAACTGATAAGCCGAGAAAAAATCATTCTTCCACCACTTCACATCAAGCTTGGGCTAATGAAACAGTTCGTCAAAGCCCTTGATAAGACAGGTGACTGTTTCGAATATGTGTGCAAAAAATTTCCAGTCCTTACTATGGAAAAATTAAAAGCAGGAGTCTTCGATGGTCCTCAAATTCGTACCCTTCTAAAAGACACTGAATTCTTAAACCATATGTCACAAATTAGATCTGAAGCCCGGCTAAGCTTTGTTAATGTAGTCAAAAATTGTTTGGGAAATCATAAATCACCAGACTATACAAAACTAGTTGCTGATATGCTTCTCAATTTTCGCAAACTAGGAGCTAAAATGAGCATTAAATTACATTATTTACATAGTCATTTGGACAAATTCCCGGACAACCTAGGCGATTACAGTGAGGAACAAGGTAAACGGTTCCACCAGGACATAAAAATAATGGAAGAAAGATACCAAGGTCGATGGGACGACCACATGATGGCAGACTACTGCTGGAACTTAATACGGGATTGTCCTGAGCAACAACATCATAGGAGGTCCTGCAGAAAAAGTTTTTTGTATTTTTTTTTAAATTAATTAATGAAAAGAATACATTTTTTTTATTTTTGTATTATTTTTATACAGGCGCGCAATAAAAATATAATTTAATGGATTTAATTGGTATTTTTAATTAGGTTTTTTTAGTGAAATATTTAAAAGTCTTTATCTGAAAAACTAGAGCCAATTCGACAGCACAGATATTATTTTCGTAATCAGCGCCCCCAAATTACCTTAAATCGACTTAAAAATCTCCGACCGCAAAATTTTGTTCCGCAGTGTAATAAACGGGGCATTCCACACAAAATTTGAAACCAATTTTCCAATAAAATAAAAGAAAAAAACCAGTTCAAATTTAAAAAAAAAGAGTTAATTTTTTTATTAGTTTTCGATTTTTGTTGTTAAATATTTAATTAAACTATATTTTTGTACAAAAAAAATCACTCATTTCATCTCCCATGAAAATTTTCATATATCCGTTAGCTGCTGCACAGGCAATTGAAAAACGCTGTACGTTTTTTCGAGCGTGAAATTTGAAAACAAAATTTACCGAAAATTTCCCGTAGTATATTCATATAAAAAATACGTATCGATCATTTATGCTTGTAAAACAAGAATAAAAATAATCAACGAGAAAAAATGTTGATGGCAAATTTTGTGTGGAGTGCCTCATTCACTTTTTTCAATTTCTATTTTTATTTATTACTCAGAAATATTTGTGTAGTATCAGCAGCATTTTGCATATGAAAATAAAAATTTGCATAGCTGTGCCATCAACAACAAAAAAAAAAAAAAAAATATGACTACAACAATATTTGCATAGTTTATAAGTGGAATCGGTGCTGCTGTTAATGCAGCATCACGTCATTCATAGCTTGTATTCTTATGTGTAGGTAGGTATGCACACATACATGCACATATGAATCTAGAGGAATATTTGCATAACCAATTGCATTTGAGCTGACCAGCGAGGTGTGACGCGTTCGGGCTTTTAATTGCATATTCATAGCCAGAATGCAAATAGTAAGGCAAATAAATAAAATGTACTGAATAATTAGTGCTTGTTTGGTTGCTTATTGAGCTTGCGTGGGAGCTTAAACGAATTTGTGTTTTTTTGTTGTTTTTTATATTTCAAGCACACTCGTGTTTAAAAGGGGCGTGTTTTAAAGTGCAGTTTGGCTAGTTTTTCGATTGTATATATGCAATATAAATAATGGAGTTGTGCAACTGCTTACTTTATTTTATTTAAACAACGAATTTTAAATCACCTTTGGTATTACTATATCTATAAATATATAAATAAAAAGGTGCTAATATATTTGAATGCTAGGTAATACACGTACACCCGGAATAAAAATTTTATACAAATCAGAGTTCAGAAGTTATTTCCAAAGCATAGAAACAACCTGACCAATTTTGTTCAATATTTCACCCGCTTTAAGGGTTTGAATAGTGAACTGCTGAAAAGGGGGATTTTATGGTTTTTTTTTTAATTCTATGCATTGGGAGATGACAGCGCCGGATGAGGATGACGCAGCGCCGAAACCAGTCTATTTGTAAACCAAATTTGACTAGGGATGACGGACATCTGTATGTATAAAATTGCGCTTTGAACATTTTTATGGATTTGAAATGTATTGGATAGAGGGAGGTGCAAATGTATTAAATTTGTTTCAACTTTTATTTGTTATTCTGTATATAACAAAAACTTTCTCTAACTGATAGTGATAGAGAGTTAAATGTGGGAGTAATAGTGGTGGCAGTCGTTAGTAGTAGTAACTAGTAGTAACATTAGTAAAGAAATAGTAGAAATTAACAAAAAATAGTTGCAGTAACTAGCAGTAGCGCATGCAAAATCATAGTAGAAATTAGTAGTAGCATAAGTAAAACAGTAGTAGAAATTAATTAAATTAGTTGCAGTAATTTAGTAGTAGAAATGGTAAAAAATAGTGTTAGCAATTAGTAGTAGCACTAGTTTTGAAATAAACAAACATTTTAGTAGTAATTATAAGTGGAATTAATAAAAATAGGGGTACAACTATTAGTAGCATTAATAGAAATAGATGTGGTAATAGTAGTCGTAGTGATAGTAATAGTGGTAGAAGTTGTGTTTTTAGCAGCAGTTTTAGTAATTAATACTAGTCGTGAAAGTTAGAGTAGTATATAGTTGCAGTGGTGGACCAGACTCGAATTACTGAAAGGTTCTTAAATGGTTAAGAAATATTTAGTACGAAAATAGTGCCGGAACAGCCCAGAGCTTGCCCTTGGTCCCAAGCTAAATATATGCACATGTATGAAATATTTTATAATATTGCTTTATTTTCAATTTTATAATTATTTATATTATATATTAGTGCAATTTTATTTGCACCTATTTTATTTTATTTGTTTAATTTACTTTATTTTTTCTTATTTATCATTTTCTGTTTCTATCTTCTTATTTTGTTTTATTTTTATTCTATTTAACTTATTTTAATTTATTTTTTATGGGCGGCCGCCGTAATCGAGTGTGTATCTTGTGCGTGCTTCTTTAGGTGTATTCAGGGTTCGAATTCTGGCTGGGGCAAGGAACATCAAAATTATAGAAAAATTTTGTACAATAGCGGTCGTCCCTCGGGAGATAATGGCAAACCTTCGAGTAAATTTCTGCCGTGAAAAAAAAATTTCGCTTAAACATCAGAATTTGTAGGAGAAGTTCGGATAACATCAAGCTATGATGTAAACGCCCAGTTACTATAATTATAATTATATGCATGAATATGCATACATATATATAGAGATGAATATACACACATCCATACACATTGATACGTCACTACCACAGTTTGTATGTCTGTTATTTCTCATGCCATGTTGTGACTTCATTTTACTTCAAAAATGTGTCCTTGTTTCTTAAACTCAAAACCCACACTTTTTTTAACGATAAAGGGACGTATTTATTTATATGACAAAATAAATACTAAATACGACTGAACCAGTTCCATGTCGTTTGGTTAATTAATTATGCTTCTTAATTGATGCTACATTTGCTTGCGGATTTTTGGTAGATTCGAACATAGCACGCCTGGCGGTTATTTCCCTTTTGCTAATTGGCGCCGGAAAGAGACATCAAGTGAAGCCAAGTCCTCATCAATCTGGACTTTTGATACCGGAGTAAAACTGATCATTCCATCGTCTTAAAGGAGACTTATAGAGTGTAGGTTAGGTTTGTCGAGAGAGGGGTTTTGCTACAATACCAAATTGCCTACTCAGCTCAAAGCAGCTTTTGTTGGCAAGCTAAATAAAATCGTCTAATTTTTTAAAATAGCATTATGCGCTGATTGTTTATCTGATGGCAGAAAATACTTCGCTAGGCAGTGAACATTTTTACAAAGAATGCTGCCTGACCGGTTTAGGTCTCCAGCTCGTATTATTTTTTCCAACATAAGGTTTAAGAATTCACTATACAGAGAGTCATCCTGTTCTGAAACGGTGCCCGCCATGAATTCAGAAGAACAAATTACAAATTATATTTCTCAAAAAAATTTAGTTACAAAACACAGTTACAAGAAGCAGTTTGAAATATTCAAAAAAAAAAAACTTTTCTGAAACGAATTAATAGAATGAAAAGTTCAGAAACTCTTATTTAGTTGGAAAGATGTACATACAAAGAAAAATTATAATTAATTATGTATGTATATAATATATGTAATAGACAAAATAATATAATGTAGAATTGAAAATTCTTTGCAATGTCGTGCATGAAATTAATTGAAACGCTTTTGCTTTTATCTTTTTTGAATAAGTTTACAAAATTAATCAAACGCTAATGGAATTCTTTATATTTTTGATTATGTTTTCGATCTTGGTCACTTCCAGCAGAAAAATTTTGCAGTTTTGTTACTGGTTATGCTTGTCTGTGTTTTATTTTATTGAAAGTGGCGTTGTTGTTGCTCACCATTTGGCTTTTAATAAAATTATATCATTTCATGAAATTCATGCTGCCTTATTCACTAGAAGAATTATTTTTCTTGCAAAAGTAAAAGAAAATGTTCCAAGTTTAGTGCAATTAAAAAATCATAAGCGAAACAGGGAATAAAATTTTCTGAATAATTTTGTGTATGTTCGTCTTCCTAAACTTTTTGGAGTAAATTTTTGGAGTAAAGTTTTCTTCAGTGCAATTTTTAATTAAGTAACTTGAGCAGAATATAAAGTTGAAGAGTTCCCAGTCTATTGAACGGCGTGAGATAAGAGAGATTTGGATATTTTGCGCCTGCATTATCTCAAAAACGAGGCTAATAAAATTGTTCTTCGGAATGCGTGAAGGAAGTGATCCAAATTATAAGTATGTATGTTAATTATTTAACGGACGAAAGTTTAAAAAACCGAACTCAAAATTTTTGTCCTAAATTAGAAACTTTAACTTCAAAAATTATTGAAGTGAAAAGTGATTTGCAAAATCTAGTGAGAAATTTAAAGTAAATTTGGGCCGAAATGTTTAAAAATAAATTTCCTTCGAGAAGGACTTTTTTAGAACTAGATTTTTAAATCGCTAGAAGAAGCAACATTTTATATGAAATAAAAATAAGAAAAAATAACAAAATAATCGCTCATTGCTCTCATTTAAAAAAAAAAATGGTTTAATTATAATGATGTTTCCTTTTACTGTTTAAATTGTATATCGATATTATAAATAAAAAAAGGTGAGAAGCGAAAAAATATCAAGCGCTGATAATCATTTTTGATATGAAATATTATAGCATTGGAGTAAATATGAGAAAGAAAATACTCGGAAACTTTAAAAAATTTTATTATCCGTCAAAATTTATTTAAAGCAAGCTATTTTCTATTTTGTGTCATGGATGTGCCTTCAAATGGGTTTGTTATACTGAAAAAAAAACCACAACCACCAATTTTGACTTAAGAATTTTGACTTATGAATTTGACTTAGGAATCTTGACTTATGAATTTGGACCTTTAAATTTTGGTTTTCTAAAAAAAGATTCCTGTCGGATGTTTTCTAAAAAAATGTGTTTCTGAATTTTAGAATTCACAACTCGTGGGGGACCATCTAAAACTTCTTTTTGTACCAAACAGCTCGAAGAGCTTCTTTCCTACTTTGTTATTATATTTCTAAAAATTACACACAAACTAAAAACCTAAGTCACGATTTTAAGGAAATTTTAAAAACTTCTTTTCGCCATAATACAGGTAGGCATTCTTAGAATTTTAGGCTGCTATTAGAAAGAAAAAACGAACTCTCTTCATTCGAATGAACAACCACATGATTCCCTTTTTCTTGCCACCAAAGTTGACCTGCGGTGCGGCAGAACTATGAACTACCGCGCTACTGCATAGATCAAGCCACTTTGGGTGTTTCTTCTTTTTTTTTTTGCTGACAGAGGGCGGTGCAGAGTGAGCGCAGCAATTGGCAAAGTGTTTAACACCACAGCAGGTGGTAGGCACAAAAAAAACGGCAATCAAAGTGCAGAGAGCAAATTCATCCACTGAATGCATGCACCTAAATTCGAGCACTTGACGACCACCACCGCAGCTACCAGCATCCACCAGCATCACTTACAACAGCAACAAAAAAGTATTTCAGAAAAAAAAACAAACACGCCTATGATCAGCGCAATCGCTAGGCGATCTAATATAGCTGCTGCTTGCTGCTGTGTGACTGGGCTGACTGACTGACTGCATGCTGCTACTATTTATTTCCTGTAGGTTGGCGATGCTATGGCAACGATAATGTTCTCGTCGTGCTTACACTTTGCATATAAACGGGCGCGCTAATGGACACCAAAGGTGACAGCAAGTGTTTAGACTAAATTGACAGCAATAGCAGCGGTATATCGTAGAAAGACCTGCGTTGTCGGCCCTCAGAGCGTGAACCAGAAAAGGAAAACGGGAGGAAAAAAAATATTGCAACATTTAGTTTTTTCTAGCTCTAACAAAGCGCGCGCGTTAAAGAGTAGCAATAAGTTGGTGTCGCCAACAATATTACTGCTGCGGCTGCTCCCTACATTTGTGTGTTTTTTTTTTTTTTTGTTGTTTTTTTTTTTCTTTTCCATTTTATTTATGCACTTATTTATTTCTATCGCTCTTGCAATGAGTTGCCAAACCGTGACAATTTTTCCATCAACTTCACGACCGAAATGCGCCGACTCTGACTCCAAAAACTTCAGCTTTAGAGGTGTAATGATTGCAATAAAATAACAACAATGTTACTCCATTCAAGGCGCTGCTTTCTGCCTTGCTGCTAAGGCGTTGGCTTTGGTCGTGGTGGTGGTGGTGGTGCTCATGGTGATGGTGGGTGTTCGTTGCTCCTCAATATCAAATCAGCAATAGAAACTGTTAGAAAATGAGTGCAACACAACAAGAAAAGGGTTTTGTGGCAGGTGTGTTTGGCAAAAAAGTAAACTTATTATTAAGGAAATGGCGTGATATGTTAGGAAGTAGTTCCAGCACTTAGTTGGTTGAAGAAGATGCATGAGTTGTTTTTGTTGCTGTTGCCTTGACTTTGTCCAGCATCTTAATGGCGTTTGTAAGTGTGAATATTGTTGTCACTTGGTTGCCCTTAAGTTCATAGATTCGTTTACATTTTTTTTTGTTTTTTTTGGTTTCCACACACACATTTCTATGGTTTCTAAGTATTCTTAAATTTTGTTACTTCTTGCTTTCATTCTATTTACTTTATTATTTTGTTGCACCACAGCGGGGTTAATGACGTCGAAAATTGCCAAAACGTGCTGCCTACTCGCCACTGGACGCTCAGTCGTGTCGATGAACGTGATGGTATGATAAATGCAAAGTTTCGTTACGGGTTTTTGAAAAATAATATATGAAGGTGGGCAAGTCTTAGGAAAATATCTTTTTTGATTACCAATGCATACAAAGAAAAAAAAGCGTACTTTACGTATACAACTTTTAAAAATGCATTATAAAATATTAAAGTATTGATATTTTGCTTTTCCCTTACATTATTCTGTCACTCGAAATTTTCCGCTTGATTGGTTAATTTTCTTTATATCAAATACTTAATCCCAAAACCAAAAATTCTTGATTTGAATCACACCTATAATCTCACAGGATCGAGTTAATCAATACCCTGGATTGACAAAAAATCAATTTGTAGTTGGAGTAGCTGGAGAAGGTCAATTAGCTGCAATGGTTTTTGGAAATAATTAGGTCCTAACTGCGAAAGTTCTCTTTAATAACAAGGCGTTTTTATATTTAATAGCTCCAGTAAATATTGTATGAAAAATAATTCCCCCGTCATTTTTTTCGAACAGCACTTTTTGTTGTGCGCTGTTTTTATGGTGACAAACCTAAGCTAATTTTAATCACTTAGGGGCAAAAAAATAACAAAAAATTACACTGAAGACTACACAATGCCAAAAGCCGTTTACACACCCAATTTGTAAAAAAATCGACAAATTCGTTCCAAAAAATATCAGTTTCTACCTTGTCGGAGGAAAAATAAAAACATTAATTAAATTTTCTGAATGAATAAAATAGTATTGCTGTTACTTAGATCCTCAATAAGAAAACCAGATTTTTCTATAGGTTGGAATATTCGGACTAACTTTGTATTATATTTTTCGAAAATTGTTTGTGTAATTATAACTCTTTATACGCGGCACGGACTTAATTGAAATTTTGCATAGTTATTAGTTTCTACCCTAGGAAAGGTTTTAGGCATAGTTTTGTTTGCTTGTAAGAGGGTTGCCACATGTTTAAAATGTCGAATTTAATTAAATTCAACATAAGTCATATAAAATATTAAAATATGGGTGTCAAAGAGTTCGATGCGGCGAAGTTCATATCTATACTTTTGAGAGAGTTGCCACCTGTTTAAAACCCCAAATTTTTTTTATTTTATTTTATACAAAAGTATATGAATTAGCAAAATATAGTAGGCAAGCGGTTCGTTTTGTTGAGGAGAAGGTTAAAAGCTAGCTACATCTTTGAAAGGGTTGCCACCTGTTTGAAAAGTTGGTACTCTTTAAATTATTCACAAGTTATATGAAATAGAAAAATATGGAATCACCCTGTTCGTTTCAGTAGGAAAAAGTTGCACGCATGTTTGAGGAGTGTTACCACTTGATTGAAAAGTCAAATTTACCAAAATTATACACAAGTATATAAAATATTTAAATATGAGTAATAGCCGGTTTGTCCCCACGGAGACAAGGTTCGACAAAAAAAACTTAA
The DNA here is from genome assembly GCA_951828415.1 of Anomoia purmunda. NCBI lineage: Eukaryota > Metazoa > Arthropoda > Insecta > Diptera > Tephritidae > Anomoia > Anomoia purmunda. Next base: position 97,856,691 of record OX639996.1, read on the forward strand.
TAAAAGCTTACACGTGTTATATATGAGAGAAATCGCAATGCGTTTTCTAGCTTCATCTAATAAATAAATATAAGCAGGGCAACGTCTGCCGGGTTTTATCTAGTAAGTTATAAACAAATAAATTTTGTATACCCTTTTTAAAAACAAAAAAAAATTTGGATTAGTGAACTAAAAATTTAAATCATTGAACTAAAGTTATAGCACAATTAAGATGACATAACTATAAAAAAAGTATTTTTTTATTTATAACCAAATATAAATTTACACATTTACTTTAGTAAAGCGTTATTCCAATATTTATTTGCGATCGTCGAATTATTGATTTGCGTATCATGTAAACTAGCTTTGTGTTTCTTTTTCTTTTGATATATCCAGCAATTTCATTACAAGCTCATTTTCCATATGCTGCTGCAACAAAATGCCATTCTGTTTTTATACCAAAATACTCCTCTGGATACATTCAGTTTTTAAAATTAAATTTTTTAACCTTTTTTACGCTTTGTTTGATATATTTAGCAATAACCTACTATCTGGTACGTCAGATCTACGTGAATGAAAGGAAGTAATTTTTTATTAGCTGAATAACGATACATAACAAATATCTCGCAAATATCCAGATTTGGTGTTCAAAACTAATTACATATGATCTAATATTATATTTGGTTTTATCTTAAAAGGGCATACAACTGTTACAAATTCCCGCATTTTAACTGGTATAAATAAACCAAATCGCCTATTTATATCTACAAGTGGTAACCCTCTCAAAAATATAGGTACATATGCCCTCAGCGAGACGAACAATTTGACACTCGTATATTAATATTTTATATATTTGAGTATTATTTAACCCTACTGTTGGGTTAAGACCATTTGGTCCAATTTTTTTTTTGTTTTCTTTGTAACTTTGGAACGGTGATATATACTGTCTAAATTTTTCAGCTCAGGTGGTCTTTTTATAAAACAATATTATGTGCGAAAATTTAATTCTCTAACTTAAACCTGGACTAAGATAAATTGAAAATTACGAATCTTAGGTTAAGGGACCATTTGGTCCATAGTATATTTTCTTTGATTTTCTTTACATTAATTTTCCAAAAATAAGTATTTATTAGTTTGTTCGATATTTTTTGGCACTACATGATGAGCAAAAAAATGTTTTTCGGTTGGTTTTGCAAATAAACGCACTGCAAATGGAGCATTTTACATCAGACTTAGACTTGCAGCAACTACAAATTCCTCGCTTTCGAGCTCCTGAACTAGAAGCATTTTTAGAGCAGGCCGCTGGTGCTGGGTTTTACCAGAGTTGAGTAAATAATAAAATAATAATATTTAGCAAGTATTGAACCAAACTAAATATAAAGACTAAGATTAAATTGTTATTTTGTATGAAAACTGCAGTATGGACCAAATGGTCCTCTAACCTAAGATTCGTAAGTTTTTTTTAACCTAACAGCAGGGTTAATACAATTCGAAATTTGAAAGTGGTGGATTTCGAATCCAAAAAATTATTATGACTCTTCCCTTTGCCGAGCTGAACAGCTTGACGACCATATTTTAATATTTTTTCATATAAGCTATTATAAAAGACAGAGCCAAAAATTTAAATAAAAATAAGCTTGATTTCCAAAACTTCCATTCAAAGAGAAACGATTTTTTCTCTACACAATATGAAAAAATAAAAAGCAAAGAAAGCTTGATACAAGAATAGTATGATATATTCGTGTTGTAATTTTGAATCAACTACATTTCCATTACCTATGTATATTTTATAAAAATTAGACATACCAACTCTCTTCCAAGCATAAAATATACTTTACGATTTTACGATCATATCTATCAAATAAGCATACCAAATTGCATAAAAATCAGTCGAGCCATTTTGGAAGAGTTCGACTCTTTTAAATATATATAAAATATGGGTGCAATTAGGAGCAATATTTAATACTTCCAATTGTCTCCTTCGAAGTAAACTGACAGTATTTTTTCCCATTGAATATCACAAAAACTTAATTTTTTAAGATATTTAAGAAAAATAAATGAGTTTTTTAAAACTGATACATATGTATATGAATATTGATTATATAGAAACAAGCATATCAGCCCTACGCTACAAGGTGGCGCTAAAGTAATCCTCCTATCAGAAAATGCTACAAATTTTGCGATTGACCCCTAATGTCAGTTCTGTTTTGACATTTGTGTAGTAAACACATGCAAAATACACGTTAATAAACAATGTTACGCTACACTGCTCCAGAACGCGGAATATTGCTGACTATTTATTTGACCAATAATCGGTCGGTGACTTTGGCACAACGTGAATTTCGTCGCAGATTTCCTGGCCGTCCACCGTCTACTGGTGAAACACTGCGACGTTTAGCCGCTCGCCTCGGAGAGACTGGCACAACACGAGATGCTGCCGGGCATGGCAGACCCCGGAGTAGCCGTTCTGCAGAGAATATTGCTGCTGTAGCCGAGGATGTCATGGAAGCGTCGTCGACATCGACCAGACGACGTGCCACGCGAATGGGTATCAGTCGAAGGTCTTTACAGCGAATTTTGATACAAGATTTGAAGATGTTTCCGTACAAAGTCCAGACGGTGCATCAGCTGTTAGCTGCTGACCGCCAATCGCGTCTAACATACGCTCAAGCCATTCTTAATCACCACCAAGAGGAAGATGATTTTTCATCAAAAATAATCATGAGTGATGAGGCCCATTTCCATCTTAGCGGGTACGTAAATAAGCAAAATTTACGCTTCTGGGGCACTGAAAATCCGCGTGTAACCCACGAAGAGCCATTACACCCGCTCAAAGTCACTGTATGGTGTGCAGTTTTCGCTGGAGGAGTCATCGGACCTTTTTTCTTCGAAGACGTCGCGGGCCAAACGGTTACTGTGAATGGTGAGCTCTGCAGAGCAATGATCAATGAGTTCTTTTTGCCGCAACTTGATGAATTGGGATTGGAAAACATGTGGTTCCAACAGGACGGTGCAACGGCACACATTGCACGTGCCACAACCGATATGCTGAAGGATGCATTTCCCGGGCGCCTAATCTCCCGTTTTGGCGATTTGCACTGGGCAGCAAGATCGCCTGATTTGACCGCTCCAGACTTCTTTTTGTTGGGCTTTTTGAAGTCGCGGGTTTATATCAACAAGCCTCAGACTCTTGCAGCTCTTAAAGAGAATATTCGTCAAGAATGTGAGGACCTATCGCCGGAAGTTTTGGCCAAAGTGATGGAAAATGCCATAAAAAGGGCTCATATGACAATCAACTGTGGCGGCGGCCATTTACTTGACATCATATTCTCGACTTGATGTAAAAAAAAATTAAAAGACCAAATAAAAATAATCCACAAGAAGAATCAAAGTTTTTCATTTTTTTTTTTAAATTACAGCCAAAAAACATCGGAAGTTTACTTTTGCGAATTCGTAGCTCCGCTTCTCAAAATATAAAAGAAAAGTATGCTGTAATCCGTTCGTGACCATCCACCGCGTTGCCAACCAAAAGCAGGGCATTCGAAGTTCAACCAATCAGGGGTTTTCCCAAATATAAATAAACCAATGTTATTTTAAATGAGGAATGACATGTAAAGCCATATTTATTGAAATTTGGCCAGAATTTTTTTTTAATAATTCAAATATAATGGATTCTGTAACTATTGCGCGTTTGCCTTATGCAGAAGAGAATATTACATAATGCTTCGAATCCTTTCGTATTTATTGACCAAATGCTAGTTATGTAATTTATTTCACTTCTATATTTCTGCTTACTGGTTTAAACCACTAAAGATTTGTGCAAAATTCTCGCTTTCTAAGAGATGGATTCAAAAGCCTTCTAGGTGGTATGGGTGAAAGGCCTCGGTTAAGTGAATGTGCGTGTCAATGTGCTTAATAATATTAAGCATTTTTTCCATGAGCAATTTAAGTTACTTGTTTTTTTTATTTATGCTTTTTTATTATTATTTTTGTAAAATTCGTTCAGCTCCGACACAAATTGATCCTAGTACAAAATTCCCGACAATTTGACAGCTACGACGGATTTAAGCATAGCGATTCTACGATTCGTAGCTCTATCAAACATACGACGGATTCTAGCAAAGGAGTGTATTACAAAATTAATTGCTTGCCTTAGCAGCTTAATTTCAATAAAACCGTGCATGTCGCACATATCTAAAGTTTGGTTTGCACTCTGAAACTTCCAAGTAATTTCACCTAGTGCTAAGTACTCACAGCTGGTTAATATCACAATCTCTAAAAGGGTATTAAATTAACGTTTGTATTTAGCTTACCTTCACAAAAATCTAACGAAAACTTTTGGATTTTCTAAAAGGAAATTATTACAAAACATTGGAACATACTATTACAAAATATTAAGCTACTTTACATCCGAAGAATATTTTCGATATTAGAATTAATTTCTATCACATATATTTTACTTACAAAATTTGTTGCTCTTTTTCATCCAAAAATAGAAAGATTTGAACACACAAAAATGTAAAAAAAAAACACATGTACAAATTCTGCTGGCGCTCAACACCAGCGCCACATTAGACCACCCACAGACCACAACAGCGGACGACGCCATTTTTTCCCCCCAACATTTGTTAGTTTTGCTCAATTTGCATATTAAATCAAGTAACAAAGCACAGAGACGGAGGGAAACATAATCCAAAAAAATAAAAAATAATTAACAACAGCAAGCAACGAATCCAACACGTGCGCATGCAACATGCCGCACGGTCAGTGTGGAATGCGCAAAAAAAAAATTTTTAAAACTAAAAACACTAAATGAATGAACAATAAATCGAATAAAACTCGAAAGCAATAATCAACTCCCTAACGAAGCAATAACAGCAAGCAAACCAAATAATAAACCACACACAATGTTACAAAACTACCAACACTATTACCTTCACACCAACAACAATAGAGTTGCAATGTAGTCAATTGGTTGAAGAAATAACTATGAGAAATATATCTACATATAAAAGATATATACATACATATATATATATACATATATATATATTCATTACAAGTTTTTTTTTGCTAAGATTTTTTACTTTTTTGCGTCCCCACAACCTGCGCCAGTCTAATGCCGCATGCGCGCCGAAGCGTCACACACGTAATTTGTTTATAGTTCGTACTTTTTGCTTAACACTTACATACATACATATGTACATCTACGTGTGTATGTGTTTGTGCCTCTCTTTCGAACGCCAAGCATGCTTTGTGACTGGCCAGCCGCCAATTGGACACTCATATCTGTAACGCTCACATAGCGCACTCACAAACGTGCTAATAATTATAAAATGACAACATTAAAAACTTAACAGCAACTACAATTACAATAAGCACATAAATAGTTTTGTAGCTGTATTGGTTTGGTTGGTTGGGAGTGCAGAAAATATTAAATAGAAATAAACCGAATGTGCAAACTATTCGCCAGCAAGTGTGTCATACAAGCGACGCCATGTCAGTTTGCAATTAAAAGGCGCCATTTAATAGCTGACCAATAGGCGTTGGGGAGCGTAATAAATAATTTATAATAACTGTTAATTACTGTATAGGAAACTTAGTTTTAATGTACTGCTTTTACATTTATTAATTTAAAATTCTAACTACCCAGCTGGCAAAATGATCCAAAACGAGTGCGTAACTGAAAATTCATACAAATTCATTTTTGATAAATAAAAAAAATTGTCACCCTAGAAAGCTAGGCGTTAGAAGTGAAACTTCATGGATCTCGATGGGCACTTGAAATGAAAATGCTCACCCTAGCCAGCAAGTTTTATGGGATAGAAATATTTCCCCGATAACAGAAGCCACCATTCATTATTCTGGAATTATTAAGGGTGTTAGGTTAATGAAAAAAGATAGTTGATGTTTTCGCCTCCATTTATAAAAAATTTATTCATTCACTTCCATATTTTCATGTTCAAGAAAAGATACAATTGGTTAGTGGTATGAAAAATATGAATTGAAAACTCGTGATTGTAAATTATTTAAATATTTTTAAAAAATTGCATATATTTTCGACCCTGATCTGGTTGTTGAGTCTTTGGGATTATTATTCATTTTTAAATTAAATTTGCTTTCTAAAAATTGTACAAGTGGTTGAGCTTCCTCCAAGGCAAAATTGGCATTGAAATCACCGCTTAAAATCATTGGCATAGTGTGCAACACCAGAGGGAGTATATGCCAATAATGCTCTATGTATGAATTTTATTATATCGTTATTTCTCTGGTTCGGAGTGACGTAGAGAACAATCATTGTCACACTCTGTCCGCCCCTCCATGCATGCTACCCCTCTCTCGTTTTTTCCTACTCCGAATCTGTCGCGTTTTCGTTTCTCTTCCATGTCTCCTTCCGTCCGACTGCCCCACCACGCGCCCCTTCCTCTCCCTTTTCCTGTCGCTTTTTCGTTTCATTCGATATTGGAATTACAGCCCAACGAGCGCAAAGAAGTTTCACTTCAAAAATAACGATCTTATCACTTTCTTTATCTACAGTACAGGGAAATTTAACTTTGAAATCCTTCTAAAATAATGATCCGCTCTGCTTATTAAATAGATACAAAATTTGCTGAATAAAGTTGCGTATTTAAATTGACTATTTTGGCTTCTTTCTATTTCCATCAGTCTTCCGAATAATTTAATACCACATATTTAATGGTTAATTTTAATATTTATCAAGCTACTTATGTGTACTATATATCAGACATGTGGTTTTCAAAAAGAAATCAAACCCATATAATTTAATGTTATGAACAAGAATTTAGCTTCATTGTAAAGATAAGGTTTTGCCACTTTGTTTTAAAAATGATTTCGGACAAGCAACCGCCTCAGCTGGCTCGAATAAATTCTAGCCGAGAGGCCTACTTTTCGACCACTTTTTGCAGCAATTGTAGCCGTATGTCAGCAATAACGTGACGAATATTCTCTTCCGAGACGTCAGTCGTCTCGAGCTTATCTGCGTAGAAAAGAGACTTCACATAATCCCACTAGCGGTGTTAAATCTCACAATCTTGGGGGACACGCCAGAGGCCGACGATGCGGGGCAATGCGCTCACCAAATGTTTCCTTCAATACATTTATTGTTTTGTTAACTATCTGGCATGTAGCGCCAACTTGTTGAAACCAAAGGTCGTCCACATCAATATCCTCCAATTCAGGTACGAAAAAGTCATTAATCGTGACTCTGTAGCGTTCCCCACTGACTGTAACAATATGGCCGGCTTTATTTTTAAAGAAATATGAACCAATGTTTCCCTCTGCCCATAGAGCAGGCCAAACAGTGACTTTTTGAGAATGTAACGGCGTCTCAACAATGGCTTGTGGATTATCAATAATCCAAATGCGACAATTTTGTTTATTAACGTTCCCATTCAACCAAAAGCAAGTTCAGCCGAAACGATCGAATATTTGACGGAGCGCACGATGTGTCGCGAACCATTCAAGAGTCACCGGTTGAAGCGTTAGAAAATTCCAATAATTTCTAAAACGTCGGACATATGCAATTTGCATGCTTAAGGAAAGTCCAATAGCGGTGCATGAAGGTTTCTCACTGCTATTTTTCAAGCTTAAATCATTTTTTATTGCCAAGCCTGTTGCTATGCTTTTTAATTATTGCATAGAAAAATTCTTGGAAACTTTGTTCGATCAGTCCTATTTTTCGAACAGACAATCGCAGGAATGTAAGTAGATATAGGCCAATTCTAAAGCGAAGCACATTTGGAAAGATGTTCGACCAAATGAACAGGAGTTCTCTACAAACTCACAGATTTTGACTAAATTTAACTTGCGAAATGTTCGTAACTAGTTGAACATTAAAATGTAAATGTTTCTCTAAATTTAATTTATCGAAAAGTGTATTTTTGTATTTTTTATTTTTTTCACATCAGACTGAAGACATTTCAAAATGTATTTTGGCCAGGCGGCTAATTTTTAGCAAACTTATATGTTTTTTGCTTTATTGATTTCATCTCGGAATATATCTAGTGAAATTTTGTGAATAATAATTCTGGAGAACTTTTTAACCCCCTAGCGACTATCTAAATTTATTTATAGAGGAACAAAAAGACGAAAATATTACCCGTGAATTTCACGAACAGAGTGTATCCTAACCATCAATTTTACGCAATCATATATTTTAACAATTTTTCCACTTACATATTAGAAAACAACTTACACTGACATTTGAAAACTTTAGTAGACCATAAAATATTTCGAGCTAACTTTAGCAAATTCATCGGGTATTTTATTACTGGATCGGTATGCCTTCAGCTAACTTGTTTAGTTCTTTGGGTAGATATACTGACGGTGGCATAGCAAAACAATCGATAACGAAATAGTAATTATTAAAAAAGTGGTATGGGGTTTGAGTTTTACATTATGCAAAAACAAAAAATAGAACACAAAAGTTAATTTTTATTTCTGTAATATAGAGCAAATCTTAAGAGTTGAGCTTTATTTTTGAGCAAGAAAAATATAACTAAAAAGTATTATTTGGTTTTGATGAAAAAATAAAATTAAAAAAATTATTACTTTTGTGTCCAAAAAATTAAGGTCATAAAATGATAATTATTTTTGATTAAAAAAATAGGAATACAAAAAATAATCATTACAGCAGATTAAAAATATAACACTCAAAAAAAAAAAGAGTTTTATTTGTGCTGAAAAACTAAAACTCGACATATGATGATTTTTTCGGAGCAATTAACGATAGTCTAAAAGTAACTATTAATTATAATTTCTAGAGATATCGCTCAAAATTTTCATACATGGCATGAATAGATATGCACAGATGAATACTCAAAACTGTTCTCTGATAGTTCGAACCTTTTGATTTTTATTATTGCAATTTAAAAAGTTAATTATTATTTTCAGTCCATGATTTTCCTAACGAAAACTGAATCACTAACTATGCTGCTATAATTCACTGAGAAGATTTTAGTATTAAAAGTTGCACGAATATCAAAAATGGATCATAAATTTATAACGCCCTTTATATTATAAGTAAAAATTGGTGATCTTTAAAACTGAAAAGTTTAGCAAACTTTTTGTATTATAGCCGCAATATGAAACCATTATTTTTTGGTTTTATTATGCAAGCCTTTTATTTTGCATGAAGTCCATACCACAACACCACGCTGCATTTTACTCCAATTAAGATAACCGTGCATTTAGCTTTTCCTTCCGTTGTTTTAGCTTATTAACCTTTGCGGTCAGCTTTCGTCTACCACTGTCAGCTATTTTACCCCACTTAATGATTTATGGAATTCTTCTGGTATCAAAAAACGAAAACCAAAAACACCATAAAATACAATTGCACTGCAACATTGCAATGACATCAATTTCCAATCAACGGCATCATCATTCACATCATCGACCTCATCAACACTTCTTCACGAACCAATTCCATTAAAAAATCTCACGATTTTCTTGTGTTTTCTGTACGCCAAAGTAGCAGCGCTGCCACCTGAGCAACATGCGGCAAACGTAGCGCGACGTTGCCTTTTTGGTGATTGTTTGTTGCGCACGGTGACTGTGCAGTGGTGCCGCCGGTGCGGCCTTTAGGTTTTTTTTTTTGCCGCTGCACCAAACAAACAATCAACCAGCTATTGTAGCTCATTTTTTGATTCACTTTTTTCGCCAGCGTTATTGTTATTGCTGTACATTTTGTTTTTTCGACTGCTATAATTTTTCCTCATATTTTTTTTGTCCGTTTTGTTTCTTTTGCAGCTCAGCTCACAATCGCAATCGCTGTCCATTTATTTCACTTTACCAAAATGCCCACTGAACGTTTGGAGTTCAGCGGGCAGTTAAAAAAAACACACAGACACACACACACCAAAGAAAAAAACAGCGCCGCACACAAACACAAAATTAACAGCAACATCATAGGGTGCAACTTAGCAAAAAAAGAAAAGTAAAAATCGCACAAAATATTGCAAAAGTATAACAATGTAAGGCATGGGAATTTTCATCCATTTGCGCATTAATGGCTCCAACTGCTGCTGCTACTTTTATTTCTACCTTGACTACCTTTGCTGCTTTAACCGTTGCATCTGCTTAGCAATAATAATTCAAATGATTGTCAATTTAAAGTTGGCAGCCATGCAACTAGGAATTCCAAACAGACAAACTAACTCAGTGGTAACGTTCATTGGCCAAACGAAAAACTGCCAATCAGTCAGTGAATCTGTTTATTCTGATTTTTGTTGTTGCTTTTTTATGCTTCTTAGGTATTGTCAAATAACTGAATGAGGTGGCCAAAGTGTTTTTTAAAAGCTACAGGTTGTGAGTTCAGGACTTAAGCTAAACTCTAGAATTCGAGTTGAGTTTATAAAATTTAAAATTAAATTTAATGGCCGATAAAGGAAATCCTGGGCTTGAAGGCAAAGTTTGTATTAGGTGTACGTACAAAAACAAAATGACCTCAGAGTCGAATAATCGAAACATAAGGGATAGTTTAAAAGCAGGATTGTATCTAGTAGCAACAAAATAACTTTAACTACTTTAAAATTATCAAGCATAATATTCTTACTATGCCATTTCAAGCTAGCGGACTCCTTCCTAAACTTAACTTTAAAGTTTTAGAAATGAATATCCGAAGGTTGGCTTAATTTTTAAATTTCCAATAGGAATAATTCTCATCAATTAATATTTATAATTAGAAATAAAAAGAAGAAATCTGAAAAAATGCGTGACCACTGATTACACAAGCAGAAAACGAAAGGTCATAATTTGTCGGGGTCACTGTGAACGAATATTATCAGAAAAAATTGTTCCAATTGTCTACTTTTCCACACTGCCCCCTGGGTATTGAAATTTAATTTTTCATCGAATTTTCAGATGGATGTGTATTGCTATGTTTTTGTTAGGCCGATGAAACCGAAAATTACAGCAAAAAATCACTACCTGTAACCCCTTTACTATACCCTGGAGAGGGTTAAGGTTCGAGTTTTCAAAAAAAATTATTTGGTAGCAAAATTTATTGATACTATTTTGGCAAAAGCCTTTGCTTATTTAACTTAACATTTTTTTTTTTTTGTAAAATCATAGTAAAATTCTATAACAAAATTTTTGTAAGCCGAAGTTTGAAACTTTCCAGAAAATTCATAAAAAGTCGACAAATTTAAAAAAAAAACGATATCAAAATGTTAAACTTTTAATTTTTGGTAAGTTTTCGAGTATGCAATTTCATAGAAAATTAAATTTGTTTAGAACAAAGCGCAAAATTCTAGTAAAAACTCTTCTTGATTTTTAATAATCTATTTTGCCCATAGTCTTGCGTCTTTTCTTCCATACGCATAAAAATATGATTGATTTATGATTGATATGGTGAACATCGGCAGCAAAAAAAATATATCAAAAAGTGCTACATATGTATGATGAAAAGATAGATAGAATTTTTCATAACCACTTTTTTTTTATTTTGTCAAGTTTTTTAAAATTTTCTAAAAAGTTTGAAACTTTGACTTTCATAGTTTTTTATTTTGTCACATTTAATTTAAAAAATTCCAAAAAGTTTTAGACCTTGAATTTCATACAATTAAATAAGGAAAGGCAGAATTTTCAAATCATTGACAATAAATTGTGCTACTAATTTTGTATTAAAATTAAAAAATTTAACCCTCTACAGGGTATATGAAGGAGTTCCAGGGAATTAGAGACGGGGTAATTTTACAACTACTGACTGTTGTTGTCTTTGTATTTGTCTGGCTTTGAGCTCACAAATTAATATTATCGTTTAATAAAAACTGGCCGAAAAATAATATACATATGAATATTTGAAACGGACGAGCACGCCCAAACGTAACAAGAATTCTAACAATAATCTAAAAATAGAATTTGTGTTACACAACAACAATTAAAAACCACTCACTCACTTAATAGCAACAGACTGTCGTACTTGAATTGTGTTGGTAGAACAATAAGGGCAAGTTTTAAAAAGCAACAGCAGCTTACATGCCGACTTTGGTCCATTGGCTCACGCACTTGCCCAGCAAGCCGTAGGTTGTGAATTCGAATGCCGGTGGAGTCATGAAAGAAATCTGATGAGGAGATGTGGTGATCTCCGAAATAGCTATAATTTCTACCACTCCTGACTGTTGTTGCCTTTTTTCCAATATACTTTTCCTTATACACTGGCCTTGAGCTCACAATCTAATATTATTGAATTTACTTTTAAGAATCATATTCATTTTCCCCGGTTCAAAAACCAACAAATAGTGTAGTTACTTTCTGGCTCACAATTTTTTTTGTTGCTGCTTTATTATTGGTTAACCTTTCTTGATTTTTCTCTACTATTTTTAATTAACTTTTGTATACTTTTAATTTTTTCTGAACTTAATTTCAATTTTTGCTTGATTGATTTTTTGTGTTAGTTTTAATTTTTTTATATTTCTACTTACTTATAGATATGTTTAAGAAAAAATAAATACATAGTCTTAAGTTTATTAGAAAAACATATTTAATAGTAATTTTAAAAATATTCCCCAAGTAAAAGTAAGCAAATAATCTGAACTAAAAGAAGAAGAAATCTAAAATAGAATAATGATGATTATTTATGAATTATAATGATTACTAGTCACGTAGATATGTAAAAGGAAATACTCAGTCAAATAGAAACATATTTAGTAATTATTCGAATAAGCTCTTTTCAATTAAAAGTTATGTACTAGTGGGGAAATAAACCCTAAAAAGAATATCATAATTAAATAAATTTATTAATATAATCCTGATTAACTTTCTATTTTTCTATATAAAAGAAATAACAAGTCGAGAATAGATTTAAGTGCATAGATATCTGATAACGATTCCAATAAATAACATTTAATTAAAAATAATTAAGTAGTCCGAAATAATCAACAAAAATATAAGGAACACATAAATAGCGATAGAAATAATCATGCTTATATTTGGATATTAATTAAAGAATTTAAATACATAACATTACGTTTAGTATTCAATTGACTAATATTAATTTATAATAATTTTTCATTGCAAGTATGTAGTCAATTGACATGAAGTATTCTAGGTACACAGGTAAAGTTAGGTTAGGCGGCAGTCCCTAGAGACACACTTAGGCCCATGGCCCGTTGGGATACCGCTTTTGGGCCTGTCTGGAAAATATAAAACTAATTGAAGTAATAATGACTATTTTTAGAAATTTCGAAATTTTTTTAGAAAATAATGGTTAATCTATAATAAATTTAGCCAGCACTGCTTTTAGAATTACATATTCATAAGATAAAGTTAAAAATAATGAAATAAAGAAAACCAATCTAGTAAGGAAATTATTTTTCGGATTAATTTTAATTTTTTCTTTGTTCTGGTATATAAAAAAATAGCCACCAAATGGATTTTTAAGAACATTATCATATATATTATAATATATATAATATTTTTTAAAAGTCATGCAAATTCTAGGAAGAGATGCACAGACTCTTTGATCGATGCAAATGATATCACATCATAACGAAATACTTTCAGGAGTACCTCCTGTCTTTTGTTTAGCAGAGAGAGAGAGTTCTGCCACTTCTTAAGATGCATTTGTGTTCCGAAAACCAAGGAAGCCGCCGAGCGCAAGGGAAAAATTCCTTAACTTGTGGCAAGAACTCTAACGGTCCTCTGCATAATAGCAATGAGCTTTCAAGCTAAATAAAATTACTGATCAATGAACTAACACGGCACTGTAAGGTTAGAAGTTTGGCGTAAGGTTTTCTGTAGATTTCTAGAATATAAGGAAGTTATGGAGTATTTCCTGTACTCACGGAATGGTTTTGAACATTTGGGGAGTCTAACTTCTCATCTTATCAGTCACCAAAAGGTGAAAGCGTATACTAAGTGCGGGCAAAACAAGGACATTTTTCAAGTACATTACGAGTGTGAATAAGAGCTTAGAAAAATATCAGTTTTATAATTTTACAACACCGTTTTTAAAAACTGGTCACCTTAACCACTCAAATCCAAAAAAAATTAAGTTGCATTAACTCAACAGCCATAATTCTCAAACTCTTGCACCATTGCTGCAGTCCCTTTAATCTAGATCACTTGCCAAAGTCACAAAATTCAAACCCACTGTCTGCCACATTCGAACCAAAAGCTATGAGCAGCTCAAAATTTAAGTAGTCAGCGGAGACAAACCGGTGCGCGCTTTTGAGTGACAGGCGTTTTGCAAGCAGCAGAAAAGCAACAACCAACCAAAAAAATAAAAAGAAACCAAATTGCAAACCAATCAACCAAACAGATTTAAACGTCGAATATAATTTTATGTGTGTGTGAGTGTGATAACTGGTAGTACAAAAACAGCGCTGGTGATTGGCATAGTTCAAATGTCACTGAAATAGTGCAGTGCTCGAGAGAAAAGTTATAGCAATATTGAAATACAACAAATAAAATTAAATAACAAAAACTAATTAATATGAAAAAAATAAGCTATACCCACATAAAATAAAATAAAATAAATAATGAAAAACACAACAAAGTAAAAGAACATGAAGTGAAATAATGAAAATTAAACAAGTATTAAGTTAAGTTAAACCAAAATAAGTTGACTTAAATTAAACTAACCTAAGAAACACTAAAAAAAATTAAAATAAATTTACCTAAATCAAACTAATTTAAATTAACCTCATTAAGTAACATTAAATTAAGCTACAAGAAAAAAAAAATAACTTGAAGAAATAAAGTAAATTTAATTGAATTAACTTAAAATAAAATTAATTTCCTTAACTTAAAATAAAATTAATTTCCTTAAATTAAACTAAATAAATTTTATTTAAATGAATTTAATTGCACTAAACTAAATACAATTCAATTCAACTTTAATAAACTAAAGTAAGTTAAATTAAACTCAACCATACAAAAATAAATTATATATAATTGGAAGAAAATTAAGCAAATTTAATTAAATTAACTAACAATAAAATAAGTTAAATTAAACTTAACTTAATTCAAGTCAATTTAATTTAATTAAACTAAACTAAATTAAATTAAATTAAATTCAGTTATATTAGACTAAACTAACTTAAAGCAAATCAAATTCACCTAAACAAAATAAAACTAAATTAAATTATATTGATTAAAAAACTGAGTAAATTTAATTAAATTAACTTAAAATAAAATAAGTTAAATTTAACTTAATTCAATTCAATGTAATACAATTCAATTAAATTTCATTAAATGATGTTAAACTAAATTAAATTTATTTAAATTGAATTAAATTAAACTAAATTAAATCCAATTAAGTTGAACTATTTGGAAATAAAGCGAATTAAATTAAACAAAATTAAAGATAGTAAATTAAATAAAACATAAAAAAAAATTAAGTAAATCTAATTAAGTGGAATAAATATAAAATAAGTTAAACTTAACTCAATTCAAGGGAATTTCATTTAATTAGCCTGAACTAAATTAAATTATTTTACATTGAATTAAATTAAACTAAATTAAATTAACAAACTAAATTAATTTCATTTAAATTTAGCTAAGTTAAGCTAAAGTAAATTAAATTAAGCTAAACTAAATAAAAGTAAATTAAATTAAACTGAAAAAAATTAAGTAAATTTAATTAAGTTAAATTAAAATAAAATAAAACAAATTAAAATTAATTCAATTCAAGTCAAGTTCATTAAATTAAATTAAAATTCATTCAATTCAAACTAAACTAAATAAAATTTATTTAAATTGAATTAAATTAAACTAAATTAAATTACACTAAACTCAACTAAACTAAATAAAAATAAATTCAAGTAACAAAAAATAAAATAAGTTAAATTAAACTTAATTCAGTTCAAAGTAATACAATTTAATTCAAATAAATTAAATTAAATACATATAAATTTAATTAGTTTAAACTAAACAAAAAAAAATATACTAATTTAAGCTGAAAAAAATTCAATAAGGTAAAAATAATCTTAATGAAATTCCAGTCAATTTCATAAAATTAAATTAACCGAAATTAAATTCATTTAAATTGAATTAAATTAAAATGAGTTGACTTAATTAAATTAAATTAAACTAAACTAAATTAGACTAAACTAAATTGAGCTAAATAAACTAAATTAGACTAAACTAAATTTTATAACATTAAATTAAGCTAAATTAAAATGAATTTATTTAAACAAAACAGTTTTGAATCAAATAGAAGAAAATTAAAAAAAAACTTAAATTTCATAAAATATCAATTAACACAGATTAACAAAGCCAAAAAAAGTTTAATTGAACACAAAGTTGTACTAAAATATAATAAAAAAATCTCATTACATTTTTTCGTTAGAATAAAAATAAAATTTTTTTTCAAAAATGTATTAGGTTCTGTTCATCTAACAATATGCCATCCCTTCAGTCCCTGCATTTGATTGTTTAGTCATGAAGTCATAAATCAAGATTGCCCAGCTATGATATGCTCCACGGCTGCTGGATGCCTGCCACTGGCACTGCCGCAGCCGTCATGTCATGCCAGAAACTGCTCGCATTGTTAAGCAACCCGAAATTCACACCAAGCTGACAGTGAAATACAACAGCAAGAAATAAAATAAGAAACCGCAGTAAAAGCTGCCACAAAAAATGAATGCACAAACAATAAGTATGCCTCACAAAAGCGTGGCATTCAAATTCTGGCAAGCAGCGGCAAAAAAATTGATTGGTTGGTATTTTGCATAAATAGCAGCAACAATGCTACAAACAAACAAACAAACAAAAGCGAAAACCCGCGCAAAGAATATTCACAAAATTTTTCTCCACTCATTTTGCGACACTTTGACGTGCCACATATCCGTCCGTCCGTCCGTCCATCCAGCCAAACATCCGTCTTTGCGCGCCACTCAACTATTTGACGTTTGATCGATTTCTGTTCACATTGCGGCAGAAGTGAGCGGAGCGGGACAACTACTGTCCAGCGGCCATCACCAAACAATGCCAACACAATGCCAGAGGTGTGAAATAATCGGTGCATGTGCCTGACAGCCGCGACACCAAGTTCGCCACAATCACAGTGCGACCGGTCAGTCAGTCAATGAGCCGGCAAACAGCCTCCAGTCATTGCTCACCGCTCAATGAGCTGTGGTCTGGTCTCCTTGTAATGCTGGTGGCCCATTTGGTGGTCATGCCACAATGTCTGACAAAAATTGTGTAGTTAAGTCAAGTTGGTTGGTTGGCTAGCTGGCTGGCTGTCTGCCTGACTAGATACATAGATACATAGCCTTACATTTGAGCAGATAGTCTGACTATGCTATGTTTTTCAACGATTGTTGTTATTGTAGCTTGCTGTTGGCCAGGTCATGAGAAAAATTGCTAGCAAGATGAGATGCAAAAAATCACTTAACGCTGCGGCAAAACAATGCAGTTGAAAATAATTTTCCAAAGCGCTTTTGAGAAGGCTGGCTGGCTTGCAGGCTAGATAGCTGACTAGGTGATGGAAAGCAGTTATATTGCCCGCGGCTGCTTACTTAACACAAAAGCAAATAAATGAAGTAAATTGTTTGTGCCTTTTTGAGAATAAATCCTTTTCGTTGCAAGTCCCATGAAAATTATATATATGAAATGTAAACTAAGGAGTTGCAAAGTGAGTGGGGCAAAAGTTGATATTTTTACAAAAAAAAAATAACTTCGCTCACTGACTAGCGCCAGCAGTAGCTTTTGAGTATTCAGAATTATCTGACTTTGAAACTTAGAGGTGGATTTTGGTATAACGAATTATCAACTGAAAGGAAAATAATTCATATCTGTAGATATATGAGTTGATGAAAAAAATATTAACACCCAATAAAACTGGAACTAGGTAAAACTGCATTCTCAAAAATTAAATGAAATTAACTTAATATACTAGAACATTCCCAATATCCTGTACCCTGTACCCTGGGCGACCAGACCAGTAGGAAGCTTTAGCAACTATCTGAGCAACTCGTTCACACGATAGTCGATAGTCGATAGCCAAGGACTATCACTTCAGCTGCATTGTCCAAACGTTAATGGAGAATATTTATGCTGCTACAACAGCAACAAAACTAGCCAAACTAATTGCGATTTTGGGGTTTTTAAAACCGAATAAATGCTAATATGAAACAATCTAACCCGGAAAACTTAACACAATTTTTTAACTAACATTCACAAAGCCGAAACTAACTCTCGCACTCTCAGGAACACAGCTCTTTTCCGCTCCATAGCAAGTTGCTTGGTACGACTGAGCTTTACATGCCATGCGTGCAAGGAGCCAAAGAATGAATCTGCAGGTTCCGATAATTTAATTTTGGAGATTAAGTAGACTATTTGTTAATGAGCAACTGGGTTTAATATTAATGCAACCAATTCTAATTCCTATTACATTCGAAAAGTACTAACGAACCTCAGAAAGCGATATACTTTAGGAATCTTCTTAACCCATTTCATGGGCTTCATTTTGGTCAAAACTTAAAAAATCCCACAATGTCGGCGGAACAGCAATCTAATTGCAGAAAAGCATAAAATATTTTCGATATGGAACTATTAATGAACTACGTTGTATATATCTTTCGAAATCTGTTAAATGCGCCTCAACTTTTTCGATTTTAATCTCATAAATAGATTATCGATAGTAATTGTTTTTGAAATGCTAAAATAAAATTTTACCAAAACTAATTTTTAGTCCATTTATACAATTGTTGTATATTGGAAACGTTTTTTCCGTTTTTTTCACTTTTCAGTCTTAAGTGTTTACAGTTTTTCAATCTGTATTAAAACTGTATAAAAACATATATTCTGATTTTATATTGGGACTACACAGAAAAATTTTTATTTGATATTGGGTTACATAAAAAATTTGTATATTATAATGGATGACAATTTAAACTAATTTTTGAAATTTAAAATTCATAAAAAGCTAATTTTGCTAAAGAGTTGTTGCATCTAATTCGTCGTTGTCAATTGGGCAGTAGGCCACAAAAAATGGGAGTCAATATTATTATTTAATATTTGATATACAAAAATTTGCAATAAATAATTAAACGTACGTGCTAATTTGACTACCAGCCAATAAGTATATTATTAAGTTATATGTATGTATGTATATATGTAGGTCGTATAGTTTATTTATTACAATTACTCTATTTCCATTTTTTTGTTGGGTCTATGAAATCTAAAATTGGATGTCATGTTTTTTCTAAACGCCACGTAACATGCTAACATTGTTTTCAGTTGGATTGGGGAGAAGGGCATAGGGGGAATCATTACTGCAGAAATTAGAATAGATAGTTCCTAGACCAGGACAATTGAAAGAGATATGTTGAACAGTGAGTGGGTAGCATTTGCAGAAATGAGATTCCTTTTGATGATGTAACTGTGTGTAGCAATAGTGTGCTCCAGGCGAAATCTTGAGAATATTTTGTTTGAATATTTCCCTCTTGCTTAATCTATGTGATAATTTCGTTTTCATTAGTAAAAATTTTGGGTGCATCAAAAACTGATTTGCTGTCAGTGCAAATTATGTAATTTTTCTTAAACGCACGACATAGGTTAAGTGCAAAAAAATCGCCATCGTGTGCATAACAACAAAGAGTTAGTGGTAAGTTAAAGAGCAACTTGCAAGACAACAACTTTGCATGAGATTTAGAAAGTGCGATCCGAACAACGCAACAGAGCGGCAAATTCTTGCAGATAAAACTAACCACCTGCTATCTGTACAAACGTAAGCTTAACATTTTGGTGGAAATAAATACATGAATTAGTGAAAAAATTATAATTGTTATTGTTGTAGAAAATATGATGGGCAAAAGTTATCACAACTAATACCCCGGACACACTATTTTAATTTATGGCTCATTCTTACGTTATGAGCAAGTTACTAATGAAATTAACTAATTTTGCCTTTCAAACTGTAGAAAATCAGATGCAATAAGGTATCTCATCATAAATCAAGAACCAAAACAAGCACAAAGAATTATCAGCTCAAAATTGTATCGATATTAATCGAAAAATGTGTTCTGCCATAACCAACTTAGACAATGCATTTCATAGAATATTTTGTCGTTGGTAGACTTTCCAGATCTAAAGGAAGCTTTATTGATGGCCGACTTCATACAATACACTCCACAGAACCTTATATGCTATGGTTAGAAGACTGATTACGCGATAGGCAGATTACACTTAAACTCCAATCGGCAGCCATGCGTTCTCCTGATACAGATGAATCAATCAAATCCTCTCCACCTGAAGAAAGCGAACTTCAGTTCGATAAAACAATATCTTTAGAAGGTCTTAAGTCCCACAAATTTTGGTAATATTAAGGTTTTAATTTGCATCGGATGTTTTAGCTTATACCCCATAAATATGTTATTTGTATAATGTTTGAATTATTTCATTTTGCTCCTAAAATAAAATATGTGTTTGTATTTATTAATAATGAAAATTCAAGCAACACCATATTTACGCTTTAAATTTATTATTCTTGTTTATTTAGATTTTGAAAACATAGGCCCAAATCAAACTAACAAATAAATACTAAAAAAAACCGCGCTATTGCTACTCGAATGTTGTCTAATTCGGATATTGAAATTTTTTTGTCGGGTATCATCTCAAGCTCATCACATTCACGCTTCTCGGCCTCTCTCTTCTTTTCACGTAAGATACACCTCTCTCTTTCGTTCAACTCTCCCACACAGCTCGCGTCGCTCAGCATATGCCTTTCCTTAGCGGCGTGGTGCTCCCCATAGTATCACTCTTTTTTTCAGGCTCGATAAAAACCAGTAACTTCATCAGCGGCGGTGGGTAAAGATCGAGAAACATAGTTGAACGCTACTTTCAGAGAGCTGCCGTCCAAGTCGAGTGGCGAAATGGTTGAATATTTATTTTTCCATCAGGAGATAGCCATCTACCTTGTTGGGTCCCTTTATGCTGGAAACTCGTACTCCTAACCACCATGTTTCGGATCCCGGCGAAGTTCATCAGGCTCAGTCCGTAAGCGGATATTCCGTCGTGTAGGGTAAATTGACCGACCGTAGGGCCAAAGGCCGTTTCCCTTCCCACTATGACATAAAAATTACCTAGTACTATTTTTATATCGCGACGCGGGCATCGTTCTCATTTGGGCCGTAAAAGCGGTATTTGTTTGTATCGCCATCTCTTTCATAGGAGTGCAGCCGCAAATTAGAGAAATATCAACTAATTTCGCTAAAATGCGAATTGTAGCGGGATGTTCATCCATCGGTGGAAACAGAAGTACTTGGTGTCGTAGTTTCTATACCTGCACAAACCCGACCATGAATTTGAGCTTCTTTAAATAACAACTACAGACAACTTCGCCAAGCTGGATACTCTTCATGCCTAGCGCCGTCACACGCATTTCCTAGAGACGGTCTGCCTTTGCTTTTTCGAGGGAATCAACCAGGCGAGAAGAGGTACCGTCTCAATTAAAGCTCAGGACATTCCATGTGCATTCCCTCCAATCACAGCTCTGAAAACATTAACCATTGCTGTCATCAGAATAGGGGCTCTCATTCGAGGCTTGTTGAAATTTCTTACTGGTATGTATGCAGTTTTTGGTGACGGTGGCCCAGCGGACAACCAATTGTAGGTATGTGTATATATCATTTAAGTCAAAAGCAGTTCCGCTTAAATTGCTACCATCAACTAAGCACTGCGAAAATTTTATATACTAATGAAAACGGTTAGAGGCAATCAAATAAGCAGGCTTTGCCCCGACCATGGCATTGCCAAACAGTTCATAAGTCAAAATGTGCTAAGCAGAAAAAACTACCGTCAACACCATTGAAATGATCATACATAGATGAGCACACATTCATATTATTATTCATATGATCCTATATTGCAACATGTTGCACTTGCAATACACCACCACCACCACCACCACCACATACACACAGCGCACCCGATAAACCATTGAGCTAACAATGTATGAAAATATGCAGCAATTCAGCAACAATTCATAGCGAAATTACCATATACTCATCGTGCGAGTAACTACACATACTCGTATATAGAAACATATGAGGGGATACTCGACGCTGGATGCACCTTACGAGCCGCGATCCGCTAGCTAAAAAAAAAAACTGCGAATTATAGAAGGTAGTAAATATGCGAAGCAAAAAAATTCAATACGAAAAAAGTAACAGCAAATCAACGGCACAGCGCACAAAGGCGCGCGCGCGAACAAACGAATCGAGTGGCACAGAAAAAATTATCATTTCATTAAAAATGCAAAAGCTTATTGAAGAGCGTGCAGCAGTTAGAGCGGCAGTATTGTATTAGGCCTGCTGTATGCCACAAAGGCACAATGTGGCAAAGAAATGTTGCGAAATTCTTTTCACAGGCAACAAAACGTACGAATGGCTACAACCAGGCGACCCACTGACTGTCGCAGCTGAGGGTGTCGCTGCGGCATCTGCTCGATCTTTCACCACTTCTTCTGCTTCTTCTTCGCGACGCGTCGAGACTCTGGAGTCTCGGTTCTCAAGCATCGACGCTTACTAACTTATTATTTTGTTGACCTAAACTTTATGAGCAGCAGGCGTTGCTTGTTTGGTAAAAAAAAGCAATTTTCCCCCTACTGCTTGCCATTTTTCCGCTCGTTTTCCTATGTATGCGCTTTAGTGGCTGACGGCAATATTGGGTGCAGCTTTTTGCTGGGCAAACAAAATCACACAAAAAAAAAGCAGGGAGACGAAAATTGAAAACAAAAAACTTGCAACGCCATAAACCGGTTGCTGTTGCACGGTAGTAATTCTTTTTCTTTGCAGCTTTTTTTTGCTAATTTTTTTCTGCTTTCTGTTGCTGCAACATCATTTTCGTTAGTCACAGCGGGTCATTACACCAATTGTTGTTGCGTTGCATGTGTCGCTGTTAAAACTAAAATCCCTCCCGCACTCCTATGCACTCACACTCAACCGTACCCAGAAGAGCAGCAGCCCTCCTTCGTGCTCCTCCTCTTTCTCTCACTCGCCTGCTGTTGCTTAGCTTAGCTTGTTTTCTTTTGATTTTGGTTTTGGTTTTTTGTTTTTTTTTGTTTTTGATTTGCCTCCAATGCCGCGACCAAAACGACCTGCCACCTACTCAACACTCAAGGCAGCGCAGCAGCGTGATGATGGTGCTTCCCTAGAAACAAAGAAGTGGGAAAGCAACAACTAAAGCAACAACAGCAACAACAATAAGCAACAATGCGAACACCAACAATTGAAGCCAAGCAGTCGAGTCGAGAAGGTAACGGCCAGGCAAGTAAGCAGCGCCAAATGGCAACCGGCAACCAAAGTCAAAGGCAATGCCAACAGCAGCGGCAGCATCAACGGCAGCATATAAAAATTTTCACAGGCGTGCTTACAACAACTACGACGACAACGACAACAATTACAATGCCAAAAAGTCTGCTGCGCCAACAAAGCGAAGAAACAAAAAAAAACAAAAAAAAAAACGGAAATGCATCGATAGCACGAAAAAACTTGTAAACAGCGGCAATGAAGAAGCAGCAGTCGTCTCGCCTGGCAATATTGGCAAAAACATTTTTCAATGTGAAGTTTAACTTAAACGGCCAAACAATCTACGCGGTTGCTGTTATTGTTGCTGCTGGTTGTTATTGTTAATCTTTTGTTGGTTGTTGGTTGTTGTTATTTTTTGCTTTTTATTTTGTACTTTTTATTATTATACTGCGCATTTTTTTACTTACTCCTTTTTAGTCCCTCCTGCCTCCCTACTCCCCCCTCCCTTTTTGGTATATCTCACCAACAACGCGATTTATTCTGGCCTGGCCTGAACGGCCTGTGAACATGTTTGACCTACTGAATGCCGCAAGGAAATTATGCCATTTGCCGCAGCATTTATTTAGTAGGTGAACAAGAAAAATTGGTGTCCACAGTCAAAGAAAAAAAAATGAAGGCGCAAAGCGGAAATTTACTGGGTAGCGGGAAAAAAATGTAATTGCAAATGAAATTTCTTTTTGGCAGAAAAATTACACAGTAAAGGTATGCGGCGTGCAACTGAAATGGGAAGAAATCTATGTACGCAAAAGGTTATTAGGGAAACAGGATTTTTTTAGGCTTTTGTATTTTCTTTTGTTGTCTTATGATGATATGGATTCGAAGAAAGCGTCTGCTGGTGGCTAAGCGATAAATAATGAAATTTATTTGGGAACCCAACTCACTATCAGCGAAAAATAGAATTTTTGTAAGTAGTTTGCTTCGTGGTATAACTCACGTTGGCGTTTGTCATTTTATATGAAATTAAAAGAAGGAAAATGGCGAAAAATTTATAATTCAACTGCTAGCCATTGCATAAGTGCTGAGGGTACCAAATGTGTTTTGTGGAGTTGAGGAGTTCTTGTAGTCTGTGGTGAGTGAATCGCTGACGGGTTGGCTTGCCTTCTTAGTCAAATTCTGGAACGTCTATATTAAAAAATTCCTATTTTGTTTTAAGCGCTCTTTTCCTAAATTTGATATAAAATGTGTAAAAAAATATACTACTAAAATAACGAATTTTTATATGTATCGAATGTTTAAACAAATTATTCTTGTTATTTATCAAACTATGCCAAAAGTAATAAAAATTACTAAATTTTTTCTAATTTCTGCAGATACGCTACCAAGACCCATAGAAATCCCCAACGCGCATGACGACACGAGTAAAAATTCATTCAAAAAATACGTTTCTAATTTTTTTGTCAGAGAACAAATTTTAGGGAGTAGCAGGAATAATTCCTTTTTTGGGGTCACCCTAGTATGCCTAAGTTCACATATTAAATGAAAGAGATGTTGCAATTCTTAAGTGAGTGGAGAAGAGTACCACAATAAAGAATCATATGGA
Organism: Anomoia purmunda; assembly: GCA_951828415.1. NCBI lineage: Eukaryota > Metazoa > Arthropoda > Insecta > Diptera > Tephritidae > Anomoia > Anomoia purmunda. Next base: position 97,881,486 of record OX639996.1, read on the forward strand.
GTAAATCACAATTAATACCAAATTATTCATAGCCTAACAGCAGATTTTAGATAAATATCGCTTAAGTAAAAACCGGCATAATTTGGCGATATTTTTCGTTAATTATTTTCAGACAAACAAGCTATAAAACTTTCGACCTCAGTTTTTGATGGGTGATATGAATATATTTTTCGTTATGGAACGTCTTTGCTTTCGGCAAGGCAAACTATTTTCGAATTTGTATCTCTAAATAATATGGGAGATAACGGTAGTGCTAAACAAAGTAACGATAAAGATAACGATAACAATACTACTAAAAATATTTGTATATCAATCGATAGCAGCAGTGATATAAATAAGGCTAGTTCAACCTTAATTGATATTATAATAAAATAGCGATACTAATAAGTCTATCAAATTCCCAAACGAACCTAGAGTAACTTTTATAGCAACGATTAAATTATCGGGAAATAAAACCACCGCTGCAAAAAAATATGAATGAAGATCCCAAAATCTTAACCGAATGCAAAAACAACAAAATTACTATTTTCACAAAAAAATAGGCAAATACTTATCGAAACGAAAGAAAAATTTCCATATAGAAGTTATTTAAAAATATCATTAAATCTGACAGTAACACCGGAGATATCGATAAACTTAACGATAAAAATATTTCTACCACTATTTTCTGTCACCCTTTCATTAATCTCGACCACTATTTATGCTACCAATAATTTCTACCACTATTTTCACTAATTTCTATCACTAATTTCTCAGGGTCAGCTCAAGTAAAGTGGAACTTGTACTTTTCACGAGAAAGTATAAAGTGCCTTCTGTGACTCCACCGGTACTAAACGGTACCCGGTTAAGTCTTTCTACAAGTGCCAAATTTCTAGGCGTTATTTTAGATAGGAAGTTGAGCTGGAAGGAGAATCTAGTTCAACGTCATGAGAAGGCTTCTGTAGCCCTCTACACATGTAAGAGAGCCATAGGCAAAAAATGGGGGCTAAATCCCCGGATCTGTCGATGGATTTGCACAGCGGTCGTCAGACCAATACTCCTATATGAGGTGATCGTGTGGTGGCCTGCATTAGAAAAAGAGGGTAACCTTAGACTACTCACCAAGGTGCAAATATCTAGTATGATCTGCATAAGTGGGGCGCTCAGAACTACTCCAAATGAGGCCTTGAACGTCATTCTAGACCTTATTCCTTTAGATTTGGTTGGACAACAAATGGCAGCGATGACTGCTTTGCGACTAAGAGAGACATCCCAGTGGCACCCTGAAAGCCAAGGGCACTCTTGTATTTTGAATAAGTTCCGCTCTATTCCGAGCAGCACGGATCGGTGCGCCTTGACATCGGTCTCTGAAAGTAATTTTACTACACGTATTCCAAGTAGGGAGGAGTGGAAACTTGAGTTTCATACTCCACCTGATAGCATTGTCATCTATACAGATGGCTCGAAACTCGATAATAAGGTAGGAGGAGGCGTTTTCTCACGAAACCCTCTCCTGCAAATTTCCTTTAGGTTACCAGATCACTGCAGCGTCTTCCAAGCTGAGGTCTCAGCTATCAGAGAGGCGGTAGAGGAGATTGGGACCGGGATTATAGGAAGGGACATCTTCATTTTTTGTGACAGCCAGGCTGCAATCAGAGCTTTGAGCTCTTTCACTTTTAATTCTAACATCGCGCTGGACTGCCGCCTATCTCTGCAGGAGATGGCCAAGCAGAACAGACTGTACCTCATTTGGGTCCCTGGTCACCGGGACATAGAGGGAAACTACATGGCAGACGAACTTACAAGACAAGGTACGACCAAGCAGATTCTTCAAGATAAAGAACGCATTGGTATGCCGTTTGCCACTTGCAAACTGCTACTCAGAGATTGTACATATAAGCAAGCTGACAATAGATGGAGGCAAAATACGACCTGTCGAACCTCAAGGCAGATGTGGCCTAAATGGTACCGGAAACGGTCGCGCAGCGTTCTCTCTGTAAGTAGGGAAAACATTTCCAACGTCATCGGGGCTCTAACAGGGCACTGTCTGATAGGGAAACATGCTGAAAGGTTGGGAGTACCCTTCCGAAGATGCTGCAGGAGCTGCAAGAACGACGAGGAGGAGGAAACGATCTTGCATTTACTGTGTAAGTGTCCTGCACTGTTTCTACTTCCACAAAGAACTTTTACTTCTGGCTCGCGCACTTAGGTGCACGCGTGTTTTTTTTAATTTGTTCTAGTATCTTTATTCTCAAATAAGTCAAACCACATATTTTGTCCCAAGGTACTACTGGGCATTAATCTGACGAAATTGTTATGGTATAATAATTAATTGTAGAGGTATTATAGAAGACTAAAAGCCTTACTTATACAACCGCATATCTTAACTAAATAAATAAATATTTGGATATAAAAACAAAGTCCCCGCATTTAATGAATTACATAAAAGTAGTGGTCATTTATTTTGTTTTTACGTCGAATTTAAAAACAACAAATTTGTATTATTTCTTTACCATGTCGAAATTCGGCATGAAGTAGACCAGTTCAGTCCTAGCCATGTCAAATCTATGATGTTTACAAAACAAATATTGAGAAGTCATATTTCATTAATAACATGAAACGGTGGTTTCTTACAGCCTAGTTGCATAATAAATACTTAGTGGCTTGTACTAAACTAAATACAAGAATTCAAAAAATTAAAAAAAACAAATCTCTGGTTAAATTCATTTAAGGCACGTACCAAAGGGTCATTGCGCGCATACACATAGAACGGCAAACAGTTACGCAAATTACGCTGAGAAGTATTGAAATTTATGCATCTTAAGAGGATAGGGCAATCAACACTAACCTTAATAACATCAAAAGTAAAGCTCAGGGAGTATACAGAACGTCTCATTTCCACGGACTTCAGCTTAATTAAAAGTAAGCGACTACTGTACGATGTTAAAGGCTCCGAAAAATTTAAAGCCCGCAATCCGAAATTCAAAATAAAAGTTTTGGACGCTTCCCAAACTATTTATGAAATTCTTGTGGGTTGGCCTGTAAATAAGTGTAGCATATTCCAAAATGGAACGAACAAAAGACGAGTGTAAAAGTTTCATAGTATAAGAAAGTATGAAACCCAAGCCGGAGCATGATTTAGAAATCACATAACTAATATGCATTTTAAAGGAATAATATGTCAAGTTACTATATGCAAAAGAAAAGAGTATTATAAATAATGTACTATTTTCCAGTATGCGAAATTTAGAATTGTACTTATTAGAATGTCATAAAGAAGACCGCTAAACTTACAATAGAACGAATTATCAATTGAAATGAGGGATAATGGTGATAGCACTGCAAAAACGTTAACAACAATATTTTCAGCAAACTATTTTTTGTTTGTTTGTGTGAATTCCATGCAATTAGATGTAGAGTCGTTTACTTTAACAGCATTACTAAAGTAAACTACTCAATTCATTAATAAATATTCATGCCTTTTCTCGTAGCGGCAGCTTTATGTTCTAACTTTCAGCTACTAAGCTTAAAACCTTTACAATAGGCCGAAACAAAAATGCAGACGTTTATGCCCTGGGCAAGTAAAAAAACAATGGTTAAACTGCAATTGCCATCTACCAAGCGCGGCTACCTTTCTTTCAACCATTTTGCGCATCTAAACGAAAGACTTAAGACACAAACCTCTCGCTAATATTTTGCATATACTTTCCCAAATAAATAGCATAGTCAGCGACAGCAATCAGCAGAATTTTCTCACACTTTACTCGATAGGCAATGAGTGCTGGCAATTGCAAAAACAACAATAGCAACGTTGTCAGTAAAACAATACCGCCATGGGCACAAACAAAATCTAATCTATTTGGACAAGTGCACAGCGCGTACACATCTTTGCGGTCAAGCAGGCACATATTATATGTATATATTATATATGTGTGAGTAGATATGCGGATATGTTATGTGTGTATGTGTGTACATATAATATATTTACGTAAAACGGTAGTACTTGTACTGCTGATGGGCAAACAAAAATCGTTTGCTATCGGCAAGTAGTTTTCCCCAGACATACCAATAACTTATATGATCGCTTAAGAAAAATATTATACAAAGGCTTTTTATTTTCCATTGCATTGGCAACCGCAAATTGTTATGGCTTGCGTGAGCAATATTTCATTTTTATGCGAAAATAAATTGAAATATATTGCAAGTAAATCAGTGGCGTTAATGGAGCTAAATTTTGGCGAGCCAAGTGGAGTCAGTAAGTAGCTAATGGGGAAAATCACGATGGATTTTTTACTTGGGTTACATTGATATTTAATTAATTATACTTTAGGCACTTGTACTATTATTAATACCAGTATTCGATCGAAGGTTGAATTTAAACCATTATGTATATGAAAATAACTTTAAATATAATTTGCATTTAGAATTACCGTTTCTTCACTTTCTTTGTAGTTCTTCTTATTAAGTTATTTTAATAATTATATATTTAAATTAAATTGCCACTGTTTTGAATTTTTAAATTCTTATGCCCGAGCGCACAAGTATCAACTCTGTTTACGGTTATTTGTAACAGTATAAAGCAACCGAGATAGATATAGAAATATATATACAAAAATTTTCAGTAAGAAAAGAGAAAGCGGCTAAGTCAGGCCTATCTAACAGTTTGCTCGTCCGTCCGGATAACTCGCGTAAATATGACATGTCAAAACATCGCTTGGCCAAAGTATATTGAATTTCGTACACACTTTTGCATTTTCAGTGAGAAAACACAATTTCTAAAATTATAGAACCCCACGCCCAAATTTTCTAAAACGGCAATTTATGTACAACAAATAAAAGTATTCATTATTTTACTAAATCATATAGCGAATTGTTTCAAAACTTGTTACAAAGAATGTAATTGGGCAGAAAAATGCTTAAAAATTTAAATTTCAGAAAATGGGTGTAGTACGCTAAAATTCTAAAAAAATTTTTCTGTTTTTATTTAAATCAATACACTTCATTTAAGTGTTCAAAATATTGGTATACTTGCTTATCTCACTTACTTTGCTGCATCCACAAAACTATATTTATTTTAGATATAGAACAGGTATTTTATTACAATGCGTTTACGTTATCCTTATACCGTGATTTGAAAGAAATAAATATCATATAACTACGTCAACTATGTGCAAAAATATGCCGAATAATCGCTATCTCTTAAATGAGGGTATGATACCGACTTTACTTAATGTATGGTTTCATGTGTTGTTCCCATATAAAAAAAATATTGTAAATCTGCGTCAAGTAGTTAAAGAGTTGTAAGTACTTTATTTTTTTATAGGGCGTGGCACCACCCCTTTTTCCAAAATGATACAAAGTTTGATCTGCAACATATATTGTAAATAAATTCCCAAATATCAGTCATCTGTGGTCGAGTAGCTGCGGATATATGGCGAATTCAAATTTTCTATTGCATGGAGGCATGGCACCGCCCACTTTTCCACACTCCCATGTTAGGTGCAGAGATCAAATGATTAACTTTTTTGATTGCAAAGAGTAAATGCTATTTATTTGAAATAAAAGCTTGCGCCCGAACTGAGAAGGGTCATTCTTACTTGCTTTAATTTATTTTATTTCAATTTATTTTATTTTTATCTTATTTTACTTTAATCAATTTTCCCATAAGTTTTAACTGTTTTTACTTAATTTATTTCAATTTTATTAACTTAACTAATTTAAATTTATTTTATTTTATTTAACTTTATATTATTTAATTTTTATTTTTTTTTATTTAGTTGAACTGGTTTTAATTGGTATATGTTAATTTAGTTTAATTTCATTTCATACGCTATATTTACATTATTTGATTTTTAAGTTATTTTGATTCTATTTTAATTTATACCAGTTTAATATTTGTTATTATATTTAATTTTTATTTTATTTATTTGAGTTTTATTTCATTTCTTTACTTTATTTTCTTTTTATTTTTTTATGTGTTTAATTTAGTTCTATTTCATTTCTTTACTTTATTTTCTTTTTATTTTTTATGTTATTTAATTTATTTAATTTTTTTTTTTGTAATTTAATATATTTTATGTTATTCTATTTTGGTTTTTTTCACTTAATTTATTTTTTTTTTAAATTAAATTTAACCTCTTTTATTTAATTTATTTCATTTAGATTAATTTAATTTTATTTCATTTTATTTTACGTTAATTCATTTTTTTGTTGTTAATTTTATTCCCTTTTGTTTAAAATAATTGAATATTTGTTTTTGTACTTCTATTTGTTTTGTCTTATGTTATATTAATTAAATTTTTTGGGGGTTTGTTTTAATTTTATTTTACTAATTTAACGTTGTACTATTATTGTATTTTAATTTACTTATTTTTTTATATTTTATTTAACTTTATTTGTTTATTTTAGTTTAGTTTAATTAAATTTAATGTGATGAATTCAATTTAATTTTAATTTAGTTTATTTTAAATTATTTCACTTAATTTAGTTTAATGTAATTTAATTTAGTTCTGCCATATTTTCTCTTGTGTCAAATAAAATTCATATGGGTGCATATAGAATTTAAATTTTATACCAGTATGATTTTTTATGTGAATGTTTCACCAAAGCTTCACTTTATATTCAGCTAATCTGGAATTTGATAAATTTGTCCCCCTTTTATCACCAAAATACCTTTTAAGCGATATAAAATGTTCTATATCTTCGAAGTATAATTTAACCGTAAAAATAATGTGAATGAAATATGTTGGCCTACAGATTACATATACATATGTATATACAATACCTATAATATGAAATATTTTACATTTAACAAAAAATTATATACTCTTCAATTTGCTTGCAGATGAACCAGCTGTGCAAAGTGTGTGGCGAGCCTGCGGCTGGATTTCATTTTGGCGCATTCACATGCGAAGGTTGCAAGGTAAATTCTGTTTTTTATCTAAGTATTTGTTAAGAGCTTTTACCCTGCATTATATGTGTACCTATATAAAGACTTATGTATATACATATATTAAGACTTCCAGAATGAGCCTGGTAGGAAGTAAGTAATAAACACGGGTTCCATTTAAGTAAATTGAAAAAACACTTGAGCGACTAAAATTTTAACTGCCCGAAGATTGGGATCTTGGTGGAAAATGCGTATATTTTTTTAGTGAAAAAAATTAGTAACATCGTGGTTTTTGGTTGCTTCTTCCAACAGGGTATACGATGATGCATTTGGAAACAATTTTCCGCCATCCCTTGTCAAATCTGATTTGGAGACAAATCAGTTTCGGCGTTGTGGCATTTCAGTTCAGCTGAAATTCTATGCAAATTTTTATTTCACGCTGAAAAAGGTTTTTCTAAGAGACAAAAAACACATTTCACATTGTAAAAGCAGTTATCAAAGAAAAAACATACGTATGCGTGAAAATAAGATTCGTTGTTGGTGAAACTTTCCGGATGGGATTTATTTATGACACCTTAGAAACCTTAGAGCTTTGTAATTTTAAAACTTTATATTCATCTACAAAGGCAATAACGGTTGGTTATTCATTGTAATTTTAACATTACAATACCTTAATATTTACAAAGTGTTAAAAAGCAATTACCGTAAAATAAATTTCTAAAAGTATTTACAGCTAAAATATTATTAGAACCTAAATCTGTCTAAAGAAAGCTCTCTTCATCTGGCAGTATATATTTTCCTATATTATTGTGACATTAAGAATTTTTTTTTATCTTAGAATTTTAGAATTCTTGTAACGCATTCAAAAAATGTGTCAAGTCAAATTCAGTACTTTCGTTCATAATGCGATCTGTGCCAGTTTTATTTGGTCTGCGAGGCTAGGTAGCATAATTGCCGTTAAACGAAGTATTGAGACTACAAATCAGTTTGAGAAATCGGCATTATATACTTTCCGTCCTATGCTAAGGACCTAACAAGGCTTATCAATCTTACTAATGTCAGATTTACTGCGCCTTAAATTATGTCGCAGAATTTAACGTCGTTGTCACATACTCAGTACGTCATAACAAATATAAAGCATGTTGTCATCAAAATTTATTTTTACCGCATAGTTTTAGGCGCAGAAAACCTGAAATTGATAAGTTTTGTCATATTATCAGCATATGGGAGTTTATCATTATGATTTCAGACACCTCGTATTTAACAATAAATTCCTATTCCTTTTAACTCAATTGCCTTCAGCCTACAAGTATGCACACAAAAAATAACAGAGTTGATTTATTTGTAATACAATATTTACGTGGATAAAAAATTGTTGGATCCCGGCGTGCGACGGGCTTTTATAAATCCTAATTATAGAGAGTTCGTCCAGTATAATGAGATATCAACGTACTCGCGATCGCTGAATCCAGCTAGCTACCGTTGTTGCTGCTTCTACACAGAAATTTGTTCGAACGCGAGCAGAGCTTAGGATAGAAGTGGCGAACCGAATGTACATAGAGATTATAGGCATGGCCCAGTACAACGTCGAAAGAATGTTTTATATTCTCTAAGCCCTTAAATTGTTTTATTTGGCAACTCCGTTATTTTCATACTTGATGCACTAATTGGCAGGTAACGGCAAACCTCCAAGTGAACTTCTGCCATGAAAAACTTCTCACAAAAATATTCGCTGTTCGGATTCCGCGTAAATCTGTAGGTCCCTCAATTTGTGTTACAACATCAAGACGCACACCACAAATTGTAGGAGAAGTTCGGCCAAAATCGCTTAAGCGGTTATAGCGCCAATTAAGTAAGAAGTAAGTAAGATGCACCAATTTATTGAAAACTCTACTATTTTCAATACTATTTTGAAGAGGTCACAATATTTTAAGAGGAGGATTATTAGGTATTTAAGCAAAAGAGTTTGTTGGGAATTTCAAAGTTCAACATAAGAAAACCCGGTAAATTTCTTAATTCCTTTAAATATTAACCACCGCTTATTGCAAAACTTTACATGAAATGAGTAAAACGTAGAGCAATAATCTGAAATTCTATTTTATGAAAAATAACTCGAGGAAGTTGAGAAATTTGTACTTATGAGTTTATATATAACATGCATTTTTACTTCTTACTTAAATCTGGTATTTAAAGTTCATTTTATAAAAACAATTTATTTATGTTAAATTAAAAAAAAATGGGCAGGCATTTCCTACTTATATCATAAACGTGTGTGAGAAAACCCAAGGTTATAACAATTGTCTCGTGAAAAATTATTATAAAATGACTTTTATACATAAGTCTTGAAATAATAAGATGACTTAACAAATTGTTCTTAGTCATAGTTTTTATCAAAAGGCTTTTATATTATTCCGGGTCCCGGAAATATTCACTTTCACACTTAATCAGAATCAAGCATCATAAATAGGATTTATAGATTGATATGAATAAAATTACATTGCTTTTATAAAAAACACGCTTATATGGGACGATGAATTAATTTTAGCACTCATACCCGAATCTAAATTCGCAAACAAAAATTCATAAGGTATTATCGCACATACATACGAGTGTTATTAATTCTAAAGATCTTGGCCCATTCGCTACCGATTTCTCACTACATTAAAATGAAATCAATAGCGTTAATCGCTGCACAATGCCTTGCCTTACCACCGCAACACGTTTTGCAAAATCATCTAATACGCATATAATGCCAATTTGATTGACTGCATTTTGCACGCACAAATACAATCAGCTCAATCAATAGGAGAGCAGAGCTTACAAAATGTAATGGAATCAATAAAACGCAAACAAATTGGCAAAAGACCAATGCTATTAAGTCAATTCATTAAAAAAGTGGTTCAAAGTGGTCGCGTTCAATTGCTTTGCGAATTCATTTCATTGTCCCCATGTTCGCCTACCAAGCAATTCAGATCAATGAAATGACGGACATAACAGCAAATTGACTGACGGCTAGCTTGCATGCTCTGCATTCATTACAGCATTTTGCTCATTGACTACATTTATTTTTTTTTCAACAATTCAATTGGCTTTTGTTATACGCTTTTCTTTAATACTTGTCTTTCTATGTTTTATCTTTTATTTTTTCATTCGCTTGCTTCTGTATTTTTAATATTTTTTATTACTCTATTTAATGATCTGGAAAAACAATTATATAATGAAGCAAATATTTTCCCACAATTCAGTTCAGTTTCAGGCAGTTCTTTTACTCGCTGCTCTGTATTAGAATAAGTAAATGATTGTATTGTTTTGTATTCTAGTTTTTTACTACAAACATTTACAGCATTATTGCTTTATTTTATGATCTATTTCGCCCATTTCATGTTCACCTTAATGTCTTGGCTCATTAAATTGTAAATGCCTTAATTTTCATATATGTTCCTAGTGTGCACTTACAGTACGTGCATATGCAAATAATTGCGTGCGCTCTTTTTGCTCTTGGCTCCAGTTTTCTGACATTAATCTAGTTACTAAAGCAGCAGCTGAAGTTTTCAAATAAAATCAGAATAATAAAAGGCAGTGCAGTTAATGCAAATATTCAAGATACAAAGGAAATTGGGATAATGATAACTTAGCCATTCTTAGCCGAAGCGAATATATTTGATGGTGAAAATTTGCCAAATATGGTCTTTATTTTTAATATTTTGTTTTGCTCTTTAGCAAAATTTTTTTACCCACAGAAATTGTACCGTGTGTGCTAAGAAATTTCCCGACTTAATTGAATTAATTAAATTTTTTGTTAAACAGTCTGCTTAGAAAACTGCAAAGCGGTAAACAGCGTCTCGATAATTTAAAAACAAAATTATGACTGTAAAAAATATGTCAAAAATTTCTGATGGGAAACTATTCTCTCCACAACTATATTTAGCGGAAGCGCAAGTAAAGTATTCTAAAAAAATTCTTGAAAAACCATTTTTGTAAAAAAATATCACAAGTCTTTAAAAGATGTTATTAAAGTTTTTAAAAAATACATCTGTGATATGATTGGGATCCAACATTTGCCATAAAAAATGGCCAGTGGAAATATTAAGAAGGAATCGCAAAGGATTAAGACAAACTAAAAATATTATTTGGTGAAAACAAAAGTTGTCTAGTTATCGGAATAATGGTATAATGGCATCTTTGGAGTGCTTTAAATGTGTAAGACTAAGAGAGAGAGAGAGAATCTTGGAAAGCCTTCTGTATCAGCTTAGAATAAACAAACGAGGTAAGTTGGCTTTGAAAACTGCTGTTCAGAAATTCGAGCGTGACAAATGTCTTACGCAATTACAAATAATAGGGACTGGACAAGCTGTGGACAAAAGTTCTTAGCAGATCTACCTAGCACACTTTCAGGAGGGCACGAACTTCACAAATTTCGAAATTTTCAGATATAGGAATATAAAATTTCTGCTAAAAAAAATTAAAAGGAAAACTCCATGTTTCGTCTCTTCAAGCTTTTAAAAAAAGAAGGAATTTTTCAATGACCGGTGGTATTATGAATGAAACCTATTTTCACTCCCTCCCTGCTGAAAACGCTGGTAATGATTCTCGACGTACATGTCAGTGATAAAATGCTCCCGGGTGGTACTTTGGCACTTTGGTCATACTAAAAAAGTATAACCCATTATCTGTTCATGCTTAAAAGTTTTCTAAGCTACAGGAAGAAACCAAGCCCCAGTAACTAAATAGGCTGAGAAAATCACTTCGCAAGGAGGTGTGCTATTACCACTCCTGTGGCAACTGGTGGTCAACAAATTACTCAAATACACTGAGGTGCACAACTATAAACGCACCTTACTTTTCTTGTTCTAAAAAATAAAATTAAAAGTTCCTATTAAATAATTATTACAGTTGGAAGCTATTCCACAAAAAAACTCAATTTGCAAATCAAAATAATACATTATTATTAATTTTTTTTAACACTGATATTTTTATTTTCATACTGGTGCATAACTATAAACGCACTTATACGAATGATACTTTTGTTTTACGAACATTGGCTTTTTTTACATTAGAATAATTTAATAATGTGTTCGGCCTCCTCTCTTTTCAATAACTTCGAAAATCCGATTTGTCATACTTTCGATAAGATTTTTTCGTATATTTTCATTAATCGATTCCCATGAATTTATAACTGCAGCTTTTAAGTCATCAACACTTTGATATTGCTTATTATTTTCATAAATCCGGCGTACTAGGATTCCCCATATTTTCTATTGGGTTAAGGTCCGGGGAACAAGGCGGACAAACCAAAGTGTTAATGCCGGACGACTCCAACCACGACTTAGTCTCACGGCTGGCATGTACTGACGCATTATCTTGCTGAAAAATATACCTTTGGCGGCGCCTTCCTCGCAAAAACGGAAGTAAATTCATTTGCAGAATCCGTATGTATTTAGAGGAGTTCATTCTGGAGGTCGGAAATGTTAATTCAATCATTCCGTCCAGCGAAAAAGCACCCCAAACTATCAGTGAACCACCACCAAAGTTTCTCTTTGAAAAAAAACGTGGTTCTTTGCGCAGATCACGCCAATATGAGTTGAACCCATCAGGACCGTCAAGGTTGAATTTCTTCTCGTCCGAAAAGATAACCTAAGCAATAAAATTGAAAATTGTATTAATAGTTTTACTTAGAGAGTCATCCTTACCATTTTCCAGTCAGTTTGCATGTTTGCTCGTGCGAATTCCAGTCCTGCTTTCGTATGTCTTGGCAGTAATCGGGGTAAATTTTTCAATTTTTGTCTGACAACTTTACTGGGCCCTTTAAGAATGCGATAAACAGTCCATCGAGATACATTGATACCCAGTTCTCTAATAATTTGGACCGCACTCTTTGTCGAATTACTCACAGCGTTTATAATTCGGCGCTTATCTCTGCTTGTTACCTTTTCCTTTGGTCCACCATTTTTGCATTGACCGTAGGAAGAAGTATTTTTCAAAAAACTGCGAATCACACCTTCTGAACGTTTGCTTTTTCTTGCAATTTTACGGTTACTTAACCCCTCTTCATGAAAAGCTAAAATTTTTCCTCTCTCTTTTTCCGATAAAATACTTCCCCTCGGCATTTTAAGAAAAATCTCCAAATTGTTGCAAAATGTAAAAGAAACCCGAGAAAAGTATCATAACACGCGGCTATCTTAAATTGAAATGATTCAACTCGAATGCGTTTATAGTTGTGCTCCAGCCGAAAATCGTGAATTCTGCATTTTCACTGCAAAGCAAGCCTAGACTTGTACAGTTATAATACGGAATTCACAGTTTGAAATATTTAATTAGATGCCAGTAGGAAAAAATTGTAATACTTATCAACAAATGTGTTTAACTGTGCATTCCAAGGCTGCGTTTATAGTTATGCAACAGAGTGTAGTTCGAAGGTAAAGTACTCAAACTTGTAGCAAATGCGCAGCCCCTATTACCACCCTAGTAAAGGGAAAGTAGACTCAGTCTAAAAGTATAACTTGGTGGGCTCCTCGAACGAGATTGGGGTGAACGAGAATAAAACGGGTGCAGTGCTGTTCACAAGGGAGTCTAAGACTCCTAGTGGTGGAATATGACATCCGATAGAGAAAGTTTGGTATCAAGGATGATCGCTCAGAAATGAAATCTCAGTAGGCCACACTCATCGACCTAGTTGCGAAGAACAGTGCAGCTAAATCCACGGACAGATTGAGAGTTCATCTGGAAAACCATCGCGCATAGAGCAACTGGAAAGGGGGGAGTATATTTACTGACTAGAAAATGAAATTACTACGGTGTAAATTATCATAAAGCAATATAACTTGTACTAGAATTTTTGTAATTTTGTAGTATCTGCCAAGTCACGTTCAAGATTTTCATGGATTTTCATGGATTTTAGGCAAGCTATTCTTTATCTGGGTTTTTAATTGAGCAACATTTTCAGCTTTCCAGTTCTATTCATTAACTTCTGATTTTAAGTGTCCCACAAATTTTCAATTGGTGACATTTCCGGTACCTTTACATGATTTTCTTCTTTCTCCACTACAACTACGTAGCGGAAAAACTCCAACGCTTTCTTGGCGTAATGAGCGCTCGCAAGGTTCGTCTAAAACAAGTATTTATCTCGCGGATGATTGAATTTTAAATTTTTTATTAAATTCTATTAAATTACTGAAACTAATCAAAACTAATCAAAACTAATCAAGAAATCGAATCAATTTTGTTTTTGATTAGTTTTGATTAGTTTTGATTAGAATTGCTAATCGTCACTAATCGTGATTAGATTTTTGATTAGCACTAATTCTAATCAATTAGAATTAGTTAAAAATGATCAACTAATCATAACTAATCGATTAGATTGATTTTTTTTGCTAATCTAATTGATTTCTAATTCTAATCAAATTTCCCCAGCTTTGGTTTTTTTATAAAAGGCAATAAACGTCCCCGAATACAGTCTCTATGGTAGGATTATGTACTGGTTTGACGTACCCAAAATGACATATAAGGAGTCTTGACAATCCTTTGGGGCTTAGCTGCAAATACGAATACCTTCTTGTCAAACTTTGCCTTTATTATTTAGCTGTGTAAAATCCATAATTTCTATTGACTTTCGAATTAGTTAAAATGAAATACGACTCATAATTTAAAAAGAAATATCAGCACTAAATGACGGTTGACAGACATATGATGAACATTTTTAACTGTATATAGTCTACCACCTAAATAATTTGCCACGATAGGCTTGTACTTTTAGAAATATATTTTTAAGCATGTTGTTGAGGCCGCTATCAAAGGAGAAGATTATTGTAGCTTAGTATTGCCCTTCGACATTCAATATTAAATAGCGTACACTTGGCCAAAAAAGAGAAGGTAGGAATGAACAAAAATTGTCAGGAGATGAAATTAATAGCATGATTGGATGGATGGAAGTGCGTGCCAGCACAACCATTAAAAAAAGTTGAAGTAAAGTTGCACACAGTTTAAGTTTTATATGGATTTAGAAACCGTTATGTTCTATCCTCATAAAACGGGCATATGCAAAAGTTTACTTAGCCAAACACATTCTTAAAACATTTTTCCGAAATACATTTGTGATTTCCTGAAATTCACTTCAGTTTATCTTAAATTTATTTGGCCTTTTCTGAAATACATTTGAGATTTTCTGAAGTACTGTTCGGAAAAGGTGCAAATCCGGATTTCCTCATGTATTCATAAATAAATTACAATTTGTGTTTTTTATTCCTAAAAGGTGAAATACCGCATAGAGTATGGAACAATTCCGAAACCGGATTATCTGCAAGCAAGGGATAATGTGACTATTTCCAATATGTATTGCATGTAATAATCTAGAAAATATTTTCTAACCAAAAATTTAAAGAAATTTGAAATTTTACAAAAAGTGTATTCCAATAACAATAAACGAAAACATTTAAATTGAACTTATAAACAATTCTATACAAAGATTAAATTTTTGTTTAAATAAAATTATCACAAAATATAGTATGCTATATAGTGAATTCTAATATTTTTTTAAAATAATTTTAACGGTAATTCTAAGATAATTATGCCTTACCTTGCATTTGCTCTATTTTTTATGATAAGACCAAATGAAGCTCTTTTTCTACAAATTTAACCCTTTATTATAAATTAATAAATGCAGGCATAGATAGGCTAGGAAAGCCAAAACTGCATTCCGTTCTGTGTTTTCAGCGAGTGCAAAAAATTCTATCTACTAGCCGACTGGGCAATCCCGATTTGCCTCCTACATTCAGCGACTGGTCTAGCGTACTGCAAAACTATCCGATATTTTATTTGGTAGCAATTAATTATAAAAATCTTAATGATAGTAATCTACATACTTATAGCAGTTCCTTAAAATATACATTTGTATTTAAAATCTAATTGCGATTAGCTTATCTATTACCTGAGCCCTGTAAATTAAGACAAACCAGCTAATTCGAAATATAGTTTCCTACATTCAAAGCACACCGCTTTCTACTCGCAATGGAAATCCTCAATGCCATACAAATCTGATTTTAATAACAAATTATAAGCGCATGATCTCAGCTGGCTAATTATTGTATGACTTCACACACACTACACATTTTGTTCCGCATATTTCAAAAAACGACAAAAAATCATAATTGATGCATTGCACCGTACAAAATTAATGATGATACGCGAACAATATGCAGCAGCGAGAGAAATAAAAGTGAACAAGCAATGTAATAAACTTCAAAACAAAAAAATATCATTAACTAATTCTCTAATAAAAATACACAAATTATAACACTCAGTGAGTGATGGCGGCAAGGCGCACCATTGGAAATTAGTGCGCCAGAGTTGATTAAGTGTAACCAAATTGATGGCCATTAAAATGCTGAAAAAAAATTCACGCGGCAGTCAGAGCATTATATGCGTGTGGATGAATTTATTAAATAAATACCAAAAATACCACATGCCACTAAATTTAGCAGGAAATCATATGGAGCAATAATGCACCAGCAAGTTTGTGCCTTAAGTCTTTAGTAATGCCGCATGTTCATATATCTATGTATATATATATGCATATGTGTGTGTGTGTGTAGATGCATTTATGGTGGCACACTAATAACACACTCCAATGATGCGGATGCATACAACCAACGGTGCGAGTAATTTACTTATGCAATTGATAGTTGTTGCCCACTGTGATGGTGGAGCTCTTAGCTAAATATTAAATGATAAAATAAGTGCAGTGTAGAGGAGAAATCGAGATTTTTATGTTGCACAAGCGAATATGCAATTTTCGTAAGATTTTATTAGCAATGGTAGCATGACAGTATGGAAGCGGTGAAACTTTTAAAATTTAAATTGAAATGCTATTTTCATTAAATTGTTAAATAGATTTGTAAAATTTTAATTTAGATAATTTCGCTAGTGGGATTGCACTTTCTTCTGTTGTGCAAGAAAAGTGGGAGCTATTGCATGGCCAATTTTTGTTTTCTACACGTTAGTTCGGCACATTTTTACTTTATAAATGTTATGGTAAACTTCATTTGAATAAAATGTAACTCTGGTCGCCTAAAAATTCTATCACTCCCCCGCTGTATACATAATATGCTCTAATTGACCTTCTATTCCAATTTTGGTCTCGAATATAACTTAAAAAAGTATTATAAATACGTATTTTGCATACAATTTTTGAATTATTAATACAAAGTTTTCTTGAATTTTTTCCAAAAAGCTCCGATTTCTTTGAGCCGAATGGGATAACAATGACACCTATTTTTCGATTTTTTTAGATTTCATGTTTTATTTATTTACGTTGAAAAATATTTGAAAATGCACGACAAGAGTGGGAGTATTGGTTTTAGTCACATGTTGGTAAGATATATCCCATAAAAACATCTGGGAATTTATCAAAATATTTAAATAAAAATATCAATAACAAAACAATGAATTTTATACTTTGTCAAATGCAGGGCTATATATGTATGTAATTTGAGCTGTAATCCCCATGTAATCCCTTACTATTAGACAGTCATAGTTTTCAACAAGCTCCTGTCACTCAACAAAATTTGTATAAATAATTGAGGAAACGATGAGCAATACATGAAATTCCCTCTCCACTTTTTTCCGTGTCCTTTTACTCTTTCCCATATTCCATATTCATCTTTCCCAGACCTTAAGTGCAATGCGCAACTATGACTGAGTGCTCGGAAGTACGACTTCAGATTTTCGACCTAGCTCAGTCCCATTCCATTCCAATATTGAATTTGTGGATGAATTGACATTTCATAAATTATAAATACATCGTTCGGTAGGTTAGGAATTACATTTTTTTATTATATTAAAGCAATCTCACTATTTTTGGACTTCGAGCGAAATTCTCAGTATGACAATAACCTCTTATACAATGAGTTCGTGGTAAGCTTTGCTCGTGGCTAATTTCACAATCCCATTATTTAATCAAACTCCAATTTTAAACAATCATCAAACCTGTTGATAATCAGTTTTATTTGCAAAACACTGTCCACAATGGTGTGGTAAAATGCCTTAATATTAAAAGACACTGACGATTGATTTGAAAAGATTTTTTAGAAATGATTTGAAATTTAAAAGCATTGGAGATTTTAAAAATTTAACAAAAAATTGATCACATTACTATCCCATTATTCGGTCTGGCTCAAAAGTTACGGAATGAATGACAGTTTTTTGGAAGTAAAATTTCAAGAATATCGATGGGTCTTTTGTAAATCCACGTTTTGCATACAAATTGCTTCAATGTTTTTGTTTTTTTAATTTTATATTTTAAAAGTATTTTGAAAAACAAGAATTGTAAAAATGTGGAACACATCGGTACATTTTTTGTAAGGTTGTTTGCATTTAAAAACAGGACAATTTTTTTTTTCAAAAATCAATATTTCGAAAACGGCTAAGCAACCAGTTTAAAAATAAAATCATGCAGACCTCTCTCAATTGGAACTATAACATCAAAAATGATTTTAATAGAAAAAAAAGTAAGTTCCCAGAAAGTATTACGGTTTTAAGATTGTGTGTGGGAGGTGGCGTTTGACCCCTAAAACCTCCCATATGGTGTTATATAGAGCGACTCAGATGTTAAAAAACACTTGCCATGAATTTTGTTCTTAACACACGGAAACATTTGCTATGTTGAAGCAAATGGATACATTTTTGACGATTTTCTCAGTTGACCTGGTAATATTTGATAAGTGAAGGGCCTGTACAATTTCACGGTATTTACTGTCTAAATGTAGGAGTTGGAAAGCAAAATCTCACATCTGAACAATCAGCTGATTAAGAGCTTTAAGTTATGGAAACCTCATCCACGTGATTTTTCCTGTATACTTTGTTTTTATTATAAATGAAAGGAGTGCCAAATTTCATATTCTTAGCTGATTTAGGGTAGGAGCTATAACGCAAAACCTCAAATCAGAAAAATTAGTTGATCGAAACTATAAGTTATAGTAATCCGATCTTAATTTCAGTAATATTATAATCATTAGTAATATAGGAAAGGATTGCCAAATTTCGTGCTCTTAGCTGATTTAGTGTAAGAGTTCTAATGGAAAACCTCATATCTGAAATGTTAGCTATATAATGGACAATCCAGTCGGTTCCGACAAATGATTAATACATTATAAAAATACATCTGCCTACCAAGTTTAATTTAAATATTTCTAAAATTTAGGGACTAGTTTGCCTTCAGGGTGTGGGTCCATCTCATCAAAGTTATAATAACATTTCATTTTCATGAAAGGTATATCAACAAATAGTTTCGTAGACAAATAAGTTAACAGCTCTGTTAACTTGCAATGTTTGTGTAAATTAGGAGAACATAATTTGTATTAAAATATTGTCTCAGAAGACCCCTAGTGAAGTTTTTCCAAGAACAATTTTCTAGACCATTATAATCCTCTAACGATATTCAAAATTTTTTGCCTGGGAGTTACCTTAGATCAGGATATTTTCATAATATATGAACAAAGTCATGGTTCTTGTTAATGCACAAAGTTGTAGCAATTCGATAAACCAAATATGTAAAATTGTAGCACCTCAAAATTCTGCCTTCATGCCTAGAAAAAGGGTAATTACTACCTCTGTATTTTATAAATTTGGAGCAAGTATTTTGAGACCAAGGACAAATTATGGCATTTTTTTGTTTAATGTCTCTATTAGTGCGCAACGACTTTTACCAGATTACTGGCGGTTAAATATTTCTCTAAAAGCAAGTTACATAAATAGAAAAATTAAATGCACCTAAAATTGAGCAGCATCATATAATTGTATTATTTGAGTAAGAGTACTGTCAGTTGCAGTTTTGTTCATTTCCCCTTCATAATTTTAAATTCACCTATCCACTCGCATGCAAACCTGCTGTGCAAATCCAGCCCAATGCAATTTGGCTTGTCACCACATGGTTCTACTCGATCGCGCTCTTCCCGCGTATTTTGTTAGAGCTCAGCTGGCTCTCCGCGCCCCACACTCTAGAGCCACAATAACTATCACTATCACTCGAACTTTTTTATTCCAGTTCATATATCTCAGGCACATAACATTTATGCCAGTCCACTTTTATTGCCGCCCATTTCGTTG
This sequence comes from Anomoia purmunda, assembly GCA_951828415.1. Lineage (NCBI taxonomy): Eukaryota > Metazoa > Arthropoda > Insecta > Diptera > Tephritidae > Anomoia > Anomoia purmunda. The sequence goes on from OX639996.1 coordinate 97,901,452, forward strand.
TCGTGTCGCAATTTGTTAAATGTCACTATTTGTTCTTTGTCGGCAGCGCTCGCTATAAAATTTATTTAATTTAATTAGTCACTAGCTGTGCATTCAAATGCATAATTGTTGATATACCTCACTCTTCCCGCTTTGCGCTGCTCCCCCTGTTTCACCAGGCAGCTCTAGTTTAGTGCGTTTTTTAATAGGGCGCCAATTCATAAAAATGCGCGTTAATTCGCACAACAGCTGGAAACTTGTACAACGGGCTACTAACTGCTGTGTTTTTTATGCTCACTCAATCAAGTGGCAATGTACATAATGAATAGCAGGAAATATAAGGAGAATCAAATAGCAAGCAAAACAAGTGCATGTTAATCTAGAAGATCATTGGCAGTGCATTAACTTTCGATTGCAACACTTAAATTCGCATATCCACTTCGTAAGTGAACTTTAATGCCACTCACTGTTTTACGAGTACGGTAGTAAAGGAATTACGATTACTTGAGAAATGAAGAAAAATATTGCATGGGAAATTATAAAATAAAATGGTTACCTAAATAAGTGCTTAAAAATTAAAATGATATTTGTAATAAATTCTTGTTTAATTTTGAGCAGTAGTATTTCCTGTTTGCAATTAAAAAACGCTGCATGCCAGCAAATTTTCATTGGCATTTTAAATTGCTTAAATCTTGTTACAATTAATTTATTTTTAGTGCAAATTGTTTTAGAGTATATAAATTTGGAGCTCTAACTAAAACTATATTTTAGTGATGTTTATTCAAGCAGGAGAATGGGACATTTATTTGAAAACAAATTTGAGCTTTGGCGTACAAATTAAATTTATTTATCATTGGGAAGTTCTCCCTCCGCCTGATATGGCACGCACTTCATTTCTAGAAGCCCGTGGGGGTAATTACAAAACTTCCAACCACAGTTTTTGCCAATAACAGCCGATACGAAACCAAAGCCTCAAGCTTGGGCGTTGTCTGTATAATGTACTGTAGTCTTGGTAGCCAACAATCATGCGAAAAGAAAACTTATGGAGACTGATGTGTACAAGCAATAACAAAAACTAGAAGCAAATATATCTGTATCATTTCATATGAGATTTACACTCGGTGCCGCAGAAGATTTCACCGAGATAACATTTTTTTTTAGTTTTTGAAAAGTTTTTTTTCGACTATGCGATTTTTCGAAATTGGAATTTAGTGTCACAACTTAAACTCCTACAATGTGGGAAAAGCGTGCGGCTCACGCGCCTTGCACTTCACTTGTTTGTATCTCCTAAACCACATTCAAACCCATTTTCAAACAATGACCCTTTTTTCTGTTGTCCTTAAAGAATCTAAATTTACAAAAAAATCAAAAATTAAAAGGCTCCAAATTGGGGAAAAACAAAATTTTTTCAGAAATTTTAATTAATTGACCTTAAAAAGTAAAGTAAAAATACTACATTTTAAGGTCAGACAAAATTATTCCACAACATGTGGTTCCCGAATTAACAGTGCTTATAAACGGTGGTTAAATTTTAAAGGCCGATATTGATTTTGAATAAAACACAAATTATTTTGGAAATTATTGTAATTTCTTTTTATTATGGTAATATGGTGTGGTTCAATTATGTGGTGGCAATGTCAATTGGCCACCAAGATACTGTCATTTGACTCCGTTGGAATACTTCCATTTGGGTTATTTGAAAGAAAAGGTGTACGTCGATAAGCCAGCAACAATTCAAGAGCTAAAGGATGAGATAATTCGGCACATTAACGGCATAGAACCTCAATTATGCCTCAGCGTCATCGAAAATTTGGACCATCGGATGGAGGTGTGCCGCCGAGATCGCGGCGGACATTTAGCCGATATTTTGTTCCATACATAATTGAACTACACCATATTATCAAAATAAAAAGAAATTACAATAATTTCCAAAATAATTTGTGTTTTATTCCAAATCAATATCGGCCTTTAAAATTTAACCACCCTTTAGTTGTGACTGCTATAGCAAAAATGACACTAAATTCAAATTTTGAAAAGATCGCATAGTTGCAAAAAATTCGTTTTATTTATTTTCAATGGAAAACTGAAAAAAAAATTATCTCGATAAATCTGATGTGCTCATTTGAGGATTTTGGAGAGTTTCGACTTCATCGAGGCTAAAATGGAACATTGTGCCCCTTCCATGGTTGCTATGGGATACTTTTTCGCAATTCCCTCTAGAAACGATTTTTCTGAATTATTTGACTTCTTGTTCGAGCACTTCAATAATTTAGGTCCCAAGTTACCGTTAGTCAAGCCGAGTACACTTGAAAATGACTACTTAAGAAAGGAGCTCTTCGGTGGTTCAATCGTAGGATATTATCAGGCCACTGGCCAATAGAAAACCAAGCGGTGCTCCTGAATATCAGCAGCGACCCTTACAGCGACAACTGTTGACAGGATGAGAAGATAAAATCTCCTCACCACTTTCTGCTCAATTTCACTGATCGGAGTCGGTTCGAGGCTATGCTGGGACTATTTTTGGATCATTTTGGGAGCTGTTCGGGAGTAATATAAGATGACTTCGTACACACTAGAACAGTAATGAAAAATTTATGCGCATACATTAAATTTATGTATCAGCAGCGTTACTAGATTCAAAGAAAAAAATGGGTAAAGTCTCTCTCTAACTCGCGCAAGTCCGCGGAATTTAGTGCACGCATATTTCGTTTGCCAATAGCTAAGTATACATCAATACTAAGAAATAAACTTGAAGCTTGCACTCTATTTTAATAAAACTAAAGCGCTATAAACCTGCATTTCCGAAAGAAATTTGTTTTAAATATGGAGTAATAGATATTAGGTTAGTTTAATTTCGCCTAAGGTTTGAGACTTGAATTTAAATGGTTTTTGTTATGGAGTGAACTATATTTTTATAAAACAAAATAACTAGAACTAAATAAAGGAAAATAAATATTCAAAATTTGTCAATATATAGTGGGCTTATAAAATTGCAATTGGTGTAAAAACTAAACGTTTTAATAAGAGATGTATTTTATTATTTGGAAATGTAACTCTAAAGTATTCAAAATTATTTTTTCAGCGAGTGTAAGTTTAGTGTAAATATGATATTTTTAAGTTGCTAAAATACCAATTGTTTGTTTCATTAATTTCTATTTGTTCATGAATTAATACAAGGTGGCGCAAAAGTAATCCTCCTATCAGAAAATGCTATAAATTTTGCCATTGGCCCCTAATGTCAGTTCTGTTTTGACATTTGTGTAGTAAACACATGCGAAATACACGTTAATAAACAATGTTACGCTACACTGCTCCAGAACGCGGAATATTGCTGACTATTAATTTTACCAATAATCGGTCGGTGACTTTGGCACAACGTGAATTTCGTCGCAGATTTCCTGCCGGTCCAACGCCTACTGATGAAACACTGCGACGTTTAGCCGCTAGCCTCGAAGAGACTGGCACAACACGAGATGCTGCCAGGCGTGGCAGACCCCGGAGTAGCCGTTCTGCAGAGAATATTGCTGCTGTAGCCGAAGATGTCCTGGAAGCGCCGTCGACATCGACCAGACGACGTGCCACGCAAATGGGTATTAGTCGACGGTCTTTACAGCGAATTTTGGTACAAGATTTGAAGATGTTTCCGTACAAAGTCCAGACGGTGCATCAGCTGTTAGCTGCTGACCGCCAATCGCGTCTAACATACGCTCAAGCCATCTTTAACCACCACCAAGAGGAAGATGATTTTTCATCAAAAATAATCATGAGTGATGAGGCCCATTTCCATCTTAGCGGGTACGTAAATAAGCAAAATTTACGCTTCTGGGACACTGAAAATCCGCGTGTAACCCGCGAAGAGCCATTACACCAGCTCAAAGTCATTGTATGGTGTGCTGTTTTCGCTGGAGGAGTCATCGGACCTTTTTTCTTCGAAGACGTCGCGGGCCAAACGGTTACTGTGAATGGTGAGCGCTACAGAGCAATGATCAACGAGTTCTCTTTGCCGCAACTTGATGAATTGGGATTGGAAAACGTGTGGTTCCAACAGGACGGTGCAACGGCACACGCTGCACGTGCCACAACCGATATGCTGAAGGATGCATTTCCCGGGCGCCTAATCTCCCGTTTTGGCGATTTGCACTGGCCAGCAAGATCGCCTGATTTGACCGCTCCAGACTTCTTTTTTTGGGGCTTTTTGAAGTCGCGGATTTATGTCAACAAGCCTCAGACTCTTGCAGCTCTTAAAGAGAATATCCGTCAAGAATTTGAGGACCTATCGCTGGAAGTATTTGCCAAAGTGATGGAAAATGCCATAAAAAGGGCTCAAATGACAATCAACTGTGGCGGCGGCCATTTACATGACATCATATTCTCGACTTGATGTAAAAAAAATTATAAGACCAAATAAAAATAATCCACAAGAAGAGTCAAAGTTTTTCATTTTTTTTTTTAAATTACAGCCAAAAAACATCGGAAGTTTACTTTTGCGCCACCTTGTATTTATATGTTTTTAGCGAACGCGGATTAATTATCTAATGCAATATTGTTTAACTTAATAAACTATAGCCGTTGGTTAAAACAAAAAAATATTTTGTATGAGCGTAAGGTGATTTTTAATAGGAAGAATGATAGAAAAAACAATAATGGTAGAAGTTATAGCTATTTCAGAAATCACCACTTCTCATCATCAGACTTCTTCTGGGGATCGAACCCATTCATTCTTTTCAAAAACTCTATCCTTGACAATATGTAAACATGTACTCGGATCAGTGACCATTTTCTTAAATTATTTACATTTCCCGATAATAATGATGGCAGCAGAGATGTGAAACAAATATTTTTGTTTAAAACTTAGTGGAACTGTTCACACTTAGCCGAACATAGAGCTGTATGATACAGCTTCATAATTATTATTATTACTTTAAACTCTGACTTACTTATTTAGTTATTTATATTCCACAAAATTGTACACCTGCATTAATCTTGCCGTAAAATTTAAACTTTACCAAAAAAAATATATATGTATATATAATAGATATCTAAATTCACAATCTTCCAAATTACTTTAGAATGCAAATGTCACTATTATGACATTTTAATAACGTCGTTTGTGATGCCTCAAAACATACCAAATTAAGCTACTGTATTGTAGCAAAACAATCAAAAAACACACACACACACTCGTACAACTATACAAAATCTTAGCTTAAGAAAAAAAGCTTATAAAAAATGCAACAATGTTAAAGGCAACCAGCAGCTCAGCAGCTCAGCAGCTAAATGAAGCAGCAAAGTGATGGGTAGCGCTGCATTAACGCCAACGGCTGAGACACGACATACCAACATACCAACAAATGTACATATATAAAAATTTATTTATGGTAAAAAGGAACAATAAGTGGTACCACGAAGAAGTCTCAAACAAGGCAGCTTTCAAAACAAAAAAAAAAAACAAAAAAGCTAAGCATCACTAATCAACCAAACAAAGGTGTGCTGCCGCTGCGGCTGATGAGCAATTGAACAGCTGGTGTTTGGTGTTTGGTGAAAAAGTCAAGGTCGCGAAAGAAGCAAGCAAATAACACCAGCGCATTAATGCTACAAAACAGCTGGTAACAATAACAAAAACAACAACTGCTATAGATAGTAAGCAGTAGCCGACAACAAAACAACTTTTTTCTGAACCTATTTATTTTATCTTTTGTTGCTGTCATTTTTTTTATTTAACATTTTTTTCAATTTTTTTTTTAATTTTTTTTTGTTTGGTTTCTGACAAGACGCTTATGCAGATAGCAGTGCGCGTCAAACAAAAGCAGCATTAAAAAACATGAGCAATAGCATTAACGTGACAACAAAAACAATAACAATATTTTTTAAATTATAAAGAGGATGCTGTATGAAGATGCGATGCTTGTTGCTGCGCTTTTTGTTCGCCATTATTGTTATGGCATTAGAGATCATTAATTTTCATTAAACATGCATGCAAGTTTCTATATGTACGAACCTGTGTGAATATTTACATAGCTACGTGCGGTGGCGATGCTAAAAAAAAAATAATAAATAAGCAAAAGAGTGAAAAAATTATAACAACATTAAAATTAACAAAACTGAAAATAAGCACAACAAATTGTACTAATGAATACTTTTGGTTGTTAGATTAATATTTTGATTTGTATTTTGTTATTATAGATTTAAGTAATTTCAGCACAAAATTTGATTACCCCCAACTGATGTTGAATAATAGTCGCATGCGTCTACCTGCTGAAACAACAAAAACCATTCAAATTAACTGGAGGAAAAACTGTTTTAAGTGTAGAGGAAGCAAAAATTATACATTTTTATAAATTGAGAATGTTAAATTCATAAATTCGAGCATATAATAATTAAGGATTAACCGGATGGAGTATTGTGACAAAAAAATTTATTTGCGTTGTTAGCGCTATTATTAGAATGCAAAAGCCTCATGTCTTGGTAGTAGTGTAAAAACTTAGAAATAAGAATTTTAGTACCCCAACAATATTAAAAATGTCAAAGGTTATGTGTGTGTATGTGTATGTGAGTGCGTAAGGTAGTATGTGATTTTCAGGCCCAAACTACTGGACGAAATAGCACAAAATTTAGCGCAATGAACAGAGCATCTAATCACCAGCGATTAGGTCTGACATTACTTTAATAACCTCTACCCTACATTGCTTCTTATTCCTTGAAAACTTTTATTATTTTCTTTCTTGTCATATCCAAAAAAAAATTGCACTCGAATATAAATATAAATTAAAACGTATAGCAAATTCACATTAAAATTTTGGCAAGCCAATTTTACACTTCAGCAAGATATTTCATTGGGTTTTAGACATTAATATACATTTTTTTTCGAGTTGCAATTTGTAGATAGGAAACACTCACTTCATACTGCAAGGAAATGACCGTTAAAATTTAATTTCTTATCAGCTATTGAGCTGATGTTTTCAACGCCAATGTAATTCAATGGAAAGCAGGGAATTGTATAATATAAATATATGTATATAATAAATTGATTGCATAAAATTGCACTTTTAAAAATTAAATGAGGTGCAACTTACTGATAGTAGAAAGACGAAACTCAAGTTGAGAGAGATGGAAAGGAAATGTGTGGGAAAAATATATTTGATCTTCGATGACAGCATTGTTAGCTTAAAATGCTACATATTTTTTATATGAAAATATTGTGTATATATATAATGTATAAAAGATTGAACATCCGTTGCTAACGGCTTTTCCATAATACACAAATATACAGAGTGCGGCAACTGTTCGTCCAGTATGCGAATATTGAATAACTCTTGAAAGAAAGAATGGATTACAAAGAGTGCAAAATAACTACAATTTATATGGACTACTTTTTAAAAGCAATATCAATTAAATGAGCACCTGTTTCTGCATTCGCAAAACATATACCTGCATCTGCGCAAATATGGTATGCAAAGTCCGTTCTACATTTTTGCAATAATTTTTTCAAAAATAAATTAAGATTTAGCAATTTTCGGATCCACTCAAAAAAAAATTTCTCGAAAATTGCTTCGATATACCAGCTCGGCTTTCCTCAGGAGTCTTCCGGACTACCCCAGTACTCAATATGCTAAGAGAATCAGGACTAAACTTTCAAATATCTGGTATTCAGACTATCACAAAAAGAAACAGAGTTAAACGTAAATGGCAATCGAGAGAAACATCAGCTCTGAAGAATGTAATTTATCTCGCAAAGTACTGGGAATTACTTTACCACTTAAGCCTTTAGATAACTCACACTTACCTCATTGGTTACCATAAAGCAATTTAATTATATTAAAACTTCCAATGTACAAACCGAAGATCACTAAACCGGGGATAAAAAACAATAAACCCGAGTAGGTCGGCAGCTGCGTTTCCCGCTAAAATAGCCGAAACACTAATTTAACACATAAGCGACAAGGTAGATCTGGATGAGACTCGGCACAAGTATAGCCTGTTATATGGGTTATCATAGATTCGATTTTTTCAAAGAAATTGTCACTTAATTAAAAGTTTAAATTGAATTAAGCAATGAATGTAGTCAAATATTGCAATACGGATATCATATGAAAGATGCTTAATAAAGCTTCGATTTCCAAATGTCTTGAAAGAATGTTACCATCTATTTAAATGCAAACTAAGTTGAAAAATAAGTGAAATTTTGTAATATGAGTGCCGAACTAAAAGTTTTAAAACAGCTTAATTCGAAAAATACTTTTGGAGAGTTGCCACCTGCTAAAAAAAATGTTGAAATTATAAGTCAATAAGGCTTTTCCACTTACTAAAAAAAGTATATAAAAAGATATTATTTCTTCAAAGAAAGTATCACAACATGGGCTTAACCGAATATAGCTTAAAATAAATAAATCACGAAAATGCGTCAATTTAAAACATTAAAATAATTGTGTCTAGTTATTACATAATTGCAAATAAACTAATATAGTATTACTTTCTGAAAGGATTACCAATATGGAACTCGATAAACACTTTAACTTTATTTTACATAACAGAGTGGCAAAATAAATGAAATTAGGTGACGATGGAACAACTATGCGTTGAATGTCGGTATAAGGTATACAATATACTCCTCTAAAGGGCTTTTTAAGTCAAATGTTTGTGTGAATGTTACAGAAAACCCGTGAAAAAAGCTTAAAAAATTGGGTTCAACGGGCAATCAAACCACCAAACTATAATATTCGAATTTCTAATAAATATAAGATGATCACATCTGGCGAAGCGGAATTGGTAACGAGGAAATTTAATGAATTCAACGCTGATATTTAAAAAATACTGATTAGTTACAAAAAATGCAACATAAAACGATGGGATGGGAAAAAGGTGAACGGTGGGAGTGGGACAATCGGCATTAATTTCAATAGTCGTATTTATTAAACTAACCGGCAGTGTTTTATGCTGAATCGAAATATCAACGTAATTATATAACAGAAAAATACAAAATTTCTTCCATTCAATCAAAATGTACGACTCCAAAAAGGACGCCAGACCCGTTTGGCTTGGAGCCATCTTATAACTCAGTGAAATGTAATAGATGTGATGCAGTAAATATGCATTTCAAAATATGTAAGAGATTAATAGATTTTCTCAGAGCAAAGAATAAACTAAAAAACTGTAAGAAAATAAATTAAACAGGGAACGAACAAATAGAACAAAAAATGAGTACTTTTTCACTTTTAGTTCCTACATACTTCTTTTAAAAAGTTGCGCAACTTAAATGTCTTGGTTTTTTTCGCACTTCCAGCACTTTTTGCACTGTAATTACAATTACAACTACTTCGTGCATAATTGACTACGCATTAAATGGAATTTAAATGTGCGCACACACACACAAACTCATAACAACCCTGTTGGAAATAGAATTAGTTTAAAGGGAATTTAAAAAGTACTTTTTTACCAACTACAAGTGATTGAAATTTTTTCTTGTTTCTTGTAAGCAACTGACTTTATTAACATGGCAATGTCCTAGGATTAAGTCAATTGACTGGCTCTGCATTTCATTGCCACCACTTTTAAATATTTTTGGCAGAACGAAAATCAAAATTAATTTTTTCAAGCTGCAATAAAATGTTTTTATTCACTATTATTTGAAATTCCGTTTTTAAAACAGTTTTCAAGTAGTCTAACCATCACTACAACTAATTTCAAACAAATTTTTACTTTTCATTCAAAAGAAACAAATTTTAATTCAGTATACAAGTCGAAAATAATTACTCGACTATTTCGAGCATAAATAAACCTTTTTTAAGTTATGGTTTTAAAGTTTTTGTTAGAATTTTTGTCTTTGTTTTATGTAAACATTCTTTAGCCGTAGCGAAGTCAGAATATCGTATAACGAAAGTCGCGTCAGAACCGCTTTACTAATTTCTATCTTTCTATAACTACTAACACTATTTCTATTAATTTCTAACACTATTTTTACTGATTTCTTCCACTGGTTTTACTAATTTTTTTCACTATTTTAACTAAGTTATACCACAATTAAGTAGTTATAATTCTAAACTACTACCATTTTTATTAACTTCTACCACTATTTTCTAGTTTACAACACTATTTTTACTATTACTACTACCAATTACTACCACGAATTTTACAAATTTGTACCACTATTCTTACTATCGCACCTAATGTGACTTATAATTTCTACCACTATTTCTACTAACTTCTACCACTATTTGTTCCACTCTTTTATTAATTTCTGCCACTATTTTTTCCACTTTTACTACTAATTTTACTGCTTACTCATTACTACCGCTATTTTTACTATAGCGACTATTAACTGCCACCACTATTTCTACTAATATCCACCACTATTTTTATTGACGCTACCACTAATTTCTACCACTACTTTTACTAATTTCTACCACTATTTTTATTAATTTCTACCACTATTTTTTCTAATTTCTACCGCTATTTTTACTAATGCTACTACTAATTTCTACCAGAATTTTTACTTATTTCTGCCACTATTTTTACTAATTGTAATTTCTACCACTATTTTTATTAATTTCTACCACTATTTTTACTATTTTCTACCACTATTTTTACTCATTTCTTCCACTATTTTTACGAATGCTACTACTTCTTACTACCACTATTTTACTAATTTCTGCCACTATTTTTACAATTGCACTTATGATTTCTACCACTATTTTTACTAATTTCTACCACTATTTTTACTAACTTCTTCCACTATTTTTACTAATTTCTATCACTATTTTTAGTAATTTCTGCCACTATTTTTACTAATTATACTTATAATTTCTGCCACTATTTTTACATATGTTACTACTAATAACAACGACTACTTTTATTAATTTCAACTACCACAAAGAGGTTTTACTTGTGGCTCGCGCACTTAGTTGCACTCGTATTTATATTTTTTTTTTTAATTCTTAATTTAGGCTTAAAAAAAATAACTTAAATAAAGACCTTAAAATATGGCGAAAACTCTACACTAACAAGTACATTTAAAATAAAAATTCAATAACAGCTTCATTTTGACGAGCTACTACTCTGCATGCTTGAAACCAAATATATAAAGCTCATATTCCTCTACAAAATAATAATTAATAAAACTTATACATTTTTATAAAGATATACAAATCAATTATAAAAAATATATTTTGTCATAGAAAACTTATAATAATACACATAGTTACATACATACAGATATATGTACTTCATGCAAGTTAGGTCAACATAATTCATTTAACATGCATTTGTTTCAATGCAATGGGACTTCCAACTTCTTTTTAAATTTGTATATTTTTTTAACTGCCCGCTTTTTTCCGACAGGGTACACATATGCAGCCAAACGCATTGATGCTCTCATGTAAGTATCCGTGTAATTAGTTCAACTGCAAAAAAAAAAAAAAAAAAAACAAAGCTACACTTAAAATGCCATCAGCCTTGCTGCCCCAATGAACCAAAAAAGTGCTCGCATACTTTACACTAATGTGCAACATTAGCGTGCACAACAACAAGATCCATACGAAGTCATTTCTATATACAATGTGTGTATAACAGTAATTGTAAACTATGCATTTGCTTCTATTTTTAAACATTATAATCGTATGTGTGCCTGTGTTCAAAGTCAGCAGATTTTTTTTGTCTTAAATTATGCCCCATTTTCTAGATGTGAGCACACTTTTACAACACTTGAGTGAAAATTAATAGTTACCTCTAAAGCGCAAAGAAGATTTGCCATCACTTATTCTACATACATATATACGGATTCTTGTCGGCGCTGTATTAAGGCTTTTCAAGGCGCTGAAACAAAGAAACAAAAATATTTTAAAACTTCCGTAAACGGTGCATCATTCCTTTGATATTGGGTACTCTTTCGATAATACTACATTACGACTAAACCTTTTTTCTTCACAGGAGAATCCTGTTAGATTTAAATACTGTGGTCTCGTATTTTATATTACTTAAGTTTATTTAATTTCATACTATTTCAGTTGATTCCAATTGGTTTCAGTTGATTTTCTTTTAATTATTAATTTATTTTCAAGTAAATGCAATTTATTTTATTTCCATTTTGGTTTCGTGTTAGTTCTTTTTACTTAACTTTTTACAATTTTTTTTTGTATTTGTTTTATCTTGTTTCATTAATTTTGAATTAATATTGACTTTTTAATTATAGTTGATTCTATTATGTTTTATCTGAGTTTACTGTCTATTATTTCATTTTACTTTATTGACAAATTTATGGCCTCACTGGCTCACTCAATACTAACATTATACATCTGCATTTTTCTGTTTTTTTCGCTAATTGTTGGAAATTTTATTAATATTTTCTTCTGCATCAAAATACTTTTCGACTGATATAAAACTATTTTTTACTTTAATGTATAGTTTAGCCGTAAAATTTTTGCAACGAAAACTTGTTTGTATATTACGGTATCGATTAGTTTTTTATCAACTTTTACATATTACTTTTATAAGTCAAATTGAATATTCACGTTTTGCAAGCAATATAATCTGAACCGGCATCTCCCACACATAGTGAAGAGAGGAGAACACAGTAGCTAGATTCGAGTTCAAAGGACTTATTTAAACACAGGTATTTTTCACTTAAAACTATATCGAAAAGTTTAAAAAACTATTAATTTGCGATATCTACTTTATCGTCATAGTACTGTGGTTTTTATTTATTTTAGAATTATCATTCTATAATATTTTAAGCGAAGATGTTAAAACGTTTACTGAAACACAAATTAATTTTGAGCAACAATTCGAAATTCAAGCTGACTTGAACCAAGGTTGTGATTAAAAATCCGCAAACGTATTTTTATTATATAATTTATTAAGGGGCCATAACGATTATAAATTTGATTTTAGACAATATTTTTAATAGTTATTTGTTACATTTTATTTATTTTTTGTGCTCAGAAAATAATAGTGGCCTTCTTTCGTTTTTGGAAATGAGAAATTAAAAAATTTAACTATAAAACTAGCGTATTTTAAGCAAAAAATTTAATTAAGGAAGTAACTTTTACTTTCTAACAAAAATATACTGAAGAAATTACCTTTATTTTCTAAGCAACAAATTAAACTAAAGAAATAAATATTATTTTCTAAGTAGTAAACAACACTCAAAAAACAACTATTATTTTGTTTAGTAAATAATTTAACTAAAAGGCTCAATAAAAAAAACAACTTTTATTTTCCAATCGAAAAATATAGCTCAAAGCGTAAGTTATATTTGTTCGCAACAAATGAAACTAAAAAATTGAGCTCTTCTTTTTTGAGTGATAAACAAGGCTTAGAAAATAGTTTTTATAATTGAGTTGTTTAATATATAGAATTGTGCGTATCGTAAGCAACAAAATTCAATGAAATACAGTTGGCCACCTATGTTTATTATTTTTTTATTAAAGTGTAGCTCATTACGTAAAATAGACTCCATAAATAAATGTTTCCGACTTTTTATTAAATTGACAAAAATTTGTCAAATCTTCTCAAATTTTCGTAAAATTTGAAAAAATTTGTATTCGGAATTTTTCAACACTTTTCTGGTATGCAGTTTTTTTGCAAGCTTCAAGTGACTTAAAACGGACGTTGATTTTTGACATTTTTTATTGCAGACTGTTGGGAGTTTTTTTCCATATATAGCACGAATAAAATTTACTTTTGCGTGGAAGCAAATACTGAACACCGTCGGTAAAAAAAAACTATCACAAATCAACCAGAATTTTAGTCCTTGGAAACTTGCACTTTATGATAGTAAAATTAAATGGGCTGCACTCTCACAAAGTTTCTCAAAAATTCTGGTTAAAGATTTTGAAAATTTAAACGAAAATGTTTTGAAATTCAATTTAAAAAAACTTTTGAAATTCGATAAAAACCTACCACCTAACCTACCAAATTTCAAACAGTTTCACATAATGTTCAAAATTTTATTTAAGTAGTTTATTTAACACAATGCGTTATAATCTGATAAAACAAATATTAAAAATAAATTATTAAATAAATACAAGTGGTCAGTTTTATAAATTTTGTTACTTATAATACGCACAGCACTGTAAATTGAACAAAAAAATAATAAGGAAACTATGGTCAAGCCATTTAACAAGAATTACTTGGTGTACTTCTTAAGCAGATAGCATTTTCGTTTCAGTATGATTTTTTTTAGTTAAAATTTAATAAATAATCATTATTTGGGCACCGAAATTTTGCCTTACTCGCCTTTCTGTTAAGACGCCACTGGTGCATAGCTATGTATGTGTGTATGTAACAGCGTGTATATTTAAATGAAAGTATATAATTTTCAAGTCAAGTCAGTGTTGAAAGGTGTTAATTAATTCGCTATTAGCGTAAAAGCATATAATAAAACTATTGTGCTCATATTCCATAGAATATATGTACGTATTATATTATCTTTATTCATGTACGTAGAAATAGGCAAGTAAGTGTGTTCAAAGCTTCCAGCCGGCTACGATGATAGCTTGAAAGTATGATATTTGTGTCAAGTTTGCAGCTTAAGTCTTTTGTTAACAGCTGCTAATGCGGACTTATTGTACGTGTTACATTTTAGCGGTGCCATCTGGTATATTCAAATTTATTCCGTTGTTGATCCTCTTATTAAACTTCCAGTCAAACAATGCCTGAAATTTATTAGCATCTAAAGCCTTCAAATCGATATCTTCATTTACTCTCGAATCTATAGAACCATTTTCTTCAACTAAAGCGCACGGGAGCTACTGGTCGTAACTGTAAAGCTTCTTTTGGTATAAAGCATATTACTTCTACTCGGAAGAATATTTTTCGCATTTTTATTTAGAAAAAGAGACGTGTTCTCCTACTTAACCTACATTGCATCGTTTTCTATTTATTTCTATTAATTAGCTTCGCTGATTCGCTCTCATCTCTTGCTTTTTCTTTCATTGCAGTCCTTTTTCGGCCGCACGTACAACAATATTTCCGCTATTGCTGGCTGTAAAAATAATGGCGATTGCGTAATCAATAAGAAAAATCGTACGGCCTGCAAAGCGTGTCGCCTGCGCAAGTGCCTGCTGGTGGGCATGTCGAAGAGCGGCTCACGTTATGGACGTCGTTCGAATTGGTTTAAAATACACTGTTTACTGCAAGAACAACAAAGCATACCAGGCAATGGGCCAGGTGGTGGAGGTGGAGGCGGTAATGGTGGTGGTATTGGCGGTATTGGTGATAGCAACGCAAACAGAGCCAGCTTCGAACAACTCGCGCGCCTGCATCAGCTACAGGCGCGCCAAACATATCAGGACAAAACAAATCCCTGCATCAAGTCAGCCAGCATGTCTCCTACGGCATTGGCGCTGAGTGCTGCTGCAGTGGCGGCAGTAGCTGCTAATAGCCGCGGCTCGCCACAACCACCCAACCAGCATACGCTACTCAGCAATGCGGCGAAATTTCTCAATGGCGTGGCGGATAGCGGGCGGCATCACCAGCATCATCAACAACAACAACAATTTCAACATGGCTTGCACCATCAGCAACACCAACCTCAATATCGGCACACACAGCAACAACACCATTTACCCGCATACGGCTGTGGCAAGGCAGAGGCGCGACTCAGTGATACACCAAGCGATTCGGGTGCTTCTTCCGCCGGCGATGCGGCCGACGATGCGCACAGCAGCGTTTCCGGTCGTCAAGAGCGCAACTGCAATTCAGCGCAACATCTTGCTTTAAACGCCTACGATGAATTGGAGGAGGCAGAGGCACGTGAGCGGCGTCACCAGCAACTGCTGCAAATTTATCGCTCACATTCGGAACCATTGCGCAGTCCGTTTGCGCACTTCGCCTTGCCACCGCATATCTCACCTTTAGGCGCGCCGCCAGTAACATTACTCTCCAGTAGTTCACCTGCACATCTCATGCCCGCTTCTTTAAAAAAGGAAATCAAACGCGTTGGCGAAGCTTCAGCTGCAGCTTCAGCGGCGGTGGCGGCAGCGTCGTCAGCAACACCAGCAGTTGGTTCTTCTACAACTGGCGCGGCGCAAGAGGAGCCCATCGATTTATCATTGAAAGGGCGCGAACTGGAACGAAGACTAGCGGCGGCTCGGGACAGCTGCGATTTGCAATTGGCAGATGGTGGTAGCGATTCGCTAACCTCTACCACACCACCTCATTCCGCCGCCTCGCCTGCTACACTGACTGCAGAGGCAGCAGCGCTGTCGCAAGCTGTGATACACAAACCGACGCCATTGGATTTGACGCTGGTGCGCTCGCAGACGCTAACGGGGTGAAGCGCATGGCATAAAGGGAATATTGTTGTATTTTTCTAATAATTTTTAAAACCAACAGGTTCGATAAAGCGAACTTTAAGGAATGAAGTTAATATTGTTTTGCGAATTGTGTTTTCAGTTGTGAAAGGGGTTCATATAAGAACAATTTTTGTTATTGATTTCTACAATAGTTTAGCAAATTTTTTGTAAATATTCATTTGGCCAAGTCCCGCCTGAGAATTCCCTTGTGCCATAGTAAATAACCTAGTGAATTAAATATGAAAAATTTGGTGCCAACAAGCAAATGTACAAATTAAAACAAACAAAAAACCCTGCAAATATTTAGCAAAAAATAATGCATTCAATACTAGTAAAGAAATAGTTAAAAATATCTACTATAAAATATTGCACCGAGAGCACAGTTTCATCTTTAAATTTAAGATAAGCAAATTGTATATGTACTCTACCGTTACCTTAATACGAAAAGTCCTTAACTGCTTTATGTTTCCTTTTTTACACATCAAATACCCATGTGTGAATATCACATACGCCTACTCACGCAAAGTGCGAGTATCAAATTCGAAAATAGATGTACGGCTTAAAATTCCAATTTAGTTTTCAGGTTTATAAAAAATACTCGAAATTTCAAATTTCATAATACTAATATGTACCATCTGAAAACTCGAATTAAGTATTTTCGAATTCATAACATGAGGATGCATGAGTTCGCAATTATTTCAATATAAAAAAATTGTAATTTTCTGAAGAAGTATGTGAAAATTCGAAATTCGAAAATGTATTATTTCGAAATTGTATTGAAATTCGAAAAATTGGTTTTCAATACTGGGCATCTGAAAAAATTGTATTTTAAAATTTTCATTTGTTTTTGCGGATACTAAAAACTAAGTATAAAACCCATTACTCGAAAATACCAGAAATGAACGCTTATAAAAAAAATCCAAAATAAAAATTGTATACTGTAATTAGTTTTCGAAAATTTAAAATGTTATAGTACGTATTCAAAAACTATAACTTGTCAGATTCAAAATTTTATTCATAAAAACTAAAAATTCAATCTTATCTTAATAAATATAAGAAAATTGGAAAATCATTTTCGAAAATTTGTGATTTCCAAATTGATATGAACAGTCGGAAAATTGTACGCTAATAAAGAGTTTCTAAGGAATTTACATTTAAAAATTCAAACTTGTTTTTCGGAACATCAGAAACTATCGAAACTTTAACTCCAAAATACCAAAGTAAAAATTTTATAACAGAACTCGAAATTTCAGTTTCATACTACTTGCAGATACTTTCTGAAAATCCAAAACTAAGTTTGCAAAAATTTGAGATTTTCATCAACTGGAGTTTTCGAGAACGATATTCGAAAGTTGAACTTTTCTGAAGAGTTTGTAAAGTTCCAATTCAGTTATTAAATATTATTCACACATCAAAATGGTAAATAACATGGTAAAACCGTATTTCGGAAAATTTTAAAACTCAAGCTTTGCTTAAAATTATTGAAAATTCTGAAATTTGTTTTTCAAAAAAAATCTGAAATCGCTTTCGAAAAATTTTTCATTAATAGACGCAAATAATTATCAGCAAAATAATAGCGATATTGACGCTTGTTTTTAAAAATCGTTTCATATTTCTAAATAAAAATTTAGAACTATATTCAAATTGTGTTTTCAAAAGAGCCTTTAGATAACGTACATGTTAAAAAAAGCAAACTGAAGTGTTTTTTTTTAAATTTATATTTTAAAATTTGATGCCTTGAAATTGTTTTTGCTGCACGCTTTTTACATCTTCAATATGCAGATAATAATAAATGGAATTGAAATCTATTTAGAAACATTTGAGAGGCTTGTTGAATTTGCGAGCATCGCCTGTTTGTTCTTCGCTAGAGAATTTTGTAATGGAAGCTTTTCGTATTAGAGTAACAGTATTATAATAAAAAAAATACTGAAAATTTTTGCAGTTTTAAATGCAACTTTTTTAAAAATTTGAGTTCAACTTAACTTAAATGGCCGACAAAATTTCCAGCGTACCCACTCAAACCCCCAAATCCAGTGACTACACCGTAAAAAATATTCGAAAAACTAAAAAAGAAAACCCAGTCAGATTAAAAACTTAGATACTAAATTATTTCTCTACAAAAATCATACATATATTTATGTGTTAACTTACTTTATGTACATATATTAAGCGTTAGTATTAATAGAAACAGACATATACAAATGTATAATAAAAATAAAAATTACAAAAAATTTATTAGCCAATTTTGTTTTGTATGCGAATGCGTTTCATTTAATTTAAGCTATTAAAATTATAATTTATAGCAATATTTGGTTGTTAGTTTAATTCTATAATACACAAGTTAATGCGTTTTAAATTTCAATTAATTTTACTATATTGTTTTCCTTTTTTTATTGTTTTATATCAATATAAATTTTTTTTTAATTGTATTTTTAAGGAACATTATTGACTATTGAAGTAAGTAATACAAATTTAATAGCGTGAGCATAAGTTTATTTATTTTCTTACACGTAAATTGAAATTCAACGAGAAATAGAGTTGAAATAAAAAAGTAAATAAATTAAAGCAATAAAACTACTGGTATAAAATAAAGTTTAATGAAAAAAATTTTCAAATGACTTTTTATTATTTTTATATCAAAAATCACTTGGCACATTTAACACTTTTAAATTTTTTTCACATACCTTCAAATTTAGTTTTGTCTAAGATATATCTTTTTACTGAGAATATAAAAGACTTTGGATGTTTCATTATATTCGTCTAGTTTTTTTTTTGTATAGTGAATTGGAAATAAATACCTGAAATTTTTGTTCAGTGCATTGAATTTGGAGGCAACATATCAATAAATGTTTAAATTCGGACGAAAGCGAATTTTGTATGCACGGTCAAGGTTTTTTTTAATTTCAAAATGTTCAATACAAATT
The DNA here is from genome assembly GCA_951828415.1 of Anomoia purmunda. Taxonomy (NCBI): domain Eukaryota; kingdom Metazoa; phylum Arthropoda; class Insecta; order Diptera; family Tephritidae; genus Anomoia; species Anomoia purmunda. Next base: position 97,920,644 of record OX639996.1, read on the forward strand.
ATTCTAATATACGGAACTCTAGATTCATAATGAACCATAAAGATCACAAACAGTTAAAGCATGGCACGCAGATCTAAAGAACTATCGAACAACCTAGCTTTTCAACAGAAATATGTGCCCGCTACGTTATTTTTCAAAGAAAATGAGATAGCTATAAAATTTCAAAATTTCTATTATACTACTTTTTACCGAAAGAATACTGGATATCCTTTTTTGCCATTTTCTAAAAAGGTCCATATAACGCTACCTTTAGAACGGACAGCACCGTTCCAATCTTCTGAATCTTTATATGGTAAATAAAATTTAAAGTTTAAACTTTATTTGGTTCTTTTTGGTTATTTTCAAAAAAGTTCTTTATGAAATTTGTTTGTGGTTACTCTCCAACTTAATTTAGATGATAAATATTGGCAAACTCGGTAAATCAATTATGGAGATGTATCTATTTACCCTAACTCAGTCGACGCCCTTCCCATTTTCCAAAATGTATAGTGTTTCTGTGATAAAAAGTTTTAGCGAATTTGCTTCATTGGTAATTCAAATTACATATGTTAGGCAAGATCGATGCCACTAAGAACTCGATTCTTAGATGTATCGACAATAACCGATTGTTAAAAATATCTACTTTGAGTAGTCAAAAGTGCTTAGTACCAATCATCACTCATTCATTGGAGTAGCGTTACCGCTGCCAAAAATTGATTGAAAACTTTTTCCCAAATGTCTACAGTTGATTACAGAAAGAGAAGTGGTCGTCCTCGACCTTAGAAAACAGCAAAATATGTCAAAGGAAATGGATATATCGACCAGATCAATATCAAGACTTATTCGAGATGATCTCCACACGAAAGCCTACCATCGGTCAACTGGTCATCTTCTGTCAACGCGCTTGAAGCAAATTACAAATTAGGCTTAACAATTGCATACAGATGCATCAAAAGTATATAGTAGTTCTAAAAAATACCGTTTACTAAAAAGTGGCAGTGATTATTGACCGATTCCTAAAAGTTTCGAAATCAGATAACTGTTATTTTACGGGAATAGATAAGCCGACGGCCCCGATTAATAATTTCTTTCTGACCATTTAGGTGCAATACATTTATAAAAAGTTGGGGTGCATTACTCCCGACACAAAAAAAAAACAACTGGTCCTGCCTTTTCACAGACTATGCAATGATTATCTTTAAAAATTTCGCCCACAATATTTTGGAAAAATCTTAAGATTTACAAGAACTGCTCTGATTTTCCTAAAATAGATTTTATTATAAACAAAAATATATAAAAATATGTTTTAAAATAATAACCGCATAAAAAAGAAAAATGTCAACGAAATCATAACAATGATATTTTTAGTGCTGATTTTGATAATTTTTGAAAAACTGGTTTAAAAAGTCAAATCACTCAATCACTCTTTGGCCAGCTTATATTCAGAAAGTATCATTAAAAGGGGTTTTTTCTCAATCCTTGGAATTTTTCCCAAACTAAACTCATTCACGTTTAATATACTTGGGATAGTTTGTTTAAGTTTTTGTTTTTTGTTCTACGTTATTCGAAATATCGATTTTTTTAAAAACCGTTTTAAATGTCCATTACTTTCCGAAAATGAGTCGAGCGGATCAGTGTTTTTCTATTAGTAGGCCTGTTTCTTGGTAACCGACTGCCAAAAGAACACTAGGTAGAATGACATAAACTCGGAAAACGATGCTATATTCAATCTGAGATGTAGTACTGGGAAGTGAAAAAACTGCGCTATTGTGAATGAACTCTAAGAAAATACAAGGGGAATTTCAGTTTAACACTTGATCCACTTTTATTTGTATAGTATTTTCAAATATATAACTACATCAACCCAAAACTATTTTGCGTTCCCAAATAGCACTAAACAAATCCCGCTTTTCATGAAAAATGCTAACAGGGTTGCTCTTGCAACTAAGGGAAACTTTATCTGAGCTGGCGCCTTCTTTTACAAGTCGGTTACAATCAAACGCGCCTAATGTTTATTTTTTCGAATTTTCAAAATTGCACGATATTTAAATTTCAATCATTACCAAAAAATGTTTGTATTATTTTCATCGTTAATGTGTTTTATATTCATAAACTTAATTGATGAGCAGACTTAATTGCTAAAGGCTAATTAATAGTGTTTTCTTTTTTCGAAAAGAATGTTGCCTTCTTATATTGTAACATTTGCATTAGGCTACTACTTGCCCAGCAAAATAGCAATATTGAAAAATTTTACCCTCAAACAATATTTTGAGAAATGGGCACGACACGCTGTGAAAGGGCTAAAAACCAAAAACAAACAGGGCAATATTATTATATAATAAATACCTTAAATTGGGTAGTGATCACCGGTCTAACTTTATTGGGAGAGGTTAAAGAACCACATCTCTTTTTTTAACAAATACTATTTCAAAAATTTCCAAAAAAATATACTCCACATTTACATTCGTTCAGACCATGGGCATTTATTCTAAACCGAATTTAATTTCAAACACAATCGCTTACATATTTTATAAGTACAATTTATTTGGGCATAGCCTTTTTTGCTTCCCAGCAGAGCCCAACAATTTTCGTAAAAGATTTATGCGCACAAAATGTCAAGCTAAATTATGTGACCGCCATAAAATATATAGCATGCTATGAACAAATGAATATTCAGAAGATACAAAAGCTTATCTAAGATTTTTAAGCGAAACTAAAACTCTTAAGCTGCATTTTCCAACCAACATCACTATTTACATTATTTACATATACTATACATAGATACAGCGCTATGAAGAAGCTATTAGAGCAACTGCCTACCTATCGAAGCTGGTCAAAGGTGCGCCAAGTGCACTCGCAAATCAAGTGAATTCCTACAGCGGCGGCAACCAATGACAACGGCAAATGGCATTGGCGGCTTTTGACAATATTTACAGAAAACCCAAATGAAAACAAACAAAATATTTTTGTATGAAAAATGTCTTTTGGCCAAAAGTCATGCCAGCTACTGGCACTACTCATACCCTACAACATGCGGCTGACTACCTACCGTCCGGCATTGGTTAGATTGTTTGCTTAGCTGCCACGAGTAGCGGTGGCAAGTACAAAATATTAGCAGCAGCAGCAGCAGCAGCAACAACAGCCATGCTTGCGGTCAATATTGTCGCCGGTTGTTTTTGTTTCTTATTGTTGTTGTAGTTGCTTCTATTGATATTGCCTACTTATGCTGCGCTATTTTCACTGCATGTTTGTTGTTGCTCCTTTCGTTGTCTTGTTCGGCGTCGCTCCCCAAGTTGACAGCTAAAATGAGTAATGGACAGTTTGACTTTTTGGCGTTGACTTTACCAGAGTCGAGCGAGCGCGCGCTGCCGCTTTTTTTTAGCCAAACTGTATGTATTGTATTTGTGTCGGTATAGAGTTGTGAAGGCTTTTTGGCCACCGCCTCTCTGTCAGCAACTGGCTGGCGGTTTGAATTGATGGATTGTCATTGCTGTTGCTGTGCCATGACATCAGCAATATGCGTTGTCATCGTCGTCGTCCCCCAGTAGCTGGCAGGACCGCTGTACAGCAGGAAAGACAAAACCCAAAAACGAAGCGCAGTAAACTTACGTAGAGCAACATATGAGCAACGGCCTGCCTGGCTGCAGTTCTGTGTCAGTGTTACCACAGTCAACAAAACCAAAAAAAAAAAGAAGCAAAAAAAAAAAACGGTGGCTGTTTCCATCTTGTTGTTGTGTTGGTGGTCAGCGATTGTGTTGCATTTCATTGCAATATTGCTCGATTGATGTTGTGCTCTGCTGACGTGAGTTCATCGTTTTTACTGCTGCTACCACTACAGCAATTGCTGACGACTGGCATTATTGAGTTGTTTTGCGTCAATTGTTGGTGGTGGTGGATGAGAGAGAAATGTGTACTGGAGGTGAAAATAAAAAATGTGTTATATTCTTCGAGAAAAAGTCGCATATCTAGAACATATTGGCAGTATGCATTCTAAACGATTTTTTTTTTTACAAATATAATTATGAGTTTACCTTGGATTGGTGTCGTGTTTCGATAGTACTGTTACTACTATTAATTACCACTTTTATTTTTACTTATGCTCGTACTAATTACTACTACTATTTTCACAACGATTAGCACTATTTTTGCTAATGCCACTACTAATTACTCCCACTATTTTTACTAATTCCTACCATTATTTTTACTAGAGCTACTACCATTTACTATCACTTGTGATGAACTCCGGGATCGTGCTGGGGTATTTCCAGTGGTTTTTCGGGTTTTCCACAAAAATAAATGAGTTCATATTTGTTTCAAATACTATTTTGCAATAGCTCTTCTAGTCTTCTTTTATCAAAAATGAGTGGGAGTAGAACCTACGCACAACCTTCCAAGAGAGGGAGAGACTCTGCACGTCTCTAAATATCTTTCCTCTCCTTAGAATAGAGCACGTAGTACCTGCCCGTCTTTTAATACCAAATGTAGGGAGTTTATTTTTCAAAAGCTTCTGTGTCTGGCTAAGTAAAATGACTACTCACGTCTGCCTTTATTCCATTACTTATCGGCCGCAGCCGCGTCGCAGTCGGTCGTATCAATCCCGTTTTGTCCTTGTCCTTTACTTTCGTTGTTATTATTGTGTGTGTATTTTTGTACGTTTTGTGTTTTCTTCAAGATAAGTTGTGAGTCTCCAAGCCCTTAGTAATGCAACTACAAATTACTACCACTATTTTTTTATAGGCGTGGAGACTCGGCCTTTCTACCCTACGCCGCCAAGAAATGGATCGGAACCTCGGATGTTTCGGGTATTCCGTCAATCAAATGCCATAGAACAAACACAATCGTGTGTATAACAAATTTAAGAGTTCGAGCCTACCCCTGCAGCAAACAGCGGCTCGGAAGCTCGTACCTTCCGCCCGCCAAAAAAGCGGCTTGGGCACTAAGCCTTTCCAACCGACTAGATAGTGGGGTTCGGAAGCACATCATTCTAACATCGTACGCAGCCGAAAACACAATGGCCGTTCGGATCAGAATCGCGTCCATTTAGACTGCCATGGCAATACAAGTACATGAAAATCGATTTGAATCGTGTTATCCGAAGTCACAGCGCACATATCCTCCAGTCTAAAGTTTATGTCCTAAACCTATTTTATTTTTAATACTGTAAAAGTCAATGTATAGAGTTTGTAATATTAAATAATGTATTGTAATTATAATTTATCTCCTAAGCCATAAGACTGTAGCAAATAAATAAAAAAAATATATATACCATTATGTATTTTATACTAATATACTTCAAAATATTGACTATAAATTATTCTATGGCATCCCTTATGGTGCCCTTTAATGATCTACTTTTGTTTGATATCCCTCATAATAGCCTCATAAATAAATTTAGTACTAAATAAATTGTATTTTTAAATTTAATTCGCTCACTTTGCTATTTGATGCAGTGGCAGCAAAGACTTGATATGTATTTTAGCTTTAAGAATTTAAAATTTTTTGTTAATTCCTCATAAGAAGATACAGTAAATAATTTGAAAAAAAAAAATATTTTTTTACGAATTTCTCTACTCTTATATTTAATATAAGTTTTACTCCTGCCTCGCGCACTTAAATACACGCTTATTTTTTTAAATTTATTTAGCTTTCATACAATATAAAAATATATTATTGTGTTTGCCTTTATTTTACCAACTATTTTGAATTCCAAAAAGGCAAGATGCTCTACAAGAACTTCGATATTGACACCACTGTAAAAATCATGCCCGCAGTAACGCAAGATGAAAAAAACGAAAGCACAAGAAAACACATCACAAACCTAAATAAATGCACATTCAAATAATATGTTTCTTTTTTGTATGACACACTGAAGCAAAACATGCCATAAATAAATAGATTTTATATCGGCGATCCTAACCTTCATAATAAAAAACGTTAGAAAACACTTATTATTGGACTTTTATTTTATTTAAAATTAAATAATTGGTCAACCTGCGCTTTTGTTTTTTAATTCGAGTAATAACGGTTATTTAGAACGTAAAAAGAGTAATTTCCTAATAATCTTCAAACCGCTGATACAAATAAAACAAAGTTGGTATCAATTGAAAGAGGTCTGATATAGCTTACAAAATAAAATTTAGATACTAAGAAATGCCATCTATGCAAAAATATTTTAATTTTGGGTGGTCGTCCTCCACATCCTACATCTATTAATTATATTAATACACTAACATAAATTATGTCCGTCATTGTTTGGCGATTGGAAAAGCAGGAAAGCAAAGTGGTCTAGGTTTAAGTATTTGCTAAAAACTACATGGTTGCCTACTATTAAAAACTTTAGTAGGTAAATCGTGTAAGATTATTAATTATAATCATATGAACTAGAACTAAAGCTTCTAGAGAAAAACATATTATTTAAATGTGATATGGTTGCCACCTGACAAAAAAATCTAAATAAATATAATTTTTTTTTCTACCTTAATCAGAGCAATAGGAATATGAAACGTAAGGCGTTATTAAGCGTTATTTAGCCGCAATATACTCTTGAATGAGAAATGCTTAACCCAAGTTATAATTTTGAATAAATAGAGTATCTTGGTTATGTAAAATAAAACAAAGTATGAGCACGAATTAAAAACTTGTAGCAGATATCTGCCATCCACTAGATAAGTCAACAAAATAAAATATGTTTCTTGTTCAAAATATAGTAAAAAAATATAAAATGAAAGGGCTGAAATGAAAACGAAAAAATGAAAATTATACCAAGTGCACACGACAACGAAAACCAGTTGTTTATGACTGATTCTTTATATTCTGTGAAAACAAGTTTAAAGTACATGTTTTCGCTCTGTCTAACTTTATTATAAAAAAATCATGTTAATCTCGAAAACATCTAAATTTTTCTTATGTTTTCATAAGCAACTCTGTATTCGATAACTTTTCACCCAAAAAATCGATGATTTACCGTCACTAGTTTAGCAAAATGAATAAGAAGAATAATAATAAAAAATCGGGTTGGAGGAAAACTGAAATATATATAAAAAGCGGCACTGATTGGGGTGCACAGAGCGAAGTTTTTATTTTGAAGCTCTGGTAGGCATTTCGGTTACCAGATTGTCTTAGAGTAAAAAAGGTAAAGAAATAGAGAAATGTCATCGAAAACTAGTTAGTAATAAGAAATGCTCTCTGGACGGTAATATTTAATATTGAAAACATCTACTGAAAACAACTTTCTTTCATTGCAGTGTGAACATGGTATTAGAAACTATTTCAATGTAGGTATCAAAAATGATCTTCATATATTTTACATGTCGTTATAATTGTACCTTTTTTTATTTCCAAATCATAAGATTATTCTAGAAGTACTTTTGTATTTTGTAACTTATTCGAGATGCTAAGTTTAAAAAACTTTCAAGACCGCTAAAAAAAACTATAAAAACTGTTGAGTTTTCGAAAATAAATGGCAGATTACTTTGAAAGGCAATACACATGCAAATAATTTTAAACAATGCAAAGGGATATGGAAAGAAAGAAAGCCATTACAAAAATTGTGCATACCCCTTTTGAATAAACGAATACAAACTCTTCTACTTAAGGTTAAACTTTATTAAGCCTAAGTTCCTACATACATATGATTGTTAATTTTTGTTCTCAAATCATTTTATACTAATATTTTTCCCTTTTGATTTTAATGTTCTCAATGAATTAATAAATAGTAATTGTAGCAGGCAGATACGAAAGTCTTCCTCGCCAATTAAAACTGTATTAAGAGCAATAAAGCGGATCTTACATCTTTCCACTTGCGTCAAAGCGAAAACATCCGACGCCTTTAATTTTTTTTACCTTGCCATAAGCTATGAATAAAAAGTGTGAAATTTCTAACAAATTGCCGTTCTGCGTATGTGGCCAACATCGACGATGCCGCATCGACACAATTTGCGCCACCAAGGCGTGTAGTGTAGCAAAAGCACTCGGAAACACATTCGGACATGGGTAACTTGAATGCCCACAGCAACTGGGCATGAATAATTCCGAACATAGATTTACACTTGCCAGACAGAACAAAAATCGGTAGGTAAGTTGGAAAAGCGGGCAGCAGAGGTAAGAAAGTAAGCAAGCCATGTGACATGTGGAGTAGGAAATGGTAAAACGCGGAAATAAATCTCGAGGCAATTACTTATCGATTTATTTTGTGTGCGTGCACCCCGTAAGAAAGCAACGAGATAAGGTGAGGTAATGAGTGTGTTTTTTTCTAAATGGAATGATAAGAATAATGACTGAAGTGAGTAACTCAAATACATATGAAGTAGATAGAAATATAAGTAAATATCTAAGGTATGATTTTAATGAATGTCGAAAATATATAAGCTTTTCTATAAATGTATTTACCGCAATAATAAAACCCATGTTAGATTTAACTGAGAAAACCAAAATAGGGCTATTATGTATAATCAAGATAGAATGAACAGAAGTTGTAATCAATAAAAAAATTTATAAAACCGGCATTAAAATTGCCGAGTAATTTAAACAATTTATTTCTGGATAGTATTGCGGAAAGAAATAGAAGTATAGAAGATATCTGCTTTGCCTCGATATGACAGACTAACCAAGTGACTTCGTTTAAATTTGAAACGATTAAAAATGGCAAGAAAATTTAAGGCGAAAATTGGAGGAAGAAACTTATTATCTGAGCGTGTTATCCGGAACTCAGTGAAATATATGGGGCACTTTTACACTTTACATATCAATAAATTGCAGTAAATGCAAAACAGAGCCATGCAGTTTATTTTAAATAAGCATTACGATACACCCACGAGGGAGATGCTCTCAGCAACGAATTGGCTGAATGTGAAATACCACAAATAATAATGGTAGGCGTTCAGACTATCTGGGTGACAACCTCCGGCACATAAACAAAACGCACCCATACATACTCAGGGAAAATAATAGTTTTAGACTCCCACTTTATAAAACTGATGTGGATAAGCAAAATACATATTACAAAGGTTTTAAGTGTTTAGCGACTTGCCGCCACAGGTAAAATAAGCTGTGATAATTTTTCTTGCTTTAAAATACGATAAATTGAACTTTGTATACCCCTAGCAATTAGGTAAAGGGGCTGGGAAGAAGATACAGCACGCGTGATACACTATGAGCATCGATCGGAGACTTGACCTCTCCGACCATGCTCAACAGCTCGCTCTAGAGCGGAACGGAAACTAGGTATTTCCGCTAGCCTCTTTGCAAAGTGAAGACGGCGGAAGTATGGATCGGAAACTCGGACTCTCCAACTATAATCAAGAGGCGTTGCGCCAGCGATTCATAAAGAAAAACTGGAGACTGGGCCTCACTCGCTACCCAGCTTGGGGGGCCAATATATGTATGTAACAATTAAGGTATTGTTTGACTGTTTTAGGCATGGATCGGAAAATTGACCTTTCCATTAGTAATGAGGAGCGGAAAGTAGGTCTTTCCGTCCGATGCGGTAGGCGTCGCAAATAACTTAGTCTAGATAGTGTGACTTTTAAGTACCTTGTTACATATAAATGTGTTTACTTTGTGATATTTTATAAACCTTATTATGTATCTGCACATTTTTAAGTCGCAAGACTGTAACAAATATAAATAAATAAATAAGATGAATATTAAGTACTGTAATATGTTCGTATAACCAATAATTTGGTTATAAAAAGCTTATGATATAATTGGAAATAATCAAAAAATAATAAGTGTACAGTATCAAATAAAAGTTATTCGTAAATTACTATGTTTTTATTATTAACTATTTTTGGATTGATTGAATTTTGGTTAAACTTTTCCTAAGGAGAAACACCAATCTGGTCCAGAGTGGGGTACTTGGTACCAATGGAGATAAATTCATTTTAGCTGCTTAATGCAATTACAAATATTTAATTGTTTTTTTTATTTTTACCAAATAAACCAAAACCGGTAGAAATTGTTTTTTAATTTTTTTTATTTATTTAAACTTAAAAATTTATTTGAAGAATACTTACTTGAATCTTTTACTATTACAAAATAAACCACAATAAGGAAAAATCATTTGCTAAGATTTTTTTTATTTAGTGAAGCTTAAAAACTTTTTTGGAAAATATGGTAAATTTCTTCTTCAACATTATCATTATTATGATTTAAACATCGCTTCCATCAACATCATCCTATTTTGCATCATTATTGTCATTCTCTACTTAGATGAACTCTATTGATGCTCCCAGGAAATCCCATTTTTTTTTTTATGGTAGTTTTCTTAAAGTTGATAAGACAGGGCCTGAATTGATTAAAAGTCTATTAAATATATATTGTCTTTTTTTCAGCACTTGCGTGAGAAGTTCTCTCTGAAACTCCTTGAAAGTCTTTGTTTCGAGCTTTCTGAGCTACTTCTGACAATTTATGGATTGGTAGCAAGGCGTTGGATATTATCTCTCGTCCGTGGGTGAAATATTTGTGATATCATTCAACGAAATATTTTGCTCTATTTAAAGTAAAAGTTTTCTACCTCGGCATCGCAGCCACTAAAAAAATAAAATAAAATAACTGCAAAAATTGTATGCATCTTTTTAGTTATGTAAATGTAGGTAACTTTTTATTTTTACTTATTATTATTATTATTTTTAAATAATAAAAAAATAAGATTATAAGAAAAGTTCAATGCCCAAAGAGCAAGTTTTCATTACAGTTTTTCATTTATATTTTAAAACATTAAAATAACTAGAAATATGAAATATTAAATCACTTTTCGCACGCCAAATGGAAAAAGAGCCGACTTTCAGAGCATATTGAATGAAAACGCAATATTTTTGGGGAAATATTTGTTTACAAAGTTATCCAGAATTTCATTAACTTTTACGTTGTACTAATCACTTCTTTATATTTTGAAATTTCTTTTTTAAATTTATCTCCAATGTTGCTATCAAATACGCGATGTGTGACAGTCGAAAAAATATTAAAAATTACATGTTTTACTGGCGTAGATAGAAAATATATAAATTTTTATTTCATATTCATAAAGCACACAAAAACCCACTTTAAAAGAAAAATATTGAAAAATTATAAAATGGCGGTGATATGAGCTATTTAATTTTCTAACAACTGTTAGCGACAGCGCAAGATCAAATGCACTGATTTGACTGAAACTTTTACCACAAATTCTTATAAAACTATTAATAAGCCGTTTTTTGAATCGGTGTTCTTCTTTAGTTTTCGTAAAAATTAAATTTCCAAATTGTTCAAATTAAATAAGGAAAAATCGTTTTGCTTATAATTTTTCGATTTTTTTTTTGTTAATGAAATTACACTTTAATTTATGCATTGCGTATTTGAAAAAAAAAAAAGATTTTGTTTTTTAAATTTCATATCTGCGTAAGAGAAAATAAATTTATTAACCACTTTTTTTGCTCATCAGGGTGGTGTAAGAACTTAAGAAATTTTGATTTCGCCGGTAAATGATAGTTATTATAATGAAATTATTTCACCTATTTTCTTCTTTTAATGGTAAACGATTCATAATTAAAATTAAAATTAAGAATCACCAATCAAAGTGATTAAAGAGCAGTCATAGAACATGACAAGCGTCCTATCTATCAATTTTATTGCAGCGAATTAAATGGAATTTCAAAATTATATTTGTTGTGAATTTTTTTTCATATCTACCCTTACGCCCATCCGCAGCGTGTAGTCCAGGGCTATGGTGCAAAGCGAACTATTTTCCTTGAGCAGAGTTTAATAGTACTGCCGTTAAACTTGCCCTATGATTTGAGATACTCCCTTTTTAAATAAAGTAATGAGTCAAAGCGTATTTAGGTTTTCTGGTCGTGAGTTCTTCAAAAGACGGATGAAATGGTGATGCCACAATTGTGGGCCACAAAAAAGTCTATAAGCCTCAGATTGTAAATTTATATTTAGTCAGTTTAAAGGATACATAATGTTTGTCGGAATTTTGAGCGTGATTGCAAAAAAAAACTACGCATATTGAAATTAATTGAGTATTAGCTGAGCCCTTACATTTGAATTAAATAATTATTGAAACAAAAATCAGTTTAAACAACTTTTATATTACGTTGAACACACAAAACTAACCACAAACTATATTTAGAGTACTGTTAATGTAAGAAAATCCGTTTGATTTCTCTCTTTCAAAACTCCAGAGAAATTCGTTCGAAAATTTTCTTATTGAATGGTAACATTAGTATTGCCCCTTAAGTGCGCAAAACGCAAAAAAAAAAAACTTCTTACCGGGTTTTTTATCGATATCGATAACATCATCGATAACCCTGACAAAACGAATTAATTTATATCGATAATAATAACAATTTGGATTATAAAATCGATAACGATTTCAATCTCGACTGACGAAATGGATAACCAAAATGGTAAGGATATCGAAATCGATAACAATAGCGATAATTATATCGATATCGATGACAATAGCAATAACAATGTCGATATCTATTTCAATGACCACCAAGATAACGATAATGAACACGAATATGAATGTGAATTGTTAAGTGCATGTCATAATTATAGCCCGCTCTTCCGGGAATTCATTCATATAACGCACATACGGAATTTTTTGAAATGGGAAATACCGCGCAACACTGCACGAAAAAATATTTCAAAATCTCAAGTAATTTTTAGTCACCTAGTCACTCAAAACCTGCATTTTATTATACTAAAATTGGATATGCTATAAAATTGCGCACCTAAAGGTATTCTCAAATTTCTGATAAAAAGTTTGTAAAGTTTATTGATTTGATTTTCCCATACTAAAGCTATTTGAAACTTCGATTGCAAAAGGTTTTTTTGTAGGAAAAACTAATCTAAAAAATAAACTAAATTAAATTATTAAAAATATACACTCAAAACTTTTCAGTTTTATCAACATAGGGGTTGAGGTTTAGGACTTCTGATGTAAAAACGTTCTTCCTACATTTAAGGACCACCCTAATGTGTATGCTCACATAATAGAATTTTATGAAGAACATTTTTCTAGAAATTTTTAATACATTAACTCCTTCACATAAGGGTGATATTTTGCCTTTTCAAAAGTTATAGACTTTTGGATAAAAATAAATTTGGAAAGTTTTTTGGTGAATAAAATATTCTAGAAAACTATCTTCTGGAAAATTTCGCTGGACATGTATTGGTATTAGTTCGGCAGTTGACAGAGTTGGTGTGTTTCTAATTGTAGGGAAACTAGCTATTTTTTATTTTATGTAGAATTTCATGACCGCAATATGCAGGTCATATTTACGAAAATGTTAAATGAAATTTTCTGAACAGTAAATATCTGCATAGAATAATTTTATGCCCAAGCGATCGCCCACATTCACTTTTGTTTGTGCATCCCTCAAAAATAGCCAAACGTACCCTTTTGTCAGGATATTGAAAACTTAAAATGTTGTACAAATATATTAATCTTTAGCTTTGATTATGAAAATGCAAGCATTTCTACAGTTTGTACACTCTTTCCAAAATTGCTCTGGTAAATATTTAGATATTAATGTGAACATAAAAAAATTATTCGAAAACGTGAAATGCCTTGGAACTAAGTAGCTATGTACATACATCAAGCAGCAAACAAATTCTGTCCGCTTTTCTCAACTAGAACTGACTTTGTTTATCTTATAAATTCCTTGCAACTCACCTGACATTATTTTCCAAACAATTTTCGCAATGGGTTGCATCACATTATGCTCGTCTTTATTTGTCGCTTTTAACACTTTGGCACTTTGCTGAAAGCAAATAAATCACAAAATAAAAAAAATAAAAAAAAAACAATCTATAGACTTTTTACTACAAACAATATAACAAATTAAAAGCGCATAATAAAAAGCTTTGCAACTTATTCGTACACGCAAGCATATTGCTGTACATACATACATACACACGTACATACATATGTGCACTTCCACATGCACACAGAGTTCGAGTCGACGAGCATGCGCGCTGGCGAACAATTTTTACAAACACGCCCCTTGGGAAGAGCGACCAAGTGTCCAAGCGACCAAGCGGCCAAGCGGCGCGGCGACCACCGCAGCGGTGTAGTTGTAACGGCCAACGACAATGGCAATTATTGCACGCGCAACACGATGGCGGCAATAGAAAGCTTTTGCAACAACAGCAACAGCAGAACCAACAACAACCACAAGCATAACACACAGTTGGCCAACAACAATTTGACATTTGTTAGCTTTGGCCGCCATTTATGGCGAAGCGCAAATGAAATTCATTTATGCGCAGTGAATGTGATGGCAGTGAATGTCTAGGCGATCGGCGTTTGGGCGGGGGGGTTAGGTGAGGTGAGCGTTGGTAGTAAAGAAGATGCGCACACGCGCTGCACAGACCATCGCTGGTGTGTTGTTGTTGTCGTTGTGGCACATAGCGCAGTTACTTAGTTGTTGTAGTGCAGATTTTCCAGCAATCGAACGACGATTATCGTCGCCGCAATTGTCGCCAATCTCAGTCATAGTCATAGCCAAAGTTATAGCCACAAACGCAGGCACAGCTAAAGATACGCCACCGCGATTGTTTTCACTGTAGCCACTCGTCCATGAGATGTGCATCTGTGTGTGTGTGTGTGTGTTTGTGTGTGTTGGCAATCATTTTATTGGTGTCGCTGATAAAATCTGCAAATCAGCTAAAACTTTGTTTTTGGCGAAGTGACCAGTCAACTAGCCGACCTACCAGTGAGCCGCCTGTAAACTAACAGCTGCCTAGCTTGGCTAAGCAGCGTAACGAAAGCCCACTGCGCAAGCGGCTAGATGTCTTCGAACCAAAAAAAAAAAGGAAAAAAGAAAACGAATTATTTACAAACAACACTTTTGCCAACAACAATTTGCCTACTTGCCAATAGACGTATCGTAGCGGCTGTTGTATACTATACTTTTGTTGTTGCTATTTTTTGAAATGTTTTCATCTTTTTTTTCATATACACATCTCCTGCTCGTTGTGGGAATTGTTTTTGGCCAGCCGCTTTGTGCAACAACATAAACTGCCACCCAGTGCGTTGCGCCAATATCTATATATGTACATAGCTAATATTTGTTATTGCTGCGTTTTATTGCATGTTTTCATTTTTCGTTTAGTGTTTCACATTTGACATGAGATTTCTATTTCATCACATTGTTGACAATGGAAATTTGTACAGTCGTTGGTCCACAGTCGACCACTTGCTGCATATGATGTATTTGTTTGTGTAAGCTGCATACTTGAAGTACATATTTTGTTTAACGGTTATATTTTCATTTCTACACCCAGCGCAGCGAAAAAAGCCGCATTCACATTTTTTTCAGAATTCAATGTTTTAAGCTTCATAACTCAAAAATGTTTAACATATTTGTGAAAACTTTAATGGCAATTTGTTAGCTACTTTAATTTTAATAAATGTACACCGAAATTCGAATAAAATATGTTGTAACTACTTTTTTTGTTTAATTTGAAAAAATATAACATCAATTTTTTTGTTCTTTTACAGCTTTTGACCACTTCAAAATAATATTGAAAAATTTCTAAATTTGGAAAAACAAACATTTTTTGTTTTGGTTCTTCAATTATACAAAATGTGACTAAGTAAGTTTAGAACAATTCAAACTCATTCGGGCGTGATTTTCTCATACAATTCTTTTTTATAATGTTTCGCAGTTCAACTATTAATTTAGGCTAATTTCTGCGAATTTTAGCGTCCATAATAGCCCAAACATTTTATATTGAATAGAGGTCCGGACTATCCTCTGACCAATGAAGTGACAGTTCTTTCTTCACTATTGTAATCTAACGTTAAATAATAAACTGAAAAATTGTAATAAGTGGTTGAATGAAATGATTCGAAACTTCATAATAAAACTTACAGTTCGTGCCCGATTACATGGCGCTGAATCGTCCTGGAAAAATTGGATATGGTTCCTTGTCTATTAAGGCCTCCAAGCTGAGTACAACCCCATTGAGTTCAAGAGATTCGCAATTTTTGTCATTTACTATACTCTCTTTTATTATTAGGGAAATGCATCCCCATATCACCTGTCCTACGGAGAATGATGCGATAGGGCCTATCTCATTTAACTCACCATAAAATATGGCACGTCTGCATTCAGATTCAGGCCATTTTACTATACTTTTGACCCAGTTGAACCTCTTTTGTTCATTTTTGTGGTTATATCCTTTGAAAGCGATTGCTGCTACATTTTTAAAATAGCTAATGAGGTAAACTTGCGAACTGAGCATTGAATTGCTTATAGAGCATGGCAAAATAGTTAAATAAAATCCCTAAAATCCAATTCAAAAATTAAATTTCCACGAAAGACTTGATGCGGCTTTGTTGTTGCACTGTACATTCAAAATTATAACTTGTGTATATGATAATTTATTGGAATCTAACTTTTAAAAAGTAATTCTCTATATTCATGAAGAGAGGGCATAGTGTGGATGAAATAATTATAAGGTGAATCCACTTCATGTTATCTAACTGTGGGAAGAAAGTTGTTATTAAACCATTACAGAGGTTGGGTTAGGATGTCCACAGGGTAATTTACTCTCAACTCTTTTGTGGAGTTTGGACTACTTTTTAACCAAAACTTTTTGCACATCCAAACCTTGATAAAGTTGATGGACAGCACACTATACGTAGATCTTTCCGAGTCAGTGAAATATCTGTGTTCAAGCCTAACTAATAGGATAACCTTAAGTAAGTTAAGAGTTTCTGCTGGTTTGAAGCGGCAGCGGCGGTGTTTAGGCATTACGAGAACGATATCAGGAGCGACTCTGATTGATTTTTATTTCTTTATTCCAGGGACCGAAAAAACTGTTAATCTAATTTTTGTCATATTAAAAAATCATTGGCGGAAATTCGTAAAAATAATTTGGGGGGGGGGGGGGGGGGAGGAGTTTGTACTCCCAACCCCATCCCCCTTAGGCGTGCCAATGATTACCATTTATATATTTATTTTTATTTATTTGCAACGACTAACCTCTAATTATCAATTGCAAGCTAGTTTGAAGAGCAAAAGCAACATAGGTCTTATGCTCGCTTACATATGTATGTATTTTTGTAATTGATAATAATATTATAATATATTATGTTTACGGTAGTGCATACATTGTATGTATGGGTATGACTTATATGGTTACATACATATTTACATATTTACAATAGTGTATTTTTATTTAATGAGTTCGATCGCTTCAATAAATTAGATATTTTTGCAACGCTGTCTTCATCTGCTGTACCGAGAAGTGATGTGGGCTGTGTATTTTGGAAGATTGATTTTCTTATGTGATGAAAATGAGTGCAAACGTTTAAGAGGTGGTAAATATCTAAAGGTGTGTTGGAGTTGCAGTAAGGGCAATAAGGACGAGGGGACTTGGATATGTAGTGTTGGTGGGTTATTTTAGTGTGACCTAGCTTTAAACGTTCAAATTTAATAAGGTCGAGTCTTGCCTTAGGGCTGAAGAATTTTTTCGGGGGCAATTTGTGCACGTTAATTTGTTGATAGCAGGGGGAGGTGTTTGGGAAAGAGTTTTGCTATTTTTATAAGTTACGTTTTTTTATGAGTTTTTTTATGTTATTGTAGCAGTAGTTGTGGGTGATAAGATCATTTAGTATATATTAATTTTAGTATAATAAATATATTAAATAAAAAGCACAAATTTTTTTTTTAATTGAGGAAATTTGTCTCAGACAGAGGTGGATTTATTCCATATCAAAAATATCTGTATATATGAAATATTTAATGTTTCCTTTGTTATTGGAACATTGCTTAAAAACTGTTGAATAGATTTCAATCACACTTCCGCTGTTTATTCCCTCGGCACGTAGGCTCAACAAGCACTAGGAATTTATCCAATAGATCGCCCTGGTGTCGAACTATTAGGAAAACTTTAAAATATTGCCTGATATTAAGCAAATTTCGAATATATTCTAATTATATTACCAAGCAGAAATTTGCAAAGAACCCGATATATATACAGAACATTATTTTTAAGCTCCGATTTCATGCACACTTTTAGAAAAATTTCAGTAAAGCACAATTCAGCAAATTTCAGCATATCCTAAATAAGCCGAACAATTGGAGTGGGAAAAATTATTTATAAGAATTAATTTTGGTACCGCGGTTAGGTTTAATATTTTTTAAGAAATTTGCTGCAATTTTCTACCAATCTGTCATATCATACGATAATTAGATATGTAGTGATTGAAATTCACTAACAACCAGCTCCAACATTCGCTTATAATCCGATAATTATATGGACGTGGGTTATTTCGATTTCACTTGCCCTAGAAAAAATCAAAGTCGCATATTTCGATTAAAAGAAAAAATTGAAATCCAATATTTCATTTAAATTTCAATTGCTTTAAAAAATTTAAAGCGCTCAAATTTTAAATACCAACAAAAAAAATTATTTGAAATCTAATATTTATACTCAATATGATTTTAATAAAAAATGCTCGCTTACAAAGAGATATTTTTCATTTCGGTCACAAGACCTACCGCGGCGTTTTATTTTGTTATATTTATTCATATGCGAATTATCCATATTTGTATTTGTAGTTGTGCTCTGGTATTGGGAGCCCACTCACTGCATGCGCAATTTTTCTTCTTTCGCTTCCAGTATTTACTTGAATTTTTAACAGTTATTGTTGTTGTTGTCGAACAGTGGTTTTATTTTGTTACAAACAAATTTACAAACAATGAAATTCAATGCAATGATTTAACATTCAATTGAATTTTAAGTACAAATTCATCTCCGATATGTGGCTCATGCCAGAATGTCGCCGAGGGTGTGTGTGTGTGTGTGGCTGGATGGCCGAGGCTGGTGCTCAAATCAAGAAGCACAACCAACTCAGTTAAGCCTTTGACTTTGACTTTGCTCTCAGGTTGGGCATTTGAGTTACGCTTAGCGCATATATTCCTACACACACACACACACACACACACAAACATTGTGATCTTATTGTGTGTGGTAAAAATAGTACACAAAGCTTGGAAGATTACAGATTGATACAATGAAGAAAAATGATATCGAAATGCATTTGAAATGCAAAGATGACGTAAGCTGAAGGATTTCAAGATTTATTGGTATGTATTGAGAATTGGACTAAAATATGGTGTGGCCAAAAGTACAAGGGTCGGCAAAGAATAAATATAGAAATAGAAAAGTAGTACATGTAGAATTTCTGTTAAATTTTCTTATACATATATATATCATTAATATAAGCCCATGTATGTATGTGGATCACTGACAGCTGAATATCATATATTATGATTATGACTAATTACAAATGTGCTTAGCAAATTACTCATTTTTGTTCAGGTCATGGACAAAAAATGAGTACTTTGTCCTTGTTTGTATGATATCTAATCTCTTTTCTACTAACGGCAATTTCATATGTACATATATCATTCTCTAAATAAACTGCTAGACTGCCCATTGTTTTGGAAATGCGCACGTATTAGAGACTAATAAAAAAATCGTAAGTGTGTTCGAATTTTTGCCAAACCTGCTCAGCAATGTTTTACTGAGTGTCTTTGGGTTAATAATGTTTGTAATATTAATCATGATATATTAATAAATATATCTCTCTGATCGATGAGTTGAACGCACTCGGAGCAAACGAATGAGAGAGTGAGGTGCCTAGCTGAGACAAAGCCGACCCCAGGGATCGAATCACGTGTTCAGTGAACGAGCTACTTGTCACGTAAAAATGCATATTTGGTATCCGTTATATCCGAATTTTGTAGAGGAGACCGGGCGAGCCAGCATCATTTCTTTTTTCCTAGTGAATCATTGCAGCTGTAACAGCAGTTAACGACTTGCCTCATTATAATCTAACATTTCCACAGTCAGTGAACATGTGCACCCGCATTGTTACTTTGAAGAGTTAATAGATGAAAATCTGTTGATATCGTTGTATCATTTTTACTCCGTGTGACGCCCACTATTGCGACACTATTCTACGAATTCAAGCAGATGACTATGTTTATAATATTCGTCTGACTTCAGGCATTCGAAATGAAAAAGAAATTTTGCATGCAGTTAGTATTTTTTAATTTATTGCTTGGCCATTTTGTAAAAACAAGGGTTCGGGGAATTGTGAGCCACTCGGTTCTTGACATTTACCGAGATAACTAAAATTGAGGCACAACATTATTTTGTAATGTAAATTTCTCTATTTTTTTGTTTACACAATCTGTATGATTGAGGTTAAAGTTTGACATTTGAGACCCAGACAGACTTCACATAGATGCCGATTTTTGATATAATTAAAATTTTCCAGTTACGATGCCGCCAAAACACCACCCATTGCAACGTCTGCGATCGCGCAGTTCACTTGAAATGCGCTAAAATGACCGCAAGCTATTGGACTAACAAGCATTGCATTTCAGATTAATTTGTAACACTTGTGACATTTTTTTTTTAATCTTAAACATCATTCATTTGATTCACCTACTTTGTGCATTTACCTAATTTTAAAGGTAGCTCAGGATTCCCCGAGATTTTCAAACTGAAGCAAATTCAAGTTTTTTTTAATTGTCTGGGGATCATCTAATTTGAGGATATTCGATAGAAATATTATGACTGAAATTTGACAGAAAAATTGATTTTATAGCAACTTTTTAGCAACAAAAAAAAAAGGCTCACGATACCTCCCTATCTCCCCTACTATGAATTTTGTGAACGTAACCCACTTAGCGTAATCGTCAAAAATTTTCATACGACAGTAAGACGCAATTTGTATTCGAGATATTTATACTTGTAAAAATTTGCTTAATTTGATATTTAAAGTAGTAGATGTATATATACTATAAAATATGTGTGAAACAGAAACGAAACAAATTCAGCTTTCATTTACAGACAAATCAAACTAAACCTATCATAGAAACCAACCAAAGAGAAAACATGTAAGTAAAAACTGAAGAAATAAATCTAAATACATATTTCTCTGAAAAAATCGCTTTTATGTTCAAGGACACACTTCAACAAACTAAACCAGTAGCTGAAAATCATCGCGGGCGATTGCATGAAGGGGTATTTTCATTTTGGAAAAAATATGCTGTCAACTTGTGCACAGAGCAAAGCAACTGCTCTAAAACTTTCCAAATAAAATAACACGCCGAGCCATGTTACTTAATATATTTTATAATATTTTGTGTACAAACATTGAAATGACATTTTCTTGCTTATCAGAATGTCTATTAGAATTATTTTTGAATCTAGTGTACGATACGGCAGTAAAAGTATCTCGTAATTCCAATAATGTCGTGCATTCGAGCAGTTACGTAAACTATTATTAACCGATTGCCATTTCGTTCACAGAACATGTAATTCGATGTCAGAGTTCTAGGAATTCTAGAAGTCGAGTAAAGTAATGAAAATCGTGTTCAACATGCATATAAAGTAACTCAAGAATCTCTCACCCGGGTGTTTTAACATAAAAGTTTATAAAAATATATTCCTTATGGTTGAAAAAAGTGCTAACCGAACTACCGTTAAATGCTACAGGTCAACACTTTATTAATGAAGAGCAAAGCAAAGAAACTGGCATCATCATATGGAAGGGTTACGACAGGCGAAGTGTCTATTAGAAGGACGCAATCTGGATCGCTTTAAACAGTTGATTTTACTCTCAAAGAAAAACTTGAAAATGCAGGTATTCTATAGGCTCAAAACATGGTCGTTGCTTAATCTACTAGCCTAATCTAATATTGCCCTTAAATTCGAAAAAACTTTCACTTATTATATTAAATTGGATTAGTGTTCAATTGGCCGCCGCAGCCAAGTGTGCGAGCCTCATTCGGTAGGTCTTGGTTTCAACTCCTGACCGGGGCAAGTAACATCAAAAATTATAGAAAAGTTTTTTCTAATAGCGGTCGCCCTCCAGCAAGCAATGGCAAACCTCCGAGTGTACTTCTGCCATGAAAAAAAAACTTCTCACAAAAAAAAACAAAACATTCGCGGTACGGAGAGGGCGTAAAACTGTAGGTCCCTCAATTTGTGTTACCACATCAAGACGCACACCCCAAATTGTAGGAAAGGTTAGGCTAAAATCGCTTAAGTGAATATAGCGCCAGATGAATAAGTAAGTAAGTATTCAATTGGTAAGTTATATATATTAAAAGGCATAACCTTTCTTGAGGTAATGGTATATCCCTCTTGGCGACCAGGCTAGGACAACGAGCGGGAGTGACACAATCTTCTTTTGTTGAATCATGTAAAGCGTTTTTCAATAGGGACGCTACAAAAGTAGGCCGATAGCAACAGCAAACGACGCCATATTTTTCCCGCTCTTTTGACATTTCTCTTCAGTAAGGTATGCCATTTTATCATGGAGAGATATGCGATCCAACAACGAGTCGAAATTATTAAAATTTACTACCGAAATTCGGAGTCAATGGCCTCAACTTTAAAAGCGCTACGTCCAATTTATGGTCGTCGACATTTCTGGCTGAATGGATTCGTAAATAAGCAAAATATGCATTTTTGGACAGGCAGCAATCCACACGTACTCCATGAGTCAACATTGCATCCCGTACAAACTACGGTTTGGTGCGGTTTATGAGCCGGCGGCGTCATTGGGCCGTACTTCTTCCGTGATGATCAAGACCGGCACGTTACTGTGAATGGGAATCGCTACCGCTCAATGATAACCGAATATTTTTGGTCCGAATTGGATGATATAGACTTGGACAATATGTGGTTCCAACAGGACGGCGCCACAAGCCACACAGCGAATGTCACAATCGATTTATTGAAAACCAAGTTTGGTGAACGTGTTATCTCACGAAATGGCCCAGTCAATTGGCCACCTCGGTCGTGCGATTTGACGCCATTAGACTATTTCCTGTTGGGCTACGTCAAGTCTATGCCAACAAGCCAGCGATGGTTGATAAACTTCGTACGAATATCGAACGTGAAATTTCAGCAGTGTCGGCCGATTTATGCTTGAAAACCGTCGAAAATAGGGTTCAGCGTCTGGACTTCTGCAAGCGAGCCCGTGGTGCCCATGCAAAAAAAATCGAGTTCCATACATAATGGCATCAAATGTGTTTGCACAGGAATAAAGAACTTAATTCATATCCCAAACCGTTTTTGTTGTGTTTAAAAAAACTTTTGTAGCGTTCTCATTGCAAGACCCGATATTTTTATAAACAACTAGCTGACCTGGCGTGATTCGCCGCGCACCCTTCAAATTGAGATAATGGGATAGTATTTTATATGTTTCTGTCGATTAAATTTTAAAATAAAATATTTATATTTTTGTAGCTAATACGTATTTTGAATTTCCATGAAATTGGGTTGTAATTACGGCTTATTTTGTTGTATTTATTTAGTTCATAAGTGGTCTAAAGTTGATTCAAATCGGGCTATAAATGCGGTTTTCACAGATATCTTAAATTTATATTTACAAATGTGGCCAATTTATAGCGGTTTTAGAAATATTCAACTCCACCGCCACAGACGTTATCTCGCCTGTATTTATTTATTAATTGCTCTTTGCATATGTATTTAGAAAACTCATTTCGGTTTCTCGGACATATAATTTGTGTAGAATTTAATTAAATTTGACTTTTCAAACAGGTAGCAACCCTCTATAAAATATAAGTGTGAATGAACCGTTTGAAACTCAATTATACTTAATATTTTATAGACTTGTGTATAATTTAATTTCAACCCTTTTCAAAATATTCCTATAATCTTTGCCCTAGCAAAACGAAAAGTTTGACATCCATATTTCATTATACCGTATAACTTATATATAATCTTATTTAATTTTGGGGTTTCAAACAGGTGGCAGCCCTTACAGAAGTTAACTATGAACTTTCTGCCGGGACGAACCATTTGACCCACATATTTAAATAGTTCATATGATTTGCGCAGATTTTTATTAACTTTGACTTTTTAAACAGGTGGCAGCCCTCTTTAAAATAGAGGTGTAAACCTTTTATTTACCGAAACGCACCATTTGAATCTCACACTTTAATATTTTATATGCTTGTGTTAAATTTAATTAAATTTGACTTTTTAAAAAGGTGGCATCCCTCTTCAAAATATACCTATAAACGAAGACATAGCGAAATGAATGGTGTAACAACTGCCGGGACGAACCGTTGGGCACACATATTTTAATATTTCATATAACTCGCGTATAATTTTATTCAATTTCATTTACCAAACAAGTATCGGGTTCAAAACAGGTGGCAACCCTATAACAAAGAAGAGTGGCAACCTACTTTCAAGACATTTTGCAAATGATGCTTTCGTTTGACACCAATATTTCACTAATTACTTTAATTACTTTAAGATTTTAAAAAGATAGCAACTCCCTTCAAAAACTACTCACATGGCAAGCAATGCCTCGGACTATATATGTATGTACATACATACGTATGTACATATTTGGCAAATCTTATCCAAATTTCTCCAGTCGTCATTTAGTAATATCTGATCTTACGCCGTGTTGAGCTATAATTGAATTGAATTGAAAAACGAAATGTGTGCCTAGAGCGCCACCTATTGGGAATTTTTCGACTTTTCCTTTCCCCTAAACCTTCGCGGAGTAATTACGGGCAACCCCTTAGAGGAAACTATCCATTTTGGCCCAGTCGTTTTCAACCACGATTCATTTTTATTTATGTAATATAGATTACATAAAAATAAATAAAGAAAAAGAGTTTCAAAACTGTTCGATACGTAATGATTCTTTTATTTCACTCAAAAGTATGAGTGTCATAAATGCGTAAATCAATAAAACTGTTGAAAGCGAGTCAATAATTATTTAAAATATTTGTAGCTTTAGTTTTTTTATATTTTATTGCTAAATTCCTATTACTTTCCATTCAAACATCAAGTAGGTCTGGTTGGTTCTAGTATACCTTTAAACATTCGCTAGGCTTCAAAAGAAGGTCATATGGACCCATTTCCACTAACCCATAATCTGAAAAAATTGCCATTCAATACTTTAGCAGTAACTCTACACTTAATTTTAAAAGCTTTTTACATTCACTAGTTGACACGCAACATTTCTCGGAAAGAAAAACTAAAATATTTCAATTTTCCAATATACATAACTGTCAAAGTCTGGCTGAAGCGCAAAAATTATGGACATCAGTGCGTAAAATATCAATTAACATTTTTCTACACAGGAAAGTCAAACACAAAATGAGATGAGACGCGACGTGACACACAAACCCAATACATACATACATACAACACATACAAACTGTAAAGCATTATCCTACCGAGTTTATTGACAGACAAGCGAAAACGTTAAGAGATGAGAAGTCTCGAAATATGCCAGAAGAATTTATGAGACCATAAAAATTAAATGCCTACATGACTTAATATGCCCCAAAGTGGTGGGCAATTTTCACAGCCCACCTTATAAATCAAAATTAAAAAAAAAAACACAAAAAATACACACAAAACAAATGCCAGGATAAGCGCAAAGAAAAAACAAAACAAAAACAACAGCACTAAGCAGAACAAAAGCAATAACTGCTTGTGGCGTTGAGTGAAAATGTGGCAGAGCGCGTATGTAATTAACATTTTTTGGGGGAGCAGCGTACATGCAAAAAAAAAACAAATATACAATACATAAGTAAATGCCAATAACAACAAAACTGCAAACGTATACTTTGTTGTTTCAAAAAACCAAAGCCGCCAACAAAAAATTTCAACAACGAAACCAGAAAAAGACCGAAATTTACTACGTACGGTACGTGTACTCGTAGTAGGAGGATGAGCTGTGTTGTTTCAAAAAGCTGAGCAAAAAAAAAACATCTCAACAAGTTTTGCGTATGAGCAAAAAGTGGAGCAAAGTTTTTTGCCCAACTACTACGCCCTTTTACAGTTCGACGTGATTGCAAGTGCAAATTATATGTTTGTGCAAATGTACGCAAGTATGTCGGTATGTCTGTCTGTCTGTCCGTCAGTTTGTCTGTCTGTTTGTATGTGGGGTAATATGAAGCGACATAGAGACTGGGCGACGCCGAAAAGAGCAAAGCGATATGATGAGGTGAAGTCGTGCGGTTGCGGTCAATGCGCGTCACACATTTTACACGTAATTACATAAATTGGCACGCAACATTGGGCGCGTTGATACGAGTATCTATAGACTTTTGCGCAGATTGGCGGTATTCGGCAAACACAAGGCATACAGTATAAAAAAGTGGCACGTGATGACACCCAAAATGTATGTACGTCTGAACCAGTAGGAATAGGCGGTTGTTAAAAATTTTCAGGGTACCTGCGCAAAGTGTGGTTGAATTAAATGCTAAAATTACCCCATATCTGATGTGCGTTGCCTTAACTTCATACATTTTTTAATTTGAATCGTAATTAAAATATATGTTTGGATGAAAACTTACACCAGATGCCGTTATAATAATATTTGTTAGAGTTGGCAATGCAATTAAGTAAATTCTGAAATTAGTTATAGTTTTTTTTTTCTTTTTATTAATTTTATTTTTTAGATAGTTGGCAACCTTATTCAATACATGGCTGGGTTTTATCCTTTTAAATATGTTGAATGAAAGCTTACGCCAGAACCCGTTATAATGATATTTGTTAGTATGGCAACGCTGTTAGTTAAATTCAGAAATCAAATGTAGTTTTTTCTTTTTAATAATTTTATTTTTTTAGACTGTTGGCAACCTTATTCAATACATGTCTTATAATAATATTTGTTATAGTTGGCAACGCTAGTTCAGTTAATTCAGAAAGTAATTATAGTTTTACCTGTTTAATTAATCTTTCTAAAACACTTTTGCTTTAATACTTCTATTGGAATATTACGCTTTTCTATCAAAATTTATAATTTCAAATTCTTAGATGAGTGGCAACACTATTCCAAAATATTCCTGCATATGTTAATGTGTCGTTCAATGCCTCTTTCACAATTTATAGTTTTAGTTTTACTTTTTTGATCTAATTTTAGTAGATACTTGGCGACCTTTTTAGTTTTACTTTTATTTTATTTATTTTACTTTTCGTATAGTTGCCAAACCTACTCAATATGGCTATGTACTTATACTTTCCCACATACCTTTGCTTATTATTAATACCACAGTACTTTGTTTAGTCATCGAATTTAGTAAATGTAAAATCTTCGTTGGGTGGCAGCACTATTCTTTTAAAATTAATGAGCTTATATTTACTATAGTTGGCAACGCTGTTGAAATAAACTTATAAATAAATTACAGTTTTAAACATTTTTTCTTTAACTTTTCTAGATGATTGGCAAACCTATTAAATTATGTGTGGATTGTGGATTTCAGATTTTTTCTCAAACGTCTTTTAATTAATACTAATATTACAATATTTTGTTTGGCTAGCAAATTTGATAAATTGAAATTTTAATACTGGTGGCAACACTATTCAAAATTATGCCTATATTAATGTATTTCTAAATACCTTTCGTTTGTGTTATAGTTGGCAACGCTATTCAAATAAATAAATAATTTATTCATAGTCTTATTTTCATTGCGTTATCTCATTTTTTTTTTACATGTTTGGCAATCCTGTTCAGTATACATATGTATGGATTAAGACCTTTTTCGACAATTTATCTTTATACCAATGGTTTAATATTTTACTTAGCTACAAAATTTAATAAACTTATATTTTAAATGGGCGATCTACCTATTTTTTAATACCAAAATTTTAAAATTGACTCAATTTATTCTAGTTAATTAATTTTATTGTTTAGGCAACCCTATTCAAAACTATATCTAACTAAAAGTTTCGCATGCACTTGACATATGACACCAATTTTGGTACAATTTAATTAGCTCATACAAATTAATAGTTTTATACAGATGGTAACCCTATTCAAAAATATTAACATCAGCTATCTTATGCTATAATAATTACCTTAGTTAATAAGTTAATACTAATATGTTACACCCGGTCAGAAGTCGCAACAAGAGGTCGCTGCGAGATCGTGAGATGCTTGCGTCAATGTCAGATCTCGATGTCAGATATCGGCTGGCTAAGCTCGGCCCCTTTCCGGTGAACATAAAGGAAGAAATAAGACGTGCTCTTGATAGCTGGAGGCAAATACAATAAAAAGACTACAGAGATTACAATACCAAATTTGTTGTTGCTTATTCGCATAATTCGTATTTTGTTCGCAGGAAGAACATTTTTTCAACATTGCTGCGCTAAGTAGTTCAGTAGTTTTAAAAAGAAGGTATCTAGAAAAGCTTTTATTTGCTTCTTTGCCTGCGCTATATCTCCTTAAAGTTCAGCTTTTCCGATGATAACTGAATATTTTTTTATGATCACGAAATTTTTAATAGAAAATGTAAAAATATTAAGATATGAATCAAATTGTATTAAATCTGCAAATGACGGTGAAATTTCGAGTCTAAAAATATGTTTTGTTTTAAGTGTAAAAATTGCAAAATATTAATTTAACCGAGAAAATTAGATTTTAAAACCAATTTATATTTAAAGCTTTTAACAAAAAACATACTTATTAAAAAAAAACTATATAATTTAAGAAATCATTATTTTTTGTTACAAATTTTCAAACCTAAAAATATTGATCTATCATTGCCGAAAAAATAGAGACCTCCATAACGATTATTTTTTATAAAAAAAAAGAAATGAATTGAAGAATTCTATGGTTGCTGGTCTAGTTGTCTAAGCATTACGTTGCTATGGTTAACAGCACTGCCGTCTTGAGGACTGGATTCAGAGAAGGAGCAATCATTGGAGAGCTTAGCTGAATGTACCGAAGGATTAAAGATGGAATGCGGAATTGGCGCTAAATTTTTATTTAGAACTTTTGCAATTAAGTAAACTGGGATATATGTACATATATTAAATAGAATGAAGAATAATATCTTCTTAGCAAAGCAGCTATGTATTTCGGCCCTTAGTTCTACCTCGGTTAGATCTCAACCAGTGGATGAATGTTGGAAATGCTGGCCTCGCAGTGAGCATGGGTGTATTGCATAGGGAGATAACAGATGTTATTGCCGAAATTCAACATTCGAAATATTACCAGCGGTGTAACAGTGCCAGATCGTATAGAATTGGCAGGCAGCTCTCGGTATCCTATAATCCACTTAAAACTACGAATGAACAAGGAAAGAACCTATGAGCTTACGATAATCTACATAGGGCACTGGTCCCTAGGAATTCATGCCGAAAAATCGATGCAGATGGGACGACAAGACCTCAAGGAGGCAGTCTAATTCCAGATCTCGCAAGGATAGAATGAAGTTGAAGGCAAACAATTTTTGCAGAATATTTCAGAGTGTAGCCGCCTCTCTCTTTTTGAGGTACTGAAATTCATTAAATATGCCAGATGGTTGTAGGTTGCACGAGTTGTGGAATCAAAATGTTAAACTTGCTAATTGTATGCCACCAGAGTGGTAATCCACTTAAATGAACCAGCACCCCTTCCCATTTATATACTTAAATTTTTTTGCAACCAACGAAAATCGTCTTGAAGACTTCTCTTTGTGTCAATTTCCCTATTGGGTCTCTGTCGAATTCCGGTTTAGTATTATAAGCCTACATACAAACATACATACAAATATTATCGAATATTTTCACAAGTAGCTAAATATGCATGAAGCTAAGTATGTAAGTGTGTATGTTCATCTTCGCTCTGCCTAAATAAGAAAAAAATGCCATCTACTTTAACTTCACTATATTATTTTGTATTGGGCGCAACTAATTTCATAAGTACATTGTTTCGAGCGCAATTTCGAAATAATTTTCAGATGGCTTGCTAAATATTTTGAGTTTTATTTTTTAGCGGCATAACTTTAAGCATTTTTGATATTGTTTTTTTTTTTTTATAGCGGTTACTTAGACTCTGCTTAACCATACCCGTTATCATCAAACTTATTTAGAGGAGGCTCAAGAAATAAGTAGGGCTAGATGAGTTGGTTCAGGAACTAGGATCTCTGTGTTGATTCCGGATAAAAGGAAGTAAAGCCTGCAATAATATACAGATCATAGCTAGGCGTAGCAACGCGGTATTCACGAGGCAGCCTGAGTACCATCTCTGCTATTTATGGTGGTTTTACCCCAATGACAGCACTCGCTGGGCCAGATTTACGAAGGTTGTGACGGCCTGGATGTATGTCTGAATCTAGTTCGGCAGTTCAAGGAGGTACCTTCTGACGTGTCTGCGAGACGGGTCTTTGACAAGCAGGAGCTCGTTAGGGTGGTCTTGATGGTTCCATCTAACGAGAAACTACATACTGAGCATCAAATTATACTACTTGGGGTAGGTAGTCTTCAGTCGCCTTCAGAAGGCATAACCTCACCGCCCGAGTGTTGCGTTTTGTATGGCCTGTAACTTCATCCACCATACCAAACTAGTCCCAAGTGACTTTATAGGGGCAGTGTTTTTCTGGACCATCTGCCAATCGCCTCGTATGTTGCTAACGCTCCTTTGCCTTTGCATCAAGGGCTGCTTATAAGGATTGCGATTCTGTGTGCTGAGAAGGAAAGCAGGCTGTCGACAGTGACCCTCAAAAATTTGGTGTGGTATTGTAGGGATGGACATTCCATCCACATCGATGTTAAAAACTAGCATGGCTTTCTCCTTCTAAGTTGGAATTAATAGAGGAGAGGGTGGTGTTTCATTCAGAGGAAAATAAAGCAAGGTGGAAAAGATGACCGTTTACCTTCGAGTACAAGTCATCAATTCCACTGCCAGATGTCATTATTCTACAACCGTCGTCATCTGAGACTATGAAAATTCTTTCGGCTCGGATATTGCCCATCTCATTGATATACGTAATATAGTTTTGGCGGTCTACCCTTCTGGGTAAAACAAGGATCATTCCAATACATAGGCTATTGAGGAAATGTTTTTGGTAATATTATTTGTTCTATTTCTCTTTTTTTTATACTTATATTATTTTATTTATTTTAGATTTTTAGCTTTGCTCTTAATTTCTGAAATACTTTTGTTACCAAGAATAAATTATTGATACGCTTTTGCCAAATTTTGTTCTATTTTTAAAATATTTGATTTACATTGTTTGCTTAGTACTAAATTTTCATTCCGTTTGGAGTTTAAGTATCAAATTAAAACTAGTCGACTAGTCAGTTAGCAAGTTTTTAAAAGTTGATAGTCGAATAGCGACTATTCGATTAATCGTTAACTTTCGACTACCCGCTCACAATCGCGTAGTTAGTAAATTGACTAACCGAAATTATTCGAATATTGATAGTTACTTAAACTAAATACATAAAAACTTTAATATAGTTGAAGATGAGTTTTGTCAATAAGCTCAAACATTCATACACATATAAAACGCAATTATATATTGAAAGAAACCAAGTGGTCGAAAAATCGAAAACGAATGGGGTTAGTCGAAAAAGTCGAAAGGAAACAGTTAATCGATTAGGTGAAGTCGACGAAGACTTTGAAAGCGCCACGAAACTAAAATACGAAACATTGCACAGGAAGCTGGGCAAACTAACAGGGCAATGCGGTTTAAATATCATATCGCCTAAATAAGAATTCTAAGCCAGACTCGTGAATTTGACCCCCATAACGTTAGATAAAGAAGAAAAGGAATTATTAGAGAAGGGGCTCGAATACAACATTGGGATAGTAACAATATGAAAATATCGGAACATAATAGACGCAAATGAGGTTGCAATATCGCTAATACTAAGCGAAAATCAAAAGCATGGAAGAGATATATGCAGAGACATTATTGAGAAGCAAAACCTTAAGAACAGCAATGTAATTTTGGCGAAAGTGGGCAGAGGCAAAACAATAGTACTCATTGAAAAAAGAGAGTCCATAGAAAAGACCGAAAAAATTATAGAGGAAATTAAAGGCAGACGAATAAGTGTGGGCTCAACCGACGATTACGAAACAGAGGTCAAAAAAGCCATAAAACATGAGACCCAACCTCGATAATCTTCAAGAGATGTTCACGCAAACCCTAGATGGGCAATATATTGGGGAAGCAAAGACAAAGACGGGATGAGTTGGGCGGTAATAACTTATACAGGAAGGGTAACATACAAGTTAGCAAATTTTTGCAAAAAAATACAACATTCTGACAGCATTTAAAACAGTAAATAATTTAGGGCAAATCCTACGGACCATTTCGAATTCAGAAGACCCACTTAACAGGCAAGGCGTACACAGACTTATTTGCGAATACCTATACAGGTATATAGGACTGGCAGCATTTAAAATAAGAACAAGGTTTCGCGAACACATACGGGAATTCAACAAAAAGATACAGAAAGCTGCGAAAGGCTTGAAAGCTTCCCGTTCTATTGACGAAATATATAACAGAAGTTGTTCAGGTGAGAATTCAATTTACTCTTCGTTTTTTATCACTTTATTTAATGAGAGTAGGACGTCTTGAATATCGTTAAACAAGTCGTCGTTTTCCAAGTCAAATAAAACTCTGTAAGTTTCTGGCATTTTTTTCTATTTCGAGAAGCTTCTATTTGTATGAGTATGAGTTATTTGTCAAAGTCACTAAAAAACCCAAAACGTTCTTCGAGCTTCTTGAAATTTGTGAAATGTGTTGATATTTCCATTGAAAGTTTACCTAAAATTTCAATCAGAGATCATCGGATTTCTTCTTCTGAATTCAATTCAGCATCTTCAGATGTTTCTCCTGGCATATTTCGCTTTTTTCGAATTCGGTGAGCGATACAGCTCCACTCCACCCGCTACATTTTTCTTTAGTCTTGCAAATAGCACAGTCGCAAAAGTCAATTCTTCATTCAATCAGTTTGTCTGTCAATATTTTCAATCCCTTTTTCTTGCAACTGTTTCTGAACTCTATTAAATGATACGAGAATTTATGTTCAAAAAAAAACAAAAGTGCGACGAAAGCGAATATTTCCATAACATTGATAACTAACGCTTGTCTTGTCTGATGTCAATATTTTATTTATTTATTTAAACTCAGTCAAAAAACACAATCCTTAGTGACTATTAACAAAAGTGCTTAATACTATTTAAAGTAATTATATAATAAACTACGTACTGTGTACCTTGGAAGAGATGGATCAAGGTCAGCTATAAGATTCATTTCCGAACAATTTCGCATCAGAGGAGCATTTTTGTCATAATTAGTACTGGAAAATCCAATATAA
This sequence comes from Anomoia purmunda, assembly GCA_951828415.1. NCBI lineage: Eukaryota > Metazoa > Arthropoda > Insecta > Diptera > Tephritidae > Anomoia > Anomoia purmunda. The sequence goes on from OX639996.1 coordinate 97,953,740, forward strand.
ACATAGAGAACTGCCTCAAACTCAAATATTAAAAGTTAACCTTGCCAAGAGGTCAGAACAGTTTATTGATCCGGTTAAGATATTTGCAACGAAGGCGCAGATGAGAATGGCACTTCTCCTATTTAAAGTCATTAAATTCAAGAGAAGACAGCGAGATTCATAGGCAGGCAAAGGGTCACTGAATTTTAACGAGAGAAGAGCGAATTTAATACAAACTTTTTGAATGCGTTCTATACGATTGATATGCGAGACTTGATGAGGCCTCCAGATAAAAGAAGCATAATCTAGCCTAGACCTCACAAAAGTTGTAAACAGAAGTTTTAGAGTATATGGATCAGAAAAAGTTTGGCTATTACGTCGGCTAAAAGCTAACATGGCATACGATTTTTGCACAATATAATAAATATGCAAAGATAAACTCAATTTTATATCAAAGCAGATACCTAAGTCCTTAACTTCGGACACGCATTTTAATTGTGTGCCAGATATAAAATAACTTGTAGAAATTGTGTAATGCTTTCTAGTAAAAGTGCAGTGAGAACAGTTATTAATATTCGAAGATAAGCGATTTTGGGAACACCAGACAGCACACTTATCTAAGACCTATTGGGGAGCATGAGAGTCATCATAGCTTTTTATTACCGAATAGATCTTAAGGTCATCTGCATATACTTAAAGAAATTTGGCTGCATAAAAACAGGTATCAATGTCATTGATAAACAGGGTAAAAAACAGGGGTCCCAAAATGCTACCCTGAGGAACATCCGAAGTCGCAATGAAAGGACGTGAAGAAACATTGTTAAACGCAACTACATAAATTCTTTTGGACAAATACGATTTAACCCATTCAAGAAAGATTGAATGAAATCCCAAACAAGCAAATTTCATAAATAATATATTGTGCGAAAGCCTTAGAAGAGTCAATATAAATTGAGTAAACTTGATACTCATTTTGAAAGGACAAAAAACAATTTTCCGTGAACACAGCGAGGTTGGTAACTGTAGATCTACCTTTAACAAATCCATGTTGATTAGGAGAAATCAAACTGTTGACAGAAAAAACTAACTTTTCTTTAATGATACACTCGAAGAGTTCAGAAACCGTGTATAGTTTAGAAATAGGTCGATAATTGTGAACATCGTTTTAGTTACCACTTTTAAATATAGGAGTGATTGAGGTTTTTTCCCAGTCATAAATAAAATCACCAGAAAATAGAGTCTTATTAGAGATTAACGTTAGAGGTACAACAAAAGTAGGACACATTTTAAGAAGTACAACTGACATCCCGTCAACATCCATGAGCTTAGACGGTTTTAGACAGGATAAACCTCTTAAGGCATCATCCTCCGTTATTTTAACACACCCAAACGGTGATCATATCCCTCAAATGTCCCAGCGCTGAGATGACTTTGTTCAATTTTGTTGATACTAGTTTTACAGCTTTAGCTTCTGAGCTCTACCTGGCTTCGCCATGCCTTTTGACCGTTATATTCACATATTCTTGTATTGTTCAAAAAACAAACTTACTGCTCGGAGTTTAGCGTGGACTGGTTGTACCCCAGCCAAATTGAGTGAATGGTTATCATAAGGAACGAAACCAGCTTGTTGTTTTATCGATAATTTTCATACTACCTATTCGACTGAGCATTAACGATTGTTTAGTGGCGTACGAATATGAACGTAAATTAACGCATGAAAATTGTAAAAAATAATCTGGAAATGTAACATATTAGTTAGAACTTAGTCTACGGAGTTTGTATGATGAGAAACGAGTAAAACGATGGTTAGGCGGAGCGGCGAATCATTTTCTGCCCCGGACGCTCAATGTTTGCGGTACGCCATTGCCGTCACCCTCAACCGACGCTACGTTACAAATACAATGGAAAGTGAACAAGTTTTGATTTTATGAACCCAACCGTTTTCTTAACTTTACGATAATAAAAAAAAAACACATGCATTTATTATTTTCTACAGCTTTCTTTTTTTCCCCCCAATTTCACTCATTTTGAATTTATTGTGTCAATCGGGCCAGCCTAACTGCGCTATCTGCTGTGAACTGGGTCACCACATAGCGCGCCTTGCCAGCGACAACCCAAAAGTCTCATGAGCCTTTCAGCGGCCACATCTTCTGCCATTTCAACTTTTATCCTCTGCAGGCTCCGTTCGCAGCCAGCCGCCGCATTAGTAACCTGCAACAAATACATCTACACTATATTGTAGTTTTATTTTTGTAGCGCTCTGGGAGTTGTCGTCGGTTTAGTTAGAGCACCTGGCTGCGCACGTTAGCTGTAAACCGTTGCCTTTGCACTTTGCTTTGTTATTGGCTTGCCGTTTTTTTTTCTTTAGTCTTGTTTTTATTTGTATTTTTGGCGCATCTTAATCGATTTGCTCTCACTCCATGCTCGTTTGTATTCATGGTGTATTGCTGCGTCTGCATTGCAATAAAATTGCAATTAATTTTTATTGACAAATATAACGAATTGCTACACAAACAACAACAACAAAAAATATGTGATTATATAAACAAAAATCACATTTTAAAGAAGCAATATTTAGTTTACTTATAATATAATTTTTTGCACGTTTTATGATTTGGCGCCCCTAGTGTATTTTATGCGTTTCTTCGTCGAACGAGTTCGTGTCTTAAATCTTTTGTTTTTTCAAGCTAAGCGAATTATTTAAGCAGACGACAACGGTGTGCAAAGTTATGGCGGTTTGAAATGTTAAAAAATTAGCAAATTTTATAAAATTTATTTTAATGCAAGAAGCTAATATTTTTGTGACATCTAGGTGCGATCTTTGAATATTTGTGAAAGGCAACATTTAAGCTTAGTGCTCCCGATCTCAACAAAAACCACAAGAAATATTTTTCAAAACATATTTCTATTGCTTAAAAAGTTCCTCGCCGTTGTTATAAATTCTCTTTGAGGAATAAATATACGAGCATTTTTTTTTTTTTTTGAGAAATGGAAACTGATTTTACAAATTTTAATAGAATTCAAAGCTTGAATCCTAAATTAGTTATCGTGAATGATGTATAAAAACTCGAAATACTTCCAATCAAGTATGTAAATAAATATTGCAAATGTTTCCTTTTTCCAATTTAACAGTTTTAATCTCAAACTCAACTTTCGTTGTTATTATTTATCGGCACAGACTTCAACACATTTTTATTAAACAAACAGAAAAAGCCGACAGACATTGTCCTGCGTAGTTTTTTATTTATTTTATGCTTTTGCACGAGTAATAGGAACACGCATTCCGATTTTTTCCTCATACAACTCGTATCGAATTGAATAAGTTTGACTTTTCAAACAGCTGGCAACTCTCATCGAAATATAGCTATAGAACTTCTTTCCAACGAAATGAACTTTTTGGCAGCCATATTTCTATATTTCATATAACTTGTGCATAATTTAATTAAGTTCGATTTTTCAAACAGCTAGAAGGTTGCCACCTGTTTATAGCTAAAATAAATTAAATTAATAAGCTAAATAAAATCTTACACAATGGGTATAAAAGAAAATAGGCTTAAGAAAACTCCATATCAAAAATGTTTTGAAAGAAGGTTGCCACCTGTTTAAATACAAATTAAGTTAAAAAAAAATAATAATAATAAATAACATTTTAAAATATGCGCCGTACTAAAAGTTTTATGAAACAATAATTTGAAAAATGTTGTTGGTGGGTGTTGTCACTTGTTAAAAAAAATAGTTAAAGTTATAAGTGCAAATCAATAATATGGATATCAAATGAAGAAGATTTAAGAAAGCATTGTAATGAAAATAGTCTTGAAGGGGTTGCCATTTACTTAAAAGACTAAGTTAAATTCAATTATTAAGTTACAAGAAATATAACGGCATGGATTTTAAAGGGAAAGGGCTTACGTAATTTAAAGAATGTTGCAGGGTGTTAAAAAATATGAATTTAATTCAATTTCTTAACCGACTGAAATATAGCAGTATTGCACTAAAAAGAAAGCGTTTATACGAAAATATTTTTGAAGAGGGTCGCCACCATTTAAAGGCCTTTGATTCAATGTAATTGGTAAAGTGCCGGAAACTCTATTATAATTTTTCTGTTACATATATTTGAATTCATAACATTATATCGAATGCGAAGCGAGCGAAGATGAACAAATATTTGTGGAAAACTTTGATATATTAAGATGTGGGATTCAAACGAAATAGGCTTAAATATGACATTGGCGAGGATTGATACCCCTTAGAAAAGGTTGATTCAGCTTAGTTAATAAGTTAAGTGTAGTATTACAATTTTGGGTTTTAAAGGGAGTTGCCACCTATTTAAAATTAATTTAATTTATTAACAAATTAACTGAGATAGTATTATTTCAGTGCCACATGAAAAAAACTGTAACAAAGCTTCACTTCGAAAATGATTTCAAAATGGTAAATTGAAATAATAAAAGTGTAGATAGTAACGAAAGGATTTAAGAAAGCTTGGTTTATGATTTAATTAATAAGCAAATTGAAATATAAAAATATTAGTGTTAAACGAGAGGATTTATAGAAAAAAAAACTTAAGAGGGCTTCCATGTTCTCCACAGATAGATTTAATTTAGTCCGTAATGTAATTGAAATTGATATGAAAAAGGGTTAGGAAATCTTAATTTTCAAAGTATTTTCAAGAGGGTTGGCATTTGTTTAAAATCTTAAATTCAATGTATAAAATAACTGAAACATTTATGTGAACCGACAGAGGTTTAGCGGGGGTCCGTCTTGGGGGATTTTTGGGGCTTGCCCAAACAGCAAATTAAATAAAAATTAATTATAACGTAAATGAAATGAAATGAATAGCACATTTACATACATATACATATTTATATATCCAGTTTTAATATGCACTTATTGGCTTGCATTTTTAAATAGATTTGTCACATGTAAAATAATTGAGATAAATCTATTAATTCTATATACTCAACGGCGCATACAGAAAAGAATTTTGTTGGGGATTTTACGCTTCCAAAGATATACATATCTCTAAAGAATACTGAAAATTCGGTATCTATTTATATATATCTATTTATTTGCATTTGAAATTTGTTTCTAAAAACCTCCAATACTTTAGAGCCTAATGCGAAAACAATTGGAACGAGTTCGAATTATTAATATTTTATGTTTTAGTTGTATAGCTGAAAATTTTTTGAAAATACAAGACAAGTGTAAGAGTATTATTCTTAGTCAATTTGAGCTGTAACTCTTTACAATTGGAAAGTCATGGAATACAGTAAAGTATTCAACAAGTTCCTGTTACTCAAAAAATTTATTTTAAACTTATGTAAATATATCATTTAAGTTAATGTTGCAATGCAATTATGGAATCAATTTAAAAAACATGTTGATAGTAATTAGTCTTATTTACAAAATGAAGTCCAAAAAGTTTGCGCTGAATTAAATACCACATGACACTGTCGAGGAAAAAAAAGTTATAGTCAATTTTGAAAATTCAAAAAAAATAGATGGTATAACTCTCCCAGTGTCGGGCCCAGCTCAAAAATCCTCGGGATAAATGATAGGTTTTAGAAAAAAAACTTTCAAAAAAATCGATTGGCGAATGGTTTTTGGAAATTCATATTTTGTATTAAAAACTTTTCAATTTTATCGAAATACGTGTTTTAATTTTCTTTTCAAATTTGTATTCTAAAAGTATTTTGAAAATCATGAATTGCAAACGAAAATTGCCCATGTGGTTAAATTTTTCGGAATGTTTTTCAAATATCTATATCCCGAAAACGCCTTAGCAAAAAAATGTTTACATCAGGGAGGCCTCTCTCAGTTGGTACAAAACTTGGAAACGCATAAGCCAAATAGTGTCGGAATAATATATAGCATTTTCATTTTAAATTAAACCTTTTTAAAACTAAATGAAACAATTTTAAACTAAACGAACCCTTTTTCAAATTAAAGGAAACTATTTGCAAAATAAGTAAAACTCTTTTCAAAATAAATGAAACTTTATTCAAATTAAATTAAACAATTTCTAAGTATATTCATTTAATTAAACAAACAATATGTTATAAAATATGAAATTAATGAAGGGCTTGTCCACTGGCCGCTTTCGGGATTTGGATGATCATGTCCATAACGTAATTCGAACAATCATTTTGACTAATTTGTGCGATATTTTCTTCAATTACGCTGACTATGTTATGATCAGTAGTTAAATCACTTAGTAATGATCGGTCATAGGATTTTAACTTAGAGTTACAAATGGCTCAAAGAAAAAGCATAACCAAATGATATTCTGATATTTTGCTGTTGTTGCTCCCGACAGATGGCACAACGCCGAAACCGGTTTGTCTTAAAACCAAATTTGACAAGGGATGGCGAAAATTCGTTCCAAAATACGTCATAACCAAATGGTTCATTAAATATATAACAATGGTTTAATTTAATTTGGAAATGGTTTAATTTGATTAGAATAAAGTTTAATTTATTTTGAAAAAAAATTCGGTTATTCTGAAAATAGTTTTATTTATTTTGAAAACAGTTTAGTTTAATTTGAAAATAGTTTTATTTATTTTGAAAATAGTTTCGTTTAGTTTGAAAAAGGTTTAATTTAAAATGAAAATGCTATATATTCATGGATATAATTTTTTAAGTTCCATAACTGGCACTTTATTTACATAAAATTAACAAGGAATTTAAACATGAAAAGCATCCTTTCAAATCATCAGTAAATGCTCAAGAAAGATTTCTTGAGATATAATACACTTTCTTCGCTTGAAAAATGAAGATCAAGTTTGCGGCAGGTATATCAAATACTAACGTCCAAACAAAAAACTACCAATTTTGCACTGCTTTAGCGGCATTGATTGCATTTCGCGCCATCTTTTGTATAACTTGACTAGCTGCAACACTCTGATATCCGCTACATGATGACCGCGGCGTGTGAATTTTCCGCTGGCAAAGCAGTGCAAAACTTGGATAGATTCTGTAATAGCACAGTTTTGAACTCAACTGATATTGCATAGTTGTAGCTTCAAGCCGGCAGATGTCGCAATGCTCAAGTTGCCGAGTTTTCGGAGTGATCATATTTGAAAATAAAATAAAAAAATGAATAGAATTCATAACATCTCATTTTAAATTATCACTATCCATCTTCGATCATTAATTGTCATAAATTTTGTTAAAATTGGAATAGTAAACATCAGTGATGGAAAAGTAGCTACAATTCTGCTTTGTTCGGCCTTTTTTTAACATGAAAGTACACTCGGTATATAGACCCTATTTAAAGTACATTTAAGGTGTGGCCAAATTATTTTTCAAGGAAATGTTTAAGTCCATGTTAATTTTCCCAGGTGGATTTTGGTTAAGTAAAATGAAACAAAAAATATTTACGAGAATGAGATTGGGAACAGAACATGTGAAGTCAGTAGATTAAAAAATTATCCAAATCAGCCAGTAAAAACTTATTGATCTGAAAACGTAAATATGAAATGGCAGGCACAAATAACTCTGTATATGCAAAAGCCCTTGGAATGATTTTTTTAAGGGGTTCGAATTATTTAAGGGTAAAAAAACTTTGGTTTTTTGAAGTCTTATCTTTAGAATAAGAAACACTGTAGAAAATTCTTTCAAAGAGCGTATTTTAGTGCATATCTGAAAGTTTTTTTTTTTTTTGATGTTTGAACTACACAAAAATGCTGAAAACCGGGGGAGGATTCCATGTTACAGTGGAACGTGTCGCAGCTGAAACCGTCCATTGGCATGCAAAGTATCGTCCGTAATTCTTAATTGTAATAGTGAATATAAATAACTTGTTAATTTGTATATTTTCTTACTCTATATAAATCCCAGAAAGCCAATGAAGGCTAAAAAATATTAATTTTTTTTCTATGTTTAAGCTTTAAAAGCGATTTTCAAAATAAAATTTGCATATATTCACTTATGAAAATTACAAAAATCAATATTCGTATTTCTAGTTCAAAAAGAACAGTTCAATCAGATTGATGGTGAGATAGTTTTGGCGCAATCGTGCATGCCAATTGCAAAAACATGGTTTTCAAAAAACGCGCCTCAAAGTTTTGATAAAATCCAACACGTGGGCGACGCGCTTTTCTATTACCTAAAATATCTTTTGAACCACTTCGGAATCAAAGCTAATATTTTGCAGATACATATTTATTTAGAAAGCTTTGGAAAAGATTAAGTAAAACAAACATTGATTTTTTCGATTTAAATGATCCCTGCTCATATAACGATAATTTGAAAAAAAATATCAAAAAATTCGCGATATTTAAGTCAGCACTAAAGACACTTCGTTCAAATTGAATATGAAGGATGGGCCTAGACTAACAAATGCACCGAATCTCTGAAACCACACTGCAAAACTGTACCAAATTTAATATTTACAATGATGTTGCGCAAGCAAACACACGAAATAAAAAAAAAATGGTAAGAGGCGTGGCACCATCCACTTTCGAACTACTAGGTATATTCCAAAAACTATGCCACCAAAATCCACCAAATTTGGTGCACACGTTGCATTTCAAGTCAGTAAGCAAAATTTCGAAAATTGTAAAAATCGTACAAAAAGCATGCGCCAACTCTTATATAACGGCAAAAAAAAACTCCGATACTTATTAACTATACAAGGTAGTTTGCTCAAATTTGATAGACAAGATTGAGTTTGTGAATGGCATATATTGTACTACATGGGATCATAAGTGTTTGGAATGGCCATGATAGAAACGAAAGGCATGCAACCTCTCATATAACAGTTATTTACAAAAAAAAACTTGAAAAATACTTTATTTAAGCATAAAAAGTTTTTCAAAATAAAGATAATTAGATTCTATTTTATATGCATTCTGTAATTCTCTGTTGATTGAACCCAACCCATCAAAATACTATACTACTCTTCTTATGAGAAGAACAGTACCAAAATAAATGTTTTAAATTGGTTTCCCCTACTTAGTATTGTGGCCTGCATTACTTTCGTTTTCCATGCGTATTTTTAACAAAAATAAATAGCCGCTGTAAAAAAAACTATACTAGCCATTAAAAACTCAAAATATTTTTTTTTTGCATTTTGGGTTGTGCCCAAAATTTATTTAGTAGTTGTCATCTTTATTTTTTTTGTATATTTGTGTTGAGGTAGATATTTAAAAACTAAGCTAAGATAAACTTACACACTAAAGATTAAGTCTAAAAGCAAAACAAACAAACCGGAAGACATTACTAAACCTAATAATATTGCCTACTACTTAACCAAAAACTTAAACTAGTTATTATTTCTAGGTGAAATGGAAGACAAATGTTAACAAAAAATAATAACAAAAAAAATAATAAAGTTAATAAAATGTATTGCATCTTGTTACATAAAAATCACATTTTAGTTACGATTTCCTTAATGCTATTAGCGCGATCGGCTAAAAATATGCGTTCACCAATTGCCGGCGATCTCCACCACTTGTTACAATCTCGGATAAACGCCCGCATAGTGCAAAAATTTTTCCAAAAAGCAGCTACGCTTCGGCGGCAGATCCAAAATGGCAACGCAAGAGGCAATCAAACCTGGTACGAGTACTCGCACATTTTGCCGATGACTAACAGTTGACAAGTCTTGAATATTATAGTTACTTTTTGTTGCTATTATATGGATATAGTTCTTGTCACAGTACCTCATCTACGAACACTTCGCCTGAATTTTGGAATTTGTTGTGTTCTTTAAATTGTTTTCCTTTGTACTCCTGACATTTTTGTTGGGACCTTTTAACCAACATCAATGTCCGAAAGTACATCAAAGTCGCCGCATCACCGATCCCACAACCATCAGCACATGTAAGTATAATAGGCAGGCAAACCGTCTGGAAAGTAAGTGTATAATGCTGGATTACATGACCGTTGATACGGCTCCATCTCCACTTCATCCTCCTCCTCTCATCTTTCTTTTCCTCCTCCTCCTCTTCCGCTGTGCACCTGATTTCACTCAAATATTTTTCGTACACACTCAGCTTCCAATATTTTTTTTTTGCCAATAGAGGCCGCAATTGTTGATCAAGATTGAGTAGCTGTTGATCTGTTGCTTGGGGAAGAGACCGCCATCTCGCTCTCCTTACACACACGATGTCACATTTTTACCCATTGCTCTCGCTCGCAAACTGCATTCGCCTCAATTCTATTGCTCACTGAGTTAGTGTCTCGATGATCTCTCTCTCCAGTTTATGTTTGAGTTTGGTGAATTAACTCAGCAAAAGATAAAATTTTACTATTAAATCGATATATAAAATTAAATATAACTTTGTAAAACTAAAAAAAAAATGTTTAAAGCTTTAAGTTGACGTTGAACGTTAGCGATCGCTTAGAGCGACCGTCACGTTCTTGTGAACGATGCACTTGAAGTGTATGCCTTTGCTGGTCCATCGACGTCCTTATATAGTCAGAGAAATCCCATAAATACTCGTAGCCTTGACTTTGCTCTATGAGCTGCGCGTTTTCCACCCCTAACAATCATTACAAAATACACATTTAGCTCACGCATGCGCTCTATCGGCTTTTCTCTTTCTCTTTGCCTCTTTTTCACTCCTTCACATACTCAGCGTCGTCTGCTCATTCGGTGTTCTATTATTTGTATTTGTATTGTAAGTGGTAGTAGTTTCCCCGAATTTCAAACCGTCATATAGGGGTTGCTGTGCTGCATTGTTGTTGTTAGTTAGTTGCTGCAGGTTTGTACATTTTGGCAGTGCAGGTCAACAGCAACAACCTTGAATCAGCAGCGCCTTCACATAATCCAACACTGTTGCATTTGAGGTATACATTTTACACCCTCGATAGGTTTTCTTGTGTTGCTTCTTGTAATCTGTGTGTTGCTTTGTTATTGTTTTTGCTTATTTTTATGGGATTTTGTACGATTTGGAATTGCTTTGGTGTCGTTAAGTCGCTGCGCCTAAGTCGGGTCATCGCTGCGTAGGCCAACTTCATCTGTAGCTTCACTGGAATTCTTGCCGCACGAAGGCCAAATTCTATACAAACCTATTACATTTAGATGTATTTGTGTTTTTTTATGTACATATGTACATATGTGTAGTTTTTCTTCCTTTCATTGCTTGCATAGATATGGAAATTATGAACGTTTTTGTTTGTTTCTCATGAAAATGTCTGGATATTTCATATTTTAATCGAATATTTGACGCACGTGAAATTTCCTAACAACGTGCTTAGAATTTTAAGTGATATTTTTAATACTAGGCAAAATTTTAATATTACAGTACTTACTTAGTGGGCGCAACTCACAAACACCAGCGATCATAACGGTTACAGCTTTTATTTAAAAAAAAACTTTTTAATCGTTATCTGTTGAGTTATATATTTTGCTCATAAAATAGTCGTTATTTTTTTACTTTAATTTTTTGCTCAGAAAGTACAACTTAATTTGTAGGGCATTTTCAGTAAAAATAAAACTCCAGAAATAAACATATATTAAACTTTATTTCTTTTTAAATAAAAAAAATTATAATATTAATTTGTGAGCTCAAGGCCAGTGTATAAGGAAACATGTCGCTGAAGGTAGACACCTTGCTACAAGAAATATGTTGTTGCCCTCATACAAGTAACATTTCCCTTTCCCCATGATTATTTGAGTTGAAATTTGAACAAAAATCGTAAATGACTTAGCGCGGCCGAGTTCCTTTTTCCAAAAATGTTATGTCAAATGGATCTCATGAATATAACAAAAAATTAATTTAAATTACTGCATTATTACTGTAAAAATATTTAACTGTAAAATACTATTTATTTTCTCATATAGAATAAAGTGCAATGAAATAAAGTGCGATAGCATAAATTGTATTTTTGCACAAAAAATATGCGGTGAGAATAAAAAAATACCGACAAGGTTATTATAAATGGTTTCATATCTTATAGTCCATGTACTATTTGTAGAAAAACTAATCACTCACAGTTTATTGTTTTATATTTATTTATTTATTTACAACAATTAATCATAATACATACTCATAATATTATAACTAATTAACACTAGGAGTGCTGGCTGCCTGGGCCTTCGACTCTCTCTTAAATAAAGATAGCGATACACCACGCTATCTGTTCGTTCTTATGTTTTTTTTTTATACTCGTATTACAATGATATAAAAATTGAAACTGCGATTGGTGTTCGGTGGACTTATGCAAACGATGCTTGGCTTATATTAGGTTATATAAATTCACAGATTTTAAATATGATACAAAAGTGCTTATATTTAACGTGTTGATATCAGCCAGTAATGAAGTTTATTGTTTTATAGTAGGAAAATTTTCTAGCAGTAAATGTTGGCCAAGTTGGCTCAATCGCCAATTCCAAGGAGTGCTATAAATATTAAAGTTTTCAACCAACACTAATTCTTTATGATTTTCTCAATATACTTTGTAGGTTTCAGAAGTTAATAGTCGTCACAATTTTATGGTTTCTTCTGTCTATGTATAGGAACTTTAAAGCAACACCTCATATCTGAACAAACAGTTGTATGGGAGTCATAATTTATAGAAACCCGATGTCGATGAATTTATTTGAAATCTTTTTATTCATCAAAAGTCTAAGGAGTACCAAATTTTACGTTTTTGACATTTCCCTTTTCTTTTCCTTTTAAAATTTTCTACCTCGTGTTCTTAGCTGTGTTTGGTGTAGGAGTTATAATGTAAAATCTCATACCTGAACAATCAGTTGTATTGCAGCTATATGTATGTATATGGTCCGATCGTGTCGGTTCCAAAAAATGATTAATACTTTTTAAAGGTAAATCTCCGTACCAAATTTCAATTAGATATCTCTGATGGAAACAGACACACGGTCAGACGGACGGACCGTCCTGGTCCAGAGCATTTTGGTTTACTTGGATCCGTGCGCAGGATTTTTTCCCGGGGGGTTTTACATTTTGTTCTATAAAATGGAAGAAATTCTGCAAAGAACCCCAATATTCTATAGGTGTGAATAAAAATGTATTTACTTACTATTTCATAAATAGGAATAAGTTAAAGTTACATAACTTCGAAAGAATTATTCATTTAGTAAATTAATGCGTCGGAGTAAAGAAAAAAGTCGTCCAATACTGCGTTTTCATCAACTTTTACGTCTCAGTGAATATTAAGTGCAGCCAATTCACTCATGGTAGACCGAAAATAATATTATAATTTAAGAATGGTATTGCAGGCTTTTTCATCTATAGTTGGAGTTTTCGATGAAAAAGGACATACGAAGCTCGAAAGCTATTTTACAGTGATTTAAAAGACGGTCTTCAAGATTAGTTACGAATAAATCCAGACTTGATATGTAATGAGAAATCCGATCTCCTCGTTGCACCGATGATTGTGACGAGAAGTTATTCTGGGTTTCTTCACTTCGATATCGTATTCTATACAAATCTGGCCTTTTGGAAAATCCTTCTGAAATATTCTTCTGCATCGTAATCTTGATTATCAGTTTGCACCTTTGCTCGTCTCAATGATAAAGCTTGAGAATGCATCGAATCCAGTGCTTGCAACGAAACCTGGAAACCTAAGGTTTTAACGGCTTTTAGAAGCTTAAACGCTTCAGCAGTTATTCTTGAATCTGTCCAGGTATTCAAGATGTTTTCCAAAGAGTTTCACTACCCCCGATTCATAGGAATGTTTCAATTTAATCTTTGAATCATTTTAAAGACTTTCGCTTTTAGAAATTGAATCTTACAGTGCGAGTAAACGTTTAGAATAATTGAAAAAAGTGGGCACACTTCGGATTGTGCTTAGAGAGTTTCTGACCGGAACAATTTTATATGCATCACTAACGACCAAATTGCAACTATGCTGCACAATGCGAATACATAGCAAGTTTGTATTTTTCCTCCTAATCGTATGATTGTGCTCCGTGAGATTCTCAATTCATAGCGCTATCATTGTCGTAACATTTGAGGATAAACTTCCCCCCGGGCCCGGAGTTCTCAAAGGGGCCTGTATTTTTCAAGAAATTGAGTGAATAGTTAAATCAAAGCTCGAAAAAATCACTTTCCAAATAATTGAAGATTGGAGAATTTTAACCTGCATGTTCAAAAACTTAATCATGATAGCGAACAGACTTCGAAAGAACTGTTTTTTAATTAGTCAGATCGATAAATAAATATTTGAATAAGATGTTCCTGTCTTCTTGTTAACTGTCAAGTCCTGCTATCCCTATATTCGTATATTCCGATATAATCTGAATAAATATTTCTGACCAAAAGTCTATATACAAGAACTGATAAATACATTCCATTGATTTTCGAAATCGTATAAAAAAAAAATTTGTTTCACCCAACATCAACTATAAAGCAAATTCAATACAGATGTGATGAACTGATGAGAGCAAAAAACGTCGTATTTGACTTATTCCTTGAAACCATTGAAGTAGTAAGTAGAAAGATAGTTGATGAAATTGATGAAGTATTCGAAACTTTTATGTAGAAAGGGGGTCCCACCTCTTTACCCCTGGGCCCGGATTTCCTCTCGGCGGCCCTGCGGGTATGCGTATATATATATGTATGTATATATATCTTCTTCTTTTAAAACTTACAAACACCGGACCAATATACCAATACCATTTCATTAATTTTATGTATAAAAATACATTCTCAAACAAAGTTTATTCATTAAGTGTATCTCATAGAAGTTTTATGTAACTTAAAGACCGTACATATTATTGTTTTGTAAATAATTCAATATAATAAATATTTGATGATTCCGCCAAGGCATACTTTTTCAAACAGCCTTGAGCTCATTTAGAACTGAAATATCTTTATGGGCATTTCATTTTCTTCAGAATATAGCTATTAGCCCATCGTTTATCGCGTAGGGGTATCTTTAATTTAAAAAAATACAAATTAATATGGCACCTTCTTCTACGAGTTAATTTTTTAGTGGGCATACTTGTATAGCTCCAAGTGCTACTATTGCATACTATTGCATATTATATACATCCATAATTATTGTAAAAGACAGTCAGAGAAGAGAAGAGTTATGATGAAATGGTTGGCGACATCGAAAATAACAAAATAGTATGAAGAAGAAAAAAACAATTGAAGGTATTTCGTAAACTTTTTCATAGAATGTGGCTTGGAAAGTTACCACACCGACCACATTAGTAAGCGTTTTTCTGGGTATTTTCTAACCAGAGTTGGACATTTTTGTACTACGCCTAAATTGCACTGTCTATACATTAATAGTTAAAATCCAAAATTCATTAAATATCAGTGAAAATTTTGTGATACTAATAACAATTCACATTACCATGAAAATTTTAGTGAAATATCATCTTTACCTAAATACATTTGAATTTGTTTTTTTTTTTTCAGATACAAATATTTCTTGGTGTATAGGCGGTGTATTTGTTGTAGTTGTTGCAACAGCATAAAATATTCCGCATACAATTTTGGGGAATGCTGCTAACGGAACAGCCCTTGGCCGGATATGTATAAATCCGGGTCGTTCCGGTATCGAAGAACCGACTGTCGTGGGAACGAATATAGGCGGTGTAATTAAATAATGTCATCGATCTATGTTTGAATTTTTTTTCTTTGCACTCTGTCTCCAGACATCAAATTGAAATTTTTAAAAGTCTTGCAAGAAAGAAAGTAGTGAAAGATAAACTGTAGATGTTGTTCGAAATAAAGTTGAAGAATATGCGCTGGAGTTTAAAAGACCGCCGGCAAGGGAAGAAAATAATTTACAGCCCGCCATAAGTGTTAATATGTATGTATATTATTCCTCGAACTCAATGACGATTGAAATCTACCTTCGAAATTATTATAAATAATTTACTTTTTCAAATGAAAATCAATATATACAGATGGTTTGACAACCTTTCCCATGAATTCGATTCGAAATGACATATTTGATGTCTCCGCTTTCGTTTTCACATTTACATACATACATTTTTTTGATTTTAATCCGGCCTTTTCTGTCAGTGAAATAAAAAGTAAATGGCAAAAGTCGCTGAAGTTTACATTTTTTTTCGATTGGAATATATTTTTCCTAAATATTCCTGTATACATTCAGGTCTTACTCATGACATTTTTGAATTAGTCTTTCGGGGTTAACCTTTTAGTCCTTTTTTGAATTTAACGCAAATAATAAAAAACTCATACGATTTGTCATGGGCAAACCATAAAATTCGTTTGCCTCCGCCCTTAAACTTTTTTTTGAAATGCACATAATTTCCCTAAAAACTGATCGATTTTGATAATGCAACTTGGAAAATGTTCGAATTTAGTTGAGCATTAAATGCAATAGAATTGCCCACTCGTGTTCAACATTTTTTGTTTGCAAAACTGAAAGAATGTACTTTTTTTAATGTAATTTCTCGAAAAGTCAATTTTTTTTAAACAAAAACATTGTAAAACGGAAGAATACATTTTTCAAGATTAATTAAAATTGCCGAAATTGTCGAGTAAATTTATAGCGGTAAAAAAAGTATGTTTTATCATTTTGACCAAGAAACAACATATTCAAGTTTCATGCAAAAAGGAAAAACATGACTCGAATGGACCGGTTGTCTTGAAATGGAAAAGCTCCCATGGAATACCCAAAAGAGTATTTATAAGTGATTATTATTAAATGAACTTATTTAAAGTACAGCATAATAATCTACATACATACATGCAATACATTGCAAGCGACAATTTTTAAGCTCATCGGCTGTTTTAAGTAAAAAAAAAAAATATTTGGTAAAAACAAATATGTTGTTGCAGTAAACCTACCGTTTATCCGAAATATAAGAAAACTATAGCTATTTCTCAAATTTTTCCATAGCTTTACGCCACACTAATTCACTTTCACAGAGATTTTTTTTTACATCACATAGTGTAACTCGGAGCAAGTAAGAAATGAATAATGTTTTCATAATTTTAATGTGGCATAATTAGAACTCTCTACTCAAAAAATGGTGTATTTGGAATAAATTTCCTAATACTTACTTTTATTCTTCAAGTTGTACTATGTTATAATAAATAAATTGCTTTACAACCAAAAGCAGTGTTGTGTTACTGAAAGTGTTGAATTAAAGGTTATGTAAAGGTTTAGTGATAATGTAATTTTTGTTTGAAATGCCGTTTTTTAACAACCAGTGCAACAAGAAGTAGTGGTAGTGAAATTCTTATTGCATTTATTTTTTTAGTGCATTATGCCCAACCCTAAAACTATAGACCATTTTTCTTAATTTTTTACTCGGGCATTGTTTGCTCAAACTGCTCATATAAGTGAAATAAGTCATCAGCTTTTTCGAACCATTATTATTAAAACATAGCCGCGGAAGATGTGTTTATGCATTCGGCATTTTACGAACAAAAAAAAACCATTCCAGAACAAGCACGAAAAAAGCAGTGTGGATGTGAATGCTGTCCTTTGGAATTTATACAGGAAATATGTAAAATATGTGCCCAGTACAAGAAAGTTATGTATTTGTACAAGGCACTGCCAAAAGAATTTGTATGGAATGCGTAGTTTAAAAAACGTAAAACTTTGGCCAGCGAATTTCTGATGCTAATTTTGCTTTCTCCGTCATTTTTGTTAATACCTTTTTTTTATTTTTAAAAGCTTTAAAGCCGTAAAAATAGTATAAACAAAAATTTACCACTTTCGATCTTTTTATATAGTATACTATAATTCCGCATGGCTTATGGAGTTCTTTGTCTATAAGAAATTGGTTTTTCACTTAACTGAATGGCTTGTTTTTTGTTTAACACATATTGAAATAAAATTTGTTTTAAAGTAATCTAATAAAATAAATTGAATACAGCTGAATTGGATGGGGAGTGAAAAAGGCGGATCATATTACTGAAATAGTATCGCGACGAGCGGGTTAAAGGATTTGTTATAACATACACGAATTTTATTTTAGCTGGCTTTTTTTATTTAGCTTCATCGTCAGTACTTTCGTTTGGTATAATATGATCGAGCACACTTTCGTTTAACCATTGGAATTCATTTGTAGGAGCATGGAGTTTATTCTGCGAGGAGCTCTCCCTCAACCCTAAACTTAGGCTTCCGGACTATTGTAGTGTGTTTCAGGCGGAGGTAGTAACAATCACTGAGGCAGCCGATTGGCTACTCACCAAAGTAATGCCCTCTAGACGGGCAAACATTTATTCTGATAGTCAGGCCGCTATTAAGGCCTTAGGATCGCTAAATGTGATGTCAAAACTTGTCGGGGAATGCCTGACTTCTCTCTCAGTCGCCTCGGAATACCTCGATATTGGACTAATTGGGATACCGGGCCATAGCGGCATTGCAGGAAACTGCATGGCTGATGAGCTCGGTCAGCTGGGTACCCTGGAAGTTATCACTCCATGCAGGGAGAGAGTGGGGGGATTCTTTGGCTGACTACGGACTTCCCTTGGATAGATGGGCTCTTTGCCGACTCAGCGAGCGCTGGGAAACTGCCACAATATGCAGAATCGCAAAGGACCCTCTGGCCGAACGTGGAATGTGGGCGCTAGTAGGAACTGTGGTTGCTAACAATCCGGTAACTCTCAATCCTCGTAGAAGTTTTGACTGAACATTGCCCGATTGGTTTCATGCGGTTAGGTTGAATATAGTCTCTGATCCTTTCTGCCGCAACTGTTTGGAGAATGATGACTCATCATTTCATTTTCTGCTCAGCTGGCCTGCCTTTGCGAGACTGAGATTCGGTACGCAACGTTTCTCTGGTTAACCTTTCTTGATTCCGATTTACGTTACCGTTCAAATAAATGGTGGTATCACAATGGACTTCTTTACTATGTCTAAATGAATTCCCCTTTCGGGGACTACTACATTAACTTAACCTAACCTAAAAGAAGTTTCCTCGAAATTCCTCCAAAGACATGGTTGCCTAAAATGAATAAAAGATTTGACTCAGTTTGAGGAAAATACATTTCCTTAATTTGTAGTAGGTTTTTCTTTATTTTTAGGAAAAATGAACTTATCAGGAGGATTTTTTTAATTTCTTGATTTTTCCTCAATTTCATGGTGTAATAAAAACAATGTGAAGTCACTTAAAGGGTGATGGTTGTAATTTAGAAACCTTCCGCATGCCAGCCTTAGAGTGATGCCAACTCTATTTAATTCTGGGCAAAATAGAAAGAAAAATGGAGCAGACATATTATTTTTAACAAGTTTGCCAAGAAAGTATACGTAGGTATCATTGTTTCTTCGCTTTTGTTTTTCTTTCACTGTTCCAAGGTGTATCCATAGAAGGTGATAGCAAGATAACCTAAGCGAATCCGCTGTGTATTTTGTTTGTGTAATTTTGTGAGCACAATGTCAAACTCTGAATTCGCCCAGTATACTTATGTATTTTGTTTGTGTAATTTTGCGAGCAAAATGTCAAAAATCTGTATTCGCCCTGGAGTGTCATGTCAAAATCTGGCATAGCAAATGTAGATATTGAAAAGAAATTTGATTTGATTGGATAACACCACCTTGTATAAATTCGCCTTGCACTGTTCGTTTTAAAATTAAAATTCATATTTTGAAAATTTTCGATCACAAAATTTATCCGCAAATAGGAAAATGTTCGCCAAAGTCTAGCGAATATTTTTGTTGTAAGCTGGCAGAGTTATTTAATGCTATAATATGCAAGATTTTCAATCGCACAGTGAATCACAAAGAGATCGCCGTATGTGTTCAACATCCAGTGATGACTCCATCATAGATTTCAATAATTTCGGTGATAGGAAGACAAGATTTCGATGAAGACGTGTTGGTAACACAGATCATAATCTTGAGCACTAAGAGCAGTCAGTGTAGCTGACGGTGGCGCTGACATCAGACTGAAGCCGAGCCGACTGCTGAATAATCGGAGTTAACTCCATCTGACTATAATGAGGCAGCAGAATGCCCTCAATACAAAACGAAAGTCACAAATTGCGATATCCACTGTTTGTTATATATATTATTGACTGGGTTTATTGCACACAAAAAAACATGATCTGAGTATTTAAAGCTGACTTCTTCTTCTTTATTAGATTATCTTTATTTATCATTTGTTTTGAAAAAGTATAGACAATGGTAATTAGTCATTAAATGAGTTCTTAAAAAATAATGAAATTTATCGGTAATCATTATAATTTATAATAACTATTTAACAGCTCTGTTATTAATACATGCTGAGTAGCACTTATTTATTTTGGCGTCGCAAAAGAGTGTGTATATGGCGTGGAATTCATTAGCATCTCAACATTTTGCACCTCAAATTTCTTGCATGCGTCACCATTGTGAATACCTCTTCGAATATCTCATTGAATCTGATACC
Organism: Anomoia purmunda; assembly: GCA_951828415.1. Classification (NCBI taxonomy): domain Eukaryota; kingdom Metazoa; phylum Arthropoda; class Insecta; order Diptera; family Tephritidae; genus Anomoia; species Anomoia purmunda. Next base: position 97,974,000 of record OX639996.1, read on the forward strand.
ACCGCCGTCGCTGCGAATGATTACAACATGTAGAGCGATATAAACCAGTTCCACGAGAATGCGGTCGAGTATATCCTTAGTATATTATGCGCAAACTTCAGTTACCTTCCTATGGAGCCCCCAGACAATATTTTAACGTGGATTGTTGAATTGTCGAAAGGCGGGTTAATAAATCCTAATTGCGATGTTGTGAAGGAGTTATTGTTGCTGGAAGTAATTTTTATAAAAATAAATGGGGCTTAAATTTATTACGGTCAAAACTATGTACAAGAAATGCTTAACAACTTAAAAGGTTCCCTGATGACGCAAAATTTAAAACAATTTTTTTTTTATGCAGAAGGCATTTCCGAAAAAAGACAAAATATTTGAATAAATCTTCAAATCACTGGAAATAATGGCCAAAAAGTAATAAAAACAATACTAATTTATTCCCCCTTTTTTCTACTTTCAAATGCAAAAGTGAGGTTATGTAAGTGGCATCACTTTATTTCATTACACCGTGCTCAATTTGCAGAACTCCGAAATAAGAGTTTTTTCCCAAAAGGAAATGAAACAATTGAGTTTTTATTTTATTTATATTTTTGGCGAATTAGAGTTATAGGTTTTTAAAAATACTTTGGTTTCACTAAGATCATACTGTTTACAATGTGAATATGAACAGGAGGATATCTTATATAAAGTTTATGTTAAGAAATTTCAACTCTATAAATTTGTTGTTTCTATTTTTGGGTGTCAAATGATGGCGCCCCAATATTTGTTTTGGTTTAAAAGCACTAGCAAAAATCAAAATTATTACTAATATTAAGCCGAAGTAGCCATGTGTGTATCATGTGCGCGATTCATCCGGTGGGTCCCGGGTTCAAATCCTGGCCGGCGCATGTAACATCAAAAATTATAGAAAACTTTTTTCTAGTAGCGATCGCCCCTCGGCAGGCAATGACAAAGCTCCAAGAGAATTTCTGCCAGGAAAACAAAAACTTCTCACGAAAATTATCCACCGTTCGAAGTCGGCGTAAAACTGTAGGTCCCTCAATTTGTGTTGCAACATCAAAACGCACACCATAAATTGTAGGAGAAGTTCCGTCAAACATCAAGCTATGGTGTAGGCTAAATTAATGTTATTATTATTGAGTAAATTTAGTTTCTCAAATTAATGACACAATGTTTTCAGCGTGAATCTGAATTAAGAGAAAAGTTCTCATATTGTGGTACTTTTCATTTTATTAATTAAAAAACAGTAACTCTAAAATAAGGAAGTTGACTTATTGTTTTAGGGAAAAAATTTACTAGCTGACAGATTGAATTGCAAAATTCCAAATCATAAGCATTCTCTATACTCTTTATATGATTCAATTTCGTAATAGTTTTCGGAGTAGATGTTATCATATTTAGAGCGATAATTTTAATGGCAAGCTAAGTTCATAGCTTACGTCTTTCTTAGTTCTATGTTTTTTATTTCCTTCAACTTAAGTGCTGCTATAGAGACAACAAAATACTACCATTAACCGCTTTCCACACCTAAACGGCGGTAAATTTACCTTCAAATTTTGACTACACCTTTATAAATATTAGCATAACGCCGAATGCTTGGACATAGCTCAAGTCATATTAGAGTGCTGCCGAAATCGGCTAAAAGTGACCAAAAAACACAAATTTCTCTGATACTTAAGCGCTTAAATAGCATTTTTTCTTTTATTAATTCAGCTGCTGCTGAGCAAATTAGGTGGCTATTTAAGTGACTTTGCCGCCACAAATTGCTTGGCTGTATAGACATATTGAATTTTTGCATCGCGCTACTGTTCCATGTAGTTACAAATCATTCGATTTATGCTGCACAAATTTTTGCTTGTTCATACAAATTAAACATCGCTACTGCTGACTTCTTAGAAAAACAACAGCAAATCTGCTTAGACCGACATTATTGACTTATTAATTTTTGTCTGTTGCCTAAATAAATACGAGCAGCAAAAAGTTAATGAGCATCATTTGCTTAGCAAAAATATTTATTTGGGTAGAGGAAAATATTCTTTTGCTAAAATGTATTATTTTTGTTTTGTGAACAAACAAGAAAACTTATCGAAAAAATGTGTATTCATCTAAATATGAGATGTGTATTTATGCGCTGCACATTAGGCGCTTCATTAGCTTGCTTTTTTTCTTTCTTTTGGGCATTATTGACATAGTACATTTGTGCAAATGCAGTTGGTGTTTATGGCAGTACTTTTCTTCGTTTTTTGTTTATATTGAAAAATTTATTGCTTCAAAGGATGCGCATTTGAGCGTTTGATGCGCTTATTTTTTTAAACAGCTCAAGAGGCAGATGATTTTGAACCAATAGAAAACCTGATGTGAAAGCCTTGTGCGAAGGGTTTGAGTCTTTCTGGGGTGAAATTAGACGCATGAAAGCGTTCTCGTTGTAAATGGTTGCTATTGGAAATAAAACAAGTTAATTAAAAAATAATTATAATAATTTAAAAAAAATTTTTTTTTGCAATTAAAATGCACCAAATAGAATAATTTGTTTGTATTTTTGAAAGTAACTGGCAAAAAAATTCCGCGGACTCGAAACTCATTTTAGAGCCATGGTTCCTTGGGCAAAAATACTCGGTACGATCCATAGTGCCTGAATCGCGATGATGCCTTGAACTTTTTTTTTCAGCGCCACACAAGTTGACCCACCCTAATATATATAAATATATATATATATGTAAATAATATATTTCATAACAAAATCATTTAAAGTTCACTTTTACATCATTTTCGTTTTTCAAACTATTTAAAATTAACTTCACACAAAGAAGACATTGACTAAATAGATTAAATAGTGAAGACCTTAATTGCAGACCTCTGTATATGTACTAAGGTACATCACTCCCCTAGTAAAAAAAAGTCGGTACTCTTTTCTACGGGAATTAAAAAATTACTTTAAATTAATTATAACTTAAGGCTTCGCCCAAATACTTAGAAAAAATATTAAGAAACTGCCTACGAAAATGGAAAATTTTTTTTCAAAGAATTCCTCAAATCTTAGAACAGTTTCATCTTAAAACGCTTGCATAAAAAATGCCTCGTAATCTAAAGAGATTTATGGTGTTGGTTTTTTTTTTTGGTTTTTGAAAAAATTTGTCAAAATTTCACCGATTTAGACTTATAAATAAAATATCATTGGGAAGGTTTTTTTCTTCCCCGCAAATCTCAATATTATGATGGCATTGTACAAATGTTTTAATATTTTTATGCAGATCTCTTATACATAGAATGTTTTATCATCTAGACGGGTTTTTTTGTTCAAAATATTTAAAAAAAAAACTATTTATATATACCTTAAACTCCATTTTTGGAGGTAAATTCCAATAAGTCCAGCTCACAGTTAAATATTTTGGTTGATGCTTTAAAATATAATGAATTTTATAACTTTGATGGAAAACCAATACGATTTTTTTGTAGTAAATATTACGAACTGATTAACTGCTGTTTTTCATTTTTGTTTTTTTGCCTCTTTCTGTCCGTAGAAGGTCTGTAAAGAAACAAATAGAAAAATGTTCTTACCAGATATGTAAAACTTCAACACAAAAAATGTATTAACAAACAACATAATAACGAATGTTTAAATAATATTTAATTCGAAAAAAATGGATTAGGGTTGTCACCTTTTCGAAAAAAATACAAAATATAACAGTACGGATATAAATAAGACACCATATTTTAAGTTAGGGTTGCCATTTATTAAAAAAAAATTAAAAAATGCGTTAGCATGAAATGCTGCAATGGCTTTTGTTTGAAAAAAATGTGTATAGGGTTGCCACCTTTCGGCAAAAATCGTATAACAGTGTAACCGCACGGATATCAATAGAAACGTCAAACAGAATTAAATTAAATGATTGGTTTTATAGGGTACATGTTGTTGAAAAAAAGGTTTGAAGCTACAAATATTTTTAATAGTTGAATTTCATTTAGTTATACACAACTTATATGAAAAATTAAAATATATGTGTCGAACGGTTCCTCCCGGTTAATAGCCATATTTTGTAGAGAGTTGCCAACTGCTAGAAAAATCAAATTTATTTAAATAATACAGAAATCATAGTAAATATTAAAATACGGAAGTCAAAGCGTTCGTTTCACTAAAAAGAAGATTTATAACTTTTAGGAGGGTTGTCACTAGTTTTAGAAGTTAAATTTAATTAAATTATACATATGTTTTATGTAAGAGAAACCTAAATGTGTTTTCTTTTACATATCCAAAAGCAATTAATAAATAAAAATATGCGTGACAACATCTGCCGGGGTTTCTAGTTAAAATTTAATACAATTCTGATCAATTAACATGCAAAGGAAAAAATGCAATAGAATGGTTATATAAATAACATCATAAGCTGCCGTGTAATAGCGTAGAAACAACTTTCAACATCGTGAAAAAAAAGAAAATATATATGTAATAAAAAAAGTTTCATATGGGAATGACTTTCGAATATGAGGCTTAGTATTGGTAAATATATTTCTCTACAAATTAGATATAATATACATATATATTTATTTGCAACTATAGTATGCGTCTAAAATATATATGTATATAGATCATCGAAGTCGGACTTTAACAGCATTTCTAATCGCACTAGCAACTTACCTTTCTAATATCATCAATATCGGGCTCGACTCATTCTCGTCACACTCCTATTATACGCTTCTAATTTTTATCAAAATCGGATAATAAATACAGGTTTTATGAATGCCTCGCCTCTAGCGCCATCTATACATAAATACGGATTTTCTGAATATTTCGATTCCTGCGCTCCCTAACGGATTAAAATATAGCTTATGCCCGTGCCACGGAGTATGTAACCAAAAAAACGGCTATACCTTTACCTATTACCTAGGTCTAGCAGAAAGGAATCCATTATTTCTCTAATAGATGGATTTAGTAATCTGTATCTCGCGTTGTATATGATGTTAGAAAATTAAGATTTCGTACTTCTCAGACAGTTTTATGATTGTTTGCCTCAGTATTCTTTTAGCACGCGTCGAAGGTGGACACCACCAGAGAGAAAATACGCCATATTGTACAGTTTTTTTCAATAAAGGCTAAAACATAAGCTAGGCGGCTGAAAATATGAATATCATTTATGGTTATGATACTGTAACAGCCAATCACACGCAATTTTAGTTTCGGCGATTCCGTTCCAGTAATTTTGATATCAAAGATGTACCACCCTCTAGAAGGCCAATTGCCAAAAATATCGATCAAATAATGGAAATCGTCGAGTCTGGCCATCATGTTAGCACTGATTTGATTACCCTGGAGCTAAGCATTACACAAAATCCTTTGGAACCATTTAAATCAGGACAACGCCAGGCCACACACATCGATAGGTACTCGCCTGAAGCTCGGGACCTGTGACCAGGTGATAAATATCTGTTCCTGTCTATGGCGAATGATTTTACTGGAGAAGAAAATCAACCAGGCCTTTGTCAATAGGAACGCGAGTCTCTACGAGAGTAGCATTATGGAATTACCTTCAAAACGGTGCACATTTAACCTGAATCTGATCATTCTAACTGTGTTAATTAAAACCTTCAATTTAAAGCACAAATAATGGATTTATTTTAACTTCACCTAATTTGTAGATACATATATAAATTAAGCTACATCACTTTTCATACGATAAATTTTAGTACTGTCTTCCAATCGGAATTATGAAACTGATTATAGTTTATCAACCAAAGTATTTTCGAAAAACCTAAAGATTTACGTGAGCTGTAGAGATTTGAATTTATAAATAAAAAACGTAGTTTTTACGAAGATTTTCTCAAAAAAAATTAAGCCAGATCACATAGCAATTTAATCTTCAAAGGTCTGCATACAAATATTTAGAAAAAAGAAGTTTAATGGAGGCAATAAAGAGATTTTTCCATGGTGTTGTTTAAGTTTTTTGGAAGATTGGCTTAAGAAAAAATTCAATAACTCCGCATAAACTTGAACAATTTGTATGATTAGCATGGTATTTTCTTGCCCATTTTATTTCTTTGCAAATAACATTATTATGATCCGTTCCATAATTTTTTTTTACGCCTAAGCTAGAATGCATCGTACGTTCGATTAAGCTACGAATTCGTAAAATCGCTGCGCTCAAATCCGACGTAGCTGTCAATTGTGGGGAATTTTGTACGAAGAGCAATTGGTGTCGGAGCTGAACGAGTTGTACAAAAATAATAATAAAAATACGTACATAAACGCGAAAAATTCAACAAAAAAAATATGTAACTTAAATTACTTATAGAAAAAGTGCTAGTAACGCATATTTACAAGATTTTTATACTTAGCCCAAGCCCAAAAAAAAGAACACTTAAAAAACTTTTGAATTCCTCTTTGAGAAGGCGAAAATTTTACACATCTCTTTATAAAACGATAAGAAGTATTACGAAAGATTCTCCACGGCGTATTCATGCAATCATTGAGTCATGTTTTTTCTCATAAGACGAACGTAAAGTAGCTAGAGACTCCATTATATTTGAATTATTAATAAAAAAAACTTGAAATAGTATTTGTTTATATATGTATATCTGGGAAAAAAAACTGATTAATTGAACTTCGAACTCCCGCCTTTGGTTGCAACGCGGTGGATAGTTACGATGCGATTAACTGCAGCATACTGCTTTTATATTTTTGGGGAGCGGAGCTACGAATTCGTAACTACCAAAATTCGGATTCAAGCATAGGAGTGTAAGTATTTTCATTTAGACTTTTTAAGCTTATGATATTTTATTATCTCAAGTGGTTGCTTTGCAAAAAATATTTTATATATTAAATTAAAAAAGTATTCACCCTAGCAATGCAGTGACTAGAAAAGATCGACAAATAGAACTTTTTGTTCAACGCTTACTTATTTTGACTTTACTTCAATAATATGATTTCTTGAGGCTGAAAAAATAGAAAATTTTTGGTCGGTGATCTAATTACGTCGTACACTGTCCTAGTGGAAAAGAATTTTTTTCATTTTGCAAATAATGTTCTCGATTCAATTTAATCGGTTTACCTATATCATTGTAAATGATGCTTCGCTATGTGATTAACACCACGCACACCTCTGTGGCCTTGATTCCAGTTCAACATACTCTTCTTCGATTCATATTCAGTGGCTTCAAATTGACGCGAAAACTTGTTCGTGCTGCGTTTGAGCTAAGCACAAAACCTTTTCGGATAATAATAATATAATAATAATGATAATTTGGCTCGATGTTTGGCCGAACTTCTCCTACAATTAGTGGAGTGTGTATTTGGTGTTGTAAATGGAGGAACGTACGCCGACTCCGAACGGCAAATGATTTTTGCGACGGCTATAAAAAAAAGTGTTTCTGTAATTTTTGAAGTTACTTGTCTCGGCTAGAATTCGAACCCTGCCCCCACCGAATGAAGCGCGTGCTTTTTACACTCTCAGCTACTGAGACCTTTCTGAATTTACTATATAAAAACCTAAAATCCCCTTCACAGTACCCAAATTGAAATGGAAGGGATTTATCCTCACGACGGTTGGTAGACCCTGAAGACGAAAGGTGATTGCTGAGGTCACAAGCCTTAGACTTAACTTTCTAATACTAGCTCAGCAGACAATTAATTATATCATCGCAATAATAGAAAGAAAATTGAGGTAATTTAAGTTTCCTTTTAAAGATTAGTTAACTAACTTAACTTCTTCCTTTCCTCTCTGTCCCTCTCTCTTACTAATTTATTCATTAAATTCCGATTGTTTTACACTGATAACTATATAGATGTGAAACTATTTTTCTCAATTCTTCTCAATTAACCATGGAACCAGAAAAATTCTGAAATTCATTTAAAATTAAGCAATACCATCAATTTGCCATGAAATTCGCTTTAACTTGGCGCGGAAATCGCAATTTTTACAGTGTCAACGCTTTTTCAAATAAACAAACTGTACTGAGATATTTTCGGTTGGTGACAATTTGGTGTTGCACAGTTTGATTTCCCTGAAATCAAGCTATAGAATTATCACAATTTTACAACAGAGCAACAGAGCGAAAGCCAGCTGCAGCGAATCGAGTTGTTGACAAATAGAGGAAATTGAAAAATACATTTCGCTATGTAAGAGAATTGTGAAAAAATTGGCAATGACTCGTGTCAAATTGATTTCGTTTTGGCTGAAATGTTTTCAATAAAATTTGTGATACAAAATCAGTACAAAATAGCAAAAATTCGGTTAAGAAAAGTAATGAACTTCTGTAACGATTGTGTGTGTGTGTGCTCACCAAATTGTCTGTGGTCCTGCTGTGCTCCCAACGTGCTAAGATAAAGAAAATTCATATCACCCTGCCAAGAAAAGAAGAACAGTAAAATTTGCTACGCTTTACTGCGAGCCGGCTTGTTGGTTTCATTTTCTTTTAAATTGGTCCTGCCTTTGGCTCTTCATTGTCCTGCCCTTCCGCTTTATCTTGCCCCTGTAACTGTAGGCGAATTATTGTCCGTTTGCGACGTTTTTCTACTCTACTCTTCTTTTGCTTCTTTGTACTGCTCTACTATTCTTATATGTTCTGTTTTTGTGTGGGAGGTGTTGCGCATGCGCATAACATAATCGATTCGTTACAAATCAATGCAATTCAATTATTAAGGATCATAAATTTTGGTTTTTTACATTGTCTGCTCGGTTTGGCTACTACGTGACTTTTGGAGATTTATTTCTTTTATTACTCAAAAGTTTGACAATATAAATTCAGCTGCTGGTTGAAGAAATAAAAGGAGTTGGGTATGAAAATCCTTTGGTGAAATTATTAATAGAAAAATTTGGAAAGATGTGGTTGAAGTATTCAAAGAAAATATGTATTCGAAACGCTATCTAAGAACTTGAAAGCATCTACAAATTTAATGCTAGCCATGGTATATCTTGAGTTTCGGGATATTACGAAATGATTCCTTGCAGCCTGGTACATAATGTATACGCTTTAAGTCGAATAGTGTCAGTGCAGTTTCAAAAAAATATAATTAATGAAAGAGGTATATCGTCCTCTTTAGCATAGCCGATAAAATTGCTTGAGCTTCCTTAGGTCCCTTTGTGAAGAGCATGGTGCCGTGTCTAGAAGTCCACGCAAGTGGAGAGTGTTTCTTAAAGTAGACAAGAGGATTCTTCAGTGAGAAAGCAAACCTGTAGTTCGATTGATTAAGTTTAAACGATTCGACAATCGCAATTTTTGTCGGTAAAATTGCAGTAATAATTGTGCGGTTCACTAACACATTTTTAGCTTCACTTATAAGCTGTCGTTTTGTATTTATTCAAAGTGATAAAGAGGGGCCCTTTGTCAAACTAAATGTCTAAATGAATTAAAAACACAACGACGGATATAAATTTTTACTATATTTGATTAAAGGGAAATAAAATACTAGTTTATTTCAAACTACAGATATCTGTAATTAGTTTTGTATATTGCAATGCTTCATTTCAGCGGAATTTCAGACTCCTTGTTGGTAAAGGAATCATCAAACGCAGCTCCAATGATTATCTGGAATCACTTGCAAATAGTTTTTGGAATAGTTTTCAATTAAATAATTTTTATTTAGTAAATGTATTAATGAAGCTTAATGAAGTCCCATTACCCTTCGCACACCGGAGGAGGTCCACATTTGTGAATCGTGTTATGCTCCAGGGTATTTAAATTTCATATTTAAATTGTTTTTATTTGGTACATTTATCTATAAATTAAAAATAAACCGTATTTGTATTTTTTACTTGAATTCTATATAATCGTTTGCTTTTAACATAAAGTGTGAATTTTGTATTCCATAAAAGATTACATGAGCTACTTACATCCCGGAGCAAATGTCAGTTCACTTTTGTATAGGCTTTCCTCCTCACCTCGGGAAACTTCATTCGTATTTCAAACATTCAGAAGATGAACGGATTTCCTTTTTCCAATTGCATGCAAATAAAATCATGATTTTTTCTTTTATGGATTGAGTTAACAGCTTCATATTAGTTGCCGTTTAGTTTCCGACAATCGACTAGCTAACGAAATTAGCTGATCCGACGATAGCGAATATGGTTAAAAAAATGGCTTCTGAGAAGCACAACCGTTAAAATATTCGTTCAGATGAGTTAATGATGCGAATATCGTTAAAACGAATTAGTGAATCGCATCAGCAGAGTCTGTTCACCAGCAGCAAGAAATGAAGACACTGAATAAAATTGACTATGCTGTGCTTCCAGTGTCTGGGATGTGAGCACTATTCGATGAGCTAACATTAACTCAGATCGTCATCGCATCGCAGCCAAGTTACGATGTTAAATAGTTGCATCCCGGGAAGAAAAGAAACCACTTCGGCACACGATGTGCCCTCCTCTCTGAAAGCAAAGATCAACACAATGATATCTGTGGGCAACAAGATCACATTTGTCATTCCTTATGCACAGGGTGCGATACGAGCTATGCGGGAGCGAGAAGAAGGGACGCCGATATAAGGTTTCGAAGACTGGAGAAAATTCCTGTTAACAATAATCTTCGAAAACAACCGAGAGAAGAAAATCCACAGAGGCATCTGTTTCTCGACATTAAACCTACTTTTGACAGCACGAAAAAAAGCTGCCCTTATGCTACGATGCCCGAATTCGGTGTATCTGGAAAAATAATACGACTCTATAGAAAACGGTCGGCAAGACCACCAACTCTGCCAGAATTCGGAACGATCTTCTCCAAACCATTAGATACCAAACGAGGTAACGAGGTTTCAGACAGGGTGCTCCCTATAGTGCGACTTCTTTAAACCTCAGGCTGAAAAAAGATATTTCGAGCTGCAGAATCAACTTTCGTAAGAGCGTACAAAGTAAGCTGATACATCGACGTCATCGTTCTAAACAACCTTCCCTCCTTCTGCCATTTCCGTGTTGAAAGCGAAGCAAATGGGTCTAGAAGTGCACGAAGTACCTGATATCATCAAATTACCAGTCAGTGAGAAGGGTTTAGTTTAAATGGAAACCATCATTAATAAAAATAATAATTACTGCCTGGAATCCAACGCACAACCTTTCTTGCCAACAAGTGCTACTTTGGGCTAAGTAGGCGGACCAGAGCTACACTCCACAAATAAATCATTACATGTTTTCAACAGAAAATGTTGAAAAATTTCGAAAACCGCGACAAACTTGCAATCGAAGTAAACGGAATTTTTCCGTGTCAAATTTAGAACCAACATTATGAATTCATTATCTATGTGTGGAATATAAGTAAACTTTATCAAAAGTTCCAACCTTTTAAAATTGTTTTTCTTCATAGAAATTTAATCTAACGTTACTGGGCTATGCAGAAGAACGCTTAGCTTACTAAATAAATACTGCGCCTTTGTAGACATATTGCCTCATAGTCCGAACTAGTCCGCGTATTCCTACCATATCTTCTGGCTGGAAATAACACTGAACGATAAGCTCCACTATTTTGTGGGTATTTTTGAAGTAATTGAAGTAAAACTTTTTTAGCCACACTATTTTCCGACTAGATATTTCGGAAGCATAGCAGGACCTTTCAATAGTTCGGGACTGGTTCACCATTATAACTGCTGCTACTAATTACTAGTACTACTCCTGCAATTTCTACTACTACTACTAGTTACCAATACTCCTAATTACTACCACAACTACTAGTACTAACCACTACAACTGCTAATTACTCAAAGTACTCCTATAACTACAACTTCTACTTCTACTACTACTACTAACTACTGCCACTACAAATATGAATTACTACTACTATCAGTACAACTTAATTACTACACTACTACTAACTCCTACTAATGCTAATTACTTCCACTATTTTTACTAATGCTAATCATACGACTACGATTTTTAAAAATAAATAAATAATTCTACTACTAATTACGATTACTACTTTTACTAATTTTTTATTACCATTTTCACTAATGCTACTTCTAATTACTACTATTTGCTATGATACAGCAATTGTGGTGCCACACAGAGACCTCCACACCGCAATAAATATAATGCAAAGAAAATTAGATTTAATAACCAAATGGTCGCACGATAATGGACTAGCAATAAATGCAACAAAGACGAAATTAATGCACATAAGACCATCGCATATTCACCGCTCTAAAATAAAACTAATATTTCATAATTACGATTGCCTTCATAAAAACCTGACACCCTGTGACTGTACCAAGGAAATAGACATCGTTAATACGTACAAATATCTCGGTATTATACTTGACGAAAACTTTAAGTGGAATGCGCACATATCCCATCTTCAAAATAAACTTCGATCTACATCTTACTTTTTAAAACACCTGAGTTATTGTAGCAATTATGATGTATTGTATCAAGCCTATTTAGCACTAACAGAGTCGTATCTAAGACATGGGATCACGGGATGGGGTTCTTCGATATACTGTAGGAAACTACAACAAAGCCAAAATTATATTTTAAACATACTAGCAAAGAAAAAAAATATATGCACTCCGAATCTTCAGCTAAACAGGGCATTTAAGGTGCTTGACGTTAAGTCGATTTTTAAAATAACGCTTCTAAATGAGTTTTACGATGAAAATACTTTCAAGATACCGATTGCTCATAAACATGAAACACGAAGATGTCTAGAGAATAGACTAGTAGTGCCAAAGTTTTTAAACAACTATACCAAAAATTCACTTTCAGTATTGCTCCCAACACTTTTTAATGAACTGCCAATAAATTTAACGAATCTACCAAACACATACAAAAGAAAATATTTAATTAAAAATCATATCAAAAGCTTATTGTAATAAATTTCTAAACAGTTATATAATTGAATGTTTAAAATTATGTAATATGTATGAAATTATTCAAAATTATTAAGAATTCAAGATTAATTTAAATTGAAATTAAGTCGGAAAAATTGTACTAATCTTCACTTATAGATATATAAGAATAAATGTTAATGTCAAATAATTATAAACCTGCAGATAAGCATTGTTGCTTCGCGGGTTGCATTTTAGTATTTTAAGTCTTATTGTAAACGAATAACGAATAATAATAATAATAATGCTACTGTTATGTCCGACTATTATTTTTGAAAATTTCTATTATGCTACTAATAATTACTACTAATACTACTACTACTACTATTTTTACTAATTTCTACTCTATTTTTACTAAGGCTGAGCTTAAGTCATAGTTAAAAAAGTAATTTCTTCGTTTTCCGAAGTTAGTCGTCCAAAATCGAACTTTCTAGAAATTTATTTTTAATAATGATGTAAGTAATTAAAGGCTTAAAAACGTGGGCGTGGTCCGCCTTTTCCACTAATTTAAATAGCATATGACTTTTTTTTCTTCATACTTATATTATTTAAAGGGTCAAATGTACTAAAACCTTATATGTAAAAAAAAGTGTTGATTCAATGAAGATCCTTTCTAACACTTATAATAAAAGCTATATACAACTATCAAATTATAGTCCCGCTAGGCAGTTATTGGCATTCGATCAACCATATTTCCGCTATAAGAAATAAGCAGCAATCCAACCTACAACTCTAGCTGATTACACTTTTTATTTGATATTTTCAGCAATAATTATAAAATAAATCCGCCGAAGCGAATTTCCTGTACTCATCTCAACATTTTCTGCACCACTAAATCAGTGTAAAAATAAATATTTACAGTAATCGTTTAATTAGAGAATAAATATATTTATCATAGGCGCATTACACGCACTAATCTGCGTATCACCAGGATAACAAGCGAGTGTATCGAAGGTAAGCGTGGTAACCAATGCCAAATACACAACACTCGAATCATAGAAATCAAAAGGATAATCAGCATCGCAAATACCAGCGTAGAAATCGAAAATTTCCTGCTTTAACAGCTGGAAAAAGTGCACACAAAGAACGACGCGTAAAAAAATTACGAGCTCCAATAATAGCAAACGTACAACTGTTTCAAAAATATACTAGACCAGGATAAAGGAATTCAAAGGAATGCGTTAATTGAATTGCAACCAAGTAAAACGAATTGATTTCCTCATTGAAAATCGAATAGCAGAAAGTGTAACGAATTGAAAAGGAAAAGTTGATGTCAAAGAAAATCACACAAGCAGAACAAATGTGATCAGGCTGCAGTCGAGCCAAATGGTTTTACTTGTTGTTGTTGTTGTTGTTGTTGGGTATTGCAGGATAATACGCAGGCGGTTTTTTGTCTGTTTTAAAGAATTGAGAGTGATACTTAATTCATGTGCGATTTGAGATGCGTGAAAAATTGCAACTACATACATATCTATGTACATACATATTTAGATGTGGGTGTGTTCATTACCATACTATGTGCAGAGGATGGCACATGAGAGCTGCATATGTTTGGTGAATAAGTATGTGGTGGTAATAGACAAAAAATTAATGTGATCGAGTGCTGAGGATGTTTATTTTTTTCGTTTTTAACTTTTTTTGTTAATGCGCATGCGCACGCATTTGTGACACTTATGCGGCATTTAAAGAGCGTAACAAATTTGTTAAACATGAGCATGCGCACATGCGTATGTAAAAACATATGTATGTATGCATGTATGTGTGTGTCCCACAAATGGCACAAATGAAGCATTACGATGCATAGATTTAGTTATGTACATAGGTAAGGGAGGAACTATTAGGGTTAAGACATAAATTTAAATATTAATTTGATACAGTATGTTTGATCTTTTTATACAAAATTCGATTTAATTTGTTAATTAGATATAATGGTTGACATATCAGAGGCCATTTTCGACTAGTTTTAACGCTTTATTTGCTACCTACTAATTTTTTATACAAATACAGTTGGTTCTACAACAGATTTTTGGTTACTGAGTTTTGTAGCACATTCAATTCTATTATAATAAAGTGTAAACTTAAAATAAGGACAAAATTTGCGTTGATTTTTAAGAATATTTTATTTGGTGTTGGCTAATGAATTCATTAGATAAATATACAGCGACTTAGAACTCATTTTTGGATCCGTTTTATTATATCCGACTGGCAAAAGGACTCTCCAACTCGGATAAAATTAATTTTAGTTGCAAAAGCAACCCTGTTTGCCACTTTCATGAATGTTGCGATTTGTTTAGTGCTATTTAAGAACGGAATATGATTGTGCCAGCAATTTTTAGATTTATGTAGTTATATACAAATACTATGCATATAAAAACGAATTAGTCATCAAGTCTAAATTTCCCATATCTTTTCTTGCGGTTCATTCACAATAGCGCAGTTTTTTCACTTCCCAAAACTACAACTCAGGTCGGATATAATTTTACCGAGTTGGCTCTACTCGCGTATTTTCCCGAGTTAGCGTTGTTGCTTTGCAGCCAATTCGTGATCCCACCTAGTGGTCTTTGTAACTCGGGTACAAGAAACGAGCCTATTGTTACTGACATATTTTTTTGACAATTTTGTACCAGACGTTCCAAATTTTGTTTAAATGGCGGAAAAAAATCAACAAACTTTATGTAAAATTTTGTATTCCAATTTTTTTAAATATTTGCGGTACGTAGTTTGATATCTTATTGAATTCTAGCATACAAAGTGCAAGCTTTAAGTGAGTAAAAATTGTCGTTGATTTTTGAAAATTTTTTCCCTGACTAGAACGTCATTTATGTTTAAATGGCGAAAAAAATAACAAACTTTACATACAAATTTTAATTCTAAAGTAAGTATGGTAAACAGTTTGATAGTCCATTGAATTTAAGTAAATAATGTGCCAGTTTTAAGTGAATAAAAATTATCGTTGATTTTTTACGATTTTTGGACCAAGTACGAAATTGTGTTTAAAATGGCGGAAAAAAATCAACAAACTTTACATACAATTTTTAATTCAAATTTTTTTTTTATATTTGCGGTATGCGGTTTGATAGCCCATTGAATTCTAGTAAATAATGCAAAAATGCACCACGATATGGTTGTGTGATGATTTGTGTCAACAGGATCTGCTGCTCGCTTGCGAACGCTGCTTCCATCACGATGCCAAAATTATGTTTGGCGACTTCAATTTAAGGTTAGGAAGGACACAGTGGGGGAATTTACTCTTCACGACAAAACCTTGGGCTGATCGACTTTGTCAGAGCCCATTACGTCGAAGAACAAAACTAGAACTCAAGTCAATCATATTGCGATAGACGCAGGACATGTTTTCGGGGTGTACACCGAGGACCAAACGTCGTCTCAGATCATCACCTTGTCGCAGCCAAAATGCGCGTAGGTCTTTGTGCAACTAAGAATATTCATCTAAATATATAAAGACTCTCCATTCACCATCGCTCAAGAAATTATTGGTATTCAGCGACCCCAAAAGAACAGCTGGTTTGATGGGAACGAGAGTTGAGCAAGGAAAATCGTCCCTTGGTTAGGAGATATTCCGGTTTTGGCATTTTTCGTTCCCTAAAGACACTGAAGATAACACAACGGCGAATCGTATATCAACTGAGCTATTAAAGCACGGTGTCAACTACCCCGGGATAAGTATCCATTACATGTCATACAAAGTTATAACGCTCGATATTGTGTGAAAGATTGAAGCCCACCATCAACGAACTGATTGGATCATTTAAGTGTCTTTTTGTAGACTTTAAATCAGCTTTCGATAGCATGAGAAGAAGTTGCCTTTATGACGCGATGCCTCAATTTGATATCCCTGAAAACTACCACCGTCAAAATTCGAAAGGAACTCTCAAAGCCGTTTGATAACAAACGAGGTTTTAGACAGGGGACTGTCTATCGTGTGACTTCTACGACCTCATTTTGAAAAAGATAATTCAAGCTGCATAATTAAACTAGTCAGAAATCACATTTTGAGTGTTCAACTGTTGGTTTATGCTGATGATCCCAACCCTTTCCCGTTGGTTTTACCTTTACATGCTGTATAAGCAAATGGGTTTGGAGGTGAACGAGGGCAAAATGAAGTACTTCCTGTCATCAAATAAACAGTCAGCACATTCGCGTCTTGGCTCCAACGTTACTCTTAATAATTATAACTTCGAAAAGGTCTCCTTTTGTGTAGCTTAGAACCAGTGTGAACACCTATAATAATGTCAGCCGTGAATCTCTCTTATCTACAAATGCTACTTTGGGCAGAGTAGGCAACTTCGAAGTAACTCCCCCTCTCGATGAACCTAAATCAATCTATATAAGTCTCCCATCATGTCCGTGCTATTGTGTGGCGTAGAAGCATGTAATCTTTCAACATTAGATGAGATGGCTCTTGGAGTGTTCCAGAGAAAAAATTTCCAAAAGACTTTTGGACCTACTGCAGACGATGGCACGATGAGACTCAGCGACTACGTTGGCTAGGTTATGTTGTTCGTATTGAAGAAAATGATTCAGCTTTGAAAGCCGCTGGCGATAGCAGAGGAAGGAGAAGGCCCCCTCTACGTTCTCGAAAAACCAGATGGAGAAGGACTGCCAGTTTGCAAAACAAAGGCACGACTGGCGTGCTTTACTAGAATTGGTCAAAATTGCCTAGGTAAATTATTGATAGATTGATTGGTTATAGTGCCAATTAAGAGGAAGAAGAGAATGAAAATCTATTCGTTATTTAACATTATATGGATGATGAATGAAAGTCTGATCGTTATTAGAAATAACTTTTAAAACGAATGACAACATATTCGTCATTTAAAATTAGTTGGATAGCAAATGAAAATTTATTCTTATTTTTTCGTCGTTCAATATTTGTTCCCTGGTCTAAAGAAACTGACTAGTTTGCATAGTACAATAGCTCCTTGGGTTGAATTATTCTAACAATGACAAAGGAAAATTTTGTACCATTGGAGGATACTTTTTTGTCTTTATTTGATCTCAGCGGTCCTTGTTTTTTAGAACGCAGTAACGCATACTTTGCCAGAAGATCGGTTTATTATAATGAAGCTTTTCGAGCGTGGGTTAGCTATACCGGCCACCGCAATAAGCCAGTTATTGGCTGAATGTTAAGATCATCTTTCAGAACTTTCTCTTGTCGCAAAGTTTAAGCTCGTCCATGGTGCGACCAAGTTTTGCAAGCAGCAATGTAATAATACTTCAATTTCTTCTCATATTTTCTGGTACCTACTACCCTGTAGAGAAGAAGAAGGAGGCAATTTCATTTAGAGGATCACCTAAATCACGTTCTATAACTTTGTGTGGTCCTTTGCGGTGCAACTACCAATTTGGTGGCCTTTCGCCTCATTTGTCGGCAACTAGTACCTCTAACAGCACGTGATGATAATCTACAATGTCGAACAAAATTAACAATAAATTATAAGCAAAAAAAAATTGTAACAAAAAATTCAAAGAACAGAAAGAAGACTTTCAACCATCAACACTTTGTACCGCCCGCCACTTTGATATGTAGTTCAAGCGAAAGAAGAATTCTCGCCATCTAGTAATAGTAGCAATAAAATAATAGAACATTTCGCAAATAGGCGCAGACAAAAGTACCGAAAACCTTTGAAATACAACACTTCCTCCTACTACTCAATATAGACACCTGGTGTGCCGACGAACGTGTCCTGGTAAGCGGCATGCAGGAAGATGGTTGATACAAAACATCAGACAATAGTCGAAGGTAGCCGGCGTAACACCGCGCTGCTGGTTACGGTCACATCAAAGCGTTTAATGCATTCGACTTGGTGGTCTTCGCTACACTGCAGAGACAATGTCTACAGAAATGAAACAAACGAGCGACAACGCGCACAGTTCGAGCAAGACAAGAATGACAAGAAGGCAAATAGGCGTTGGAACAATGATGCTACAAAATTGTAGGAGGCAATAACAGCCAAGAGGAATGCCATTCTGCATAGAGGCAGGATATAGTTCCACGCATACTAAGTCAGTCAGTCAGTCGGTCGCATCGACGCTTAACTCAGTGAGTCACTCGGTCAGCTACAATAGCACACACTAATTATCCTTATATCCCTTTTTCTCTATTTACTGGCATTTCTGCCGCCTAAAGTGTACAATTTCACTCGTCCTGCGTGATGTGCAACAGTTCCTGCGCATACACGTCTGGCGGCATTTGCCGTTTGATGCTCACCGCTCGGCCACAAATGTGGCTCCAACAACCCATGGAAGGATGTGTGCGCCTACACGCTCACTTAGCCAATAATTTAGGCATTGATTGGTGAGTTGAACGCTTGGTTTGGCCTCAATTAATAAATTTTTATAATTCTCTACAATTTTCTCATTTTCATTTTTATTCTACAAGTCCTTACCTAGAAGATGTACTATGCTTATCGCATATCCTTTGCGCTAGTTAACACATGCGGCTTCAAATATTGTTATGTATTTTTATGTGTATTGATGATGCTGCTCTTTCGCCAGAGCGCATATGTTAACAGTTTTGTGTACCACAAAATCACTACTAATCACGATCCTTTATTATCCTGGCAGTTTTGGGTTGGCAGAGCAATTGATTGGTAATTACAGTACATGCCAATTACGAAGGTTTTTGAGGACACCTCAATTTATTTTATTACCTCAAATTAGACTCGTCATTAGACTTTAATAACATTCATATTTATGCAGTACATTTTTAGAAGAAATCCTACAAGTCATTAATAACTAATCAGATAGAAAAAATTAGGTGCATTCGATTCACCATTTCTCTGCTCGCGATGTCTGAGCTCTGCTCGCGTTCGAACAAATTTGTGTGTACAAGCAACAGCAACGACAACTAGCTAGATTTAGCGATCGCGAATACGTTACCGTCGAAATCGTTACATTCAATGCTGCAGATATTAGACCAGTTTCAAGCTGCGTCCAAGAGACGATCTTTTGCGCGGAAATGCTGGCACTTTTGGTGCATTTTCGTGGTTTGTGAAACGCAAACATTAAATTGGAAACAAAAACAAAAGCTGTATTGATGCTAATTTATACCAGTTGCTTAATCGATTTGTCACTCGCTAACGGATGGCGAAACGAATACGGCTTTACACACCGAAAAGACTGCCCAGATTTGAATGAATTTGAGATATAAGGTATATTTTAGTTAACTAAATAAGTAAAATAAAATATTTTTACATGGGAGCCAAACGAAAAAGTAGGAAGTTGAATTAAGTTAAAATTTAATGGCGTTATAACCCAAGCCCAGCGCAACAAGTACTTTCGCGAAAATTTTTTTGTACAATATTACACCTGAATATTTAAAAGATTTGTATAATTATGTAACCAAGAGAGTACAGAGTGTAAAAGAAAAGCCAAGACGTTCAAAATTTAGTTACTTTTTTTACGTAGAGGAACCAAAAAAAAAACATTTTGTTTCCACAATTTGTCAAATTATTCAATATATTTTTTAAGTTGTAAAAAACTGCAAAAGATCAATAAACGGATGCTGTACTTTTCAAAGTAAACAAAAAAATAGCTACAACAGAGTTTACTCTAATTTTTGTACCCATTTATTAAAATGAAATTAGCCAAAAAATTTCCATGAACATTTTCACAAATATGTTAAGCATTTTGGAGTTATGAAGCTTTAAGCTTCGAATTGTGAAAAAATGTGAATTGTTTTTTTTTTTGTTGCGCTGGGGGTATGTGTGTCAAACTAAAAGGTTTAAGAAAGCTTCGTTTGAAAAATATTTGTAAAAATTTAAACACAATTATATTAATAAGTTAAATGTAAGTGAATGCAATATGGATGTCAAACCAAACAGGTTTACACAAGCTTTATTTCGAAAATATTTTTGGAGACAGACATCGCCTGCATAAAAAAACTAACTAAATTAAAATATTAGGTTAAATAAAATAAAAAGCGGAGTGGACTGAAGTGGTCTTAAATAAATGAAATGAAGTTTATTTAAAAATATTAATTTAATTTATAGCTAACTAATATATAAAGTATTGATGTGAAACGAAAGGTTTACAGGGTTTCTAAATAGGAACGATACAAAAGTTTTTTTTAAATAAGACAAAAACGGTTTGGGATATGAATTAAATTTTTTATTTCTGTGATAGTACAATCGATGCCATTATGTATGGAACTCGATTTCTTTTGCATGGGCACCATGTTCGATATTCGTACGAAGTTCATCAATCATCGCTGGCTTGTTGGCATAGACCATAGACTTGATGTAGCCCCACAGGAAAAAGGTCTAACGCCGTCAAATCGCACGACCGAGGCGGCCAATTGACTGGGCCATTTCCTGAGATAACACGTTCAACAAACTTGGTTTTCAATAAATCGATTGTGACATTCGCTGTGTGGCTTGTGGTGCCGTCCCGTCGAAACCACATATTGTCCAAGTCCATATCATCCAATTCGGGCCGAAAATATTCGGTTATCATTGAGCGGTAGCGATTCCCATTCAAAGTAACGTGCCGGCCTTGATCATAACGGAGGAAGTACGGCCCAATGACGTCGCCGGCCCATAAACCGCACCAAGCCGTAATTTTTACGGGATGCAATGTTGACTCTTGGAGTACGTGTGGATTGCTGCCTGTCCAATAACGCATATTTTGCTTATTGATGAAGCCTTTCAGCCAGAAATGATGACGACCATAAATTGGACGTAACGCTCTTAAATTTGAGGCCATTCACTCCGAATTTCGGTAGTAAATTTTCATAATTTCGACTCGTTGTTGGATCGTATATCTTTCCATGATGAAATGACAAACCTTACTGAAGAGAAATGTCAAAAGAGCGGGAAA
Source organism: Anomoia purmunda (assembly GCA_951828415.1). NCBI lineage: Eukaryota > Metazoa > Arthropoda > Insecta > Diptera > Tephritidae > Anomoia > Anomoia purmunda. The sequence goes on from OX639996.1 coordinate 97,995,631, forward strand.
AAATATGGCGTCGTTTGCTGTCGCTATCGGTCTACTTTTGTAGCGTCCCTATTGAAACCCCCTTTATATGTAGGTTTGAAATGATAGAGGTTTATGTTGATTTCATATCGAAAGTTTGCTGACTGATTGTCTAATGTTTGAATAAAACATGAATAGAAATTAGTTAATAAAGTAAGTGAAATGATATTATCTCTCGTATAAATATATTTATAGCAAACTATTTTGATAGCAGTTTATAAAAGAGATACCAGCTTTCCAAAATTGAAAAAAAAACATTTATCTGTTCACATTAAATAATCGTATGGTGTATGGTAGGAATGTTGTTCTCCATGCTGGCTAGGGCATATACCTTGTCCTGGAATATAATTTAATAGATTTACTTAACACTAAACAAAACTGGCTTGATTTATATAACCACCTGGATAAGCACATCAGGATCAACATTTCATTACATTTTGCAGGTCTAACAATAAATTGGTCTAACAATAATTGCCTACGATAAAAAACAGATCCAGCAACCAGGCGTAATCGGTGATTATAAAGCAAAGTTAGATTTGTTGCCTTAGAAAATTCAAATTAAAAACGTGAAATAGATATTAAATAAATTTCTTACATATGGAGAAATGATTTGTTTTCGAATGCCGGAAGGCAGAGGCGCTGATAAGAGCTAATAATAAATAATAATTTGTTGAGCTTATTCTTTCATTTTTTCTTTGCGTCTTAATTTTGTACCATAAGTACTGAGACCTACTACTTTGGGCACAGTGCCGTTATTGAAACAAGGTTTTTTAGTATTATTTGAACTGGGGACCAAAGAGGAATAGAGTTAGTGAAGTTACACTGAACTGCATAAAAATCGGACCATATTTCTTGTTAACCCGTACTTTATCGCCATTTCCTTTTCGCCTTTCCTAAATCTTAATATCACTACAGTTTTCTTCTGCAAATCTTAGTTTTTGCAAATACCTTCTCAACTTTTAGTATTACTTTAGAGTTCACAAGAAACCTCAAATAATACAATCTACACCAACTGCCGCGCAATCGGTCTTCATAATATTACGTACAAGGTTAAGCTCAACCTCAATTAGGGCCACGGGTTTCGATATAGTATTGATACCTTTGTCATTTAATATCGATATTTTTTGTTTGGTAGTTTTAAAATGATAATTTTTGGATTCGAAAAGGGCACGACGCCCCACAAAATTCGCACTGAACCGTCTATAGGAGTTTGAGGCCAGTTTTTATATTTGTGGAAATTTAAAGAACCAACAACAATCAAAGCGGTGGAAGCTATAACTTTATTACGGAGATCACCTTATTTACTCATCTGACTTCTTTTCAGACTCGAGCAGAAAGCGAGCCCACGTCCTTCGAGACTTGTCTCAAGCTGATATAAAAATGAGTCGAAAACACGTAACTTTGAAAGCTGTTTGCTTATTGCTCTACCTCTTCTTTCCGAAGCTTTTGCTCCACCTTTAGAAAACAGACCTTTCTCGATTAAACGACCGACAATTAGGTTTATCTTCAAATACGAAATATTTGGGGCTAATTATCGACTGGAAGTTAAATGGATAAATATGCATTGCAGAGCGAGTACGGAAAGCTTGTGTTGCTATCTTATCTTGCAAATCAATATATGTCAAGAAGTGAGGAATCAAGCTGAGCTATGGCTATATATGTAGTATGTTGGGAAGCCCTCCGGAAGAGCTACTATCTCACCAGTCTACTGAAAGTTCAACGCACTACATGTGTTGGTGCCACGGGAGCCTATCGTACCTATCTCATGACGGCTCACGACCCCTTTTTTAAACCTGTCTTCAATTGGCTTATATGTAAATATAATACATCTTCAGAGACAGCACTTAGGCTCAGGGTATATGAGTGATGGAAGGAAACATAGCAAGAGCAAAGTAGTATCCATAATCATCTACCCCAGACATAGTTAACACCCGGACGGACTTCGGCCCTCGCAAAGTTTTACCTATATAAAGGGTGTTTTTTTTAGACTGATAGGACTTTAAATTGAAATAAAACACATAAAAAGTGAAGTATGATACCAAATTTTTTTTTTATTTGAAAGATATTTACATGATATTTAATATTTAAGAACGATTTCGGGCATATGTCCGCCACGACTAGCTTTGGTGAATCGGATGCGATCAGTCCAATTTTCTTTGCGCAAAATTTTCCATGTCCTGGATGGACAAAGTCCATCTTCTCCAATACTATCATTTACAGCACCAATATTTTCTTATATACGTACAGTTCTTTGTCCTGTTGTTGGTTTTTCATCGAGTAGAGTAAATGTTGTTCGAAATTTATCAACAGTTCGACGAATAAGCTGCTCTGATGCTCGATTATGTGGACCGTAAAATTCACGAAGTGCTCTATAAGTTTGGCGAACAGAACACTGATTTTTAAAGTAAATTTCCACAGTTTGTAAACGTCGTTGCGGCGTCATTCTTTTCATGATGATTTGTCAATGCTTACTGAATAGAAATGTCAAGTGACAGCTATCCCTATCGAAAGTTATATAAGTCTATGTTATGTTACCAAGCTTTCAAACTTTTTAATCAGAATTTCGAATTATGTAAGTTTTAAGTGACAGCAAATTCGTGTTGATTTTTGATAATTTTTTTGCTGGTGGTGTCGCGGATTTTCTGCCTCATAAACGTTTACTTACTTATGCTAGAACTGTTTTTCAAAACAATTTCATTTCATTATACCTCATTTAACTTAAACAAATTATACATACTGAATCTATCGTAGCTCGATTTTCGATGACTGTAGGAAAGCAGCATTGCTGAGTCCGAATAGCTATGATGACTTACATTCAGTATAACCCTGAATACACAGTGAATAAAAAATATGTGGTTGTCCTCACTCACCGAGCTTCATAAGCTGCTGAAACTTTTTTTTAAGAACCGAGATAAGTTCTTTTGGGGTCATGGATAGGTTTGGATATATTTTTCCGGCTTGGGGTCATTCTTCCAACAAATGGTGAAAAGAGTACAGCAGGTCGTGGAAATTACGGTACCGCTAACCCTCTCTTTAAAATTTCGACAGAATCCGCCGTTTTTTTCTAGGCCACTACTAATTTTCTTAAAAAAACAAAATACCTAAAAGCGCGAACCAGAACTAAAACTTCTTTACCGACTTCATAACGACATATAGAGTTAAATAAAGGAGTTGACCACTACAGTCGTTAGTAGTAAGTAATAGTAGTAATAGTTGTGGTAGTACTAGTAGTAAATGTAGTGGTGGTTATTAGGACTTAGTAGTAATAGTAATTAGTAAAAATTGCAGTAAAAATGAGTCAAAAAAGTAGTAGTCATTAGTAGTGGCATTAGTAAAAATGTAGCAGAAGTTATTAAAAATAATAGTAGCAATAAGTAGTAGAACTAGTGCAAATAGAAGTAGTATTTAGTAACAGTACTTGTAAAAATAGTGGTATATATTAATAAAAATAGTAGAAGTATTTAGTAGTAGCATTATTAAAAGTAGTAGTATGAATTAGTAAAAAATAGTAGTAGTGATAAATACTTGCATTAGTAAAAATGCTAATAGAAATTAGTAAAAATGACAGTAGTAATTAGTAGTAGAATTAGTGAAAATAGTAATAGTGGTATTAGTAACATTTATAGCAGTAACTAGTGAGATCACTAGTAATCATAAACAAATTGCTTTAAAAAAATAAGTAGGTAGTATGCAGTCTTCATAGGGCTCAATTTTAATTAATCAATTTGGGAATGGAAAGGTACGGTTTGACAGAAAAATTTCAACACGAAATTGGCGCACTCTTCAAATAGTCACAGAGGACAATCTTTCATAAAAACAACTAATTTCTAATATTGTCATAGGTGGAAAATAATAATGAACTTTTAGCACAAAATGATTCCAAAGAATATCATAAATCCCAAATGAGCAGCTGAATTTCATTTCAAATAGCAAAAAAACAGAATTTATTTTTAATTGTTTGTCGAAGAAAATTGGAAAATTAAAGAATAACATTACAACAATCAAAAAACAATTTCAACGCTTTTGTATTGCGTTAATTTTGTTGCTTTTGTATACAAAATCGCCTGTTATTTGACATCAATGAAGTAGTGGCATTCATTGGTTATAAACTCGAATGAATTGCTGTCCATTGTACTCGCCAGTCAAGTGACATGGCAACGAAATGAGTCCTTTTGTGCTTTGACTTTTAAGGCAACCAAAAAAAAAAACAAAAAAAAAACAAGCCAAAAATAAAAACCTTATAGATTTGCGTTATGAAAGCGTGAAAAGCAACAGCTGGCCGAAGAGAATGAACAAAATATATTTTCAATTTTATTTGGTGGCTATGGTACTTATTTAATTATCCTTTTTATTGTCCTTTTTGAGTGCATTTTAGAGGTGATTTGCTGTTAAATGGCTACATTTTTTTTCTTCCATCACAACGAAATACATATGTGTAAAATACATAAGTGTTACAGATTTGTACTTGTGGCATATCATCGGTTTGTCAGTGCGCACAGTGATGGCTAGAAAAAATGTTGAAAACAATTTCACTCAAAAACAAATTTCATCTGTTCTTCGAAATATTTTTTTCACCCAGTACTGCAGTTTTATGAAACATCGGACAATATTTATTATTTCAATGCACCGCTCTAACTTTTTCCTCGCCACCATTGTCACGCGCACAGCATGAGGGCACTGCATCGACGCGCTTTTTACACTTCGTCAACAATTTCACAGCAGGCTAAAATTAATTACACTACGCTCCTTAACAATTAGAAAATTTCTCGAGTCCTTAGCGTATCACTGCTGTGTCACCCGCCACTGTCATTGTTGTTATCCTTTTTTATTATGTCCCATTTTATGTCGCAGCGCTATTGCATGGTCATCACAAGTTCATGACTTTGCCTTTCGATTTTCGTTTGCTTCACGTTTAAGTGCAATTAATGTGTGATATCCTTGACTAAATGTGGCTCATTGTCCTGCCTTTTCTTTCAGAAATTGCTGTTTTGTTAGCCTCTTTTTTTGAGAATTTTCCAATTCAAAAATTGTATTCAATGAAAATTATTGCATGCTTTGGAAATGATGAGTAACAAAAGAATTTCACTGTTTTCAATAGTTTGCATTCAATTGCAAGAAAAAAAATTGTAAAGTGTTTTGCTCAACTGCCAATTTTTGTATTTCTGGCTTTAATCTAAATGGCAATAAATTTAAGTGGTTTGGACTATGACACATTGTATAGTGCATGCAAGTCACAAAAAATTTATTTGATAATAAAAAATATATAAATTTTTCAAACAGCATATGGAGCTGCGCCCAATAAGGCGTCGATATCAGTGTTGCCACACGGATTTTTCAGTTTTTACTTAAACCCAAAAAACTTTATCAAATCCAGATAAAATTTTCTAATATTTTATTATCAAAGTCATATACATTTTTGAAGCATCACACAAAAATGCTCAGCGGTTTCCAAACTTTTAAAATTTTTTACATAGGTAAAAACCAAAAAAAAAAAATTCATAAAAATTCACATTTACAGTTCTATGTACGGGTCGCATTCAAATTTAATTGAAAAATAAATAGTTTCACCTAGTGTAATTTGAATTTTTTAAATATAGTGTTTTAGTTTCCAACAAAAAAATGGAAATCTAACTAATTTGTATTTAATTTTTTGCACAGTCGGCAACCCCTCACAATTTCTGCGGTGCAGAATCAACTGTATTATCATTTATCTTATAAATTTAATTTCTATAAAAAGTGGTAAATATTTTAGAAACTAAGATTTCCTAACCCTTTTTTTCTTTCATCTTTTCCATTAATCTTTGACCTTTTTTCTTTTAATATAATTCCAACTACCCTGCCAATAAAATTGAATGAATTTTTATAGAATTGACAAAAGTCTTCAAAAATGTTTTTTTGTAAATCCTTTTGTTTCACATTAATACAACTATATTCCGGTAAGCTTAGACATTTATTTAATTAATCTGGTTAAATAGGTGGCAACGCTCTAAAAATTTTTTTTTTAAATGAAGCTCCCTCATCCCCTCTCATTTACACCTATCCATGAATATTTAATTTAACTTATTAACTTAATCTATTTCAAAGTTTAAAATTATTTTCGAAATTAAGCTGTCTTAACCTCTTTCCATGTGGTATCAGTAGTAGTAGCATTTCGCTTAACCCTTTTAAGCAGATGGTCACCCACTTTGAAATCATTTCGTGTAAGCTCGTTCATCGCATACCAATACATCTCACTTAACTTATTAATTGAATTGAATTAATCTTTTTAAACAGGTGGCAACTCCTCTCGAAAACATTTTCACGATTAAACATTTTTAATCCTATATTGTTTGAAACTCAAGCTGTAATATTTCATTCACCTTTATAATTTTTTTTTTTTTTTTTTTTTTTTTTTTAACTGTAAATATATTTATTGAATCTTCTCTGTAAGAGACTAACACTAAGTTTTAAAATCTTAATTTAATTCTTAAACCTACCCCCTATTGGGGGAATGTGTTTGCTAAACGGGCCCTTATATTAACTGCCGGGCTGGAAAATCATTTCGTCTGAGTCGAGTTTGTGTTGCTTCATCGGTGAGTGATTGTGCTAGTTGATTTGGGTGCACGTTTAGCTTGTCCAAATACTTTTATAATTTAATTTAGTTTATTTTGTTAATCAGGTGGCAACACTCTTCAAAAATATTTTCGAAGTAAAGCGTGCTTAAACCTTTCAGGTCTTTAAAACTTAATTAAACTTAATTTACCTTGTTTTAAAACAATTTGCAAAAGAACCTTTATTAAACTCATCGCATCCAAATCTAAACAACCATCATATTGCAATATATATAGCATATTTATTTAATTAAATTTATATTTTTAAATAGGTGGCAACTCTTAAAAAAACACCTTACATGTTAATCGTAGTCATAAGCAATTTATGTGGGTGGGTGCGCTATTCGAGCCGCCATTTTGGGAAAAATATTGTAGTTTATTCAAATAGAGGACTGACTCACCTAGATAGTTTCTTTCGAGCTATTCGAGATAGTCTGGTGTGCGTTGGCATCACAGCCAGCCACCAAGTTCGCCTGTCGTTATTCCGCCCACAAGATAGTTTGCGGAAGGCGGATTGACTTCGTCGTACGGCATAGGGCAAGAGGATAACGCAAGACCTCCCCCCTTGCTTATACATTGCCACTGTCCAAGACGGATTACTTACGGATTGAGGAAGAGAAAAATTTTGATATCTTTCTTTGGAGGTCCAAATCTTACTTTCAGCCGGTAGAGTGAGTAGTGTGAGAATGTCAATAGTTAGACCTAATACCCTACCCTCTTCATCAATCAAAGTTCTTGACTACACCTTACCTAAAAAGAGAAGCTGATCATCCGACGCCACCCTGCATTGATGCAGAATAATTTACACCACCATTAGGCCTTTCGGATACTCCACTGCCCTCTACATCTGGGGTGATCATCCTGAAGTGACCTATGCCATATCGGATAAGGTCGATTGTGCGATGCAGAATTTTCAGGAATTGTGAGCGAATTTTGACCTACAGGTATTTGCTGTTTTTATAGGCAGGCGCGCGGCCCCGTAAGAGTTTCCTCAGAGCCGATGTTAGCCTTTTGGCATTTTATTAGCGGGCGAGATCCACACTCGCATTGTTCAATTCGTAAGGATAACAACAATGAAAAAAATAATAATTTTATTTAATTATTACTCTTTAAAGTTCCATAAGTTGTTTGTTATACTGTTGGGCTGCAAATAAGGGCGACAAACCTTTAATGTTTTTACAAAAAAAAAACCATTAGTTAGCATAAGCTAAAGATGGCTACGGTCCAAGCAATCAAGTTAAACTCCGATACTCTTAGTGGTGAAGTTTTCGACATTTTACGTAAGGATTGCATGCGAGATAACGGTGGAGGTTTATCCTAAACAACACTATGCAAAATCGTCTAATCGACGAAGACAACGAAGGCAGAGCCTGCGCCTATATATTTCAATGGACAGATATCTGGTCAGACGATATCGAGCTCAAAGTCATACTAATATTATAAATGTGAAAGAGTTGGTGTTAGTTAGTGTGTATGTGAGTACGTTTGTTACATTTTCATGCCAAAACGGCTGGCTAGGCACAGGATTCAAAGGAATTAGGCTTAGGCTAAAGACAACTTAGTCAAGAAAATGAGTTTAAAGAGTGATAAAAAAGACTTTAGTTTAATTCAATTTCTAAGCTAACTGGAATATAAGGATTGTATTGGTTTTGAATGAATAAATTTATACGAAAACATTTTGAAAATGAATGCCACCTTATAAAGAGAACGTTGATTCAATTTAATTAGTAAGGTAACTGAAGTTATTTTATATTAGTGCCAAAAAAAATTTAGTTTGGTAGTAAACAGTAATGGTAGTAAATGGTAGGTGATGGTTGTAAACAAGGGGATCCGCCTTACTGAACTTCGAACATAGTATCTACCATATTTTGCCATGGTAAACCCCAACAAACCAGCTGAGCTCCGAATGATATCTGCAGATGCCACCGAAATTCATGGTATCTCTCTGTATCCTCGATTGATTAAAGCTCCACAAGAGTACCGCTCGTTACCGTCCACGGAGACATCAAAAAGATGTTCCACCAAATGTTTATATGGAGGATTGTCGAACTCTTAAACACGCCGCAATAGAGGCACTAGCACAACCCTAGCTCTGAAGTGTATTAGGGACTTTCACTATGTGTCGACAACTTTGTGTAAAGTTTCCTCCACACGTCAAGAAGAGCTATTATCCACGGCGCATGCATAGCGATTCATACGATCGCTGGATTCGAGATGCGGAGCTTTACAACCAACTTGCCAGAGATAACTGCCGGTGTTGGTGGTATCGAAAAAAAAAACAAAACCAAGTGACATCGCAGATAATGCAACGGTTCACCAATCACTTTTTTTTGGTTTATTTTTTTTTTTAGTTTGTCTTCTTGTGGATACAGGGAGTACCATTGTGGTCAAAAAACTGAAACCTACCTCTAAAAATTAGCAAGAGAAGATTTTTGAATGAAATGCATGGCGAAAACTTGTAAACGAGTCTATAAACTTTCGGGTTCAGAAGTAAAAATATAAACGAATTAACCAAAATTTTTAACGGTGCGAAGATTTCAGAAACCTCCACAATGTAAGTGCTTTACAAACTTTTCAAACAAACAACTAGCTGACCGGATCTGTACGAGTAATAATTTCCACACATAAAAAGCCTATAATAACCTGAATTAAAACAAAGGCCACCGTAGCCGAGTCAGTAGAGTACGCGCTCTGCATTCCGTGTGTGCTGGGTTCAAATCTTGACCTGTGCAAGTAACATCAAAAATTATTGAAAATTTTTTTCTAATAGCGATCGCCAATCGGCGGGCAAAGACAAACCTCCTAGAGAATTTCTGCATGAAAAAACTTCTCACAAAAATCATCCACCCTTCGGAGTCAACTGTAGGTCCCTCAATTAGTGTTACAACATCAAAAAGCACACCAGATATTGTAGAAAAAGTTCGGCCAAACATCGAGCTGTATGCCGTTAGCGCCAAATTATTATTATTATAAAAACATAGACAAGGCTGCCGTGGTTGAGTCCGTAAATTGTGGGCGCTTCGTTCGGTGGGTCCCGGATTCAAATCTTGACCGATGCAAGTAACGTCAAAAATTATAAAAAAGCTTTTTCCTAATAGCGGTCGCACCTCAGTAAGTGATGGTAAGCCTCCTAGAGTATTTCTGCTATGAAAAAACTTTTCACAATATAAAACTGTAGGTCCATCAATTAGTGTTACCACTTCAAGACGGCCACCATAATTTAGGAGATGTTCGGCTAAAGATCAAGCTATATGTTTAAAAACATACGGTATATTTTAAAAATAAATGCCACCTATTAAAAAAGTTGGGTTCAGTTAAATGTAACAGTTAAATTACTAGTGTCAGTGTGATAACTAGCCATATCTGGATAAAATTTTGCATATATATAATACGTAATATGCAATTGTAGTAGGTATCGTAGAATCAATTTAATTGGTAAGCTGACTGAATTTTTGTATAATATACCAAAAGAGGTAAGAAACTAGATTTTAAATACATTTTTCATAGTTTTAACACTTCTTTAAAATATTAAATTCACTAAAAATTATTGAAGCCGAATTAGCAGCAGAGAGCCTCAGAATAATATTGAGGAGTTGCGATCTTTCCAAAATTAAAAAGAATGTTTTTTGTATAAGTTAAATAAAACATTAAATTAATATGTACCCCAGCTTTAGTTCATAATCTTATCAAGACACATTTTCGAAACAGAATTGCCATCTATGAAATACTTTTTACAAATTTTTTGTACATGTCCTGAAAGATCATTTATGATACTTCATTAAATTAAAATTTAATTGTACTTGTTACATTCGGAGAAATTATTTATTAATTTATTATTTATTAATTTATTCAACACATTTGAAAGCGTAACATTAAGCCGAAAGCCTTGGGAATGGAGCCGTTAAAAGCAAGTATTTGAATAAAAATTGGAGAGTCTGAAGGACATTAAACCTGCAAAGATCTAAAGTTTTAGGGGAAAGTACATTTAGATGCCGAAAAGTCGGTATTTGCAGTTGATTTGTAGGGTAATAAAATCAGTTTTTTTCAAATAAGTGTAATATTTGTTTAGAGTGATATCGGAGGCTGAAACAAAAAGCAGTTTTCATTTCAGTTTTCATTACATTTTTCAAGGATCTTGTAAGTCGTTTCGTCGCTGACGTAGTATATCGTAAACAAACCAAACATTTTCTTACTAATTAGAGTTTTTAGACTAAAATATTTACGTTATTTAAAAATTAGCCTTTTAAATAAGGGTCCCAAAAAAAAGGTTTTGAAAAAAAATCGTTGTACTTGCAGTCAAAACGGTTCTAAAAATTATGTGTTTTTGAAATCGTTAGTCTATAAAAACAGTTTTGAAAAAGGTGATTTCGAAAAAATCCCGTTTAAAGTTTGCGGCCAAGAGTTTGACGGGCTGGGACCCAACCATTTCCGAGAAGCATCTCTTCCACAATTTCAAGAATTAGCTGTTGAAACTGTGGCACGATATACCAATCGATCAAAACAATAAAAATAAATCGATTTTTTTTTAAAAGTCTCAAGATACTACCCCATAAAAAAAAACTATGTGTAATAACGAAAAACAGATTAAAAAAATTCCAAAATAAAAGAAAAATTTTAAATTTAAATCTATAAATAAAATATAAGAAAGGAACTGGAATACTACCACCTCCACGTCGTTGGTTTCGAGGTAAACTGAAAGTAGTTAATACGATATTAAATTTAAAATCGATGAGACAAATAATATAGGACCCGTTTCTTTGTAACCCAGTTGCCAAAGAACACTAGGAGGAATTGCATGTAAAGCAACAACTCTAACTCGGAAAAATATCCGAATTGAGCCAACTCGGTAAAATGATATCCGACCTGAGATGTAGTGCTGGGAAATGAAAAAATTGCGCTATTGTGAATGAGCCGGAAGAAAATGTATGGGAAATTTCAGTCTAAGACCCAATTCGTTTTTATTTACATAGTTCTTTTTAAATATATAAATACATCAACCTAAAATTTGGCATCACCGCTATTTTCCGTTCTTAATTACCTCTAAATAAATCTCATGCTTTATGAAAGATGCTAGCAGGGTTTCTTTTGCAACTAAAGGAAATTTTATCCGAGCTGGAGCATTCCTTTGCAAGTCTGGAAAAAATAAAATTCAATGATTTCTCAGAAATATGAGCATTTTTCGGCCTTTAGTAATAATACTTTCAAGTCATTTTAGCCAAAACTAAATGGTGCTGAAGCTCAGTGCGTACACTAGAAGTAGACTTAGAGATAACTTGGTATTCTCTATCCTCTACCTATTTTAGAAACTATTGAATTATGTATGTACAGTTTTACTAGGCTACAACTTTGGCCAGGTGTTCGATAACTACAAAGAATAGCACAGCAGCGTAGTTAACACGCTGAATACAGGTATGCAAAATTTTTAAGTAGACACTGACTAATTCATTGACAATACAAAAAGGATAGCAACACGCTCGAAAGTACCTACTTGCCGCTGAAGGGCTACATAAGTGAATAACATGAATGAGTGTACAGTCGCGCTATGAATGACTTTTAAAACAATTACTAAACTTAAGCGAAATGCAAAAATTTTACACTCGAATGGCAGCTGCAACAGAGAAAACAAAATAAATGAGACAATGACGCGACAAGGATTTGTGCTTCAAATGGAGTGGACAAAGCGGCGGGAGTGCGAATGCGAATAACAAAAAAAAACACAAAAACAATACAAAAAAAGATGACCACATTCATTCATTCGTAGTTGCAATACTGTAAAATTGCAATGAGTTTACGTTTATTTCATTCTTTCCTTTTTGTTTTTTTTTGCTTTGTGTGTGGAATTTTTTTAGCTGTGCATATTTTTTGAAAGCGTAACAAAATTGGCAACCAAAAGATTGACAAAAGCCATTGCACAAGCCTGCCAGTGTATACGATTACTTTGTAACACAATTTTTTTTTTTGTCATTCACTTCAGTTCAGTTAAGAGTGCGCTCGATCACCCACTGTTGTGTAGTGAAAAATTAGAAAATTACGAAAACGTAACGCTGCAGGATCTCAATTGTAGGGCGATTGCATTAGAATGGCATAGCAGGCCATATACAATACACTTCAATTTCAAATACGTTAGCTGCCGCCGTGAGCAGGAAATAGCAATACTTAGCTAAATAGCCAGATAGTCGGCTAGTCGGCCAGTCAATTCGTACGCCTCAACAACGCGTTCGGGGCCGACAGGATAAAGGCTAGCGCGTTTTGCTATGTTAAATAAATCTTGCTTGACCAATGCGATTTCTCTTGTACGAGTATGGGCATTGTTTATCATTTCATTTTTATTAGCTTGAATTGTTGATCACTGCATTTCCTGTCTATTGATTTCGGCGGAGTGGCCTGCTCTTTTCAATGCCACTGTTACTTGGTTGAGTATCCTTTTGGATGACAACAAATAGTATCAGGCTAAAATATTTTTGATGTAATTGATGTCCCGCTGTGTAGATTGTTCATTTTTGAGCATTTCGCAATTCATCTTAACAATTCTTGGCATGACAGGAAGTCCACACTCTTGGGTTTGGAGTATTCACACTCGACACGGAAGTAGTATAGCGAATTGTTTTATTAACTCGATACATTAGATATTTCTGAAGTCATTCGATTAGGTGATGAGCAACAAGATGGCTAGGAAGTATTCCCTTTTGACTTTTGATCAGAACAATGAACAGTTGATAACAATGTTGATATTCCAGAAAACAACACTCAAACCTTTTGATAGTACTCGTAAAATCGTTACTCTGAGATAATGTGGATTTATTTTAATTTTTTTTTTAAGACACTGGTACTAAAAAGGTAAAAAGCAAGGATGAAACTATTATCAAAGGAATAAACAAAAATCATTCAGCACTTATTGTAGTATGGTAAAGATTTTTTAAGACATCGATTACTGTTATTCTCAAAAGGAAGTAATGAAACTCTTCACAAGACTTGTATCTTGCGGTTGTCATATATTATAAAAGTCTTTCAATTAAAGAGAGGAACAAAATTTTTAAGTTTTCAAATACGGAACTAATTTAGAACAGATTTGGGTGCAGCTCGGAACTATTTTGTGACCATTTCGGGGCTATTTCGGAAAAAGTTCGGAATCATATTGGCACTAGTGCGATATCATTTGCGAACCACTCCCCAAATGGTCACGCAATAGTACCAAGCTATGCCCGAAATGGTACCGGATGATACCGGAAATAGTTCTGCATTTCAAGACTTAAAAAAATTTTCAGCTTATTCTATATTCCTAATTATTAGGAAAATAATTTTGTAGTAGGGGTATTCATTCAAAGTGGCAAAATGCTGATTAAAGTATAAACCTCATAAAAATAAAAACTTTGAAATGTTTATTCCTTTATACGATGATAAAGGTAAATTCTTTTAGATGCATCCTCTTAGTATAAGTCGCAAGCTAAAAGATTTTGAAAAATAAAAATAAAAATGTTTCTTACAAATAATTATTATGAAAAGCCTATGTAGTATTAACTCAAAATAATCATTACAGATGACTTAAAAATGTATATCGTTGATCATTATTCAAAGAAAAAATGTTTGAGAACTCAAAAAAAAAAATTCGTCAGTAATAATTAGTATCAAAACACTTAGATATTTTCAATTTCGCTATATTAGTTCGCTGATTTCCTCAAACAATTATTTTTCTGGCTATATGTTAGCTATCAAAAGCTATGGGTGGCCTTTTCTCTTCTACATTGGACAGGGTTTCTAAATCCTATCAAAGTTTTTTTTTTAATATGTTTCTTCCACGAAACTTAAGATTGAAAGTCTAGCTTGATATGTTTTTGTGATATTCCCAAATGGCTACATTTTGTAGTATATTAAGTCTTCGTCTTTATGCTGCAGCTCAAGTTAACGCCGGTATTCTGTAACTGTCTCTCATCTCAAGTCACTAAATTTGAGACTTTCCATTAGAGACTTTTTTGTGACTTTAGACGATTTCGGTATTCTGTAAGTAACAGTCTCAAAAAATTTCACCAAAGACTGTGGTAAAAAATCAGTAGAGACAATTAGCTGATGGTATGTGCAGCTAGAGATTCACAATAAAACTCAATGAAAATGTGTTAATCGATATCACACAATATGCTTTTCCAATACTTTGCCAATAGCATTATTGCTCTTTAAAAATTATTAAAACAATATGGTTGTCATAAAATTGGAATTTAAATTAGCTTTTCAAAATTCTTATTACTGCATTTCATGTGAACTGATTATTTAAAATATATGTAAAAATGAAACCTATCAACAATCGATAAATGCAGCTACTCATCCATATGCACATTCGATCAAAATGGCAGACCAAGGTACATAAGTAAATGTAAAGAAATATTTTTTTTTTATTATGCGTATTGAAAATTAAGTGTTATTTTGTACAGATTTAAGCAAAATAAGTATAGTGAACGACCAAGGGGCAGATCGGGTGTCCCGTTTGGTCAATACTTTTCTCAATTTCTTTATTTTGTGACCTGCTCAGCACCAGCTGGTAAATTAGTGACTTTATTTTAAAACTAGAAATTTAAGACGGACATATTAGGATAATTTTTTTGTAACTTTTTTTCTGTTTTTTTTCTTAACCACCCTAATGTATACTCTCATGTTTACAAATGATCTGTCTGTTGGTTATTTTTCTATGCCCTCATTTTCCTGATTACAGCAAGCATATGGATCGTACCTTTTATTAAGAAAGAAGCTCGGCAAGATATGAACAGAGTTATTGAACTGGGGTATTTATTTTTGAAGTTACATAAGCGACAATATAACACTTAAAAGCTCACACTACTTATCTTCAACTCTAAGTAAAAATTCCTGATTCCAATCCACCTTCTTTTAAAGATCTACTTCGTCCAGTATAAATTTCAGGGATTCATATCTATTAACATTAGTAGCAGGCTCTAGTTCTTGAGATAAACGAAACTTAAGAAATTAATGAAAAAAAATTATATGGCCCAGTTCCAGTTGTATTCATTTAATTATTCCTCAATAAGTTTTTAAGATGGTGAATTTTTTATTGGGCCAACAAAGTGGGTATACTAAATACCCCTGTTTTATATGTTTATGGTACAGTCGTGCAAGAAATGAACATTGGATTAGAAAGGACTGGCCGGTGAGAGAAAATATGGAGGTAGGAACAGCAAATGTGGTTCATGACCAACTGATAAGCCGAGAAAAAATCATTCTTCCACCACTTCACATCAAGCTTGGGCTAATGAAACAGTTCATCAAAGCCCTTGATAAGACAGGTGCCTGTTTCGAATATGTGTGCAAAAAATTTCCAGTCTTTAGTATGGACAAATTAAAAGCAGGAGTCTTCGATGGTCCTCAAATTCGTACCCTTCTAAAAGACACTGAATTCTTATTGAATCTGAAGCCTGGCTAAGCTTTGTTAATGTAGTCAAACATTTTTTGGGAAATCATAAATCACCAGACTATACAAAAGTAGTTGCTGATATGCTTCTCAATTTTCGCAAACTAGGAGCTAAAATGAGCATTAAATTACATTATTTACATAGTCATTTGGACAAATTCCCGGACAACCTAGGCGATTACAGTGAGGAACAAGGTGAACGGTTCCACCAGGACATAAAAATAATGGAAGAACGATACCAAGGTCGATGGGACGACCACATGATGGCAGACTACTGCTGGAACTTAATACGGGATTGTCCTGAGCAACGACAGCATAGGAGGTCCTACAGAAAAAGTTGTTTGTAATTTTTTTAAAATTAATTAATGAAAAGAATGTATTTTTTTTATTTTTGTATTATTTTTATACAGGCGCGCAATAAAAATATAATTAGTGGATTTAATTGGTATTTTTAATTAGGTTTTTTTCGTGAAATATTTAAAAGTCTTTATCTGAAAAACTAGAGCCAAATCGACAAAACTGATATTATTTTCGTAATCAGCGCCCTCAAATTACCCTAAATCGACTTAAAAATCTCCGACCGCAAAATTTTGTTCCGCAGTGTTATCTCACAGGCGATCTCTGGGCCTGGGATAGCCTGGTTGTTCTGATTTGAGCCGCAGGTCCCTGTCTAATATTCCAATATCAACCCTTCTCAATAACTTAGTGACAGTATACAAATTGTTAAAAAAAATTTACTATTATTGAGATTTGTTCAGTAGTTTGTTAAATAAGTGTTTTGATATGCCAGTAAATTATACAAGGTGGCGCAAAAGTAAACTTCCGATGTTTTTTGGCTGTAATATAAAAAAAAATGAAAAACTTTGATTCTTCTTGTGGATTATTTTTATTTGGTATTTTAATTTTTTTACATCAAGTCGAGAATATGATGTCAAGTAAATGGCCGCCGCCACAGTTGATTGACATTTGAGCCCTTTTTATGGCATTTTCCATCACTTTGGCCAAAACTTCCGGCGATAGGTCCTCACATTCTTGACGGATATTCTCTTTAAGAGCTGCAAGAGTCTGAGGCTTGTTGACATAAACCCGCGACTTCAAAAAGCCCCACAAAAAGAAGTCTGGAGCGGTCAAATCAGGCGATCTTGCTGGCCAGTGCAAATCGTGTGTGCCGTTGCACCGTCCTGTTGGAACCACATGTTTTCCAATCACAATTCATCAAGTTGCGGCAAAAAGAACTCGTTGATCATTGCTCTGTAGCGCTCACCATTCACAGTAACCGTTTGGCCCGCTCTTCGAAGAAAAAAGGTCCGATGACTCCTCCAGCGAAAACAGCATACCATACAATGACTTTGAGCCGGTGTAATGGCTCTCCGTGGGTTACATGCGGATTTTCAGTGCCCTAGAAGCGTAAATTTTGCTTATTTACGTACCCGCTAAGATGGAAATGGGCCTCATCACTCATGATTATTTTTGATGGAAAATCATCTTCCTCTTGGTGGTGATTAAGGATGGCTTGAGCGTATGTTAGACGCGATTGGCGGTCAGCAGCTAACAGCTGATGCACCGTCTAGACTTTGTACGGAAACATCTTCAAATCTTGTACCAAAATTCGCTGTAAAGACCGTCGACTGATACCCATTTGCGTGGCACGTCGTCTGGTCGATGTCGACGGCGCTTCCATGACATCCTCGGCTACAGCAGCAATATTCTCTGCAGAACGGCTACTTCGGGGTCTGCCACGCTTGGCAGCATCTCGTGTTGTGACAGTCTCTTCGAGGCGAGCGGCTAAACGTCGCAGTGTTTCGCAAGTAGGCGTTGGACGGCCAGGAAATCTGCGACGAAATTCACGTTCTGCCAAAGTCACCGACCGATTATTGGTCAAATAAATAGTCAGCAATATTCCGCGTTCTGGAGCAGTGTAGCGTAACATTGTTTATTAACGTGTATTTCGCATGTGTTTATTACACAAATGTCAAAACAGAACTGACATTAGGGGCCAATCGCAAAATTTATAGCATTTTCTGATAGGAGGATTACTTTAGCGCCACCTTGTATTTATCTTTACACTTTTTGAATATGGCAAAATTAAGAATGATACATAAATAAAATAATGCAAAATGGAATAATAAAAGGCGAAGTACGTTGGCAATTTTTCACTCTAAATCAGCCATATTGAACTCCCAGCACACGAAAAACTAGTTTTTACTCTCCTTACTTACTTACTTAATTGTCTCTATAACCTCTTACGAGATTTTGGCCGAATTTAACAAATTGCGCCAGTCGCTCCTTCTTCCTGCTAACTGGCGCCAATTGGAAATGCCAAGTGATGTCAAGTCCTTTTCCACTTGGTCTTTCCAACGCAGGGGACGGCCTCTCATCCTCTTCTACCACCAGCTGGTACCGCGTTGAATACTTTCAAGACTGAAGCATTTTCGTCCATTCGCACAACATGTCCTAGCCAACTAAGCCGCTGTATTTTAATTCGCTGGACTATGTCTATGTCGCGGTAAAGCTCATACAGCTCATCGTTCCATCGTCTGCGATAATCGCCGTCGCAAAGGCATAGAGGTCCAAAAATCTTTCGGAGAATCTTTCTCTCGAACACTCACAGGGCCGTCTCATCCGATTCTGACAGTGCCCATGCTTCAGCGTCATATAATAGCAGGGGCATGAGGAGAGACTTGTGGAGTGTGGTTTTGGTTCGTCGAGAGATGGCTTTACGGGGCGATTGCCTACTCAGCCCTAAGTGGCACTTGTTGGCAAGAGACATTCTACGTTGGATTTACAGGCTGACATTATTGTAGGTGTTAATGCTGGTTCCCAGATAAACAAAGTCCTCCCCTTTGTCGAAATTGTAATTGTCAACACTGATGCGGAAGCCGAGACGCGGTTGCACTGACGGTTTATTTGATGACAGGAGGTACTTTGTTTTGCCCTCATTCACTTCCAGACATATAAATAAATGGTTATTTCTGAAGAACTGTACAAAATTGTGAAAACAAAGAAAACTTTCGACCGGAGTGAATCCGATCAAATTTTAATGATCCTGAGCTGCAGGAATTGTTGGTCAATCACATTCCATATGTTAGGATAAGGTTTCATATTTATGGAACCTATATAATTATTCATTTCAGTAGATATTGGGAGATTTGTAGGTAAATAGCAACAGAAGGAAGTAATTTCCTTTGAATATGGCATTTATGGGTTGTTCGCCTAAGAAAAACCTGGGGCAGTTGAATCATTGGATCAAACAAGATTAAAATGAAAAAAAGTATATATATTTTGCAACAGTCTAACTTCCATTATAATATACAAATATTTTAGATAAATACATCTACCGTGAATTAACAATTATAACATTAAAATTATAAATCCGAATATCGATTACTACGTTGAGTAATTCCTTAATGATTTCTAAATCTAAATTAAAACCAGCGAAAATTTAAAAGCATAAAAAAATAAGGAAGGCCTACACTATGATTTCGCTTCTTATTGGTCTTCAATCTATGATCCAATCAAAATTCTGATGGTCCTTAATGTTTTCCTGCTAAGCTATAATCTATCTATAATTTAATCTTGTTATCTTTTCGAGCAAAAATTATTAACATAAAATTTTTTCCCACCGTTTTTGGAACTATTTATACTTATATTGGACTTTTATTGTTTGCAATTATTTTTCACTATTTCTTACCCTTATTTGTGCATGATATTTTTTTATAGATGTTTTAGAGTTTCCGGTCTCTCCAACTTTTATAGAAATCATTGTGGGGGGCTGCCAGTCCAGCTGCATGAATCCCGATACATAAGTAGACTATGAGTAGACCCATGGCCGTGAGCAGGTCTCATCTACTTACCATGCAGATTCCTCTAATCGTCCTATAAAGAAAGTGCAACTCTGCCTTGTCGTTACTATGCCCAGGTACCCATAGCGACAACCCCGGTAGATCCGCTCTCTCAACTTTGTGGCCTAGCAGTTGGTCCACTAGTGTTACCATCCAGGAGTCAATAGCCAGGTTCGCCACTGAAATCGTAATGAACGTTAGAATTAAGTGGTTGAAATAGCCATCAATGCTTGGAAAGGCTATCATTGTACCCTCAAAATCCAAGGTTCTCTCGTATGTAGCGAAGTTTCTATAGATTTAGCTCAATAAGTCGCTCACCTTCTACACCCATATATGCACGAAAATCTTCAAAGGTTTTGTATTCCCTGATCAAATTTTTTAATGCCAAATTAAGTTGAAAAACTGTCGAAAATTTTGTTCTGAGCAAAGTACTGAATTTACAATTACAATTTTATAACAATCATAAAATTTCATGAATAATATTTTTGTAAAGCTGTTTCACTAAACTCCTTATTAATCAACTAAACAACTAGTTGGTTAATGAATTTGCACAACTTGTTTAAAAAAAAATAGTTGACTTGAATTAATCGACTATCCCTTTGATTAATTCAATACTTACTACACAATTAGCACCCACCAAACTATTTGCTGAACTACAATTTAAATGCTAAATTTTTAACGAGAGCAGTCAGTTAAGTTAAGTGTTTTGAAAAGTTTTAAAAAACAGATTCCAAAAAATTATACCCTGGAAAATATCACTGGAGCTTTATCACGCAAATTCTGTATTCGATAAACATAGAACTCTGCAGAAAATAAAATAAAAATTGGGTTCCCCTTAAATTAAGGAAAATAGTGATGAAAAATATATAAACATTGAATTTTTTTTTGGAAATTTCTATTAATTTATTTTCTACACCCTGGCGATCATTGCAGGCAGATTTGTCTTGAACATTTCCCGAAGAAGTTATTTTTAAAATATCTTAACCATTTAGAGAACTTCTCAACCAGTTTTTTTTTTGTAGCCTTCTGAGACACCGGTCAAAATAACAGTTTTTTGAAAATATTAATGGGAAAGAAAGTACCCAAAAAAATCTTGAATATTTTTACTACCCGAGCTCATGTTTTTATTTTAAAAATGTTTGTTTAAAACAATTGGATTTCTTAGCTCTCCATACAACGAAAATTGAATACAAATTGACAAATCAAAAGAAAGCTAAAAGGCTCTCACTTAAAAATTAAAGAACAACACTACTCTGCTTTCTGATAATAATTTACCTTTTTGCACAAGAAAAGTAAACGAATGGTAAAATTAAATTTTTTTAACAAATAAACCTCTTTGTAAAGAATACTTTCTACGATATGTGTAGAATATGAGATTTTGCTCTAAATACTATCCTATCTGCGAAAATTGCCAATCAAGATAGCTAATTTCCGCAAAGTAAAGATTTCTGAAATGATACGCGGATACTTTTTTCTACTTTGTAGCAAATTGAAGTTGTGGCCAAAGTAATGAAATATATGAGATGTTAATTAGCAACCATTTTTCGCCAAACCTACTCGAATGCTATCTTAATAACAGCAATCAAGATACTGCTGACTAGTTTAGTCAAATTTATCAAGATACTGGCGGCGGCAGGCAGTCAACGCAGAGTCGTAACCAAAAATTACTAAAAAAAGCAGATGCAAATAACTGGAGCGCTGCAGATATGATGAAATTCGATATGTTACGAGTATACAAAATGAAAATGAATACAAAAACTGATCTACACATATGATAAGCATTTATTTAGCTGCAAAGTAGAATACACCGTTTTGTGTGAATATATTTTTGAGGATCACTAAAGATCACTGAAGATCACTTTACTTTGTCGGGTCATCCCACTTGCTTCGCTTGGCACGGCAGTCGCCTGTCATTATATTTGAAGCTACTCTCTACTCATCATCTCGATTGCAATCTAAATCCTTTGCGTTATCGTCGCATAACGATCTAAATATTTCGTAAATCCCTCAAAATACTGTCGAGTGTAGGAGTTTAAAAAAAAAATTTTAATATAAAAGAAATTGCAATGAAAGCATTTTGGGTGTATTGACATCTATGAAAGGCTCAATCAGGCCAGCAGTGCATTTGTGCATTCGCTAGTGGATTAAAGCAAAACGAGATGAGATGTTAAGTTTGAGATAAAAATCGCAACACAATGCATGAGCGTGGGTGTGTTTTTACAGTTGCAGGATTTGTCTGGATTTGTCTGAATGTATGGATATTGTTGAATACTTCGCATGCTACTTTTTAAATATTTTTCCCCTTGGGGATAATCGCTCGTGTGTTGCATTTATTTGAAGTGAATGGGATTCTGTATAAATGTGTGAGATTTTGCCGAACTGATAAAATTGTGGAAAAAGTAGGAAGTGGACTTCAAAAATTACATTGTACTTTAAAAAATATGAAAAATACTAAGTAGTGTGGCCTTTAGGGCAGTTTCGAAAAATTGCTAAAATTATTATCAAAATATTTTCAAAAAACACTTTGCGGAAATTTTGGAATTTGGAAAATTTTTGAATTTGTTTCTATCTGACTTTTTCTCACTATGTATTTCATAAACAGTTTTAGTTATTGGGTAATTCCTTATCAAATCGGTCAGTGGCGGAAATTGGCCATTTGAGTTGCGGATGAAATTTGGGCTCCTACCGACTTCAACCTATAATGAAGTTCTACTAACGGAAAAATTTCAAAATGGGTTTCCAAAAGTTATGCCAAATTTTAAATTTCACTATTTTTCTAATTTTTCAACTGTAGTTTTTACGATTTCGAAAACTATTATAGCTTCAAAAAAACTTTCGAGCTCGTTAATAAAATATATATGTATGTATTAGCAAAAAATATTGAAAAAGAATTCAAAACTTTGAAATTTAAAAATAGAATAAATCCAAAACCTATTATTTTTTATAAAATACCATTTTATGTTCTTACAGAAACTAGAATTTTCTATTAGGTGCTTTTTGAAAGACATTAATTTTTGGCTAGAGAAAAAAAATGGTTTTTTTCAAAATTCCAAAATTCAAATTTTACAAAAACTCCTCCTTAGAAGAAGCAGACGTATTTTGTAAAAATAAATTAAGTTTAAAAAAGTATAAGTTTTGGATTTATTCGTTTTAGGATGTTGCAAAATTTCAAAATTTTTTGCTCTTAATCCGTTTTTTTTAATTCACATGTTTTTGTAGCCCAATTAAGCTTTTCGAAACGAATTCAAGTTTACTTTTGGAGCTAAGATAAAATAGTGAAACTTTGAAATTCGAATTTTACATAACACTAGGAAACAAATTTTTAAACTTGTTCCCCATATTAAATAGATCTCATTCTTTCAACCATCGAACAACATTTAGACAAGTTCAAAATTTTTCTATCATAATCACGCCTTCACCAATCTATATCCCATTTAATTTTATTCCTAAAAAGTGCAAGTTTGAAGTGGTTTAAAACTTCCTTTGATTTTTTTCTGCGAAATTCTTGTGATTTTTTTTCTATATATAATTTTTTTCAAGCGGAACTTTTATTTAAATTGTTTTTTTAAGTATTAATTATGCTTTCATAAATAATTAATGTAAATGATTTTAACATTGTGTGAAACGAAAGCGTTTACACGAAAACATTTTTAAGATGGTTGTCACTTTTTAAAGAACGCTTATTAAATTTAATTGATACTGTACTTGAAATTCTACTACACTTTCGCCTAACGAAAAAGGTTTAAGGAAAATTTATTCGAAAAAAGTATTTGGAAACCTGTTAAGGTCTTTAATTCAACTAAATTTAAAAGACAAATAAAGCATTACAATACTGGCTTGAATTGAGGGGTTGTCAACCTTTTGCAACTTAATAAAAAATTAACAATAACGTAAGTGAAGTCTGGGTATCTCACTTACATATACATTTCCACACATATTTATATTTTACGAACAAGAACAAGTACGGAAGAGTCTAAAATCGGGTGAAACCGAACCTATCGCGAGTTTTTATTTAAAATAAACATTACTTGTTGTATGCTATCAAAAAAGTTAATCTTATATATAAAAATTAATATAGGTCCTTTATAGGCGTTTAAAGAAATCAACAGATCATCATCACCCTCAAAAGTGATTTTTTCTTGATACAGACTACTCGTTGGCATTTAATGAATATGAAGAAAGTGGACTTATGTCATGATGAGTTTGGCAGTTGTATTATTCATCCAAATTCCTGACATGGTTTTGATTCTAAAATTTCCACGTATAGGTTTTCCGCAAGTCCGAATGGATGTTCTGACAATTGCGAATAGCTTCGGGTGTAGGAAGCTTTTACTTCATTGAAACGGAAATTGAATCGTGTACTGTGAGATGGATCCAAACGGATCTTCCTCTGCCAATGTTACATTTAAAAGGAACGGATCAGAGTGTGATATGTAGAACTAAGGTACGATAAATTAGCTTACATATTGCTCGAAGTTAGACGACAGGTTTGGTCAAATTTAGGTTCCAAGATACCTGTGCTGAGAAAGTAACTGCATATGTACTATGATAATCAAGGCGTCTATTAGAGTCCAGCCACTCTGCTGTCTGTTTGTCCCCCACCTTATCAAAGATGGCCACCTGAACGGCCCTTGGCCACTCTAAGAGCCACAGTGTGTTAGGGAACTCCAAAGCAGTTAACCTTATTTTTGGACCCTTTGCGAGATCCACCTGACTTGCCTGTGCTTTGTAACCTCAGCAAAAGTTTATTTGGCCTTTAGCACAGCTGGTTCCGTATGGGCCCTTTTGTCAGATGGTGAGTTCGATACAGGAGAGCAGATAATTTCACCTGAACGGTTTTTCTTGTTCATGCCCTCAGTAATGGATGCCACTTCCATTTTCCTTTTCGCCATTGGTAGCAGAACTATCTTCTTGGCTAGCTTCTCGAGCGGTAGAAATTTACTATTTTCTTCTCGTTGTGATGATAGGAGAGCTTCCTTATCATTCAAAGATATTAGCTCATCTAGGCCTTTTGATATAGAGTTCAGTTTGGACATTTTGATGTCCAAATTCACTTAATTGCTATCTGAGCCATTTTAATCAAAGCTCATTTCTTCCACTACAGTTGTAGGTGCAGTACATTGGTCGTTTGAGTTTGCATCAGTTTCGACCACCGCGATCAGCATTTTCTCGAGGAGCTCTTTGGGCATCAAGTGCCCCTGCATCCTCCGACTGCATTTAACCTGTGGTGGTTGCAGAGTAATGGGGGAAGAGAGAGATCAGCCGAAGAAGAGCCCCGGCACCTCAGAAAGGCCAAATAAAACCAGACGATGCCACATGACTGGAGTACACCGTTAAAAGATGCACGCACTTAGTGCCATTCAGTCCCCGGCACGGTATGATTTACACCTCAACCTACGGATTTTACCTAGTTTTTCTCTCTAGATCCGCGATATTTAGTAAAAGAGTACCTCTTGACTCTTCTCTACGTATGGTCGGTCTTAAGCTAATAATCAGCCCCCCATTCAGAGCGCAGTAATATGAGAGAAATCTCCAAGTACCTTGATGCTTATATTGCAGTCTAGTTGTGTATCTTCAAGAGGCAAAATAGTCAGACTATATCTACTTAGATGTAGATTTCATGAGAGCTTGTCATCAAGGCTTTAAGAATTGCTTTGGCGAATGTATTTGTGCTCTGAAATATTTTAAGCAGCTTACTTTACCTCGCCAGACTCTCTTGTGCTATGCCCAAAATAAGGATGTAAGGCAAGAAGTCCTCCTTCACAATATCGTTGAGAAGATCTCATCATTTTCCGGAGCTTTTGAATTTAACAAAAACCACGTCATCTTAAGCTCGTTCAAAAAAATGGTTTCTGGTAACTCTCCTGGGCATTTAACTCCGGGTAAAGAAAATCCTTCTGTTTAGAAAAATGTGTGGGGAGCATTCCCATCCCTCTGCAGTTTTCTTAAAAATATCAACGTCATCACTGCTACATCAAAGGACATTACGCCATACCAGCTAGCCATAATTCACCCAGCCACTTGTCAACCGCAGGGCAGTGGTAGCTGAAATACTCAGAAAAACACTACAAGTGTCTGTAGAGATAAAAAACAAAATAAATATAAAAGAAAACTATGTGCGATAAGCAATATATCAACGACTGTGCACGTGTGCGCGATCTAAGCAGTGATTGCACAAGGATAACAAAAACAAAGTAGAAGGAATGCAAGAAAAATATTTGTCAACAACGAGTAAACAATAGTCAATTTTTATGCAAGCCAGTGACGCGCTCAAAAAAAAAAACAAATAAGAATTTGGTAAATAAAATTGAGAAGGAACAGCGTAACACTTGTTATCGTGGCGACAGTCGAGCGATCAGCAACCAAACAAAAAAAAGCAAAAACAAAAAAACACAGCCATTACTGCAGTTGATCCTTGATCGAGGATAAGTCGAAATGACGCGACGCGTCAATGACAAAATTACCCGGCGCGACAGGCTAAGTGGCCCAAGCCAGGCACTTAACGAACGTGACTCAGTATTTATGTTACAAAAATAAAAGATAATAAAAGAAAAGTTCAAAATTTTAACACAACAAAATTTTATATTTATTTACACATTTTTTTCAGTTCGTGCTAGAACAAATAATCATTGCGCACGATCAGCAATAATCACTACGAGTACTGCTGCTATGGCTGCGGTTGGTGACAGAGTTGGCTGGAGGTGATTGGTACTAAATAGGAGTAGGAGTTGTGGAAGCTGAGCTCAAGCAGTGCGCGATGGAAGATTACAGATAAAGTTGAGAATGAGTTTATTGATAAGACAGAATTGAAAGTATTGAAAAATTGTTTGAGAATAAAGAGAAGCCAAGTAACATGAGGTAGGGAGAATACCATGCTTAGCTGGCCGTCAAAATGAACGTACACTAGTCTATGAAATATTTGAGCAGTTCCAAAGGAAAGGGAAATTATGGATCACTACCTATGCCATCGAATTTTTTTTTTTGAGTAAAACTTCTTTTTACATCGCGTCACGTTAGTCGCATCAGAATATCGCATAACGAAAGTCGTGTCAGAATCGCTTTACTAATTTCTACATTATATTTATTAATTTATTCCACTATTTTTAATAATTTCTACCACTATTTTTACTCATTTCTACCACTGTACAACTAATTTCTTACACCATTTTTACTACTTTCTAGCACTATTTTTACTAATTTCTACCACAATTTTTACTAATTTCTACCATTATATTTATTCATTTCTTCCAATATTTTTACTACTTTCTACCACTATTTTTACTAATTTCTACCACTATTATTTACTCAATTTTTCCTTTATATTTACCACTTTCTACCATGGTTTTTACTAATTTCTACCACTATTTTTACTCATTTCTATCACTGTATTTACTCACTTCTTCCTTTATTTTTACCACTTTCTACCACGGTTTTTACTCATTTCTACCACTATATTTACTAATGCCACTACTGATTACTACCACCATTTTTTTACTTACTAATTTCTACAACTATTTCTACTAGTTTTTTCCATTATTTTTACTATTTTCTGCCACTACTTTTACTAAATTCTACCACCATTTTTAATTATTTCTTCCACTATTTTTGCTAATGGCACTTAAAGCTTCTACCACTATTTTTACTAATGCTACTACTGAATACTACCACTATTTTTAGTAACTTTTACCACTATTTCTACTAATTTCTTCCACCCTTTTTGCTATTTTCAACCACTATTTTTACTAAAGCTACTACTAATTACTAGGACTACTTTTATTAATTTCTAACACAACAAAGACGTT
Organism: Anomoia purmunda; assembly: GCA_951828415.1. Taxonomy (NCBI): domain Eukaryota; kingdom Metazoa; phylum Arthropoda; class Insecta; order Diptera; family Tephritidae; genus Anomoia; species Anomoia purmunda. Next base: position 98,023,295 of record OX639996.1, read on the forward strand.
TTACTTCTTGCTCGCGAACTTGGGAGCACGCGTATTTTTTCTTTTACTTGCAAGATATTCGCGATTGAAATTTCTAAAAATTTAAGAAATATCTTTTTAAAAGAATTTGCATTTCGAAAATTATTAAACCTACAAGAAAAAGTTTTTACATTAAATGGGAAATTTGTATGGTATTAATAATTTTTTTAAATAATTTATCTACACACTATTTTTTTATTAATCAGAATTCATGCTAGGAACACCATGGATTTTCGCAAAAAAATATTTTTATACAATTTTCTTTAAAATACAGCGATATTTTGGAAGAGGTGCTTTTTGTAATTTACGAGTTAAAAAAGTTTAAAGTTTGCGCTTCAAGTAAAAAAGAAATGCCAGTGCTATTATGTAGAAATTAAATATAAGACGAAACAAAAAGCAAATCATCGGAAAACTTCACTCACACATTTTATTATCACATTCTTCATACACTTCCTCTACTCTTTACATTAACACTGTTGTAAAATTGTAGAACACTTCCACTTCTTATTAAATGGGTCGTAACTTTAATCAACCAGCCACAGTAGCTAGCAAAGACAAGTTCACCTTCAGTTTGCCACAAACGAAACATAAAACATAAACTTGACATGTTCCGGAAATTACGACTTTTCGCTTTTTATAATTTATGTATATTTAAACATTTTCCTCTTTTATTTTCATTTTAATTTTATAAGTTTTAATTTTTATAGCAGACAAAGTTGGTTCCGCCGGCTGACATCAGTTAATTAGAAATGACAAAGGTAAAGAAAGGTGTAAATTAAAATAAGTGTAGTGCAATATTAGGAAAGTCGGTCATACATTGGAGAAGAAGATCGGGGGAAAATCGAGTACAGAATGTAGCGGACGGTTGAAAGTTTTGTTAAGAATGGCGTAGTATGTATGTATGTGAATGATAAGCAAAAAGAATTCATTTACAACAAGATTAATATTAGAAAATATTTCTTAGGCCCAAACTATATCGCATTGTATAGAATCTCTTAACTGAAACTTTTAACAACACAAAAATCAGGCTATATTTTATGGAGAGTTGCCACCGTTTCCAAAAGTTATGCTTATATTTCTACATGACGACTGGATAGATCTGAATAAGATTTGGCATATGTACAGTCCGTTATATTAATTACATAGAACCGCACAGGGCGTTGCCACCTGTTTAAAAAGCTAAATTCAATTAAACCATGGCTGAAATCAAATATTGATATGGGTATCAAATGAAAGAAGCTTGATAAATATTCATTTCCCAAATGTTTAAAAGAAAAGGTTGCCACATATTTATATGGAAATTAAGTTGTATAAAAAATAATAATATTTTACTATAGTAGTGCCAAATGAAAAGTTTTAAGAAAACCTAATTTCAAAAATACTTTTGGAGGGGGTTACCAACTGTTTGACAAATTACTTAAAATTATGACAGCTTCAGTCAAATTTTGAAAAATGGTTCTCAAACGGATTTAGAACTAGGTTTATTTTGAAAATACTTTTACAGAAAGTTTCCACCTGCTTAAAAAGTAGATTAAACGAAATAATTGGGTTACAGGAAGTATCACGGTATCAACGGAAGGAAGCTTTAGAAACTGAATGATGAAAATATATTTGAAAAGTGTTGCCACGTGTTAAAAGTCTTTATTTTAATGGAACTTCTGAGCTTACTAAATTATAACAGGATTACGCTGAACAAAAGCGTTGGTACGAAAACATTTTTAAAGAGGGTTGCCACCTTATAAAGACCGTTAATTTAAATTTGTTGGTAAGTTAACGGCTATTGTATTATATTGTGTCAAACGAAAAAAGTTTAAAGAAATTCTATCCAAGAAATATATTCGGAGCGTTCTAATTATTGGAATTCAACTAAATGGAATTTTTGACATCTTTTGTTTGTTTTTTGATTAAAAAATAACTACAAATTTACAGAATGATTTCTGACAGCATGGGCAAATATAGTACTTTTATAATACTATTTGCTGGATAAACGATGGGAGTCTGAATATGTCCCGGCCTAATGTACTTGCCTACTCATTACAAGTAACTCTGTTTGTGAAATTCAGAGATAATATTTATAAATATCAAGATTTTAAGGGAACCTCTGACAACACCACTCCGAGCTAACAAACAAACCATGAAACGTAAAAATCATTGTGTTTTATATCTACAAGATTGTAGAGGCTTATTGGTATGTAAATTATAATAATGCTTTATAATTCAATTTTGTTTTCATAAGGCCAACCCCCCTATTCTTACGCAATCACGAAAATCAACTCATCTCTGTTGTGGAAATAATTGAAAGTGGTTGAAAGTATTTGCAGAAGATTAAAAAAAACAAACATTCATTACCAATAACGAATAAAAAGTAATTATACGAGGGTTGCCTTTTATATTTTGCGCCTAATAATGAAAACACAGTCAAATATTAAGGAAAATAGTTTTATTGTTTTTCAAAATATTCTCCATCCAAGTCAATACACTTCTGCATTCGCTTGAACCAATTTTCAAAGCACTTTTGTCCCTCAGAAGAGGATACCTCTAAAACGAGCTGTTTGAAGGCTTCTACAGCCCTTCAGGCGTTGAAAAACGTTGGCCACGCATTTTTTTTCTTTTTTGATGTTCGGGAATAAAAAGAAATCATTAGGTGCCAAATCAGGGCTGTAAGGCGGATGACCCATCGATTCGACCTTTTGAGTCCTCAAAAACTCTCTTGTGTGAATCGATACGTGAGAGCTCGCATTGTCTTGGTGAAGAATGATTTGTCGTCGGCTCTTTGTTTTCCTTAATTCTCCAAAAACTTTTGGCAAACAAATGGTTGTATACCACTCAGAATTGGCCGTTTTAAGTTTATCTCGTGGAACAATTGCGACATTACCAAATTTTCCGAAAAAACAGGCGACCATTTGATTTGAGGTGCTTCTTGTGCGAACAACTTTTGTTGGATTAGGCTCGTCTTGGAACACCCATACAGTCGATTGCTGCTTTGTTTCCAGCTCATATGCATAGATCCAAGATTCGTCACCTGTTACGATGTCACAGACGTGCTTTGATATACCGCGGCTAAATTTCTTCAACATTTCTTTACACTAATCGACACGAGTCCTTTTTTGGGCAATTGTCAAATTATGCGGTATCCAACGAAAACAAATCTTCTTTACGACCAAATGTGCATGCAATATTGAATGTATGCTGATCCCACTAATGGCCAAAGATGCCTCTATCTCGCGATATGTCACATCAATTGACGCACAGCATCGACTGTTTCTGGCACAACCACCGTTTTTGGACGACCTTCACGAAATTCGTCCTGCAAAGATTGGCGCCCATATACGAACTCGTTGTACCATCGTTTCACAGTGGCTAAGTGTAGTGATTCAACACTAAAAGTAGAAGTAAGTTGATTGATGCACTCCTGTCTCGATAATCCACGTCGAAAATCGTAGTAAATCATCGCACGATAATGTTCGCGGGTTAATTCCATTTTTAGGCAATATGAAATTTTAAACTCACTATAAATAAACACAAATAAAACTCGTAAGTAAAAACGTTATATGTAAGTTTATGCCAAAAAATACCAAACTTTACGATAAAAATATCTAATTACAGCTAATCACATGAAATGTTGCGAAGGCGCAAAATATAAAAGGCAACCCTCGTACTTGGTATTTGTTTTTTTGATTACTGGGTATTTTTACAGCTCTGCTTAAAACTATGCCGAAAATACTCTTAAAAGTTTGAGAATAAAAAAAAAATGTTTTAAATGTACATATGTATTTTATAAATTATGAATTTTTTTCAGCTCATGTTTAGGTACAGTAATTATTACAATAGAAGTAATCTATGCATTTGGATAAGATAAAGAGTAAATCTCAAGCTGTAGCAATTTAATATTTTCCTTTTAAAAGCTAAACTCGTTTTTTAATATTTTTGAGACGCCAACTTTTCAATATAAAATAGTGGCGTTCGGATTTCGTAAATCAGATTTCGAGTAAAAAGAAGCCTAAAAATCAGAGTTCCAGAATAATAATTGTTTGACCGGTGGATTTTTAAAAAGTTTTGATAAGAATTATACAAGGCTTTTGGTAATATTTATGAGTCAGACATATTTTGTAACTTATAGATGTTTATTATTTTGAAACTTATATTATAAATAGTTTTTTATATAATTTGGAGTGAAAACATTTTTTTTAAATTAACAATAACTATTATTTTGAGATTCATTTTGTAAAAGTCCTTCCATAAGATTATGAGCGAGATACATTTTTATACGTCTTTCAAAGACTTTTATTTTGAGATATATATTATAAAAGCCTTTCCATAATAATTAGGAGTTAAACAACTTTTTTTTTAATCTTGAAAGGCTGAACTATTTCGGTACCCAAAATAGTACCGAACTAGTTCAGAAGTGATCCAGAACTGATCATGAAATTATTTTGAAGTAGTTCCGCAACAGTCGCAAACTAATACCGAAATGGTTCTAAAAAAATCCCGTCCTTCTTGATTAAAAAAAAATTGTGTTACTCATAATTTTTATGAGAATACTTATATTACATAAATCTCAAAATAAAAGACTTAAAAAGTTAATCTCGCTGATAATTACTATGAGAAGACTTTTATTATATAAATCTCAAAATAAAAGGCTTTGAAGACTTCAAAATATTTATCTGGCTGATAACAATTATGACAAGACTTTTATACTATAAGTCTTTGAATAATGGTTACGGAAAAATAATAATGGGCCCGTTTCTTTGTAACCGAGTTGCAAACGAACACTAGGTTAGGATAATGAATAGCATGTAAAGCAACAACAACTTTGGAGAAGTGAAAAAACTGAGCTATTGTGAATGAGCTGGAAGAAAATGCATTGGAAATTTAATTTTAAGACTTAATTTATTTTTATTTGCAAAGTATTTTTAAATATATAACTACATAAACCTAAAAAATTGCCGGCACGACTATTTTCCGTTCTTAAAAAGCACTAAACCAGATCCGAACAGGATTGCTTTTGCAACTACAGGAAATTTTATCCAATTCGTTCTTTTGCAACTCGGGTACAATAAAACAGGGCAAATAATAATAAATTATTATAATTATTCATAAACTTTTAATCTTCTATCTTAAAACAGTTATGTCTTTGCTACAAATATATTACATCAAAACCGTCAGAAAAATATAAAAACTGCTATACATCCTTGCTTATAGTTATGAAGGTACATTTTACATTTTTTTTCTTTTGCATATAATTCGAACTCAACTGTAATTGATAACAATAATGATGATTTAAGTTGAAATAATTGCTTCGATTTTTCATCTGCATATTACAGTATTTTTTTACAATCTTTATTTCTTTATTAATAATCCAGAATTGTTTCTTTTCATGCTTCAAATTTTTAAGCAATAACTCAATTTTAGTTTTGTTTTCTTAACAACTCAAATTTTTTAGTAATAAAATATTTTCGCAGGAAAATTCAATGCATCCTCAAGGAGCGCACATTACTTTGAAGAAAAAAAAAACAAAAACATCCATACCATTCACTATTTTTCAGTTCTGCTGCAATTATCTTCAATTACATTTGTTGTGCATTTACTTGTAAATATTTGAGTTGATCCTGTCGCAATGCATAAATATTCTCTTTGATCCTGCGACACCGCAACCAACCCTCAGTGATTTCTAACAAAACAATGCTATTTGGCATGCCACCACAACGAGCAGCTTCCTTCTACTTCCTACATTTTAAGAATTACGTGAAACTAAGATCCTTTTCAAATCGCAGCACATATCCTTTTGTAGACTTATTAGTTGTGTAGCATAACTGGCGGCGAACAAAAAACAAAAATAAAAAAAATATATTTTTAAGAAATTGCAAAAAGATCATATTGCCACAACAGAATTGAAAGGCCGGGTGATTAGGTTGTTGTTTAAATAATTTGAGTGCAAGCAACACCGACAAGGTTAATGAATTTATTTACAAAGAATAAGGTGAGGTTGAAGATTTGATTATACTGCGTGTTTTCTATAAAAGTTTTAGAATAAGGGTTGAAATAATTTTATGTGATTTACTCATTAGACAAACGCTTGGGATGAGCGCGCAATTATTTTTGAAATTAGATAACTTTCCAAAAAAGAAAAAAAAGTGAACACGCTATTTTATTGTTTCAGTAAAGCCGATGAGCCACTTACGTAATCTATTTTCTTCGAAATTAAAGCGATTCAATTACACATTTAACTATTTCCGCTTTCATTGTACATTAGCAATGAATTCTCCTTACACAAAAACAAAAAATCTGCAATTATTTCAAGACCATGTTTTTTTTGCTTCTCGCATTTTGAATTTCTTTGTTTTTTAATTCCATTTATTGCACGCTAACTTTATTTTTATTGCGCGTAGAAAATCTCAAATTAAATTTACACCCCTTTTCTACTCGCGCTTGCCACAATAAATCAAGCAATTACTCACAGCGTGCCATCCTTTCGGTTCACTCCGTATCCTTTCGGCTCAACAGTTTCTAGCATCTCAGTTTTTTTTTTTGTGTTAATGCAGCGGGGGAGCGTTCTTTGTTGTGTCTACAAGCTATAAATATTTATATAATCTGTCTCGACAGCAAATTGACAGCCATACCGATAGATTCGATTGTGCGCTGCATGCCGACCTGGATGGATTGATAGAAAATTGGATGTGACCCCCGCTGCGAAGATTTCTGTATATGCTGAAAATTTAAGGGCAGAAAATCCGGTGAAAAAATGTAAAAGAAGAACTTTTGTTTGATTTCTACTGAGGATTTTAGAAAACCCATTTTAGACATAATAATTTTTGTTTCTTGCAGTCAAATTACTATATTTGTATAAGTAGATAATGTGGAAATCTTCACCACTGTATAAATTGCCGTAATCTAGGATGTTAACGATCGGACGCCAATCCTGGCAATTCGCGACCTCTTTTTATGAAATATATGGATCAACTGACACACAAAATGAAAAATCACGTAAAACAGATGCGGATATTTTTCTCGAAAAATACCCACTACTGTTATGAAGCTGCATCTGCGCAAAGTTTCCTGTTAAAGAAAGTTTAGAAAAGTTTTGAGTTTGAGTAGTCGGAATTCAAATTGTTTGTTAAATTAGACAAAAATAAATCCGTATAATAAAATTGATATTTAAGGACTACTTAGAAAAACAAAGTGAATAATATCGAAATAAAATCAAGCTTTTCTTGATTCCGAAAAGTTTCATATTACCACGCATTACAAATAATATTCGAATATAAAGCTTTATTTTCGTGGCATATATTTTAAGTTAAATACATTGATCATCCCCCGATAGAATAATATTTATTGTGAATGCATAGGACATCGAACTCTTATATTTGAAAAAGAATTTGTAAACTGGAGCTTTGGTAGTTCAAAATTTAAGGCTACGACAAATGATTAACCGCTTTGCAAACAAATTTCATTGGAGAATTTTTTAACTTTCTATGCCTCCACCCTCACATTTATACCCATATTTCGTATTTTGGAATTTATTTATATTTAATGGTGCGTAGCCGTATTCGTTTCGCCTCACGATACAGAGAAAAGGTGACGACGAAAGCACTTCCGTCACTTCTTACTTGCGTCGTTTGACGGATCGACGTCACAGTTGGCACTTAAAAAGTTGATTTTTCAGAGCTTTGAGTGATTTTTATAAAAAGTTAAACAGAGAACAATAAATGTGAAGTGCCGAGCTTTGTATTTTAGCAGTTGCAGAGCAAATAAAACACCCAAGTGCAGTTATCACCGTCCTTTTCGTCTCGCTATTCCTATAGCAGCGCGTTGTTGTAATCTTGTTTTCTATAATTCTTGGTTTTGCCGTCTGTTACCGAGTGGCGATTCGATGAAACGTCTGGCATAAATTAGCATTAACACAGTTTTGGTTTTTGTTACTAACATAATATTCGCGCATCACAAACGACGAAAGTGCACCAAAAGTGCAAGTACGTCCGTGCACATGATCGTCGTTTATGCGCAGCTTAAAACTGGTCTAATATCTGCAGCATTGAATGTAACGAGTTCGACCAGTTTAATGAGATATCACCGTACTCGGATCGCCAAATATAACTAGTTATCGTTGTTTTTGCTTGTACTCACAAATTTGTCCGGACGTGAGCAGGGCTCAGACATCGCGAGCAGAGAAGTGGCGAATCGAATGCACCTAATATTTCCTATTAGGATTCTTTAATGAACGAAATTTGTGTTCATATTTATTTTTAAATATCTATAATATATTTCTATAACTAATAAATAACCCCACAAAAATATTTTAACATAGAATTTTTATTACTTCCAAGAAATGAAAAATAAGCGATACCTCTAGGCATATTAACAATAGAACACTGTTTTAAGCCCACTAGCAAAATAACGCTAGATAAAATAACGAATCGCAGGTAAATCAATACCACAAACTCGGAAAATTATTCGAGTTGAGCGAACTCGGTAAAACGACATCCGACCTGATCTGCAGCGTTGTGAAGTGAAAAAACTGCGTTATTGTGAATGATCCTTTAGAAAATACATAAGAAATTTTAGTTCATATGAGTAGTGCCTTGTTAAAAAAGTGCTTTTTAGACAATTTTTGAGCAGCTGATCATGAAAATGAGTTTTATTTATTTTTCCAAAGAAAAGTTTTGCAGATATATGCAACACCCAGTTTCGTATTACCGAAAAACTGCGGAATAAAAAACAAACTGTCTGGAAATATTAGGAAATCTACAAGAATGTAATGTAAGAATGGAAGCCAAAATTTTCACAATTTTATGTTAAATTCAGAATAGTATTGCGATTAGTAAAACAGCGTTGGAATACATTAAAAAAAGTCAACCTGTGTTGGGGCAAACTTATGAGAAACCTTCTACATCCTGCATCTCAAATTCTACACTTGGAAAATTTGGGTGCTATTTTCAGAATTAGCGGCCCGACATCTATATAAAATTTGATATTACATCGAATGTACACACGTTTGGGCTGTTGCACCGTGAAATTAAAACTTGTTGGCAGATTTTCGACTGAATAACAGAATGTGGCAAAAATTTATATTTGCCGCTTTTATTTAATTTGTAATATCTTTTATAAATTCTATCCGATTTAAGCGCTCTAACACTTCACATTTTGATAATGAAATTGTCTTTGAAAAAACCTTTTTTTTTATTTTTTTCACAAAGTTTATCAACTAGAAAGAATGAATATGAATTAGCAATTTTTGAAAAAGCTCGAATATTTCCTAATTTTTGTTTTTAAACGCCTGTAACTCATAGAGTACTATTTTGATTTACACAAAGAAGCAGGTTGTACCTTTAGAACGGTACTCATAGAAAGTTTGTTTTATTTGGAGTTTTTTTTTGGCAATAACTGCAAAAGGACCTTAAAAACAGGATTCTTGTCTATTTCTCGAAAATGTATTTTTGAAAGGCAGAATGAAACAGTTCTTATATAGAACACTTATGTATGTATGTCAGTTTTTTAATTTCTCAATTCACATATAAAGGAATGTCATTGAAAAGATGTATATAAAATTTCATGGTGATTCTTTATACGATCGTCGTGAGTTTTTGATTTGTGGCATTTACCTGCTGTAACTAAAGACATACTAGGAATTTAAAAAATATTAAGAAGTTATACTAACATTTTATGAAAAAAGGGATTTTCTTTTATAATATAAATTTTGGTTCGCAAATTCACAATATCTTTAATAAACAGGTAATAGACACGGAGTTAGCCTCTTGCAGGATTAATGCTTCCATTTATCATTTGGAGACAGAAAAGATCAACAAACCAATTTACATTCATGCTTACTTTTGTACTTACACATATACCCGATTGCATATGTACATAACTTATGAATAAAAGCTAAATATGAAAATCCCGTACAACAGTTGCAAATTTCGGGATTATAATGTTTTTGGCTAAAATTTTATTTCGATGGTAAGTTTTGTAAGTTTTGTTTTTAAGTCGAAATCACAATTGTAAAATGCACTATGTAACCAGTTATTTTTCAATTGTATACGGCAACGAAAATCGCTAAAGATATATCAAATTCGAAAGTCTCTCCCTTCGGAGTTTTGAATAATAATAATTTCGTGAAGCTACAAACTCCCTAGGTTTTTTATATTATCCTGGAGAGAAACGAATTTCATCTTACTCTATTTAAAACGAGTTTGATTGAAGTCTCTTAGACAGAATTTTCAACTGTTGGGTGTCGATTGCAAAAAAATAGAGAGACGGCAAATCAAAAAGGGGCTCACCTCCTGCGCTGATGCTCTTAACTTTAAAGAATAAATCTCAGTACCAATGATGGCATTGGTTTTTCTGCATCTTAACATATCCAAAGCCGTCGAAACATAGGATGTGGTTTTTTTCTCTCTTGCCACAAGTGACTAACATATGTCGTACCCTCTGGCATTTATTAGGTAGCTCTCGAAGACCTCACATTCTAAAACCAATGACTAACACGCCTTTAGTACCGGCGAAAAGTCTAAAGGTCTATGCTTTTCGAAGAATCAGAACTTGCATTCAGGACCCCTTTGGCTCTTTTACTAATTTTATGATAGTAGATACCCAGTTTAGTAGCATTTTCGGCATCAAAAACGTTCATTAATTTAGTTCTGTTCAATTCAAAAATATCGTATTATAAGTTTTCTTGAATTACGTCATTCCCTTTGAAACTTGCGTGTGTATTTAAGTAAAATATATCTTCAACGACCTTCCCATTAATTCGACAATCGCTATTTTTTACCGAGATTGTGAAACGGTCTCAAAAAATCATCATAAACTCTTGTTTTTCTTTGATAAGGAGTGTAATACAAAGCATTGGCTCTATTGCGACCGGAATTTTGTGAGATGAAAAATTTGGGTATTACTGAGAAACTTTTAAGTACGTACACGAAGTTTATAGTTTATCCTCTCTCTTTTTCTACTTTTTGTTCTATTATTTTTTTTCTTGTTGGGAGAAAAGAAAGGGATAAGTAACTCGGAATCACATTTTTAATTTCACTACCCCGACATTGTCTGGCAGCAATAAAACGCAATGGCTACGCACATTTCTTTTCTGACATTTTATTTGAATAGTTATTAAGAATTTTTTGAAACTTCAGATCAAACCGAAAGAATTAGAGCCGCATATTTTAATATTCCTTCATCATCATCGAAAACAAACCGACTAATTTGTCAGGCTTTTGGATATTTCAAAAACAAATCTGTTTAAATTATTATTTTTATTATTTTTTCTTTATTTAACCTCTGAGTCTATGTCCAACCTACGGCTGTGCTAGCAAATTTGCCAATGTAAAAGGTAAACTCTGAGTTGAATATATAACCTGCTTTTTCGCGAGTTGTCCCACTGCCCGTATTCTGTAATTCAATCTCATCTTTATTCACTAAATTTGATACTTTCACATTTTTTATGACTTGAGTCACAAACTCTAAAAAAATTTCACCAAAGACTGTGGTGAAAAGTACTAGAGACAATCAGCTGATGGTATGTTTAGCCTGAGATGCGCAATCATCGATGTGCTCATCGATAGCACACAATATACTTTTTTAATTCTATGTATTATTTCTGTTTAAAAATTATTAAAACAATATGGCTATCGTAAAATTGGCATTTAAATTAGCTTTTCAAAATTCTTATTACTGCATTTCATGTGAACTGATTATTTAAAATATGGGTCAAAATTAGAGCACTCAACAATCGATAAACGCAGCTACTCATCCATATGCACATTCGATCAAAATGGCAGACCAAGGTACATAAGTAAATGTAAAGAAATATTTTTTTATTATTATCCGTATTGAAAATTAAGTGTTAGTTTTACAGATTTAAGCAAAATAAGCATAGCGTATGACCAAGGGACAGATCGAGTGGTACTTCATTTTCGCGTTTGTTCCATACTTTTCTCAATTTCTTTGTTTTGTGACTTGCTCAGGACCAGCTGACAAATTAGTGACTTTATTTTGAGACTAGAGACTTGAGATGGCTTGCTGAATACCAAATAGTCTCAAAATCAATCTCACCACTGGAAAGTCTCAATTAGTGACTAAAGACTACATACAGAATACCGGCATAAGTCTACTAAATAAAAATTTTTGCATTAGAAATTATCCCGAAATCCCGCTATGTTCATTGACATTATATAGTTATTAACATCATTAACGAATATACATAGATAAATGAACTCACATACATTCGTACATGTACAAAAATATAGCAAAACATAATCGCAATTATGAATTATTTGTGCATTGTCATGTGTATTTGTAGCCATTCGAATGCATTGGCATAGAGTTTCTTTCGCTGGAAATACAAATTCGACACAATTGAAGCATAAATCCTCAACCAAAATAAATCCCAAAAATAACACCAATAACACTGTTAGTGAAAAGGATAAAGGATGCAAGAAATAAATCCAAGCAGCATGAATAAGGAAATGGAGAATACGTACGCAATAGAAGTGGCAAGTTTTTGTGGAAATCGGCTTCAAAACCAATGGTTACGGTTTGTGCGGTCAACCAATACCAGAAAACGAGTGCCTTAAAGATTTACCTAGATTTAGGTAGAGTCATTGTAATGGACTCGAAAATGCAAATATTCCGTGAATAATGCAATAGCGAACTTAGGGCTATTTAAAGGCAAACTATCTAAACTGTTTCTGACCTGCCGAAAACTTTCATTTAAAAATTTTAAATCTATTTCTATGAGCACGAATATCGTGTTGAGCGGTTTGGCTGTACTATGATTTTTTTTTTAAGCTTAAGTACATACAGAATTATCATACAATCGCAACTGCATATTTTTATTAAAGAATAATAATAATTGAAAATAATAAAGTAAACTAAATAATTATTTGATGAATTGTATGCCACGAAACTTGGATCAACGACAAACGCTTATTTTTGAAAGACTCAGTTTGCTCAGGAATAGCATAGACAACAAGCCTTTATGAAATATCAGCTGGTTAAACTTTGTCTAAATTAGATATTGCTTTATATTTTACTACCCAAGGCCATATAAATATATAACTTATGTTTTTATTGTGTGGATAGATCCAATGTGAGTCTCTTCTTTATTTTTCGGTAGAGAAGATAATTTAATAATATAAAATTTTCAACAGTTAATAACTTTTATTAAAAAAAACATGGTTTAACCGCTATTTTTTTATTTTTCTTTTTTTTATTAATTTTCAACGATATTTTGTGACTTTTGTTTGTTCGATCAAAAATAATCATTATTATTGAATTTAAATTTTTCCGATAATATCTGATCGGTAGGTATTTTATGATTTTTACTTCTTCGACCAAAAATAATCGTTTTTCGATCACAATAACCGCAATAAAGCCAATAATACAATTTATGTTTGATGACAGAAAAAATACACATCACAAAATATCGATCAAATATGATCGAATAAATTCAAATTTACAAATACCGCTTATCTTTGATCGAAAAAATTAGATTCACAAAATGTTAAACAAATTTGACTGCAAAAATAAAATAAAAAATAAAAAAGTAAAAATAAAAATATGATAAAATTTGATTAAAAAAAATTAATTCACAACATTTCAATCAACTTTTACAACAAGTATGCATTGATTTAAAACAAAAGATCTTCAAAGTAAAAAAAATGTGCGTGCACCTAAGTTCGGGAGCCGGAAGTAAAGCTTCTTTGTGGTAGTACAATGTAACAAAGCAGTCGTAGTAATTAGTAGTAGCATTAGTAAAAATATTGGTAGAAATTATTGGTACAGTTAGTAAAAAATAGTGATAGAAGTTAGTTAAAATGGTAGTAAAATGGGGGGAAAATTGTGGCAGAAATAAGTAACATTAGCAGAAGAAATTAGTAAAATTAAGGGTAAAAATTTGTAGTAATAAGTAGTAGCATTAGTAAAAGTACTGGTAGAAATTAGGGGCAGAAATTAGTAAAAATAGTGGAAGAAATTATTAAAAATAGTGGTAGAAATTAGTATAAAAAAAAATAGTAGTAGAAAGTGGTGAAATTAGTGGTAGAAATGAGTAGTAGCATTAATAAAAATACCGGTAAAAAGAAATGGTGGTAGTAATTGGTAGTAGCTTTAGTAAAAATAGTAGCAGAAATTAGTAAACATAGTGGTAGAAATTAGTAAAAATAAATGTAGAAATTAGTATTAGCATTAGTAAAAATATTGGTAGAAATTATTGGTACAGTTAGTAAAAAATAGTGATAGAAGTTAGTTAGTGGTAGTAAAATGGGGGAAAATTGTGGCAGAAATAAGTAACATTAGCAGAAGAAATTAGTAAAATTAAGGGTAAAAATTTGTAGTAGTAAGTAGTAGCATTAGTAAAAGTACTGGTAGAAATTAGGGGCAGAAATTATTAAAAATAGTGGAAGAAATTATTAAAAATAGTGGTAGAAATTAGTATAAAAAAAATAGTAGTAGAAAGTGGTGAAATTATTGGTAGAAATGAATAGTAGCATTAATAAAAATACTGGTAAAAAGAAATGGTGGTAGTAATTGGTAGTAGCTTTAGTAAAAATAGTAGCAGAAATTAGTAAACATAGTGGTAGAAATTAGTAAAAATAATGGTTGAAATTAGTAAAGCGTAGTAAAAAATCACTGCCGCTAAACAAGTTTTACTTCAATAAGATCAGATAGCATATTCATACTAGAAAATCGTCTGCCTAAAGTGAAGAATCTTCGTCTAGATAGAGCGATGCAGAATCGTTTCCTCATATTCTTCGTCTTGACAACTTTAATACGAAAGTCATGCAATCGCAGACCTAATTAATAGGTGCTTCCTTTTATGGCAGATATCCTTAATCATGTGGATTATATATTACCTAGCTTCAATAATAAGTCTGTTCCTTTAGCATTAAGTGTCGGCTGCAATTGCCTGGCAGTTCTACAAGTCATCTCGTTCTGCCATCTGTCATTCGTCACTTTAAAAAGTCTGTCGGATACAAGTTGTCTTCAAATTTGTAAGGACATAACTAACTTATCATTTGTAATATCATCAGCAGAAAGCTTGGTGCTGAGTCGCGCGAGTTCATAGACCATACATCAAATTCCCTCACCGTTTTCAGCCCGAAGGAACATAATCCATCTTTTGGAAGCTTAGCCCTTTCTCAACGGCATTCAACCATACTGCTAAGCCATATTGGAATAGTCTAACTACCACATTGTAGAGCCAGTTTATTATTTCCCATCCCCCACCTTTTCCTGATTAATATACAGCAGGAGTATATATGTAAGTAGTACTGCTGTTGCTTTGCGCATTCTATTTGCATTATTGGGCCTAAAATTTAGCTTTCTATATAATATACCTACATATATAAAAAAATCTACCATCTTCCAGTTTTAGTGTAATTTTATCAGTTTCTAGATTTAGCAGAGTTGGCTACCTCTTCTACGGAATGTTAACCGACTTTGGTTTTTGCTACGATTTACATGGAAGAGCGCAGAAATTCGATTTTTTTTCAGCATGCTCCGATCACAACTTCCGATCGATTCTTCACAATAATACCTAATTTATAGGATCTTCTTTACATTGCGTGTTGCAAACCTTTAAGGTCAATGATTCTGTCTAACTGTCTTGATCTGAGAGTGACCAGAATTCATTCTTCGGTAAGAGTCATTTTGATTGCACTGTGTGGTATTGAATTTAACTTAAAACTTATACGAGCTCACCAGGGTCGCCAGGGTCTACAACATCTGAGTGTAAATGGGTGGGGCTGTTAGTTCTTCATTCAGATATCAGCCCACTTTTTCAATGTAACTCTTTGTTTAAGCCGCTAAAATAGGCTGCGTGCTGGGCTTTGGATATTCCGAACACTTCTATTACATTTGGGTCTAAAGAGAATTCTTATTTGGTGTACATTCGTAAAAACTAAGTAGCAAAAATATTAACATCCCGCCTACTTTTCTTTGCTTCTCATCTTCCTAGCACATATGAACTCTGCTCAGCCATAAAATAGTGTCGATTCGTTAAGTGCACGCATCGCAGTGAGATCAGATCAATTTACATATCCTACACACCAACTAACAAGCCATTTATCTAAACTATGAAAAGTGTACGAAAAAAACACTACCCAATATGTTAGCAGGATAACACTTGAGTTTAGGTACAAAGGACATGTCTGCCAAATTAAAATAGATTATCTTCGAATGACAGCCAAATCAAGGACAGTAAAAACAACGAATTAGTAAACCATTTGAAATATCTGGCAGTCGTCATGGTGTTGAAGACAATTGCAACGCATTGAATCTACTAAACAACGAAATCAAAAACCATTTACGCAGGCGCGCGGACTAGTTGAGCAAAAGAAAGGATCACATTTCAAGCGGCGCGCAGAGAGTAGAAAAAATCTTCAAGAAGTTCGAAAAAAAAGAACACGAAAATTGTAATGCTTTATATTTCGGTTATTCATTCTTGCGCTCATTGAAAAAAAAAAACAAAATCAAAAAAAAAAAAATTGTACGCTTGAATTGTATGAAAAATGATTGCGCTGCGTTGGAAACTACACTTGATATTTAAATATTGAATATTTTTGTAATAAACCTGCCATTGAAGGATGGTCTCTACCCACGCAGCTAATGGCAAGGAGTTTTAGGACCCCAGCAAAGCCACTAAGAACACAACAACACCAGTTTCACCACCACCGCAATCACTATGAAATCCAATGAAACCCGAGACTGCGAAGAGCGCAGTCGCACATACAGTGGCGCGCAACTTAAATGATACATTGATTTTTAAATCTTTTAAAAATCTATAATGATTTTTTTTTGTTAAATAATACAGCTCATTTAATAAATACAACAATAGAAATCAAGACTTTATACTTCGTAAAACTTTTTCGAAAATTTGAATTTTTTTTTCTCAGAGTTTTTAAAAGTTTTTGGCCAAATTTTATTTAACAACAATATAGTTCATACAACAATAAAAACCAAAAAGTAAAAATTTTAGGTTTTATAAAAAATTTTCAAAAATTTAACAAATTTTAAAAATTAGCGAAAATTATTTGTCAGCATTTCGAGAAATTTTGCGAGTATACAATTTGATAGCCCATTAAATTTCAGTGCAACAAAGGGTAAATTTTAATTGTTGAAAATTTTCGTAAATTTTTAAAGTTTGTTCATTTTTTTTTCAATGTTTACGAAGCCTAAAATTTACTACATTTTCTTGAAAACCCTATCTAAAAAGGTTTAGCAGTAGGAAGCATTTTGAATTTTGGGGAAAAAACTCAATAAACCATTTAAGCTGTGAGCCACTGTAAGTATGCTCTGTACATGCGCACATTTGTATTTACTTCAATATGTACATATGTACTTTCATATATAGATATTTATTGCTATGCTTGTAAAAATCCATCTAACCATATTTTCAAGTGCTCTTCGAAATTGCTGTTTTGCCTTACGACGACGAATATCCTCTACGCAGGCGCGTTAATTAAATGCCGCCACAGCCTCAACACAAACACAACAGGAGGTCGGCTTTTCGTGCTTCATTTGGATTTGAGTTTTGTAGAATGCATTTTTTTTTACCACTTCAAAATACTTGCTTTCCTTTTTCCTTTGGCTCTGCGCAACATATGGCGATGATTAGTTTGAAATTACTTAAGAAAAATTGTTTTAAATACAAACAATATCCAATCACTTCTTGAAATGGACAATTGTGTTTTGCTTGCCACTCAATGACAGCATAATTTTTCTAATTCTATGTTATTTACATAAACTCATAGTTTTTCTTTGGTGTACATGGAAATTTGGTGTAAACGCTGTCTTCTTTTTGCCCGAGCGTCTAATGGGGCGTAATTTGTATCTCCGCTTTAGTTTCTTTATTGTAGACAAGCAATATATGTAATTATAATTTTGTTTTAATTACTGATAAAATGAGTTAAATGGGAACATTCACATATATTCTTCGATATGAAATATTGCTAGTTTTGATACTTGGAAATGTCGCTTTGAAGATTATCCTGATTGTGTTCCACAAATTTAGAGACCTACCGTTTTATGTCAGATCATTTTATGTGAAGCTTTGTCGTGACAGATATGCTCTGACAAGTTTACCAATGAGGGGAGACCGCTATTAGCAAAAACTTTTTCTACGATTTAATGCTTCATGCGCCGCACAGTGGTCGGAAATCGGTAGTTAGAGCCTTAGATATTTAAATGTGTATTTTCTTCGATTTAAATTATGATATAAATTATTAGTTATGAAATATACTTCATTTTTTTTTTATTTATAGAAAAATTTTGGGAATGTAATTATATAGCCCATTCAATTTTTGTGTAATAAAGTGACTGAAATTCGCGTTGATTTTTTATATTTTGAGGGCTGAAATCGGCAGTTCGGGACTTAGATATTTAAACGGGTACTTTCAATTTTTATGCTCACCCCTGCGGCTTCGATTTAAATTATGGTATGAATTATCAATTATGAAATGTACTTCAAATTTTTTTTTTTTAATTTATAGTAAAACTTTGGGAATGTAATTTTATAGCCCATTCAATTTTAGTGACAATTTTGTGCATTTGCTTTTATACAAAATAAATTTGAATATTCGTTGTATTGAGGAAAATTCTCTAAAATTGTCAAAAATCAACGCGAGTTTTAACTGCCCACAAAACTACAATATATTCCCAAAATTTTTCTAAAAATTAGAATCAAGATTTTAGTGGAGAAACGGAACTGTGGTACCATCATTGGAATGCTAGGAAACTAAAACAAATTGGACCAATGCTTGCAAGAAACCGACATTTTTTTTCTGACAACACTACTGGGTCTACTTGCTTTACCTAGTAAATATAAGTACAATAAGTTCGATCGAGAGAACCTTCAGTATTCTATGCAGAGTGAAGATTTGGCGTCGTTCAACTATAACGGAAAACCATTAAAATTGTAAACAATTTAACTAAAATTCAATTAAATTATTTATAGATTACTCTTGTTAAGTTTACATTGAATTTCACAGGATTTTGTGCTCATAGAAAAATTACATCCGAAAATGGAGAAAAAATTACAAAAAAAGTCGTCGAAAGATTTTCTAAAGATCTTCGTCGTCTTGTTTTGAGCTAGATTAATTTCACTTGTGTGTTGCTATCAACTTAATATATTTAGTAGTAAATTTATAACTTAACTATCTTGGTGCCAAAAGAGTCAAACGGTTTGAAAGAAGGTGCATAACTAACTTTGATGAGGGTTGCCACCTGTTTCAAAAGTCGAATTTAATTTAATTATATATAAGAACAATATATATCAAAAAAAATCACACAGTTCGTCCCAGCGAGGAGAAGGTTCATACATTTATTTTGGAGGGGATGCCACTTGTTTAAATCGTTAAATTTTATTAAATTATACACAAGTACATAAAATATGGGTACCAAACACTTCGATCTGCCGAGGAAAAGGTCTAAAACAAACTATATTTTGAAAATGAAGGTCACCAGCTTGGAAAGTCGATTTAATTTAATTACACTGACTTATATAAAATATTAAATTATAGGTGTTTGAAAAGTCGAATTGAATCAAAATATACCAAGTTAAATATATGAAATATGGAGAGCGTACACAAGTTATATGAAATATGAAAATATGGGAGCCAACCTGTTCGATTCGCTGAGGAGAAGGCTTATAGAATATTAAGAATTGTCACACGCTTTAAAAGTCGAATTTAATAAAATAGAAATAAGGGAGAAGACACTGGCATTAAATACTAAAATGTTAGTGTCGAACTGTTCGTCTCGGCGAGGACAAGGTGCATACTTATATTTTTCAGAGGTTTACCACCTGTTATATGCGACAGAAACCGAAATGTGTTTTCTAGTTGCATTTTCAAAAGGCAATTAATAAATAAAAAAAGTCAGGACAACGTCATCCGGTTTTTTCTAGTAATATTATAAAATCTGAAATTTTGGCTAGTCTGAGTGATGAAAATGACGCGAAATATAGAATAAAGTGGATGCAGATGCAAATAGCATTGTCAAATTGTATTAAAAGTGCCTTCTATAAAATCAGATCTTAACAAATCTACTACTAGCTTTTGGCCTCTACAAACCCTGCAACAATATTCGTTACCAAAAACGATTTCATTGATGAATGCCATAGTTTGACATTATTTTCTTAATTAGAGTTTTGTTAGCGCTTCAAAGCAAGACAATTACAAACAAAAAATGAGGACTGATGAAAATTATAAATACTTTGAAAATTATTGTAGCATTATTGTGGAAAGTTTAGTATCCATTGAAAAACATCGACATCATAAAAAGGTTTTACCAAAATCAACGGTAATGTTCAGGTTGTTCAAATTTGGTTTGGAGACAATCCGGTTTCGGCGTTGCGCCATCTTCAGTGTCATTTCTCGTCGAAACCAGTTTGTTTTTAAACCAAACTTGACAAGGGATTACGGAAAATCGTTCCAATATACATCAATTTTTCACCCTGTCGGAAAAACAGAAGATCAAAAGGAATCGCAGATGATAGTTTTCTAAAAAAATATGATTAAAAATTCGAAATCTATTTTTTTCAATTTTCTGAATTTTTCTAATGAAACTTGGATCTATATGTATTTTTTCCTATATTAAAAAAAATTACTAGAAGTAGATAAGAATCTAATAAATTGTCAAAACTTGTCAAACGGACTTTGTCGTATGTAGAGAGCATGCCACCTAGAGCGAATAGTTAATGGCCGAAATAAATGTATTAAAATAATATAGTGGTTAATTATTTCCAGAATTATTAATATTAAATATTTTGGGTTTCAAACTACCTACATGTGTAGAAAAAAATATGTCAGACTTACAGTATTGGCGTACAAGTGGCGTCCTATTGATTTCGAATTTAAATTGAAAAAAACGCGATCTATTTCGAAAAACAAAAACAAGTATTACACAGGTACGCTAGGTCTCCGAGAAATATAAATAGAGTACCTTTTGAGGAAATGTGAGGTAATTGCATTATTGCCATAGTTGTGATTTTTTCCATACATTTGTTTCTTATATTACCCATAATTTTTTAATGAAAGATTTAATAACAAAATATGCAGGTACGAAAATATGATATTACAAGGATCAGAATCGAAATACATTATTATTTTTTTCAATAATGACTGGTAATTTTTATGATGTCTCGAAAGTCTATTATCGGCCAATTTCTGCCCACGGTGCGCCGGTTGGGGTTTGCATAGCAAGTTTGTCATTATTCAATTCAAGCGTGAATGATATGCAACATCTGTTGTCAAGCATTAAACATATTTCATTCAAGTGCATTTCGCCTCCTCCCCTCCATAGATCACTTTACTAGGGAAGCACTTGTGGGTACACTTGCCCTGTGAGCTCGAAAATATTTCTATATACATACATATATACATACATACATACATACGCATATATATATAAGTATGGCTTCATAGATGTATAGTAGAGTGATTCTCATTCTGAACTGGCGCGCTTCGCTACATCCTACAAATTCAAAGATTGCGATTATGAATTTATATGTTTATCTTATATATAAAAAGTAAAGAAGTGCTGTCAAAGCCTTTATATATTTCATTAATATAAAAAAATTCATTGTTGGCGAAAAAATATTACATTTAAAAATATTATTTACTTTTAGGATATAAGATATAGTAAATTATTATAAAATTAATTTTCTTTTTATAGAAAAAAATTTAAAATATTACATACATATATATGATATTAAGCGCTATAACTAAAAAATCCAGAAAAGTCGTCAATAATAAATCAAAAAAAAAACTATCATATCTAAAGAAACCAATCCAAATTAATTTAAAAAAAATAAATATTTTAAGTAAAATATAATAAACTAATTAGAAATAACCAAATCATTAAAAATAATCAAACTTGTTTTCAATTATCTGGTTAGTTTTAATTATTTGATTCATAGCTGTTAAATTTTCATTAGCATTATCTAAATATCTAGCTAGAAGAAGTGAAGAAAGATAGCAAGTATTGGTTGATCGACGACGAGATTGGTTAGAATGGCGATGAAGAGAGGGAGCGTGAAAAACGACGAGTAGTGATGACGAAGACGGAGGTAAAGACGGTTCGCTTTTAAAGACGTATTTATGTTATAATGCTGAATTTTAAATTTTTATGTTTACTTGATTTAATTCAAAATAAATACAACTAACCTTTAACTTGCACTTTAATCTATTTTAATAAACTTTGTAATTAACGAATTCTGAATAAATAAACTTAAAGAACTCTGCATACCTTTTGTTAGCTTTTTTGGCTTTTTTAATTTTAATTACTATTTTCATTTCATTTATTGCTTGATTAAAGCTACTAATCAAAAAAAATTTTAAAATATTAACACATTATTTTAGGTAAGAATCAAATAATTAGAAATAAGAAATAATTGAAAAGAGTCGAATTAATTTTATAAATTTTTTACTAGTATTATATTAATCATGTGATTACATAAATTCAAAAAGAATTGAAAATAACCAAATAATTATGTTGATCATGTTATTAGAAAGAAAATTTATTATTATTATTTATTTATTTTTTTTTAATTTATTATCATTGTCGTTATTAATCACTGCAATAGGCCTGCAATAGGCACCCGCCTGTTTTTTATATAAAAGAAGAATAGAATACTGTGGAATAGCGCCTCAACCATACAAAATTACAAATTTTAAATTTAGTGTTGGGAAATATTCTTTTCAAATTTACTTCAAACACAAATTTCCTCGCTTTTAGAATATAACTCTTGCTTTTTTACTTGAAATGAAAGTTTGAATCAATAGTTTTATAAATACATATATGCATGATAAATGCTATTCGTTCTTTGTAATATTTTTATTCTAACAGAAGCTAAATTTATAAACCTCTTTAAAAAAAAACTACGACTGTTGAATGGAAGTTTTTTCACTGACCCTGAATTTGACCGCGAATTAAATTTTCGTGCATCCTACTTATTTATTAAAAGTAATTGTTGGATTTAAATCTAAAATTATCGTCAACAAAACCACGTGACCACGTTCACGCCGTTTAAGAAACATTTGTATTTGTATTGACATGATCATTTGATTTCGTCATATGATGCCATCATGCGATCTTATCATACATACTTGCATACATATATCTGATTTGATCAATTTCATTGTTTACGAAAATATATATGTACATATGTACGTATTTTATTATTGTTAATTAGAGTTATGATTGTTAATTAATTATTATTATCATCAATAATAAATATCAAACAAATTATACATCACATGATATGATCATATGATGGTATCAGGTGATGTAATGATATGATATGAACTAAATTATCACCATCGCATTCAATATTTTTTAGATATCTATGGTGTGATACGGGTATAAAATTTTGCATGTTTTGAATTTAATAACTGCATGCATTATCCTATGTAAAACTTATATATTTTTTGCTTATTAATATTTCTTATATGAAGCCTGTGTAAATAGGCTGTCTGCCTTTCAACAACTCCACTACACGAGCAATAGGAAAAAATGCAAATACAAAACTCGTGATGTACATATGTGCATGTGTCCCCTCTTGTACATAAATGTGTAACTAAAACAAAAAGAAAGTATTTATTTACATACACTAGATACTAACAAGTGATGGAACCCGCTCCACTTGACATTTTCCTCATTCCACTTTTATCACGCTACGCACACTCCATTGCGATGCTCATTTACGCTTGAATTAATGTGGACATAAATTGTTGCCATCGCATAAGATAAGGATTAAAAGCTGTTTTCTCAATTCAACGCACACTAAGCGAGTGTGTATTGTTATGACGCGCCCAAAACATTTCGAAATTGTGTGGTAAAGGGATTGAATTACAAGCAATCGAATTACGAACAAAGTGAGAGGGTAAACACCATAGATTCGTGTACTTACAACAAATGTGACTCCCGCGAGATTAAGTAGTTGGTGATGTGACAACTGTAGGGGGGGCAAACAGCCTAAAGAAACAATCGAGAAAACGCCCTCTGCATCCATGAGCCCGGCACCAGATGCATTTTGGGGTGTTAAAGTGCAAGTCACATTTTGTGTAGATACGAAGGGCACATTGTACTGCATATAATGAATGAGCAGTTGTATTCATAGAGTTTCATGAGATGTTTTATAGTTTTTATTTTCTTTTAAGAAAGTAAACTGCAGCACTTGTTTTCTTTCGTTACGTTTGAATGGAAAAGCTGATT
Organism: Anomoia purmunda; assembly: GCA_951828415.1. Lineage (NCBI taxonomy): Eukaryota > Metazoa > Arthropoda > Insecta > Diptera > Tephritidae > Anomoia > Anomoia purmunda. The sequence goes on from OX639996.1 coordinate 98,047,517, forward strand.
AGATTTATGTTAGAGTATTTTTTCGAAAGGAAAAGGGGGCGCATTTTCATTAGTTAAACGCAATGAAATATTTTCGTTGATTAGTGATCGATACTCTCACATAAATTATTTGGATTTATCGTTAATATAATACCAGCAATGTTGCCTTTACCCCATGCACCGATTATTCCCCCTTCATTTTTATTTCATATACAAAATTAAAGCAACATGCATTTAAAATTTGTTTCGCATAGTCATTAAAGCATTTCAAGTCGCTTAAAATATACATGGCCGTGGCGGTTGAAAATTCCCACAAGGATCTATCAGCTACGCAACAATCACACCTCTAAATAATAGGCACATGCACTCAAATCCATGCAATTAAAATGGTAATTAATGTTCTGCGTTCTAAGGGGTTAACAGCTCAATGTATCTCAACATTTTCTTGAGTAGGGGAAGGGGTGCAAGTTTATACAATAGCAACATATAATTTATTTAACTACCTGTTCGCATAACGCGCTTGCCTTTAGAGGCATTCCCTAGCAAGTGATGCTGATCTGAGAAATCACTTCCCACTCTATTGCCCCGCACTTGAGGAATAAATCTTAAACACATACATAGCTGTTTGGGGTTGAAACTAACTCTTTCCATAATTAATCTTTTCAATATTTTATTTTTCCCTTGGAAAATTGGAAAATATTTTTAATTGCACTTTAAATTGTGAGAAAAATGCGTGGGAAATTGAAAAACTAAAATCTGATTCTAAATTTAAATTGCCCCCCTCTGTTGATTGATTGCTCAAGAGTTATCCCAAGAGGTATAGAGGATCCCTCCAGCAACAGCAATAAAGAGCAAAAAAACATGCGAGCCCCTAAGTGCGCGAGCTAGAAGTAAAACCTTTTTGTGGTAGCAGAAGTTAATAAAAGTAATAGTAAATTGCAGCATTTGTAAAAAAGTGATAGCGTTAGTAAAAATAGTGGTCGAAATTAGTGAAAATAATGGTAGAAATTTGTAGTAGCATTAATAAAAATAGTGATAGAAATTAGTAGAATTAGAAACTAGTCAAAAAAGTGGTAGTAATTAATAGCAGCATTATTAACAAAATATTTTCGTTCTCTTGCACCCAAGGCGAATTCATATAAAGTGGTGTTATAAATACAACTACAAAATTCCTATATATTTTGCTTTTGCCTCTGCGTAAGAGTTTTCAAAATTTACATACATTCTGTTTTTTCTTTTACGGCTTTTAAAAGCTCATACGCAAAAGCAAAAACAAAATACATGTAGGTGAATAAAAAAAAATCAAATCGGCTGCTATAGTAACTTCACCTTATATGAATTCGCCTGTCTTGCACCATTTCAATGAACTTGTGGCAAAAAAAGAAGGGAATCATCAAGTCTGCTGCATTTAGTATCTTTCTTAGTTCAATTTTGTATGGAAATAAATTTAAATAACTATTTATACAGAATTGTCTGCAGTCAGGGACGGCGAAATGTCCTGATCCCGGGTGGGTAGGTTTGCAAGTGGTAAGAGTATACCAGGTAAAGGAAATGGGTCGTCGATCAATAAAGAAAATCAACGGGTTTCGGGAAAAGAATCTATTGTTCTACATATAATAAGTTTATTGCTCATAAATAATACATGGAAATAATAATTTGGAAAATTTTTCATTTCTACTGTGAAAAAACAGCCATTGGTTTAGAATTCTAAGAAATGAAATCATTCATAAGGATTTCAAGATCTAACTCATCAACTGCATCTTAGAGTTTTATGAATCTTCTCTGACTCATTGTCAAATCTATGTACTTTTAAAGGAGTAATATTCTTCGGAAGTAATCGTCAGGTAATGTATATGTTTGGAAATTTTACGTGGCAAAACAGGTTCTTCAATTTCGAATTCTTCAGTATACTTGAATAGATTATTCACGCAATAAGAAAGTTATTCGGAAAAAAACTTTACGTGATGAGTCTGAGAATATCATCGCAAGTTATCCAAGACTTGTATACCACAATGATTACACAGACTATTGAAAAAGAAGTTCAGAAGGCCAACAACCGAACTGAAATCTGTTCAACCGCGGAATCTTTAACATTTTTTTAAAGGGAGTGGTTTACAATAAGTAGCATAAGGAGTTAGTAGCAAAACTTATTATCCATTCGTTATATGTGGGTTGAAACATTTATATCGAATAGAACAATAATAACGATAGAAAGATAATCGATAAAATTTTTTACGATTTTGTTGGTATAACCCAATATTTATAGCTAGGCCAATTACATTTCTATTCCATTTAAAATTGCTTCAAAATATTATACTTTGAATTTTAAGCACACCCTTAATGGCTTTTGGTTATCGTCTCTATTAGACAAAAAGTACAGAACAAAGAACATTGTACTTTTTACTTGCGCAATCTAATGCAATGAAAACATTTAGCGTGACAACATCATCCTATGTCAAACAAGTTACAATGCTTGCCAGAAAACAAGCTATAATAAATACAGACATGTGAATGTATTAATTTTCAAGGACAATTGCAGGGAATACTATTTACAAACTTTTTGTTGATAAAAAGAATAAAAAAATCAGAGGCACCCATGCAAACACTGAATTGATACAAAATATATTAAACAAAAAATTCAAAACCAAACAAGGATACAACAAAAATTTTGTATGTGCCTGGATAAAGAAATGTCTGTATAAATTTAATTTAACAATTATATTTCTTGGTATGTTGAGCAAACAAGCCCCAGCACACGTGTGCCGGCATTTACAACAAGGATCAAAATCTGAAAGGAGAAAAAGAAAAGAAGGAACCACCACTAACTTCGCTGCCGACAGCCAATTGCTTTGTCAGCGGCTTTGGTGGTAGAAACCAACCAACCACCAAGTACAACCACGTAATTCTGGCCAGCAATGCGGACGCACAGACAAAGCCAAAAGAAAATGAGTTGAATTTGTAACAACAAAAAATCAAAATGGTGCGCTAGAAAATTTAAGAAAAAAGGACGTTACCTGAAAATGAAAATGAAATTTATATGAAAATGAATTGGTAACAAAATCAAAAAGTGTGCAAAACATTTAATCACATAAGCGGCAGGATCTCATTTTCCAATTCACTCGAGGTCTTTGTAATTGCCTCATAGCTTGAGTTGTTAGCAGAACAGATTCACGGCAACAGTAATTTTAGCAATTTAAAAGATTATTATATTAATTTTTTTCTATTCAAACAAAGTTTCTACACTGCATACAAAACAAAAAAAAATGCAAAAACACAAAGCGAACACAAAATACAAAGCGATTTGTGTATTTTTGTTGAAATCTTTTCATTGCGCGTTATCCTTGGAAAAATAAGAAATAATAATAGCACATCATTGATCCTCGTCTCAATAGCATTATTTTTTGTTGTTTTTTTTTTTTTGCTTTGCTCTTCTTAGCAACTAAACAGTGTAGACTGCTAACGAGGGAATACGGGCATAATCAAGGGATCAGTTGGTGTGTGAAATATCAAACAATGCTTGACAGAAAAGGATCACCTTTAAACAACAACAGCAAACGTTAGTACACTCATAGTGTATGGGTATAAACTATAATAGCTGAGTTTTATATGCAAAATGCGAAAGCGAAATGAAAGGCAATGGCAAGAGGACGCTCCTATTGTTGTTGACATTGGCAGGCCTTTTCATTGCCCTTGGGCATTTTCAGTCAGTTAAGCATAATTGCTTGCTCTGCACGCATTGAAATTGACTCAGCGCAAAGGTAGCGAAAAGATCATAAAGTAAGTAAGTTGGTTAGCGTGAGCCTAGTGCGCAAAGTGAGTGGTTTGGGGCGACAGGAAAATTTCTTGTATGTAATTGAAAAGATTACAGGGTTATGGTTGTAGCACAGTGGGTTTGAGAGGAGAAATTCTAAGAAAAAAATTGGCACTTACATCAAACAAAAAATTTTGTGAAAATTTAACCAAGTTTTTCTATTAGGAATCAAATTTTTTCTCAAAAAAAAAAGCTTCAAAGAAAAATGTTTTCTTTTTTTTTTAGAGTTTTCTCTTCGGATCGCGGTATATCTGCTCGTTTGAGTAAAAGTTTCTTCAAAATTAAAAAAGTAAAAGTTTCCTCAAAATTAATAAAAACCTTCATAGAATAAAATCTGTTCTCTACAAAAGTAGTAAATATTTCTTTAGCACCTATTTAATACATTTTACTTTCTTTTGATAGCTTTTTCTTCAATAAAGACATTTCTTTTTTTGGCGTAGAATACGTCTTACCTTACGGTATGGGCACCAATGTCAGGTTTTTATTGTTGTAATCTCTATTTCTTTAATTATAAGGAAACGGCTCGATTAATTTTTTTTTTTTTTTTTTGTAGTCAAATGAAGATGTTAGCTTTCGTTTGACATACATTTCATGTTGGTTGATATCTTCCTAATATTTAAATTTCTCAAATGAAAATTGTATAAACACATGCACACAAATATGTGTGTGGTGTTTGGTTGAGTGTTTGCTGTTGGGCGATTTAAATGTACTCGTGCAGCCCTTTCTGTGTATTGCATAATTTTAGGCGGGCAAGTTAAAGTAGAGTAAAAGAAGAGAAAATGCTGACAAGCACTGCAAAAAAAATAATAAAATTGATTCGCGTATGTTATTTATCATTAATCTTTACTATTGATAACAGCCATTGACTTCGTTTTTGCGAGAAATTTAATTGATAATTTAAAAACATTTTTATCCTATTTTTCCTATCATAAGCTTATGTATATCATCCAAAGTAACTATCAAATAAAGAAATTCATTTGCTTGTATTATTTATCATTTATTGTTACATATGTTTTCTGTCTTATCGGATGGCGTATTCTACGTTAAACTTAATGGCCGTGTCTCTGACACAGCCTGCTTCTTTTTTTGAATGCTTTTCGTCGTATAAGCTATAAGTATTTTTTATAAATGCAAGCCGCTAAAGTTCTGAATGTCGTATGATTCTTTATAATACTTTTTATGCCCAAAATCAACGTGGAAGCTTGCTATTGATCGTGCCTTGGCCTACTACTATAACTCAATTGCTAACGTAGTTCGAATTTGAAAATTTAATTTCTGAATTAAACAAATAAATTACTCAGAATACCAGTTTGATAGCTATCTAAAGATTCGAAATAAATTTATAAAAAGAAGCTCCTGGACTTCTTAATTAATTATTAACTAATAGCGATTTTTAAATACACCTTAAGTTTGAATATTGTTCAGTTTTTTTTCTTTTTTCAATTTCAATAAATTTTAAGAAAACATTTATCATTCTAAAACCATTAAAATCAAAGTTCCATACATTGCGCAAAATAAAAAAAAACTAATATCTATTCAAAATTTTTAATCAAAATTTCTGGTTTTGAAATAAAACAGCGTACACATATTTTATAACTACTGATTACAAATTTTTAATGAAATTTGCTGATATTTTTTATTGCATTTTCCTTAAAAATTTATTTATTTGATTTGCATTCGTCTTAACATTTCATTTGCCTTACAAATTTAATTGAAGTTAAATTTTTAAACTTGTGGCAACCCACTCCAAAATACTTTTGAGATAAAGCTTTCTTAACCATTTTTAGTTTGAAACTAGTATAGTAGAATTTCAGATACTTAACCAATTAAATTAAATCAACGTTTTTGAAAGGTGACAAACCTACTCAAAAATATTTTTATATAAATCATTTTGTTTGACACAGTACAAGTAAATTGAAATAATTTTTTCTTTTCATCACCTATGCTGTGGTATTTTGTGTAACTTATTATTTTAATGTACCATCTTGAACGAGTGGCATACCTCTTAAAAAATATTTCCGGAATTTCGCTTTCTTAAACCTTTTTCATGTAGGATCAGGAAGGTGTCATTTCAGTTAACTTACCAATCAAATTTTATTTATACTTTTAAACAGGTGGCAATCTTTCAAAATGTTTTCATATAAACTCTGTCGTTGCAGTCCAATATTGCAATATCTTATTAATTTTTTTTTAACGGGTTGCCAATTTCTTCAAAACATTTTTATGATTAAGTCTCTTTCGTTTGAATCTCATACCGTAGTACCCCATTAACTTAATAATTTTGTTCAGTTTTCTTTTTTAAGCAGATGGCGACCCTCTCTAAAAATATTTTCCAAATAAAGCTTTCTTGAACCTCTTCCCTTTGACACCCATATTGCAATATTTGACCTAACTTATTAATATAATTGATGTAATTTTCTTTCATTGGACAATTGTGCAGCAATATTTGATTTAATTCACTAATTTAATTGAATCTGACTCTAAAAATGCAAATCAAGTTTATAAGCTATTTTTGTGGCAAATTTTAGTAGGAAAGATGTTCATTATTATTATTAAGCTTAGTTGTGTGCCCTGATATTTCCAGGATTGATTTTATTGTACTTTTTCGAATACTATTCCAAGTACAACTTCAAGAAGTATTTAGTTTTGTATGCTTAAAAAATTGTTTCAATACTTATAAATTAAATATTTTGAAAACTTATATGTTCTGACATTTAACTTATTGCTATGATATATATTTAAAAAAAAAAGTCATACAAATTTATACATAAATAGGTTTTCTGGTTACTAGGGACCGCAACGCTGTCATATTAATAAAAAACAATTATGATTTAATAATTACAATTGGATTAAAATTTGTTCGATCATTTGTGATATTTAGTTTTATTTTTTCAATCATATTCGATCGATATTTGTTTAGATAAAAAAAAATAATCCTTATTCTTTGAAAAAATTGAAAATTGAAAATTGCGCGCTCCCATTTGATCGTTATAACGGATTTCAATTTTATTGATCAAAACATTTATCGATGATGACTATAAAAGCAAGAATATGATTTATGAATATATTTGCGCATGATTGACAAAATATATCTCTGGAAATACAAATCAAACGCGATCGAAAAAATAAAAGTCTCAAAATATCGATAACATTTTAACGAAAAAATATAAATGAAAAAACCAAGAATCAAACTTTAGCAAAAAAGCTAAGAATTAGAAAACATCGATGAAATACGATCGAAAAAAAAAATCATAAAAAATGGTTAGCAGTTATTTAAAAATAAGTTCGGATTGGGTAAGAATTTGCCAAGATAATTAAATCGGTATAGTTGAGTTTTATTTTGAACGAAATCTTCACAATGACTTTTTATGCGAAATATCAAAATAACTATTATTTTCGGTTCCTGCTTTTTTAAAATACTTTTTAAAAATACGCACGTCCAGAAGGAAAATTACTAAAAAAAAATGTTTAATGTGTTGGAAATGAGCGTGCCACCCTAAAAACAAATAGAAAAAAAATGTAATAGGACGATAGCATTTGCACAACCCATATACTTGGGGGAAAAATTATATAGCATTACATTCCATTCAAAACATTAAGAAAAAACTATGTTTGGTGCTATAAACTTAAAAAAAGGTATGGAGAATACATAATTTCAAATTTACACTAAAAACTTAAAAACAATTTTTTTTTCAACGAGAAAAAAATTTCTGAGAAACAAAATTAAGAAACTATTTATTTGCACCCAAATTACCAAAAATCTACATTTGGTGATAAAAACTTAAAAAAACAGTACGAAAAAATTATAACTTAATTTTTTTCACTAGAAGAAATAATTTTTTTTTTTTCAAATTTAAACACAATTTTTTTTAAGTTTGCTTTTGCACACGTACATATGTTTGGGCAAAAAAATTAGGAAACATTTTATTTGAATGCAAAAGTTTTCAAAAATTTATAATTGGTGCTATAAACTAAAAAAAACGTACATAAAATTTATAATTTTAAGTTCACCAAAAGAAATTTATAATTTTTTTAATTTAAGAAAGCATGTTTAGGAACAGTTATGATAAGAAAAAAATTAAGAAATAATTTATTTGTATGCAAAAGTTATCAAAAATTTCTTTTTGGTGCAAAAAACTTAAAAAAGTACAAAAAATGTATACCATAAAATTTTTTCAATAGAAGAAATTAATATTTTTTTTCAAAATTAAAAAGTTTTTTTTTTTCAAATAGGTTATGAGCTTTTGCACACGTATGTTTGCGGAAAAAGTTAAGAAACATTTTGTATCAAGAATTTATATTTGGTGGTATAAACATGGAAAAACGTACAACGTACAAAAACGTACGTAAAATTTATAATTTTAAATTCACCAAAAGAAATTTATAACTTTTTAATTTAAGAAAGCATGTTTAGTAACAGTTGTGCTGAGAAAAAAATGAAGAAACAATTTATTTGAATGAAAACATTATCAAAAATTTATTTTAAGTGCAATAACATTTGTTACTAAAAGAATTGTATATATTTTTCTTCAAAATGAAAACAAAAATCTTAGTGAAAAATTGTGTTAGATTAATGGCTTTTGCACCACACATATGGTTGAGAAAAAAAAATTAAGAAGCATTGTATTTGGTTAAAAAAATTATGAAAAACTTATATTTGGTGATATAAACTGCAAAAAGACGTACAAAAAGATGTATAATTTAAAATGTTCTCTAAAAGACATATATAGTTTTTTCCAATCAAGAAAAAAAATTTGTGTTAGGATAATATGTAGCTTTTGCAACGCACATATCTTTGGGCGAAAAATTAAGAATAGTTTTATTTGATTCGAAAATTTTTTCAATTATTTAGTGTTATAAACTTAAAAAAAATCATGATCTATAGTACTACTAATATTAAATTTAAAAACAATCACACAATTACAAAAAAAATATTGCGTTACTATTTAATAATTCACACCACAGTAAACAATTGAAAGCAATCAACTGCTTCGTTTACAGCGTTTTTAGAGCCAAGAGACATATTCTTCATCTACATTTTGAAAAAAAAAAAAATAATCCTCTGCTAGCAACATGATCATTTAAACATTTAATCCGCACTCGTCGGCCAACACAAATCCTACGTTGTCAACGTCATGTTTCACTGGAAATGCCGCCTACACTGCTGCCACATAGCCACATAGCCACTGTGGTATTGTGGTGTAATTTTTTTTTATATCTGCCACCTAATAAGCTGGTGGCACTAACAACACCTCAGGCAACATGACGTCTCAGTCTCAACCTCAGTCTCAGTCTCAGTTTACTATTCCGATTACTTGCAATAAAATCTGTGTCTGTGTTTGTACGTTTGTAGCGGAAAATATTTGTATAGGCTATAATTTATACTGCCACTTTTCTGCTTCCTCTTCCTACTGCTCTTCTTCTACTTCTACACATGCTATTCAATTCAATTCAATTGAATTGAGATTCAACGCTTTCTATTGTCCTCACCTACTGACAACCACTGTGCGTGTCCTGTTCTTTTTTAATTCTTTTTTCTTTTCTTTTTTTTGCTTTTGAGGCACTGAGGCGGAGATGATGTTCTATGAGGAGGCATCGATGTATATTGCCTCTAAAAAGGCGATAGACTTTATATTTTAGTAAATGTAGTGCGGAAGACAATGTAAATGTCTTAAGGCATGTTTACAAATGTTTTTGGTAAAATATTTTCAAAGCAAGACGGCGTGTTCATAGACAATAAATGTCAACCAATTGTATGGTAAGCGTATATATTGATTAGGCCAGTATGGTTGGCGGGAGGGCGGTAAGGTAAACAAATGAAATACTCTTTCTTAATACATTTATAGATATTCTGTGCCATGTATTCAAAGTCATGTCCTTCTACGCTTGAATTCGGTTATTTCCAAGAAAATGTTGTGTGACAAAATGTATTGTGGCTCAAATAAAAATGTAGCACGTGATGTACGAATTGTCGACAAGGTTAATTGTAAAAGTCGAAATATCTAGATATATGGCTACTGAAAAGTTAAGAAGATTCAAAATGATGCGCAAAATACAATTGCATTGAAAAATTAAGCCATGCAAAAGGTGGCAATTTGCCAAATCGAAATAAGAAATTGTATTAAGTGGTGCATGAAAGTTGTGACCTTCACATTTGTTCCAAATGTATTTTCACAATTTAATTAATTACAATTGATATTATGGAGAGTCCAGGTGTAGAATTCAGGTAGTGGGGTGGATCACCCCTACGACTACTATTGCCGATTAGAAACACCACATTTGAAAATCAGCTAAGCGTATTTAGACCTATTTGTACAGTCCCTGAAAAGACAAAATTATTTTGCAATAGAAAAGGTACTAAAAATTAAATTTTTGGTTTTGAAGATAAATATTTTTCTTTTTTTTTTTGACATCAAAAATGATCCAGTAAAAAAATTAGCCATCCATATGTTAATCCTTAAACGCTTCTTTCCAAGCAATGGATTACTTCACAACTCTCCAATCGTGATGTATTTTATACTCGCTTTTTGACAGTGCATGTCCCTACAGGCGTGCACTTCTTCTGAGTTTCATACGGACAGCAAAGGGAGTATTATTTTCACCTCCAAAATTTTCATATACTCCTGAGCACGTTTATTATTCCAAAATGTCAAACAAGCGAGGAATCTATTGCTGCAGAGATTTTGAATATGATCTGTTGAATATAAAAGATATTTCCGACTGACCCGCGTTAAGGACCTACTAAAGTCAGCAGCATCTGTAGGTAGGTGTGGCTGCAAGTGGTCGTCTGTTTTGGAGCAAGCGGTTCGCTATATGAATGTGTTCTTAAAACCAAAAAAAACGAGTAAGTATTTGTTTGTGCACTGGGCTTGGAACCCGCCACGTAAAAAACTATAGCCAATGGAAAATTACAACAAGCCTCGGATACCCTAAGGATTTGAGGGCATGCACATGGACTGTCCAACCCCTTAATGTGGAAGGTGCTGCTGCAAGACTGGTTGCTATCTTCGTAAGAGTAAGGGGCTCGTTTCACCGCCATCTAAGAATTAAGGTAAGAAAACCATTGCGCTTTGCAACGTCTACTGTAGCTTTCATGTAAAGGAGCGCGGGGTTGATGTTGGATTTGTGATTGGAGAGAAGCTTCGTCGCCAAGTACTGTCGTTCACTCCGGAGGACGATCATCTTGCTACGATAAGTATCAAATCGAGATTCTCCAACATCTCGCTGATTTGTGTCCGACAGAAGAAAAGGATGATGTGATCAAGGATCACTTCTATGAGCGCCTAGAAGGCTTTATGAATACTGCCACCTTCACGGTAATTAAGAGATCCTTATCACACCGAGACACTATCGGAAAATTCAGCCTGTAGCACCAGGTCTTAGCATCGAAAGATTAACCCTGCTACGATAAACGGAAGGCATGCTTCCAATGTATTAGACGTACGTATACTTCGAGGACCGAACATCGACTCGGACCTCGACATCTTGTTGCAGCCAAGGAACGCTAGGACGCTAGCCAACACGAAAAGCGACCTTTGAAATGTTACCCAAAGGTAGACCACGGCAAAGTCCTGTAAGAACAAAAACAGTGCCCTCCACTTTGGTACAAGGTGACAGCGAAAGCGTCGCCGGATGAAGATCCTGAACCCGTCACCCGACCTCGACGAAGTTCGAATAGCAATAATGCGGCTTCGGAACAACAAAGCCGCTGGAGCTGATGGGCTATCAGCTGAGCTACCCAAGCATGCATGCCCGCCGATTGGAATTCACAAGAAAGGTGATCCGCCAACTACCCCGGTATCAGCCTCCTTAATATTCCATAAAAGGTTCTATCGAGCGTATTGTGTGAAATACAGAAGCCAACCAACAACGAACTGATTGGATATTGTCAGTGTGGATTTAGACCATCGACCAGATATTCACGACGCTGAGAACACCACCAGCATAGTCAGAATTGGGAAGGGCCTCTCCGAGCCATTTGATACCAAACGAGGTTTCAGGTAGGGTGACTCCCTATCGTGCGACTTCCTATAAAGCTATTTTCGAAAAGATAGTTCGAGATGCAGAATTAAAATTGGAAAGACCAGATTGAGAAGAACTTGGCTACACTTGGGTTTTTTAGCAGTTACCAAAGCAGAGGAATAACTGGCGCGCACAATCGCCTAGATGGTTATAGCGCCAATTAAGAAAAAGATTGAGAGACAGATTATATTTTCCAAGCAGTTCTTTACCCAAAAGCATTAATAGTATGCTCCCCGCAATGAGGACTGAAGAGACATTCCGGAAGGCCTGCCATCTCTAGTGAATCCAAAATAGAATTCGATTACAGAGCAGTAATCTGTTCAGCAGAACTTTGACTTATGTGATTAGCAGATACATACACCGGATGCCTTACAATTTGAGGTCTTTGCCATTTTGAAGATTTGTAAAATTGTTAATTAAGAGCTCTCCGCCACGAGTGCTTAGCGTGCTGTGTCCGGTGTTCGGGCCGGTTTTCGTCCGGGGCAAGTGACATCAAAAATTATAATAAAAGCAAACCTCCAAGTGTATTTCTGCCATGAGAAAACTTCTCACAAAAAGTGTTTGCCGTTCGAAGTCGCCGTAAAACTGTAGGTCCTTCAATTTTTGACACACTTGAGAAATCATCGGGCTATATAGAAATATACCATAGAGATGAATCTCTTGACGTTGGTTGACATTATCTTGTTGGAAATATAAACACCCACAATTCTACATGGCTCTTCTAAGATTATGAGATTAAATATTTATGCCAAAAGATATTCAATCATTGAAGGAATGGAAAGGAATGGAGCATTCAAGATTGTCCTCTTTTACTACGCGCTCAAATTGATGGATTTTTTTTTAGAGAAAAATACTTTTTATTATAGCCGCCACCCACTAGGGCCGGAATAAAAACGATGAAACACTTTTGCCGAGTTTTTCAAAATGAAGTGAGGGCAAAGCTTACTTTGTCGGCTTAAAGGAGATAACCAATTCTATTACCAAATATTTTCTTCACACCTTAATTTGAGGTTTGAAATTTAGTGGAATATTTAGAATCTATAATACTTCTCTCAGTTATTCACTCCGCATTCTCAAGTTGATTAAAATTATCGATAACCTAAACATTATAAATTAACTATCTAAAAGTAAAGTCGTTTTTTCTTGCATACAATAAATAAATAAATAACACATACCTGTTTTCATTTGCGAACAGTTAATATTCTAAAACAAACTCCTGTACATAACGATATCCATGGAGTGAATCTTATTTATTTAGGTCTGCTTTCTTCCGATGCAAAGTGATGTGTAAATAAATCTTCCGATATCCTCTAAACATTGCAGGTTTACTTATTGAGTCAGGTATTGAGGTATTTCACAAACTTCTTCATACTTATTTAGCCTTCATTTATTTACTTACTTTTATTTATTTTAAACATTGCAAATATTGATACTTGACTGCAGTAAGTAAATAAAACGTGCTTACAAATTTATTTAATTTTATATAGGTGAGTTTGTATGTATGTGTGTCTTAAGGAGCAAAAGTAAGTAGGCTACTCGTAAATTTTTACGAACGAAGGAAGAAATAAAGAAAAAACTGGAAATTTGTATATGAAGGATTTTCTACCACACACATTGCCGTTAAATTTAGCATTGTTGTTAGAGAAATAGAATTTGCGTGCTAATGCATAGATCGGAAATTGTTTGTTTAAAAATTTTGTTTACTCATTAAAAGTACAAATAAAGTTATATTATTGTTAAATCCTAGTATTTAAATTTTAGAGCCTTAAGTCAATTATATTGTGGACCACGCAAAATTCGCCAAGAGCAAAACATAATACAAAATTTCAAAATAACGGTAAAATAACAAAGTTAGTGATAAAATAACAAATCTGGTGATTTTATATTTGATATTTTTGAAAATAAATGAGAATTTTTCTGTTAACATCTGCAATCTTTTTGTCAAACTAAGTGCACATTTTGCTTTTTTATTTTGCTTAGGGGCATAAATCTTTCTTTATAAAAGTTTCATCAAGTACTATTCCTTTAGTACCATTAAAAAAAAATTTATTTGCATTATTAAATAATTGTTGGTAAATGACAAAGCCAATTTAAGGTACTTCTGGTATAAAATCTTTTACAATAACGTTTGTTTGCTACCAATATTGTGATATTTGTCTTATATTACATAATAGCAATACTGATAATATTTTCCATGCTAAATATGTTTCATTCATTTTTTATCAAAGTACTAGAAAACCCAGGCAGATGTTGTCCTGCCTATATTTAGTTATCAAACCCCCTTTACATTTGTAACCAGAACACGCATTTCGGTTTTTGTCACTTAATAACAGGTGGCAACCCTCTCATCTTGCCCTCGCCGAGACAAACACTTTGACAATCATATTTTAATATTTAACATCCTTGTGTATAATTAAATTAAATTTAACTTTAAAAAACGTGGCAGCTCTCTTCAAAATATACCCATAAACTTTCTCCGAGCGAAGCACGTGAATTGTCCTTTACTATTTCATATAATCTGTGAGTAATTAAAAAAAAAATCGACTTTTTTTCAGGTGGTAACCTTCGTTAAAATATAGCTCTTAAACCTTTTCCTCAACAAAACGTACCGGTTGGCACCCATATTTTAACATTTCATATAACTAATACTTTTTTTTTTTAAATTCATCTTTTCAAGCAAGTGGCAACCTTGTATATGCTATGGGCTTTCTCCTCAGCGAATCGGAACAGTTTTCGTATTACATATAACTTGTGTATACTCTAATTAAATTCCACTTTTCAAACAGGTGGCAACCCTCACAAAGTTAGTTATGTACTTACTTTCCGAGACGATCTGTTTGACATTCATATTTAAATATTTCCAATAACTTGCATATAATTTAGTTAAATTCGCCATTGTAAACAGGTGGCAACCCTCTCCCAAATATAGGTATGAACCTTTTCCTCGTCAAGACGAACCGCTTGACAGCCATGTTTTAACATTTCACATAACTCTTGTATAATTTAATTGAATTCGTCTTTTCAAGCAGGTGGCAACCCTTTTAAAGATATAGCTAGCTTTAAACCTTCTCCTAAGTTGAGTAAACGGTTTGATACTCATATTTTAATAATATATTTACTTGTGTATAATTTAATCAAATTTTATATGCCAAACAGGTGGCAGCTCTCTCCAAAATATATTTGTAAACCTTCTCCCTGCCGAGATGAAACGTTTGACACCCATATTTTAATATTTCATATAACTTGTATATATTTTTATTAAATTTGACTTTTCAAACAAATGGCAACTCTCTCCCAAGCATAAAATATACTTTAAACCTATTCTCATACCTAGCAAATATACATACATACAAATTTTCTGAAAAATCGACCACAAATTTTTATATATAAGATTTTTTTTTCAATTATGCAAGTCATAAAAATCAAAATTTTAAAGTTCTAGAAACTTTTCGGATATGCAGTTTTATACCTCATTTAATTCTAGTACGAGAATATATAAATAGCAAATTTCTACTTCGTAAAAGTTTTCGTTCATTTTTGACAATTTCATTTGCTAACGGCCTTGCATATTTTCGTCCATATAGCAATATTTTGTATTTAAAAACAAAAACACGCGAAGCCGTCAGCAAAAAAAAAACAATTATCAAAAATCAGTGAATGTTGTACGAGATTGAAATTTCTACTTATTATGCAGGAGTTAATTTTATTTATTATTTTTTAAAGATTCTGCATTTTTTTTTCAATCAAAAGATTAAATAATAGTGAAAGCAAGCAGATCTTACGACTTCATAAGAAAATCACAAGACAATTATTGGGATTTTTTAATTTGCCGGATATTTAGTATGCGAAAGACTTTTTTATTAATTGGTGCCCAAAACGGCATACTAAGTGTGTCACGTACTTGTATTATTTACTAGCAAATACCCGGCGTACTTTGTTATGCCTAAAAACTTGCAAGGTATTAAATTTATGTACATAATTGTATACTGAAACAAATTATTTAAAGAAAACTTGTGTTCAAAACGAGAATATAATTTTTGGGTGCTCTAAATACAGGTTCATCTCATGTTTCACTAATTTAGAATATGGGCTCCACAAAATGGGGCTTACATGAACGTTACGAAGCTGGTCCCATTATTTGCTACCTTTTTAAGCTCTACCACCGAGTGAACATAGTATCATTGCTCTTGCAACTCCTGCTTCAGCTCAAAAAGTATATGCTATTTTCGCCATTTCGCCATCCTGTTACCAGTTTCGGGTTATTTTCCAATTTGCTGAAAAATGGGAAGAATAAATTACATAATACAATATTCTTTATACATATATAGAGCTAAGAATAGTAATAAAAAGCAAAGAACAAGAACACGAAGTAGAGTTGCCCGTGCGAATTACGAAAACGCCGTGGAACATAATATTAAGCTATTCACTATGAAATTGCAAGCCACACAGAGCACTACTTTTGAACGAGTTGCCAAATCTTAGCAATTTTTGAGCGCTCATTCATTATTGGAAAAACGGAGCCTCTAAGAAAATTATCCTTAATTGTTTGTAGTAGCCTCAATTGAGTTAAAATGAGGTCAATATTTAGTGATACAAAATTCAAGTATTTATTTATTTAAATCACAATTTTTGAATCATGTAAAGAAAATAATCTTAATGGTTAGCTAGCCAAACAGCTTTTTAAGAACGTTATGCTATTTACCACAGATTGACGTTGTTATCTAATCTTTGGATGTACTACTCTCTCTAAAGACCTTTTAAGTGGGAGGAATGAAGATTCTCACTACAATTATTATTTTTAGTGGTATTATACCAGCTGTCAAAATTGCAATACTAGTGGCTTAGAAACTATCTCAACTAAATATTAAAATAGTGGTAAAGGCATAATAATATTGATTCGTAGTAATGAAGATTTTACTATTTCTTTTTCATCTTCTGTCATCCCTTGCCTAGTTTGGTTTGGAGAAAAACCAGCGTTGTACCATCTTCAGTGACATTTTTCGTTATCTAGAAACCGATTTATTTCCAAACCAAACTTGACAAGGCATGTAGGAAATCGTTCTAATGTACATCATATATTGACTAAGTATTTATCATACATGTAAATACAAGAAGTACTGATTGCGTGAGACTTTAGGGACTTTAATTCTTAATTTCAGAAAATTAAATATTACTCTACTTATAACAGAAATTATATTTTCTGAAATTAAGAATTAAAGTCCCTAAAGTACCGATTGAGCAGGATAGAATTCGAAGAAACTTATTTGGGCAATCCTACTACTTCTTGCCTTGAGTGCTACAAAATCATTGTGAGATGTGTTTCTTAAATTTAACAGTGCAATTCCGGTCTCTGCTTCTGTAGAGGGTCTATTTTCTTTACGGGAATTATAACTACGAAAAACTAGTTTTATTGAAAGCAAAAAATTTATAAAAAATTATAGGCTATGTACATTTTTATTTGTCGAAATTATCAAATCTAGCATATTTTTATAAATACGGTTTTTCATTTAACTGTGCTCTAAATGCTTTCCAGTACCTATCATGTTTGAAAAAAGAGTACCTCTGTTATGTTCTCTATTAAATATTTCTAAGGTTTATTTGAAAGTTTTTTGATTCTACTACTTTCGAAATTATAGAAAATTGTGTTGGCTTTAGTAGATTAAAGTTCCGCTACCTATCGACTTATAGTTTTGGAGAAATTTTACAATAGTGCACCAGGCTTTAGGAAAAATTTCTCTTTGGAGGATGAAGGCGGTCGTATAAATCACAAAACTGAAAACCATTCCGCGAGGAGACTCATTTTGTTTGTTACATTTGTTGTTAAAGTTGCCAAATTGAAGGAATAAAATGTTTACAATTAACACGATTTAAACAAAAAAAATTAACCCGAAGCCTCCACATTAGCAAGAGCCCAGTCAGGCGTTTTAGAAAATGTGCCCCTCTAAGCCCTCCCAAGACACCGGGGCACGCATTTGAAAAAAGGGTAAAATTACGTTTTTTTTTCAGAGAAATTATAAAGTCCGCATCCTCTTACTGTTTTCTAGGGCATATAGCATTTCCTGTACAAATGAAAATTCCAAGTGCCTTTGTTCGCCCGATGGTATGGGGCCTTAGGCAGAAGGCCTATATACGAACACAATCAAGATCATAACCCTTCGTCGGCAGGTTTCTCGTTTCTGGTTTAAGGTCGAAGAGGGGCTCGCCTCATCTTACTGTTTTCCATAGTATTTTACATTTCTTGATTTCATTTTTGCCAACTATAAAGGCTTATTCTTTGAACGTCTGGCAGCACACACACTTGTGGTCATTTTCGTTTGGGTTTTTTGCTGAAAGTGAAATGTAAATAAGTTTGTAATCGTTGAACAATTAAACAAAACAAGTAAAAATAAAGAGAAATTAGTGCAAATATATCACAAATCGCTTTTATTTATAAAAATATAAATTAAGAATTCAGTTTTGTATTGAAAGTTTGTATACAATTGGCCTACAATTTCATAACAAATAACTTCAGTAGTGTATTTAACTGATGGGTTTAAGTGATAGTCTTAGTGAAACAAATACTAATACAACATTTTTACAAATTTTCATTGGAAATTTACAAGTGGTTTTAATATTAAGGCTGGTGGTGCGCTATTGTAAACCCAACACATAATTTTGGTAGACATAATTTCCATTACTACTAAAGTGATTTTGTAGTGGTGAAAAAAATTAAGTCCTACTATACTCTAATAGAATTAGGTGCACTATTTTTAATCTTAGTGGTACTAGAATTTTAGTGCACTACTCCCATGTCTCTTATTTATGCAACCACAAAGAATCCATTCTAACGGGCTCCATATACGGTACGTCTGACTTTCTAGTCACTTTAGATGTGCCAGTGAAAATAAGTACATATGTGTTGAAATAACTCACGTATCAGACCCACCGTATATGAACATAGATTTAAATTATACTTTGATTTTAAAAAAGGTTTCAATTTATCTCAACAGGAGTTCAATATAGCTCTTTCCAAACTTCAACTTGCTTAAAATCTTGGTAAATAATTTTTGCGAATCTTTTGTCTTCTTTGTCAGACACTCAACCCCCTATGCTGATGACCTGACGAAACTCATCACCTGACAGTTGTCAGGTTTAAGGCCGAGGCCACGCAGTCAGCGATAAGCGAGCGAGCGATTGAACGATCAGCGATTAAGCGACAAAGTCGAGCGACGAGTGGCCTTTTCGTGAGCGACGTTTCTTTAGCGATTAGTTGTTAAAATGCCGTTGTCAAGAGCATTACGTTTATATTTGTTGTCGGAAAATCGTGTTTTTATGTATCAATTTTTAAGGAGAAAACGAAGATTTGGAGTGCATCCAATTAATAAAAAGAGATGTAATTATGGTGAATTTTACCATTTATATAAAAAACTAAGACAATTTCCAGATAAATTCTGGCAATATCTTCGGATGACTATAGAGTCGTTTGATGTGCTTCTTAATAATGTTCGTCGTAGATTTATAAACAGAAATTTGTTAATTTGTCTCGAACAAAGGCTTGTTATATTATTAAGGTAAGTACAAACATATGCAATTTTATTTATTTTCTTTAGCTTTTATTTTTGACAATACAATTTGCTGTATATCTGCTCGTAATTCAAATTTTTCTATTACTGTCAGTGTTTTTATAGCAGGCAATAAACGTTTAAAAAACTGCAAATCGTCATCATCTTCGTCCTTTGCCATTTCACTTTTCAAAAGTGTCAGCTTTTCTCTCTCTAAATTTAAAAATTCTTCATTGCCATTTGATCTCTTCCTCTTTTTGTTTCGGCGTACTGCTGGAGTGAAACAATTGTTTGGCACATTCTCATCGTCATTCAAAATTTCATTAACCATCATTGTGTAATCTAGATCCTCGCTGTTATTGTCGATGTTTAAATTGCCTTCTGTTGCGTCCGGCTGTACAGTGTCTTTGGTGAAAGACATTGCCTCAAAGTATGCCCATTTTACTCCAGACATGGACGCTGCTGACCCGGATAACGGACGTGGAATTTTTTGAAGTAAACGGCGATAGGTATCTTTAAGATTTTTCCACTTTGATTTTGCGTCTCCTCCTGAAATAAAATTTTTAATTTAATTTGAATTAAATAAATTTAATTAAATATATAAATTTGAATTATATAACGTTTCTCTTTTATTATAGGTTTCTTGCGACTGGCCAGTCATTTCGGGAGTTAGCATTTGCATTTCGTATTGGACGGAGCACCATTAGTAAAATTATTGAGGAAACTTCTGTCATAATTTGGCAAGAACTTGTAAAAGAGTACATGCCAATTCCAACAACAGATTCTCTGCAAAATGTAATAAATGACTACTACAAGCGATGGAAGTTTCCGAATTGTTTTGGAAGCATCGATGGCAAACATTGCCAAATAAAATGTCCAAAGAACACTGGCTCCCACTATTTCAATTATTTGAATTATTTTTCAATTGTATTGCAAGCAGTAGCTGATGCAGATAAGAATTTCATTACAATTGAGGTTGGTGGCAGAGGAAAACAAAGTGATGGAGGCACTTTTGCTGGCTCGACATTATTTAAATTACTTGAAGAAAACAAATTTAATGTCCCTCCCCCCCAAGCACTGCCTGGATCAAATATAATTCTACCAAATTTCATGATTGGGGATGAGGCGTACCCACTTAAATCATATTTACTAAGACCCTACCCACGCCGAAATTTGAATGCAATAAATGAAAATTTTAACAATCGACTGTCTGTTGCAAGAAAATCTATTGAATGTGCATTTGGAATTTTGACCGCAAAATGGCGTTTTCTACAAAAGAACATTGAAACAAAACCCAAAACCGCAATTAAATTAATAAAATGTGCTTGCATTTTGCACAATTTTGTCAGGAAGCGTGATGGTGACAGTGATCTGGATTACATACAAGTTATTGCAACAGTAAACATTGACTCGACGGCAAATACTACAAATGAACAGTACCGTTATAACAGAAGCAGCAGCACAGCATTGAATATACTAAACGAAATTGCGCAATATTTTATAGATAATAATCATTAAAATGTATTTAATAAAAACTTACCTGAACAACCACAATTTTCGCCAACTTCATTCCACAGCTTATCAGTAATATTTCTATTTTTATGATCTGATAAGGTGTCTTGCCACAAAACTGGCCTTGCTTGCACAGCAGAAATCAAAAGTTCTGTATTTACTTTTACCATCTTTTGCTCTTGACAGTAAGCGACGAAATAAAAATTAGAACAAATTTGGTGACAGAGCGACGTCGTTCAGTCGCTAAAAAAAATCGCTCATCGCTCGCTCAATGCATGGCCAGTTCAATGCAATTTCATTTGTTTTAATTTTTTCATGTCGTTCAGTCGCTCGCTCGCTCGCTTATCGCTGACTGCGTGGCCTCGGCCTTAATGCGTCTAAAACTATGCGGCAAAAACGGATTTGAGACCTCTAGTGATGTCAATAGTCGTTGTAGTTGTCACGTCCTACTGAGTGCGTGACATCGACGATATATTCTGCGACATACTTTTAGGCGCAGTAAATCTGACAACTGCCTGGTTGATAACATTTGTCAGATCATCAGGTTAGGGGGGTAAGAGTCTGAAAATAAAGGCAAAAGATTCAGAAATATTAATTAACAAGCTTTTGAGCAAAATTTAAGTTAAATGTGGAAAGAGTCATAAGTATAGTGCGGTTAATGTGAGAATACGAATATAATATTCTGTTGCCAAAAGTTGGCCGGTGCAATTTACAACTGAAAAAAGTATTTTTTTTATCGCCAAATCATATAATGGAAAGAAAATGTACCAAATTTTTAAGCAGCGTACGAGAATATCTAGCGGAAAAAAATGTACCACTTTTGGTATAAATGCACCAACTCGGCCCACCGTGCATTTACTACCTTTGCTACAAAATCCCGCATTCACTGCCTACTTCTTTGGATATCTACTCTTACTACTCGTATTTACATTGGCCCGCCAAGTGGTTCGAACCTATTTAAGATACGACCTCAACGGCCCATCTTAAATACTGAAAAATTAAAAACCTGATAAATTAGTTATGCTGCTTAGAATGCTAATTCGTAACGCGTTGATAATAAATATACAAATTTAAAAAGTATACGAAATGTGAGGATACTAATGGAGCTTGTTAAAAAATTATCATGTGGAATACATAAAATAGTGAAAGGATATCTGAAACGCTTAATTAGAAAGCCATTAGCACAAAGCAATTCGAAACGCGCGCTATAATCAGCTTGAAATTGAAATACATGCATTTATGAAAAAAAAACATAAAAAATTAAAGAGCGAAACTGTAGAGCCTTCAGAATGCCTTCGATATCCTTTTTATAGATTAGGTTTTTTTTCTAATACTTTCTTTCTACTTTTGTACCAAATAATTAACTATTCCTACTCTTTCGCCTCGCAACCGGCATGCCGGCTCTAATCAAAGCAATTTCAACCTAATATCTTATCTACGCTACAGTAGTGACGCTCTTAACCCATTAGCGTTTGCCTTTGGCGCAGCAATTAATTCCATTCTTGTCTGCCGCCGATAAAACTTAAAAAAAAACTAACTATAAAAAAATTAAACTCACAAGTGTTTCGTTTAAAGTATTTGCTTCTGCTATCAATACCATGCTATTTGTCTTCACAAAAAGTAGGCAGCGTAGGCGACCACTTAAACCACCAAATGCGGCGCATTTAAGTGGTGATTGTTTTATCCTTATCCTTTTTCTATGTATGCCGCTCAAATAAGCCAGCAACAAAGTGTATGTTGTATAGAAAAGGGAAAATACGATTTATAATCTTTTTTTATGGTCGTGGCGCTACTTTTTAGATTTGGTGAATGATTAGAATTACATTTATTTTACAATAGGAAACGCTTGAAAGGACATGACTTATTCATTAGATGCTAAGAGGATGTCTTAAAATTAAATAAGGCCACTTCAAAAAGGATATTATTGAATAGACAGCTTGGTAGTAAATTTGTACAAATTTTATATTTTTAATAGAAAGCACTTCAAATTATTATATGTGCCATATCATTTTTAATTAAAAGTATCGTTAGTACAAATTTTTTCTGCAAGGACATCAATGGTAACAAAAAAAAAATATATACATAAAATCTATTCATAGAACATTGCATAAGTGATTTTATTTAGTACGACAGAGCCTTACAAAATTTTCCTTAGTTGCCTAGTTATTGTGTAATACTTTTAATAATAGGCCCGTTTCTTTGTACCCGAGTTGTCAAAGAACACTAGATAGGATAACAAAAAATATGTATAGCAACAACACTAACTCGGAAAAATATGCAAGTTGAGCCAACTCGGTAAAATTGCATCCGACCTGAGATGTAGTGTTGGTAAGTGAAAAAAATCTGCTATTGTGAATTAGGCCTAAGAAAATACATGGGAAATTTCAGTTTATCACCCAATTCATTTGTATTTGCATTGTATATTTAAATATATAACCAGATCAATTAAAAAATTTGCCAGAGCAACTATTTTCCGTTCTTAAATAGCACTAAACAAATCGCATCTTTAATGAAAGATGTAAGCAGGGATGCATTTGCAACTGAAGGAAATTTTATCCGAGCTAGAGTGTACTTTTGCAAGTCGGTTACATTAAAACGGACCCAAATAACGCCTTCACATGTTGACTCGTTTTGAGTATTTGTTTTTTAAGTGGAATACGTCCTACTCTTCGGTATTAATGCCATTCTCGGATTGTTGTGGCTGTAATTTTAGAGATTTACAAAAATTTAAAAATGCGGCGCATTGAAGAAAAGCTCTACGTTTTGTAGATACCTTTTTGAAATTGATCAAATAATTTCCTGTAGTAGAAAAGACGGCAATTATTGGCTTATTTTCTTGATCTACTTTGAAATAATTTTTTTACAAAAATATAGTTCATTTTTCATATAACAAAAACCGCTTATACCAACTTTCAATGTTTGCTGTTGCTTTTTACCACTTTTCCTTTTGTCCTACCAACACAAGACCAATGCAAGTCGTAGGTTGTGAGTTCGAGTGCCGGTGAAGTCATGAAAGAAATCTGATGAGGAGATGTGGTGATCTCCGAAGTAGCTATAATTTCTACAACTCCTGACTGTTGTTGTCTTTTTTCCAATATACTTTTTCATATACTGGCCTTGAGCTCAAAAATTAATATTATCGTTGAATTGAACATATTTTTTCCTTTTATTTGATTACGCATTTGACTTTCGGAAGCTATGGTTTGAAAGGAGTATCCACTCGTTTAAAACCTAACACCAGTTCTGTAGAACTTCGACACTTCTTTGTCCAGTACAAACGCCCACAAAAAACTAGGAAAAGATATGCGTGCAATTCCTTTGAACTGCTTGTCACTTGTCACACCGAAAATTCACCTACACCGCCTATACAAATTTTGCCGTTCCGCTAAAGCAGCTGCCGCTTCTTAGCCATCCCCATCGTGAAGGTGGTAACAAGTGTGTGATTTTTCACGAATGCAAGGTGGAAACTTCAACGCGCAACAAAAAAAAATAAACAAAAGAGGCTATCCCGCCTGCTAAGCGCACGTGTGATTTTCAACAACTCATATGCGCTGCTTTCCCAGCATCAGTAAGGACATTTCAAATTTGATGTTGCCTCACTTAGTCAACCTGCTATTTCCTATTTGCTATTTACGTTTCGTACTTGGAAAATTACCTAGAAAGTTGACGAGACAGCACCGACAGTGCGCAAATATTCGTCTGGCGCCGATATCCTGTGGCGCCAGAGTACATTGTGTGGCTTGATTTGAAATGCTCAATTTTAGCTGCGCACCAATGGCAATTTGGGCGCCGAAATCCAAGCAGGTTGCTAAAGTGACACAAAAGAATTTTAAAATTTTAAATTAATTTTTTCTAAATTTCCCTTTGTAGTTTCATTGTTCTCCTCAGACAGAACGAAATTAGTTTAGCGCTGAGTCACTTTAATTTATTTCCACTCTATTGCTTTGACAATACCGTTGTCCTTGGTGATTATTTTATAGTCTAGCCATTAGAAAGCCGTTCTTTTGTCCAAATAAAAGTAATCGATGTTGCGCAGACAGGTTCGGAATTAATCTACTTTTTGAAACAAAAGAACTCGATAAGGGCAATTTTGTATTTTAGTGCAATAGACTCTAGGCTCCTACTTTACAAAAAACCACACAAACGATAGACTTTGATATTTTTGTATTTATTGAAGTCATAATATAGATATTAGGAAAAACTAGACTTCTGTTACTATAGCAGCGGTTCTGAAATCATTGGATATGTCATCTGTCACCAACAACGTCACCAAACAAAAAAATATAAAAAAGAGTTATAATATTCCATACTCAAATTTTTTTTTAAAAACTTGAAAATTTAAAATAAATTTATTATTTTTATTTCATAAAAATTTCAACGAAGTTTCGAATTTTTTTTTTTTTTAATTTGTGGCATTTTTTTAAATTGGATATTGAGCTGATAGGGTCTCTATGGTAGAATGAGCTATACAACTGTATACTCAAAAGTTTTCTAAAAATTCTGAAATAAAAGTTTGAAATCTTTTCGATTTTATTAAAAATTCCACAAAATTTGAAAGTGGAATTTTTAAGCTGTTTGTAGTAGAATGAGATATAAAACTGTGCACTCAAAAATTTCCAAAAATTCTTATTTAAAATTTTTTGAATTTTATTAAAAATTTCACAAAATTAAAAGATAAAATTTGTACGATTTTTGTAGTAGAATGAGCTATAGAACCGCATAACTAAAATTGTTCTAAAACTTCTAACAAAGAGATTTGAAATTTTTGATGAAATTTTTTGAATTTCATTAAAGTTTGCACAAAATATTATTAAAGAAATTATATGGTCCTTCTCAAAATTCTGATTAAAAAATGATGAAATTTTATTAAATTTTCAAAAAGTTTGAAAACTGCATTTAACCGTTTTAGCTATAAAACTGGATATCCAAAAATTTGCTTAAAATTCTGATTAAAAATTTTGGAAAAAAAATATAAAAATGTTTTGAATTGTATAAAACTTGGAAGAAATGTTTATGGCAGAATTTATACGGTTTTTATTTCAGAATAATAGTTCATTCCCACCATTCAAAAATTTTCTAAAATTCTAAGTAACGAGGTTGATATTGTGTATGCATTCTTATTAAAAATTTTGAAATTTTGATGGAAATTATTTCAATTTTATTAAAACTTGCACAAATTTTGAAGATTTGTACGGTTTCTGTAGTAGAAAGAATTATAGAACAGCATTCTCAAAAATTTTCTACAATTTCTGATTAAAAATTTTGAGATTTCGATGAAAATTTATTGTAATTTGAACAAAGCGTGAATATTAAATTTATACGAAATATATTTATGTCGAATTAATTGTATTTTTATTTTAAAAAAATTAATAAGTAACAAATAGAGGTTCGAAACTTGTCGTAAACTCCCTATAGTATAATTATTATAAACACTATAGTATATCGATGGTCAAACTGTGACAGCTCATAACTGGCAACTTTAATGACGCATAGGTTAATAGTATGTGTGTACATATGTATATAACTAAATTTCGAAAAATTTGTCAGTTTGCAGTTCGGTTAGTTGGTAATTGCACCGCCAGGGTCCAATTTGCTCTTGGAGCTTTATTTTGTTATTTCGATTTTCTTGAAACCTAGTATTTCCTGCTGTAACGGTTCTCAATCTTCAAACCTCTCGGGTTCGTGGACTAGTCAACTGATGTTGTTCATTGTACAGTTTGGAAATCTTCTTGGGGTATCTCGCCCGGACGAATCTTTGAGTCTACTGTCTCTCAGAAATAGATAGTAGCTCCGACATGGAGTGTTTAATGGAATTCCATTTTAGCAGCATCTTATTTCTTTTCTTGCCTTTATTAGGAGGTCTACCGTGCTTGACTTGTTATAAGTGAAAATTTCTTTCGTAACCCGGATGTCTTTCGTAATTTTGTAAGTTGTTCTTCCGATCCATCTTCTTCTGCCATTCATTAGAAGTGTAGTTTTCTCTTCACTACTCTTAGCGGGCAGCGAGTTGCTTTCCCATCAAATTCATCAAGACAGGATCTAGTTTTGGCCAACGATCTTTTGTTAGGCGGTTCCTATAAATGGGAACTCGGAATCTGGAAATGTATCAGTTGTGATGCTAATACCCCTCGCCGATTTCTATCAGCTCCTTACAGGTCCTCTCAGTGCCCAGCACCTCCGATCTACTTTCATAGTTAGGTAGCCGGAACGAGAAAGAGAGATGCCTAGCTTATATGGAAACTCCATTGCCCCACCTTACAATCCACAGCGGGCCCGTCGGTAAGATGGCAGTGATGCCCTCCCCAAACACTGTAACCCTACTCAAGGTTCGCCTACAAGGAAACATCACCTACAAGCTTTTCCTGAAAGCAAACGCAAGAGGTTTATAATCAGTTTGTTTCTTTATTTCAATCAGGAACATATTGCTTCAAATTCCTCACCCCACCAAATGGTCTCGAAAATCAAGTATAGTTATCAAAAAAAAAAGGAATCAACGCTATTTGAAATTTTCAGCTATCGTAAAGTAAACCATATAAATGTTTAGCGAAGCTTACATAAATGATTATAATGTACAGTTCAATTAAAAATATGTATATTTTTTCTTTTGCTTTAAACTTTTTGTATTATTTTTATTAACTTTTTTCCGGTAAGAGAATCAAAGAAACTCAGAAATCCTTGAAATTCACACCTGTTGTTGTTTACTTTATATTAACCAAAAATTAGAACATGTTTTGAAATTTGATGCGAATTGCCAAGGCCAGCATTATTATGTCATGTGATATTTTTCCATATTGCGACAGATTTCATTTTTTAGCTAAACTTTGTGGCAACATTTGTTAAAGACCACACAATGCGAGAAGTTTTTGTTTATATGTGTACATATATATTTTGTTTAGCGTGAACAATAAATATTATAACTTCGACCTTGATTATATGCACAGATGTACATGGATTTTATTATGCTTGAGAAAAAGTTGTGCAGATTATATTGGTTAATTAAAATTAAAATCTATGAACATTTTTTACTGAGCTTTCAAAATTTGTGTCGACTAACTACAGATTTAATTGTTTTAGTCCTAGCTTTTAAAGACTGCATTGATATGCTGATTTAACTGTAAAAATAATTTAAACTTCGCGGTTCCTGTAGGATCAGTCGAGAAAAAACGCGTTATAGAAGAAAACTTTCTACAAAGTCCCGGTGCTTAAACTACACTTTTAATTTCATGAAATATTTTTCCTATGGATTGATTTTCCGAAATTTTTCAAAACGCATTTCCAAACAAATTTTAAACAAGAACCCGAAGTAATTCGTTAACCCGAATCACCCTCGAGTTGCTATATGGCAACGCGCAATAGTCTTGTTTTGACACGCCCACATATTTTCAAAGAATGCAGATACTGGTATAAATTTGAATATGTTTATTGTGTTGTATTATTTTTGTTGTTACTTGTGGGTCATGTAAAGACTAGATTGGTTTTGCATAGGTATCTAAATAATATCTAATGCTTCTGATGTGCGAAACAAATTTCCGACAAATATCCACGCACTTTATATCGAGCCCCCTGAGTAGAATGGGAATGTATGTGGGGAAGATGACGGTGAATATGAAGATGGAATTCCCGAAAATGTTTGCTCAGCTCACCTTAAAGACGGATGTGAAATTGTTTTTGAAAGTGGCCTGCGAATCAACACTTACGACTGCGGGGCAGAGGATATCGATGACGCGGTACCTTCTAATAATACTTTCAAATGATTGTTGGCCGAGCTCATCGAAGAAAATATGAAGAGATAGGTTTGGCACTTGCGCAGCTTCACTTTTTGTGTACGATTGACGAGTTTTTGGAAAAAGTGCAAGAACTTCCATTCGCATTTTACTTTGAAAATCTTTTCACTGGAATACCAGACAACCAGTACAATTCGAGATAACCGAATTCCAAAAAATTATCCTATTCCACATAAGAAGGATTTGCGAGGGTATCACGAGGCCACGGATAACTCGATGGTCTGCCTTGCTTCGACATGCTTCGGCTCTGATCCAAAATCCACGGCATCTCGTTTTAGTAACCAATTGGGTAGAAAAATACCAGTTCCACGTCCATGCGTTGTAACTCAGTACAAAAAATTTATGATGGGTGTTGATCGATTCCGAGGCAAAAAAAATGGTGGCATTGCATTTTTACTTGGGATATCGAGGCAAGCATTAAGTAAAGCTGACTTCCATATAGATCCGCTAATGAAAATGTGTCACTTAAAGATTTCAGGAGAGAAGTAGCCACTTAGTACTGCAAGCAGTACGGCGTGCAACTGAAAATGTTCCAAAAATGTTCAACTAAACGAATGGAATCCGTAACGAATGCTCTGCGCAATGACAGGACTGAGGTGATTCCAATGGGAAATAAAGAAATGTATGTACATTTTTATTTTTTCAATGAAATGTAATAATATGAATTAATAATTTTGGTTTTAAATAAACGTCCACCAAAATAATGAATTTCCTGTATATATATAAGCCAGTGGTCGGGTCAGCATACCTGTCGTTCTCATATAGCAACAGGATACTTCAAGGACCCTGCATCCAGGACATAAAGGCTAATGATACTGCAAAAACAAATCTTTTCGAAATTCCAAAAAAAATTTACGTATGGAGGTGTTTCGGGTTAAGGTAACATTTTAGACAAGCCTTTATAATAACATTATTAGCAATTATAACGAGGAGCAACCGCAATAAGGAACTGCAATGACTGCAAAACGTTGCTCGGACCTATTAGGCAGAAGTACAAGCTATTAAAAAAAAAGTTTCTTGGCTCTAAGAAACATTCAAATTTTCATATTACAAGCAGTGATCATGACTTTACTTTCCCTTTTGCGAAAACCCTCAATTATTGAAAAATTATGATTGAAGTGAGTAGCCGAGTCACTTAATATTCATGAAGAGTTCTTTGGCATAGACGAAAATCAGAATCTCTGCGATTTAATTCAAAATAGAGAATCGCTTATTACTTCCTTTCAATTTTTTTAAATTCTTCAGTGAACACCTGACCCGAAAGCCCGAACCTTAGTTTAGGAGAAGCTAAACAAAGGAAGAACGGATAAAGAGTTCTTTATTGGCTGCCTCCTACAAAGAGTAATCAATTATTGTGTTTTCGATACTTCTCAGCAATAGATCTATGTTAAAGCCATAAAATACATGCATATCGTTACTCGCAGGGCTTCCCTTTAAAATTTTATATTTTTGATTGATTTCGCTACCATCATATCTGGAAGTTATTGCCCAGATGGTTTGGCTACACTAAAGCTTGTTTGGAAAACTTTGTTAGGCTCTTCTCCTATTGGATGATCTCCATTCAGGTAATAGGATGTATTTTTAAGGTACACCTAGCCTAACTCTACCAAATACAAAAATAATCAGCCTAAATCTTATTTAACGTAATAAATTTACCTTTTGAAACCTAACTTATCTAACTTAATCTTTTGAAATCCAATGTGTTATATAAAAATCTAATTCAATAAAATCGAAAATATATTTTACCTAATCTAATTCAATTAGCAACAATCTAACTTAATTCAATCTAATCAAATCTCACCGTATACAGTCTAATCTAATCGTATCTAATCTATTCCAATGTAAATCAAACTAACCTAAACAAATTTAATCTAATCTCACCAAAACTATTTTAACTCAATCTAATTTTATCAAATTCAACTTGGTCTATTCAAATCTCAAATAATATAATATCATCATATTTGGGAAAAACTTAGAAAATCTAGTGTACCCCAAACTTTTATAATCTTATTTAATCAAGTCTAATCTAACCTGACTTAATTTAATCACATCAAAACTAATAGAATCCAGTCTGTTTTTATATGGCAATATAATGTAATCGAATTTGTTTTAATCAACCAAATCTAGTATACCCAAAGTCTATCTAATATAATCTATCCGAATTCGTTCTAATGCAATCCAAGCTAATCGAATAAAAATTAATCTAAACTAATGAAATCTAGTCTAACCCAATATTATCTAATCAGATATAATCTAACCTAACTCACTATATTCAAATCTAATTTTAAATGATACAATTTTGTATAGTCGAACCTAGCTTATTCTAATGGCATACAATATGTACAATATCTACATATGTATATGATTCAATCAAATCTGCACTTACTTACTTACTCGTATCTAACGAAATCCTGCGTAACCCAAGCAAATCTAATCTAATACAATCCAAAATAATCAGGTGAAATCTAACCTAAATGTATCTATTCTAACTTTACCAAATCTCTTCTAACCCAAAGAATCTAATCATGTGTGATCTAACCAAATCCATTCTAATCTCACATAACCAAATCTCGTTGTAACCTAATCCAAACTAGTTTTTTTACATCATTCAATACAAATAAACTAATCAAGTTTGATCTAGTCCAGTTCAAATCCAGTATAATCGGATGTAGCTTAGGTTAGGTTAGGTTGGAGTGGCTGCCGCCTGCGGCGGCTCTCTTAGGCCAGTAATAGGAGGGCCATTGTGTTACCACAGAGAAAAACTTTTACCATCCGAAAGGAGAAAATTACCCCTCACCAAACCATTTTGCCTCACTGATGAACCTCAACAGGCAATTTTCCTCGGAGCTCGAAGCCTCACTAAGGTCATTCAAAAACGGTGATCCCAGATATCGCATTCAGCTTTTACACAGTAAATGCAAGATCGTTTCGTCCACCTCGGCAGCTCCTACAGCATCTTCGGAAGGGTACTCCCAACCTTTCAGAATGCTTCCCTAACAGGCAGTGCCCTGTTAGAGCCCCGATCATGTTGGAAATGTTTTCCCTTCTTAGAGAGAGAACACTGCGCGATCGTTTCCGCTCCCATTTAGGCTACCTCTGCCTTGAGGTTAGACAGGTCGTATTTTGCCTCCATCTGTTGTCAGCTTGTTTATATGTACAATCTCTGAGTAATGGTTTGCAAGTGGCAAATGGCATACCAATGCGTTCTTTATCCTGAAGAATCTGCTTGGTCGTACCTTGTCTTGTAAGTTCGTCTGCCATGCAGTTTCTCTCTATGCCCCGGTGACCAAGGACTCACATGAGGTACAGGCTGTTCTGCTTGGTCATCTCCTGTAGATATGGGCGGCAGTCCAGCGCGATGTTCGAGTTAAACGTGAAAGAGTTCAGAGCTCTAATTACAGCCTGGCTGTCACAAAAAATTAAGATGTCTCCTCCTATAATCCCGGTCCCAAGCTTCTCTACCGCATCCATGATAGCTGAGATTTCACCCTGGAAGACGCTGCAGTGATCTGATAACCTAAAGGAAATTTGCAGGAGAGGGTTTCGTGAGAAAATACCTCCTCCGACCTTATTATTGAGTTTCGAGCCATCTGATATCATCATCAGGATATTTTTCAAAAATTTCGAACGAAGTTCATTATTTTTTTAGTCATTTCATTTATCTATAAAGAAATTTTATGTAGAATACAAATAATGGCTGGATGATAATTGAGAGAGTAGTCAAGAGAAAACAGATATTCTAATTTAATATTAACTTTTTTTTTAGTGGTAAGTTCGTTGATGATATCCCTGAATTCTAGTTTTCTATCTCAGATTCCGAGCATAGAGTCGCTAATTGTGAAACTCGACTCTGTGAAGAACACTCAACAAAATGCTCGACGATATAAAATAACAATGCGCAAAATATCTGCAGAGCAATTCAGGTGTTTTGAAACAGTGTATCCAAATTCTAAGTGACAGCGTTTAACAATTCGAATGGAGTTTTGCAAGCACATTTCATCTTTAGAAAAATTGGGACAATACACGCTTTTTCAAGTCTCCTATTCCTAAGGATATTGGATATTTCGCTGGAGACATCAGCAGGATATTTTTCAGCAAAATGGAGTGCTGCTTTTTGAACGTCAAAAGAATGAAAAATTGTGCTGATTTCTGTGGTTGTGGAAAATCTGTTTCTTATTCCAACAATAATTGAGGCCATGATAACAAGAAACGTGTTTCTTCGTCTGAATAAATTTCTTCTGAAATTTTGGCCATTGATTTATTTATTTTTTTCCAACGTCTGACTGGTAATATTGACAAGATATCTATCAAAGCTTCAGCAACGGGTTTACACTTTTAAAAATTTCCTCCCAGTGGTACCGTAGAAGTTGCAAATTCATGAGTTAACTTTGGAGATTTTTCACTTTGATGTCGCTTGTATTATTGATGACGTCAGAAGGCATTCAAATTTTGAGTTTCTTCACTTATTCTAAAGCATTCTTGAGTCCTGGCAGATTTGTTGGAAAACTTGAAACTTGCTCACGGCATTCAGTCAGTTTTTCTCTTTTTGAAGTCATTAACTAAAAGAAGGCGGCCGCCGTCGCCGAGTATGTACCGTGTGCGCGCTACTTTCGATTGGTCTCGGGTTCGAATTTTGGGGGCATGCAACATCAAAAAATTATAAAAAATGCGGTCACCCCTTGGCAGGTGTATTTTTGCGTGAAAACCCTCTCACAAAAAACATACGCAATTCGGGGTTGGCGTAAAACTATAGATCGTTTAATTTGTGTTACAACATCAAGACGCACACCACTAATGTAGGAGAAGTTCGACCGAAATAGCTTAAGCGATTATAGCGTCCATTAAGTAAGTACGAATGAAAAAAGAATTTGAGATCTAAATTTACTCAGCACCTTTAGATTATATCCCAGCACTCCCAATAGTTTACAGAAAAATTCTCAATTAATATAGTATACTACGTGTTTGATTAAAAAACGAATATCAGATCAAAATTTACCCATCACTCTTAAATTTTAACCCAACAACACTTAAAACTCCCTTGACTTAAATTTGGAATCTTATTCCTCATTTTTTAACTTTCTAAAAACGAATCTGAGGTCTAAATTTACCAATTTAAGGTGTTCCTCGGGCATTAACAATTTTCCTATAACACTTCCTTATTTTATTTAACTTTTAGTCAAAGAATTTTCTCTGTAGAAAAAAGTAAGGTAATTACTGTAGCATATAGGTAGGTCT
Organism: Anomoia purmunda; assembly: GCA_951828415.1. NCBI lineage: Eukaryota > Metazoa > Arthropoda > Insecta > Diptera > Tephritidae > Anomoia > Anomoia purmunda. Next base: position 98,081,401 of record OX639996.1, read on the forward strand.
TTTATTTTAAATTAACCATTTAATCATTTCAATCTTTCTACTTTTGTAGCTAGGACACATCCACGGAGGCGGGCAACTTAGATTTCCAATAAATTTCCTAAGTTAAAAACCGCCTTCTTGGCAAAAGTAGGTAAAAATAGGTTAACGAAGCGGGAGTGTCAACCAGTGTCGGCGGCTGGTGAGGGTGGGAAAGTGGGACCGCAGATGCCGTTATCTGGCGACCGTAGCTATTCTTTGGTAGGAAACTTGGCTTTAGGAGAGTTAAGGGCTATAAGAGCATTTGTATAATAATCTTAAAACTTGGGAGTTGTTGAGGCAAAATTTGAAGACGACCGGTAAATTTTGAGCTCATATTCGTTTTTAACATCGAAAAACTTACCCTAAGGTAGTTCACATTTCGAAAACAGAGCTTTTTGTTTATGTATGCTTGTGTTATTATATTATGAAATTATATTTCTAATAATCCTCCTAATATTCAAATGTTGTATAATCTCTATTTTGTATTTCAGTTTAAAGCTCCAAATGTCTGGAAAACTCCCTCTTATATTTAAACTACTATTTCGTCTAAGTATTTTCCTTTGTACTAAATTAGTTTATTTTTAATTAAAAGCGCATTAGTCAAACACTTAACAATCCTTTATCATACATGAAATCAAAGCAGTGTCAAATTAGGCAGGCAGTTATAGCTAGCATTGGTAAATTATATAAAGATATGAAATACGTACTCGCATTTTGTCTTAAGAAAAAACTATAAAAACCCCTAAATACATAATTGCGTTCAACCTACATTGCACGTGCAACAAAATAGCAGCAAGTAATTAGAGTTTCGTAACCCCCTGCCTGCCTACACTAAGACTTCTTATTACTTTTCTAATTTTGCTTTATTATTTTTTATTACTCACTAATCCACATTTACGAATATTTCCTGCGGCGAATTTCCTGTAACAAACTAACCAACATTCAAACAAAAAACAATTATAATCACTATATTGAACTGCACATCACTGAAGGGATTCGAGAAAAAAAACGAAGATAATGCTCTATGCATTTTTTTCTCCTTTGCCCTCCTTTCAAATGCATTATACGCTTTTTAAATTGATGGATTGCGCTTGATTTGCGCTGTCACTGCCTTTCTCGGTTGGCGATTGTACGCGTTTTTCTTACTCTTATTTTTCACTCTTTTTCAACCTTTTCTCCCCTATTTTATTCTTATTTTTATTTTATTTGTTTTTTTTTTTGTTTATTGTTTTACCAAAGTGAAACTCTGTTACGAAGATCGCACTGGCCGATTAAGGCCCTTCAAGGCAAACAAGAAAAAAACACAAAAAAACATTAAAAAGGTTTATTTTTTGTTGGCTGCTGAAGGCATCCTTTCAATTCAGAGAGCAGCAATAAATTTAAAAAGAAGAATACTGTAGCAACAAAAACAAAACGGGGAGGAAAAATCATTAACGATATGAAAGGAGAGGATTCGAAGATCGAAACCTTTTACCTTTTCAATGCAACTTATGCGCTGATAATTTTCTACACTCTTTCTTTGTTGTTTCTTTTTTTGCCCGTTGCCCTCTGCCCTCAGGCAAGCAGGTAGTATCCATTGTAAATTTGATTTGATGCTTCATTGCATTTCACCTCATTCACTTCAAAACAAAAATGTTGTAAAAAAAAATTATGAATTGTATTAAAAGGGATTTTTAATCCGTTTGCCAGTTCATCACGGCACAAAAGCACACATTATGCGTAACATAGCCGCATCGCATTACAATAAATTATATTGGCATTGATTGAAGGATATTTGTTTTTGGTGTATGTGATTTTGGCTGACTCATATGACACATTGTAGAGCGGGGTGAACGTGAAGTACTCTCATTTGAATTGAAATAATAAATGGGTATACATTTTGTGGAAAAAAGGATATTTTCACAATGAGAATTTTTTCAATTTCAATATTTAAGTGTTTTGAATTGATTTTATGCAGAAACATGTATCGAACTCGTTCATTATGGAGGTGCCAGTTGCCCCTTAAAGTATATCACCTGGTGTCTTTTAGGTAATCCGTCCCGTCATCTCCTAGGGTTCGCTAATCTGGTGGAAAGCCATTGAAGTGAACTACGGGTATAGCGACTGACCTGCGTTGGTATTACTGGTGCCATCAGATCGTATATATCTATATATTAAGAAGTCTACTTCTCAGAGTGCCCTAAAGCTAAGAGGACTGGGTATCTTGAAAGAGCATTTGGTCCTTCAGCGATCCAGAAATTCACGAAAAAATTGACTATGTATGCCCAGAAATTCTACTATCCAGACGCTTCAGCACGCTATTCACTTCTAGAAGGGAGTCGAAGGATATATGTATTATTCACAGAGCGCTACGTTGTATCTGTATTTCCCAGATGAGTCAAAAATAATTAGTGAAGTAGGTGCGGGAATCTATTCAGCGCACCCTTGAATAGAGGTATCTCTGGGTCTCCCGGATTCTATGAATGGTTTTCAGTTAGAGTTTTTTACTATTTGGGAGGTTTGCAGAACTCTTTTGGCGTTCGAGCGACGTGGGTCTAACACTGGATGAAAAAAGCTAATTAGTTTCCTTCAGAAATATATTGAAGCTTTGGTATTTGCATCCCAGAGCACAAAACCGTAACCCTGCTGCTAATTTTAAAATGTTTGGAATTGATTTGGTTCGGGTGTAATGTTTCAGCGACTCTTCTATAGTGGACAGCGAATCCACAAAGGCCTCCTGAAATAGTCGAAAGTTTTTTATAAATCTGTTTAAAATATTCATTATGTATGTTATCAATATATATAAACCCCTCTTTGAAATATTACACTCACGCAGTGGAGTTCTTTTCTAAAAAGTTTGAAGTATCGCTTAATCGTTTTCTATTGTACTTCTTGCCAATTCCAGTAAACTCTCATTCTTCTTCTCTCAAGAATAGTCGAACCATAACTGCACCGTATTAATATTTCTATATTATTTTTATTTACTCAACTTGCTTGCAACTTGTACTTAATTTCAATGACAGCTGATAGAGATTTACTATTTTGGACGATCTAAATATGTGAAATTTACAATATCGCTATTCTTCATCGAATGTGTGTCATAATACCAAATGCAAGTTTTTTCGATCAGGTCTTTCGACCACATGTAGCTCTTACTGCTACTTGGAGTTCCTTTACTAGCAACTACAACCTGCCAACCAGAGACCTTCAGCAAAAAATCCGTGAAACTGTGAGTTTCTTATATAAATGGTGTTCTGAATATATCGGCAGACGGCTCGTGACTATCTACATATATTGAGTTATCACTTTCTTGAACGACATTTTAGCCACCGACTCATGGAACTTTAGTGAGCTGGTATCCATGCTTGAAGAAGTGAAGGCATACATCTCCGTAATTTAAGTGGCTTGTAATAAAGTTAATCAAATATTATTTTTAAACACCCAGTAAAGTGCCATTAAAAAATTTGGATCAACTTTTTTACAGCTTGGTATTCATCTCCTTGCCCATGGTCGAAATAATAAGAGGTCGAACTATCCCCGAAATGACCCCGAGATAGTTTGGTATTTCCAGACTTAGAAAATATTTTCAATATTATAACAAGATTATTATAATTTTAGCCTCAAATTAAAAGTTATCGATAACCTAAAATCTGGTGACCTAATGGATTGCTTTTAAGATTTTTTTTATAGCAGTTATGTCGCTGGTTTTAACCGTAGTAGAAAATGTAAACAAGTTTTTCTGAAACGGTGCTTTTGCAAACTTTCCTCCATCATAACTCGAGAGCGGTTTGACTGATTCACTTGAATTATAGGATAAACTTAGCAAATCTGAACACACAGCGTGAACTGGAAACATCTGAAAATTCCGAAACTTTATATTTTTTCGTATTCAAATTTCAAATTTTTTTTTTTAGATGTCAGCGAACCCCTCATTTTCAATATTTTCAAGTGGTTTAAATTGACTCGATGCATTGAAGCTTATCGATTAAAATACCATGGAGGAAGTGAGGATCCTCTTTTGGGGCCTGTTGTTTTCGGAGTGATGCAGCTTAATTTATAATAAAAATGTTCACTCTAAACTTCTTTTATATATTCTTCAAATATGTATGTGCAATAAAAAAGTATGACTTTTAATTGATCGTGAAAAAAATCCCAACCAATGCTTAGCAAACAGGGTGTCATACATTGGGTGCCTCTTCAGGGACCAGATATACAAAATGTTTGCCATAAAGTCGAAAATCAAGCCCACAGTCAAATCTTGGTTTTATTTTGCTTAAGTATAATCTTAGTGAGGACTATAATACTACTAATGAGCAGATCCTGCCGACCCTTGTGAGCCTTCGGAGGCGAACTGGTGTAAATAGCTTCTTAAGGATCCGCTTTGTCACCATTGCTCAAATGCAATGAGCTGCTTGAACTGCATGCAAAATTCTCATTGCTCACCACAACCAGGTAAATGGAAATACCACACTTTCTCCATTTACATTGTCTCCTGCGTCAAAAACCTTTCTCCAGCGTTATCTACAATAAATTTGTTTAAGCTTAATTTACATTTTAGATATCATGAATGTATCAGATTTATTCAATGAAATTTTTTTTTTAATTGTATGCTCAAACCAAGCCTATTTACATTTCAATTTCAAATCGAAGTAAAATTCTTAAGCTTTGCATATATTAATTTTTAATTAATTTTACGCGGCATTAACTTAAAACTTTTCACCATTACCACCAAACGCAATAAAATGGTACGAGTATAGCAAAAAAACCAAACAGATCTCACAAAAGAAGGCTACCAGAAAAAATGTCAAATCACGTTTTCGATGCTGTAACGCCCCAAACGCGCAATCCTTAGCAAAGCAAACCCCTACATAGAAAATCAAAACGAAAAAATGCTAAATAACGTACAAAGAAACCAAAACCAAATAATGCATAAATAAATTAAACGTGAAAAGTAACCACACGAAAGTGAAGGAGAACCAACTAAGTAATGAAAGAAAAAAAATCACAAAATATAAAAAATCCTATGGGCAGTGAAAAAAAATGTAAATCCCTTTTTTCCTGCCTACAGAAGAGACCCCAACTAATACAATACAATGGCTGTAGAACTGATAGTGAGGATATATGTAGATAGATATGAATATGTAAATGTGTGTGTGTGTGCGCTTGAGGCCCTTCGTTTGCCGCATAAAAATGCATTAAATTCTTTGCTGACTGTCCAATATATTTTAAAATTGTAAGTATGCTTGTGTAGGATGTGACGTCGTAGGGAGCACAAGCGAAACAGCAATTTGAACACGTGCAAGGGTCAACTTCAACCAGCAATAGCAACAACAAAAACAACAACAACAATCAGTGTATAACGACATGATCCCTACGCCGCGCCGTTTGCCGGGCACGATTCTAAAGCCGCACACAGCAGGTAGCCTCGTAGCTGGAATGGAGTAGGCAAAGTCAGAACTGTGTGGCCGGAGTCCAAAGCGCACACACAGACATTTGTACCATTGTGTGCATATACTATGGTAAATATATCCTATACATTTATATTTACGAACCCATCTAAGAGGCGATACGAAAATATATAAAGCTATATAAAAGCAATAAGCGATAAGCATAAGAACAACAATAACTAAAAGTAATCAGCAACATAAAATGAAAATACATAAAAAATTTAAAATCTTAAATAAAAAATATAAAAAAAAAAAAATATAAAAAAAATACAACTATAAAAATGTAAGATGAAACTAATGGACCAAGGCGGCCGTTAAATGCCACAAGTGCGTTCGTTGGTCGAGGGAACAGCAACAAACACAAAACCACCACAACTACTACTACTACTCGTACTAGCATGGCGATGACATTTTGAAAAAAAAAATAGTGGTGCGGCAGTTTTACGGCGTTTGGTGGTGGATGGATACTGGTTGTTGGTTGTTGGTTGTTGTTTGGTGGCGGCATTGATGGTGTCGTTGATGGTTATCATATTGGTTGTTGTATTGATGGTGAGCTATAGACATTTCCTTGTTGTTGTTGTTATGCGCATGGCGAAATTCGAAAGCAGAGGAGGTAAGCAATGCCATTTGAAGTTCACGAATACTGGCCATATTTTGCTAAATAGATTTGGTAAGCGTCAATCGGATCACACTTTTCTAATTTAAAATCGAAGTTTCCTTAAAAGTTTTATAATGGCATGCAAAGGAATTAAGCCGCATATATAGATATGACAAAAATCTGAAAACGACCTTATTTTTAATTAAGAAAAAACACTTTCCTCTCACTGTAGACTAACTTCCACCATCACTACAGATACATATGTTAAGGATTACATTTACCACAGCAGATTTGCAATGAAGAAATTGAATTTTATCGCCGATGTTTGGGAACCATCAGTTAGGGAAAATAAGAAATATATTATCTACACTGTCATATTACTAAGACGGGAGTCAAACAAGTAAGCTCTGATATTTCCGTGCATAATCAGTGGATTATGAACGATGATGATTTTTCTAAATTTTGCAGAGCATAGCAATATTTCTTTAATATCAAAAAACTTTTTTGGAAAGGTGGCAACCAAAGGAGTAACGATATTTTTGAGTTTTCTGTGTGAGCACGTCATTGCGTTCGAAGTCAAATTGCAACAGATAAAATTTAATAAGAAGAAAAAATAAACTTGGGAAATTTCTTATTAAGCAAGCAAATATAACAGATGAGTAACTGAGTTAATCAAAAATTGTTTTTATATTACAAACAATCGAGAAAAAATGCGAATTGTAGCTTTGGTGAAGGACAGAATATACAGTTATTCTCAAATACTTAGCTGAAAAACTTTGATGTCTCGAAGGCTTTCGTGGTAAACGTTGCAAAAAAAAAGAGTAGAGATGACGAGTCGTTGCCTTTAGTTTGTCAAACTAATAGGAAACACTGTAGTGGAGTTTGCAAGATAACACCCAGAACTGACCCTAGAATCCTGCAGAAAGCTGCATAAAGTCGAAATGCACCATCCAGAGTCATCTTAGAAGATCTAAATGATTCTGGTATCTCGCTGGTATTGAGCACGCTGCGCCATCGTTTATACGAAAATGGTCTGGTCTAATATGCAGACGCCCAGCAAAAAAAAAGCCAAAGTTGACTTTAAAAGTGCGTCTAAAGTGATTTTATTAGGATCACTTGCACAAAGAACTCACTTATAGCTATTGGAGCAAAGTTATACTATTTTTTTCTCTATATGTTTTCAGATTTTAATACCGTAGAGAACTGCTGGGCATAATTAAAATGCAAAGTATGTAAGCGCAGAAACCCGACGGTAGTAGTTTTGAAGGAAAATATACTAGACATTTGGAATAATGGCGTTAAATTGAGGACAACTATTACCAATTTCATCGCCATTATGCTCCAACGAATAGAGACTGTTTTGAAATCTAGAGGTGCATAGAAAAAGTACAAGATGTGAGTAACGTTTTTTTTTTATAAAATATTGTGCCAAATATCTCAATCAATAAATTGATACCTCATTTATTATTCTCCGTTCCTTAGTTTTTGTTCTATGATTAGTAAAAGTCACATTTGCAAATTTACTCATCGGTCATAATTCAATGAGTAGATACTGAACTTTCGGTACACCACACCATTCCCTCACTCTCAACTGTTTAGAATATCTGCACTCTCCCAATAAAAATAAAGGTAGAGTAAAAAGAAATCCATTCATCATAATGCCACTTTCTTAGAAGCCCTAGCCCTTATTGGCAAAAAAACTGGAGCAGTCTATTTCCCCAAGACAGAAAAAAGTAGTAATCACTTATTGCCAGGTCCGGACTATAAGGTGGATGGATAATATCCACCCAACTAAGCTCCCGGAACTTCTGGCGATTCACTATCGGTGTGTGTGGCCTGGCGTTGTCCTGATGGGGCACAATTCGTCTCCTATTGCCCAAAGCTGGCCGCTTCTAGGCTATTGCTTCATTTCGACGGTTCAATTGGTGACAGTACAGGTCCGAATAAAGAATTTGACTGTAGGGTAATATCTCATAGTAGATGATTGTTTGTTAATAACTTTAACAATAATTCGAATTTTTGCAAAATATTAATGGGACGATGTAAGCATAGCATTCACTTCATAATAAAATAATTGTTTCTGGAATCCAAAATTTAGTGAAATTTTCGGGGATCACTTGATGTGGCTTTACTCTATTTCGAAATTAAACATTATATATAGACCTTTCGTAGTATTCTCGATTTTGTGCTTCAAAAATCTAATATCCCTATTTCTTCTGCAGGCTATCTATGATTAGTTGTTTTTACTTTTTTAGACGTTACGAGTTTCATCTTTCATTGCCATAATTTTAAATCCTCCATACAACACAAACTCCAATGAATGTCCAACAACTAAGTGCGCAAAATAGCAAACCAACAACGTTTTTGGTTTACGTTTTCTTTTTGTTTAACTACACATAACAAATAAAGCGATTTGAAGATAATGCACGTTGTTCGAAAATGTACGTTACAAAATTTTTGTTGGCCTGCTCGTAGAAGATCTACAGATACAGTCACTCACACAAGTGTTCACATGTTTGCAGAGTGGCTTTTGTTATTTACCTTTTGCGATTGAAATACTAAAGTAACCGTTTCTAATGTTTTTGTTTCATAAAAATTTGAAATTTTTTGTAGCTGAAATGTGAAGCCGAAAACTTATTGGGTTTGACAAGAAAAAATGCCCTCCCTTACATCATCCAGCGCGTAAAATACCGTCGAAAATGAATTTATTTAAGTTTCTATAGAAATCGCTCGGAATACCTTCAATTTGGAGGAATGTCTAAATTTTTGTGTGGTAAATATAACAGTTTGATTGATAAAATAGCTGGAACAATATATTACTGCATTATAAGTGGTTTAAAGTTCTCTCTTAGCTCTGGCAATCTTTGGAGCTCAACAAAATAGCACAGCTTTGGGGCATCCTGAAACCAAACATAGTGGCGCTCTTGGGGAACTTGGAAGCCAAGTTGAGATTTACTTGTTGACAGGATTCCGCTCTGGATTCAACCTATTATAGAAGCTGGCGGTGGATACACAAAGTTCTGAAGTTCTAAAAAGTAGGGACCGTATGATTATTTTTCGATTAAAATGTATCGATAATTTGTGATTTTCATTTTCTTGATCAAAAATGAACGTTATTTCGTTATTTAATTTTTTTTGATTACATTTGATCGATAGTTTGTGACTTTTGTTTCGCCGATCAAAATTAGACGTTATTCTGAGATATTTATGTGTCCGATAATATTTATCGATATCTTTATTTCGATTAAAAAAAATCATTATTATTTTAAAATCTAATATTTTCCGATCATAGCAAACGCAAAACAGTCCCTCGGCGATGTCATTAATAGCAACAAGAACAATAATACGATTTATGTTTTATGATCGAAAAAAGAAAAATTTACAAACTATCGATCAAATATGATCGGGAAAATTTAAATGCAAGAATAACAATTACTTTTGATGGAAAAAATACAAATCTAAAAATAATGATTTTGCAATGATATAAAATCCAAATCTTCTAACTAAAAAAAGGTTAGATTTGTATAAATATAGGCATAAGGATTAGATCGCTATATTCGAGTTTTGTTTTGAACGAATTCTTCCCAATGATTTTTTATGTGAAAATATCAAAATAAGGAATAATTTCGTTCGCCGCTAAAAAGTCTTAATTTTAATAGAAATAAAAAAAAACTATTAACGTGGTTTGTACCTTTTTTTTTAATTTAATGATAGTTTTAAAAAACTGATCCATATTTTTTATATAAGAACTATACAAATCTTTTGAAAACAATTATAAATGAGCAAAATTTTTTAAGTTATCCATTATTATTTGAAAACTTATAAAATAAATACCTTTTCACAAAAACTATTAGCGATGTATATTTTTAAAGTAGTAAATTTTTTAGTAAATATCATTTGGAGACTTATAATATAAAAGTCCTTTCATAATAATTATCAGCGAGATAAATTTTTTGTGTTAGACTTATTTTATAAAAATATTTTCCTAATAGTGAGATAAATTGAAATATTAACCTATTTCGGGAACATTTCAGGACTATTTCGGGTATATTTTAGAGCCATTTCGGGAAAAGGTCGAGATAATTTTGGACCCAGTCGCGAAATCGTCCTAAGAAAGTCTGGAAATAATTCTGAGCAGGTCCTGAACTAAAGTGTTTTGAAGACTTGGAAAGACTTTTATAATACAAATCTCTAAATAATATTGGCGATGACTTGTGTAAAATATGTATCTCGTAGATACTGAAGTCATGGGCATAACCTATACTGCGCATACATGTGAACATTTTTTTGAGTGACTGTTTGTATGTTCATAGTTTCACAGATACAGGTACATAAATACAAATGAACATGTACGTATGTATTGTAGTTTTCCACAATTTTCTTCCCATTTCTCTGTATGACCGTAGGCGAGCGTAGCAAATTGCAGGGATTTGTAATTTTAGTCGTTTCACATTTCAGCTTGAAAAATATTATTTGTACGTTACTTTTTCCACCCCAAGTACATTTGCTTTGCTTATCGAACAAGTGTTTGAGGATCAGTTATGGTTATCTTCTTCTCTTTGCCGTACACTTGTTTGAGGGAGATTTTTCTTTATTTGTTCAATTCATTTTACTTGATCCTTTCCATGGTGATTTGTTGTCATAGAAGGATATCTTTTCTTGCCAAAAGTGACCGTTACAGAATATACATTTCTACCTATGTATATATGATGGCTATGTTTGTAGAAACAAAATGATATTTAACGTATTTTCTTGAAAGGAAAGTAGGTGGAACGCTTTGAAATTTGAGTGATGAAGATTATTTGTGTGTTCTTTTGTGAAACAAATGAACCCTTGAGTTTTGGAAAGCAAAAAAAAAAATTTTTTTTGTATGAGTACTTGCAGAGGATAACAAAAATATAGCTATATATGTATGTTTGATTCGCAATCGTTTTCTCGGTTATTCAAAATATCAGCTTTTAAAATCCTAAGTCTAACGTTTATATATTTTAGATAGCTGTCACCGCAAACTAGTTTGTGTTTCCCTTTTTTCTTTTTGAAACGAAAGTTACACTGAAGATGGTAAAACGCTGAAACTCGTCTATCTACATAGCAAATTTGGGAATGGTTGACGGAAATTCGTTCCAACACACAAGATCTACTTATAACTCTGTCGGAAAGAAAAATGGGGGGAAAATGTTTTACCCTTCGTATAGTTAGATAAGGCAACTTCAAGTAAAATAAATGCCACATTGTCGCGTTTCCCGTCATCTGAACCCCAATTTTCAGATTAGCACCTGGAATTAACTTAACAGCCTTCATTTAGAAAACATTGCCATTTTAGAGAGGAAAAAAAAATTCGATCTGTTTCTATCTCTTTCTTCAAGGAGAGAGCAATTAAGGTTATTGAATTCATATTAGAATCATTTTAAATCATTGCCTTAGACCAAATAATATAATATATATAATGCCCTAGTCGATACCCAGGATAACAACGACCTAGTATGTGTATCACAGTTAAAACTGTTTTCTAATCTTTGCCATTAATTTTGCATGAATATTTCAATGGAAGAAAAGATTATTTTTCTTCTGAGTTTCATCAAAAATCGATTTCTTAATACTAATAACACCTCTGAAAATCGTTCATTGCGAGAGGGATGAGCTACAATCTCCAATCTATATAAAGGCGAGGCAAAAATAAATTCGGTAACTACTGGTTGCTGCCCTGAGCTCAGGGTGCTTCCAAGAGCTAGATCAAAATACTCAATGCACAAGAATTCTGAAGATGGTACATCGCCCGAAGGGTTTATTTCCAAACCAAATTTGACAAGTTGTGACGGAAATTTGTTCCCGAAACCGTAAAATACTCTCTATTATTATATTGCTCTAAGTTAAATTACAAGTTGCGGTACTAATTTTCGTTTCATTGAATACACAACTGAATTTTTTTTCTAACATCCGTTTTATCGCCTTTCCACTCTGTATTTTTGCAGTAAATGAAGTCATGCTTGGGTGGCAGTGAAAGTTTTGTTGTAATTAATAGAATCTATTTGTGCCTATTTCTTACGATTCAGTAAACTTAACAATGCAATTTATAGCATCTATTCTATCATTTCTCAAATGCAAGGCCCCTCCTATTTTAAGATTGCAGATCCCTATGAAATTTCTGCATTCAGAACGATTATTCAATTTTTTTTTTTTGGTGTGCAATTAGTTAGTAAAGCGAAAAATTACACACTTCTTTAAACTTTTATTTTTAGAGCAATTGTGTATATTCTTTTCGAAGTATAGTTTGTTATACCATTTCGAATTTGGCGGGATAAGAAAAATATTTATTTCTGTAGTTATCTACCTCTACAAATTTTACTGTGTAGATTAATTGTTTCTCCTTTCTCGCAGTTGAAGTCCTTTTCAGAAAGATCATAAATACTCTTTACTTATACCATATCAGATCATAATAGGAAATAAGAGAGGACTTTACATTCGAATTAACATTTTGTTTCGTAAAATGTTCATCAGTGCTTACGAGAAGTGGAGAAAAAAATATTTGTTTCAGAAATTACCGCATACCATTATATGTTATCCCAAATAACGAATAAAGTAATTATCATGTTCAAAAAATAATAATTAACAATTGTTAATGTTACTCAAAATTCGAGGTTCCTAAATATACTTTTTTTCTCTGGACGTAAACACGGAGAATGTATGTAGAAAAGAGGGAACGCGATAATACTAACGAACAACTTATTTGTATAGCCATATCACTTTTCAGATAGGAAGACTCTTCAATATAGACTTTTTCAGTCTAGAAAATTTACTATTTAAAAGTTTTGTTTGACTTTCCCTTATGCCAGTCGCTTTACGTAGACATTTTTGGATTTGGATTGATTGTCGTTCAAGTTCTCTACGCAAACTACTGCAAATTGATTTTATAAGTGGCTTTGGATAGACATCTGGTTGTAGTGCCATTTTTTTTTGTATATTTTTGATGGAAACAAAAAAAACTTGAAAGGCGGAAAAATTAAAACTTTTTTTTTTGCATTTTGTCGGAACTTTTATCACAGAAACTTATTCATTGTTTCAATAGCTTTATTGAAAATCACATTTTCACACATTTTATACGATTTTCGGTGTACAAATATGTTTTTTAATACGATTTTACACATTTTTTAATATATAAATATTAAGAATTTCGCGTGGATTTTAGTGAGGGTGATCCCTTTTGTCCCGTTCATAAAATTAAATTTAGGGGAAAAACCAAGCAAATAACAACAACAATAAACAGAGCAGCCATGATATTTTTCACAAAAACATCAAACAGATTTTTTTATTCAATCGACACTTCATTTCATAAAATATTTCAGAAGGACCGAAATTTTCTAGTTCAGAAATATTTATTTTTCCAAAGATATTTTTATATAATATTTTGAATTCGAATTATAAATTTAGAAAATACTAATTAATACGCGCTATTTTTCCTCTGCGTTACTTACTACGATTCCATATAATAACAGACGATTTTTTAACGCTAAAAATCCAGCTTCGACAAATTTAAAATCAATGTTGCGTAGTTACAGTACAGATGAAGTCGACTCTAAAGTAAACAACAATTTTTTCTTGGAATATCTGTTAAAAATAGCTGCAACTAACTTAAGGGCCAACTTTATATCGACTTTGTACATTTTTTTAACTGTACAAAACATATTGGATTTGAGTTAAGTCGAAACATAGATATTTATTTTCTGTGAATCTCGACTACAGGGCCAACTAATGGATTTTTATAAAATTTTTGAAAATGTTTGCAAATATATATATATAGAGTACCAAACTTCAAACCATTAAATAGGAAGTTCTGTCGATTCGTTTTTTTTTTGGCAGCGATTCGAAACAAACAACTTTTAAGTTTTGCGAAAAATGCAAAAAAGAGAATTTCGTGTTATCAACAAATATTATTTTTTTTACGCAAGAAAACGGAATGATTGGAATGATTTACAAGTGGATCTCCGAAACGATAGAAAAAATCCACCATATCGTTTTGAACCATCGAAGAGTGAAAGTGAGCGAGATAGCTGACATGGTAAAGATCTCAACAGAACGTATGTACAACGCCTTGCACTAAAAATTGGATATGAAGAAGCTATCCGCAAGATGGGAGCCGCGTCTGCTCACAATGAATAAAAAATGTCAACGAATGAACACTTCGAAACAATGGCAGAACTAAATGATTTAGGCTAGGACTTGCTTCCTCATCCTCCGTATTCTCCAGATTTGTAAGAGATGTTTTTCAAATGTGGAAGTTAAATTAGAAACTGAGGCCTATTTTCAAGATTTTGACGCTACTTTGAAAATAAAATGAAATTTTCCCCAAAAAAATTTGTGTTCACTTATTTTGCACGGCCTTTTCAAATTGGCCTCGTAAGTCGGATAATCGCACTAGCACCATACTATTTATACGGATTTTCTAAATATCTTGACTTATGCGCCACCTAGCGGATCCATTTCTCATAAAAGAATTTCTCTTTAGCGCCACCAAGCGAGTTTTTTTGTTTGTTTGTTTTTTTATTGCAACAGCACATTGAGTATGGTGCTGGTGATCGAACCATTGATACGAATTTTCTGAATATCTGGTGTCATGCGCCAACTAGCGGAATATACTATTCAATTTTGGTTGAAATTCGTTCATCGATTTTTGAGCTAAATTGTAACAAATTGTAAAACCAAATTTAATCTGGCGAGCAGAGTTTTGCATCATATGGATCCGTTTTATGTTGGCACAAGTAGAACTGTATATGACCCTATTAATAGAACACTTTTCGAATTGAATAATCTCTGGACCTAAATCTCTCAATTTCTACGGTTGACTTTAAGTCTCGTTTTTAACCAAACCTATGTAATAAAATTGATCTTTAGCTTTTCTAAATGCAATTTTAATAATTTTATTATTTCGCTGTCTATAAGAGTTCAAAATTGAATAGCCAAATAAATAAATCATAATGATAATATCTTATACTATCTATATTTTTGATTTCTCATAAGAACTGTTTGCGTAATTAAATAAATTAATTACATGTGTTTTAATCATTTTAGAAACTTATATTTCGTAGCCTCAAAAAATTTCAGTTAAGTAGTCAAGTAGGCGATATTTTGCAAACCTTCTTTGTACCGCCTAAAATTAAAAATTGAATTGAAAATCCAATGCCACACAGACAAATTCTATAGAAAAAATGGTTAGTTTTTAATTACGGCTACAAATGGTTAGCACAATAGCAAATCTTGCAATACTAACAAACACAATTTTCTTCTAAACAATAAAAGTAAAAATTTCCCCAATCATATCGCTTAAATTTTTCCGCCTACATTTCGAACACAACTATGCCTACGGGTCAGTAAAAGGTCACGCATCAATGTTTTTTTTTGTAGCATACTACAGTTGTACTGATAATAAAATGCTGATAACAGTAACGCCCCAAATTTTTTGGAAAATAAAAGTACAATACTTGTAAAATAGATCTACGGTGGATTCTATGTACAAAATATGGCATGGATTTACTGGTACTGATATGATGCAAGCGGAAAGAAGAACTAAAAACTATGTACACGGAAAAAAAACAACATGTTAAATGAACAAGCTAAATTTTATTAAAAGTTCTCATGCAATAGTCTCAGTTAAATATTTAATTCAGGACAGCTTTAAAAAATTTAAAAAATTTTTGTCTAACCTTTCAAAACTGAAGATAGTTTGCTTCAAATAAACGCACACCAACTGCTATAAATTTGAGCAACCATTTTAATACTGCTACCTTCTCCAAAACTTTTCTCACAGTGTTTCTTTTTTTTAAACCGCTTTACCCGCTACTCACCGTAAGTAACGCGGAAACGCCTACACCGACCAACCAACAACTCGCTAATCTTTGGTGGCATCAAAAATAGAAACACGCAAGCGATTACAGAACTACATACATATGTACATATCTTACATAACTGCTTTGTATGAGTTTATAGTCCTATGTACCTGTTTTGATGCAAACCCAACGTTGTCCTAGCTGACAGGACATTAATAAAAAATTATATCCGCTTTAATGCTGGCGTGCAAAAGAAGTGAAAAGCGAAGGGCATGGATATGCCTTTCAAATGAAATTAATTGTCTATTTATCTGTGATGGAGAAAGAATTGTCTCAATTTACAAGACAACACCCACTAATAAGATTGTGCTCTTCTATAGATAATACTGAGTTATGTAACTGCCCAGGATGCTCCCTTTCGATTGCTTTACTTTGGCCTTACCGGAACTGATTAAATTAGTGTATGGCATTTTTTGATTTTTAAAGAAGATTTCACTTACTAATAAATTTTATTTTTTTTCACGAAAAGTAAGGCTTTTATTCATTGGTGGCGGGTTAATATCTTTTAGGTTCATCGAAAGATAATTCACCATGGCAGCGGAAATGATGGTAACTGGTATTGAGCTGTGCCGAAGGTATTTATTGGCTTAAATTATTTGTGTTCCATATATAATATAATACACATGACATTAATTTGTGTTGAGCTAAAAAAAAAGAACTATTGAATGATTTGAATCATACAGGTTTTTAATACGAAATATTAGCAGCGGAACGAATAATTGAGAAGGGATTGCGTGGAAACCAAATTAGCAGCGGCACTGGTAGCTCACGCGCACCTATTTCCTTAAGGAAAAGTAAAACTTCTGTGTCGATTCTACAAAGAGTTATAGAGATAAATATGAAAAATAGTTTTATAAGACATTCCTTTTAATTCTTTTCAGTTTAGTTATTAGTAAAAATAGTAATAGAAACTAGTAAAAATAGTGGTAGTAATTAGTAGTAGAAATTGGTAAAAACTGTACTGATAATTAGTAGTAGCATAAGTAAGTATAGTAGTAATAGTTAGTAATACCCTTAGTAAAAATAGTAGTAGAAATTCGTAAAAATAGTAGCAGTAATAAGGAGTAGAATTAGTAAAAATAGTAGAAGAAATTAGTAGTAGTATTAGTAAAAATAGTAGTAGTTAGTAGCATCATTAGTAAAAATAGTACAAGAAACTAGTAAAAATAGTAGTAACATTAGTAAAAAAAAAATAGTAGTAGAACTTCGTAAAAATAGTAGTAGTAATAAGGAGTAGCATTAGTGAAAGAAGTAGTAGAAATTAATCAAAATAGTAATTGTAATTAGTAGTAGCATTAGTGAAAATAGTACTAATAATTAGCAGTGGCAGTAGTACAAACCGTAGTAGTAGCAGTAGTTGTAGTATTTAGTAGTAGTCGTAGTAGTAGTACTAGCAGAAGTTGCAGGAGTAGTAATAATAGAAGTAATTAGTGGTAGATCCTGAAGTGGTCCCGAATATCGTCATAAAATGACTTCGTGACGCGATTATGACGCGACTTCCGTGTCGCGAATTAAAAAAATCACTGCCCCTAAAAAACTTTTACCTCAACAAAAACTAGCATCTCTTCAAAATTTGTTCAATTGCTGGTTCGTGAACTAAATGTACTGTAACTTATGTCAAGTGCTTAGATACTATGAGTATTATATGAGGGATTGGATTCTCTTACCGAAATACCTTATTATAGAAGATCTGGGAGGGTGTTAGTATCAAAGAGATTAATTCTTTGGGATCGGGGGATTATAAGTATGTGAAAGTAAGAAATTAAAGCTTTATGTTTCAGATGTGCAGAGAAAAGGAAAGGTACAAAACAAGGTCAGGTTACTTAAAGTTAACGAAACGAACACGTTTCAAGTAGAAAAAAATTCTCATAAAAAAGATCTCAGCTAAATAAATATATTATTAAATATTATTTTAAAAAAATATTATTAAATGTATAAAAAGTTAAAGAAATCAATACTTCATCTTTTTTTTATTCGGCACCACAACCCCATTTTCGGCCTGGGCCTAGACCAAAAAACTTCGCCCATCGTTTATCTCTTTTGCGAAGTTACGCCAGTTGTTTACAACAATGTCCGCCAGGTCCTTCTATTGTGCTGGCAAAGTCGTAGGATCTTTTTCCCAAAGCATCATCAGTTACCTGTTACCTCGCGGACGGGGTCATAGATCCTACGTTGAATAGTTCACGCGAAGACTCCCAAGGCGTTTTAATCCTTTGTTCGACATTACTCACGTTTCTGTGCCATATAAATAGACGGAAATGATGAGAGATTTGTAGAGCGAGATTTTTTCATCGGGAGAGTGCTACTGTTTTCAATTGCCTACCGAACTCAAAGTAGCACCTGTTGGGGAAAGTTATTCTTTACTTAATCTCCAAGCTAGCATTATTGGTGGTGTTTATGCAGAGCCCTATGTACACAAATTCCTTCACCGTATTCCATCATGCGAAGATTCTTTGTATGTTGCCAGATGGTACCTTATTTTGTTCTCTACTCCGTTAGACCAATATTTTTACCTCTTTTTCTGAGCTAGAAAATAATAATACTGCACTGAGCGCTGCTGCGATTCAGATTGAAGAGATCAGATTAGAGTGAGTTGCCCAGTCTAAAACCTCGTTTGATCTCGAACGGGTCGGAGAACTCCGTCTCAATGTCGACGTAGCTAAAAGTTGTGTGAGGCGTGAGTCCACATAGCCGTATTACCAAATTTAGGCAAAGCGTGCGATAGAAAGCGGCGGTGGTGGGTGTCGATTTGGTCCGGGATATTTTTCAGGATTTTATGCACTGCAAATAGGTAGTCAATGGTGGATTTATCAGGTCTGATGCCGAGTTGGTAAGATCCAATCAGTTTGTTCACACAGGGATTTATCAGGATCCCCCAACTTGAGGATCGGACAAAATACGCAGAGCTTGCATTCTTCAGGCATGTCTACACCTTACCAGCTCTTCGCCACAGTCTTGCAGCTTCTCAGACTTTATACAATCGCTTTCTTAAGCCGTTAAGATCTCTGGGTCGTATAAAGTTACATAAGCATTAGTCTGGGCTCTTCTTGATTAATTCTAAAGCGTTTGAATGTCTTTTATCAGGTTTCCATCTTTGTCTTTGCAGGACTTAGCCTCGGTCTTGAAATTGTTTGATTACTGCCTTCTTTTGTACTAAAATTTTCGAACGTCGTTCCTGCCTGCCAACATCTCAGGCTTTTCGCACTTACGTACTTTTTCTTCTTGCTGCTTTCTCTGAGAAAGACGTAATTCTCCCTACTTTTCACCCGGCATTACCCTACTGTTACTCAGGTAGTAATCGTCTGCATGGTAGCTTTGTACGCTAGGTATTTCTCTGCAACAGCGACACGGCTTTCCTTTTCATATCAACTGTTTCGACGTAAACAAAACAAAAACAATTTATTCTGCAGGACAAAAAGATTTGGAGATGGAGTCCCACAGCTCATTCGTATTCTAGCGTTGAGAATCAAAATTAAAACTCGGGGGCGAAATTCCTCGATTTCTGGTTATGATTTCAGCTATTCACCGGCGAACTTTCGGTAGTCTTTCTGACCCACGTCTTTTGCTACTTAGAGGCATATACAGACCTTTGTTGCGACGATAAAATGTATCCGAGTTGACCTGGCTATTTAGATAGAACGAACATCAAGCACACTCGTACCGTATCTTCGAACAATCGACAATCGAACCACGCTTGTCACTTCTGACATGCGCCTTCACATAGCTCAACCAAAAATATTCTAGAGGCGTTAAATCGCACGACATAGGCGGCCAATTGACAGACCCCAAACGTGAAATAAACTGTACACAGAACTCGCCTCTCAATAGGTTCAGTGTGGCTTGTGGCACCGAATTGTTGAAACCACATGCGATGCAAGCTCCTCCATTTTGGACAAAACCATTTTTGTTATCCTCGCACAGTTGTGCTCACCATTCACAGTAGCGTTGCGATTCACATCATCTTTGAAGAAATACGACCCATAATCCACACCAAACAGTGACTTTAGCTGGATGTATTGGTAGCTTTTGCAATGCTTCTGGCTGCTCTTCGCTCCAAACATGGCTGCTTTGCTGGTTCACGTATCCATACCACAAGAAATGAGCTTCGTCGCCGAGCACAATTTTTCGATAAAGAAGTGGATTTTCGGTCAAGAGGCGCGCCATGACGATTCTTAACATAGAGCGCGCATTTTGATAATAAAGTTCAATAATTTGCAAGCCTTGTTCGTTGTAAGACGATTCATGGTTAAATTATAGACCAAACTAAAGATGTTTGACTGTGGCATAAGACATCAAACGTGCGTTAGCTGTCAAAACCGGTGTTGCCAAAAAGCAAAAAATAAAAACTCACCCCTTATAACCAACAATCCAATGCTTAGATATTTTAATGCAGCATTTTGCTATATTTAACAAAAGCTCGGCATAAAGTGAACATAGTGAAAAGGCTAAAACGACCTATCTGAATTTTGGGTAGAAAACAGGCGCAGTTTTTTAAAAATTAGTAAAGCAACTGGTATAAACCGAGAGATACATCCAATTTAGTTTTATTTTAATTCATCTGAACTCATGCTAATCAACTGATCGAAATTGTAATGCTCCATAAAAAGAATTTAATTTAAAATTCTCCTTCACTGCACTCTCAGATACCCAAGAAAAATTCCAATAACAGTTAAATTGGGATACGTATATCTACGCCTTATTTTTTAGTGATATTTACCCGAACACTCAAATATAACAAAAATCTAACACTTTTCAAATTCTCGATCACAGCATTTGAAACCAATCGAATAATGCCATTCGCAATTCGAGAAATGAAAAATAAAATAAAACGAATTCATAACAAATACCAGCTTTGTTGATGCATTTCCGCTATTGGTATTTACTACAATAGACAAGACTTTCATGGGAATCGCAAAAGATAAATAAATAGACGTAAGAATGAATTATATGTAGTTGGAGAGTAATTCCTTGAGAAAACTCTTTATTGAATAGGAGTTTTTTTCAATAACAAACAAAACAATAGAATTGTAGCAGTTTTGCCGATTCACCTACTTTTGAAGAGAATGAAAAATAATAGAAGGAAAAACACAGAAGCCAAGGCACAAAGGAGTGCAAGTTGTATTGTATGAGAAACGTACGTAAAGGACATTTTTTTCTTTTCAGTGATTGTTTTGCTAAGGACAATAGCAAGACATTTTCCACACTTGGCTAATTGTACATTAGGATAAATGTTTGCAAGGAAAATTTTGCAAGATCGTGCATGTTCGATTTTTTCCCAAAACCTCTGCAAGTGGTCGTTTACGGCCAAGTGTTTCCTCATTAAAGTAGCTGCTGTTGTTGCCGCAAGGATTTTGTAAGATTTTGATTTTGTGCATGCTCGAATTTCCCAATCCACTGCAATCTTAACAGGCAAGTGTTGCAAGTGTTTGCCATTACGAGTGTAAGTCTGTATGTAGCTGCTGCTGCCGCAAGAATTTTTACGATGTGCCGCAAACGTGTTGCAACATGTTTTCGTCGAGTGCGTGGTGGTTGGTGTAGAATACTATTTGCTTTGTGTAAGAATTTCGAAAAGAACACTTGCGCATTTTTGCTTTTCAAAAATTACCAAATCGAAGCAGTCAAATACGTTTTGTGTTCGTGCAACGTGCAGACGATACGAAATGCGGCATGCACGTGTTCTTTTGAATGGAATTTTGTTTGCACAACAGCGTTTTATTCTATTTGGTTAGAGGAAAGGATATATGTTTGTTGTTGCTGTTGTTGTTCTTCTTCATCTTCTTCTTCTTCTTTTCATGGCTAGCGTTAATACGTGATGTTTGTGCTAAAGCAAGGTATTTACTCATTTTGCCACACATGCCTGTTGCATTTATTACATGCACGTTTTTTTCGTATTGAAATCACAGTCGGTGCTTTTCTATTACTTCTATTTATTTAAAGTCAACAAATCTGTGCACACACTTGTCTATATATCTTGTACATATAAAGCGTATTTTTCCACACAAACCAAAAAAACCGAATGAAATGCAAAAACTATTTAAAATCCCGCAGGATATGCCTGCCATGCATGCACAGCCTGTGTGGTTATACAAACGTGTCGTGCCTGCCAATTAACCATCAATTCATTCATTTAAATGTAGTCATTGTATTGGCAATTAAATGCGCTGAGCACTCATTTCGAATTGTATTAATAGGCAAGTCGGGTTGGGTGGGAAGCGCCTGCATGCGCCTACATGTCTAGCAAATTAAAATGTTTTCATTTAAAAAACTTGTTGAATGTGCTATAAAATTGTAGAAGACAATTAAATTTCAAACTAATTAAAGTTTCGTTAAGGGAAAAGTTTATATTAACAAATAAAAATAAAAAGCGAACGAAAGACTTAAGTAGCGAACTTTTGTGGTGTGGAGAAACTATAACTTCATTATTTCTAGATAAGGACCGATTTCGGATTCGGCTTCGGCTATGTTCGGCCACCAAAACTTTGGCTGAATATTTGAAGGCACTAGACGGCCTAGTTAATGATTTCACCTCAACTTGCAAAAGCGCACCAGATTATTATTTTACGCTAAAAACATTTAAAGGTAAAGGAAGCCGCGTACTCATAGACAAGAGAACTTTCTACACTTAGGTCGTCTGGTGGGCACCTATTGAGTAAGCCGGGCAAAGTGGAGTACCCTCGAACTGAGATCTGTTTAAGGTAGGTCTAAGAATTTATAAAACTGAGATCAAGAATACCATGCGAGACTCTTGGAGACTTCTGCAAAAACTTGGAGGCATACCAAGAAGCCTCTTGGCTTAGACGAAATGTCTCGAGGAATCTCCTTTCCTTTTGGTACTTGGAGGGCAAGGTAAGGAGTTGGAATATGAGCAGCGAGAAGTCGTTAAAACTGCTACTCGACGCTCATTTTCCGAGGAATCTGGAATATATGGGTCCAGGTTTTGTCGAATAACCGAGCTGTAGCATTGGCCATACAGATTCGTTAAAATAATTTGGGGGCTGGAACACAATTATGTATATCTCTGAATATTATGAAGCAGATGGGTTGTCCACCTCTCGCCTGTTTCTGAACGAATGAACTTGCGGTCAGTTTTTGCAAGAATTAGATAGCAGGAGGCCATGGGAGCGTCTACGATTGTCCAAGTCAATGCTTTCATCAATCATAGGCACTGTACAATGGGTATCCGTGTGGTGCGCCTCAATATCAGCACTGAGCTCTTACTGCTGCAACTTCTTAGAGAATGGGTAAGAGGAATCACCTGGGCATTTTTTTCCTCAGTTGCCCTGCCTTCACGAGACTAAGACTGTAGTATCTCCAGCGAGCACTTGCGGTGTGGAGATTAGCCGCCTTCGTAGTTTTATTACAAGCATGCGGCTCTTTTCAGCTAGCAAATAAGAATTTGTCGCTTTTTTCTTGATTGCACTGTGGTATCACAATGGACCACAAAGGATCTAGTGTCTCCTAAAAGCATCCACGTCAACCACACTTTGCCTAACCTAACTGGAACTTCCAACCAAACAAGGCAAAGTTGCAGTTAGTAGGACAAAGTTTGATGTCCAAATCAAAAATTTCATTATCCTTAAACTCCACAAATTATAGATGACCTATTAGCCTGCAGTGACGTTTTTAAATTCTATAAAATTTTTTTTAAACTTTGATGTTTGTCTTTTGCTTAAATAACGTCCCGGTAATAAAGAAAAGGCCGTACAAATCGTCGTGGTATAACTTTAGCTTGAAAGAGTTGAAGAGCCCTAGGAATAAATTTTTAAAAAAGTTTAAATCAACTGATAGCAAAATTTTTTTAGAAAGTATCAGTGCTACTCAAAATAATTTAACTGTCTAGATAAATTTCTTTACAGTAAACTATATTCTTGGAAAAGAGAAAAAAATCAAATCGAATCCAAAGGCCTTCTGGCATTATATTCAGTCAAAAAAGTCGAACTGTACTATTCCCTCAGGCGTTTTTTATGAGAATAAATCGGCTTGTACTCCAAATGACGTGGCCAGTTTGTTTGCAAAATTTTTCAGCTCAAATTTTGTAGCTGATTGTAGTATTCATTCAACTAGCTATACCTCTAACGGTAGCTCTAATTTAAACTTTGATTATGGTATGTTATGTTATGCTGTCTTCCGATGATGTTCTTACTCGCATTATTAGCCTGAAACCTTCTGCGAAATCGGATATGGACGGACTTTCAATTCTTTTGAAAAAATATCCCGCCTTAATTTTACCTCTAAAAAAAATCTTTAATTTGTTTTTGATTTCAAGAATTTTCATTGATGGTTGGAAATTTACTTCCATTACCCCTATTCACAAAGGTAGTAGTGATAATGAGGTTTTGAATTGAAGCTATCAACTCTTTCGAAACTGTTTGAAAGTATCGTTAAAGATGAAATGTATTTTGCGTCTTAGAGTTTGATTTCGCCGAATCAGCATGGTTTTGTTTCTAACAGATCTTCAGTTTCTAATCTTTCAAAATTTGGTAATTGTTGTATTGCGTCTTTTTCTCCTGATTTCCAGGTTGTCTGTGTCTACACAGATTTCGCTAAAGTTTTTGATAAAGTATCACATTTTTTATTTGATTTATAAGCTGTCCTGTATGAGCTTTCATTTAGTTTTTTTTTTTGTTTTAAAATGGATTGAATCCTATTTATATAAGAGAAACTGTGTGGTAACAGTTGACGGTATTTCGTCTGATTTTTTCTTTGCCTCCTCTGGGGTTTCCCAAGGGAGTATTTTAGGCCTGTTATTATTTGTTTTGTTTAGAAATGATATAAGTAATTGCTTTAGATTTGCTAAATTTTTACTTTACGCTGATGACTTAAAAAAAGTATTTTCGAAAATTGAAAAGCCGGAAAGTGCGAGTAAGTTTCAAAAAACGACATTGACAGCTTGCATATATGGTACGTTAATTCTTGTCTTCTTTTAAAGATCAAAAAATGTTTTCCGGTCACGTATTCGAAAGCTTTTCATATCTTGCTGGCATCTAATAATATGGCTCATTATTTGTTAAAAAGTTTGGATGAGATGAAAGAAGTTTTTCTTTTAATATACATAATAGTCATATTATTTCGAAATCTTACTCGGTTTTAGGATTTGTAAGGCAAAATCGTTCAAAATTTTCCAACCCCTATACTCTTCCGTTATTATATACGCTATTTTATCTGAAGGCCAAGCCAGCAAAATTTTATAAATAGGATTGAACGCGTCCAAAATATTTTTCTAAAATATGCTTTACGTTCGTTGAGTTTTGATGAGCCAAATCCCTCATATAAATCTCGTTTGCTTTGGATAAACCTAAAGTCTTTAGAAAAACAAGAATATAAGTATTCTCGCTTTCTTTTGCTTTTAATGTGGTGAATTGGAAAGAATTAATTTCAACATACCGCAGCGTAAGTAGTCGAAGTGTTTTACCTTTCTTTGGGGATAATTGTAAAACCTTATACTCGCGTAATGCACCCCTTACTCGGGCCTTAATTGAGTTTAATTTAATATCGAGTTCTATCCAACTTGATTTTTTGTCTTCAAAAAGGGTATTTTCTAGTGCTCTAAACACAATATTCTAAGTTTTTATAATCTTAGCTGCTAGTAACCTTACTTTGTAAGTAGACTGTAAGAAACATGTGTTCATAGACTGAAATAAATTAATAAATAAATACCAAAGCAATTTTTCTTAAATTCTAAGGCGCTCTTGCGTTTTCAAATTTATTATCTTATGTTATTTTAATAACTAAAGCTATTTAAAGTTAATTTTTTGTTCTTCTCACAAAAGTTCGTCGCTTAAGTCTTTTGTATTATCCTCCACGTATGTTAGCAAAAATATGCTTGTAATCGCATATTGTAGATTTCTATGAATTTTCAAGCGACCAAAAAACAAGTTTCAATTGAATTTTGCCTCTTTCAATTACCCTAAAACATAACAATCCCAACCAGCACTTTCAGCTTTTCCCGGAAATATGCGCACAACGCGTCGTCGTCTGTCTCGTGCCACACTCATTGCTCCAATTGTGCCAACCTTTGACACCCCACCGTAACATGCATGTTCGCCTCCTAAATGTATAACATTTATGCCACACATACTGCCACTTCTAAGTAAATAATGTGTTGCAACATTTTGACTGTACGGAGACAGCACTGCTGCTATTCGACTTTTCCCGGTTAAGTGTTAACAAGAAAACGAGTTTTTCGAAATGCAGTGGCTGTACAAATAGCAATGCAAATACAGCTTTGTTGAATTTTCCCCCGATTTTTTTATGTTTTTTTTTTTGGTTTTTATTTACTTAACTTCAAAATGATCTACGTGACGTATAGCTATTTGCTAACGAAAAACCATATATACAATGTTTATATGTCCTAGGTATGTACAATGTAAAAAATACATAAATAAATAAATCAACTAGCGTCAATGATAAATGTAAACTGTATCAGCAGCAGCAGCAGCATAAAAGCAGATCATGAAAAATTCACAAACAAACTCAAAAACTGGTTCTCGCGCGCCGCTTGCCAATATCAAGTACTGATGAGGTTCTACGCGAATATGCGACTTGTCTGACGTATTAGGCTAGAGATAGGCTGTACGTGCCGCGCACAAGCGCACACATACATACACACATACAAACCAATACAAGCGCACAGCATCTGAATATCTCGTGCCACAATGCCGCACATTACAACCACCCATTATTGGCAGACAGCTTAGACAGCCCGCAGTGACAGTCAATGCGAGCCACGCCAAAGTTGGAGCCTTCGAAGCAAAGTTGATAGCAGTAGAAAAAATACTCAGTGTACATGAAGTGTCTTAAATGTTGCCTCGCCTGGCTTTCGTGGCGCGCTGAGCTCATGGCCGACGCTGTGGCTGTCTTGGCTGTCGCGGCGATTTATCTTTCTTTGGTTGCTTTGGCTTCCCCAAATGGCTTTGGCTTTATTTGGTACCCGCGTTCGTGTTTTTTTATGTTTATGTTTTAGTGTTGCTTTTAAAGTTCTTTCGTTGCGGCGTTGTTGCAACTTACTTCTATATGCGGCTTTTATATTTTCTCGCAGCATGTATTTGAAATCATTTCCACTTTTTTTCTTTTTTCGCTTCAATGCTCATTCTCCTTTATGCTGCTCCCCCAAAACACCAAAAAAGGTAGGAGATTTAAGAAATGTATGTATATTGAATTGGAAGTGTGCCTGCTACTATTGCAAATGTAATGCAGCAACAAGTTATTAACCCTAAGTGGTTCGTGGGGAGATGAAATAGAACTTCCCCAAATTAAGCTTTTTTTTTATTCAACAACTTCAAACTTATATACAACAACGAATATATGATTGTTGGTATGAAGTTTATAAACTCGAAATCTGTTGAATCTATTGAACTTGAATTCCCGGCACTGCAACAGTTACAATTTTTATTAGAAAAATCGCTCTTTAACTATTATTTTGCGACTTATAAATAAAGGTCTTCAATAACTGGAATTTTTGATTTATTAAATAAAAACCAAAAATAACTCATATTTTTGATTTATAAAATATGAATTTTAAAATAAAAATCGATAAACAATCATTATTTTTATTTTTTTTTGCGCAAAAATTACAAAAAAAATATTTTCAAATTTGATTCTCGATGAATTAGGAAATCGATTGTTATATTATACTTGGTTGTCGAACATTCCCTTCATGGTGAAGTTTTCAATGACAGTTTTCAGAAACAATTGTTATTTTCCGTGCCTGTCAAATTCATAGGATATATTTGCACTGATGTCTACTGTGCATAGGTGGCGCTGGTCCGCTTTGATTTAAATTCCAAATTATGTTATGTATATTTTTTGTTACTTTTTCGCTTTGAAATAAGTGATTTCTTTATGATTCGTCATTTTTCATTAAAAATAATGTTTACGAAAAATAATCATAATTTTTTAATTTTACTTTTTTCAAAAAAATAAAACCCATAAAACACTATTATTTTTAGAGCTACTTTTTTGCTCTGAAATAAAGGATTTTTTTGTGATTTATTATTTTTCTTTAAAAATAATATTTATGAGTTTTATTTTTTTGATGAAAAATAACATTTTTATTTCATTTTTTTTCGTCCAAAGCGATTGTTATTTTTTGTTTTTTTTCTCATCGAAAGTAAACAATTATTAGAAAGGCAGTGTGACGTTTTGAGTTTTCGGATTTGTCAAAAAAGTAAAACTCTAAAATAATTTTTTTTATTTCTGAGACATAAAATTAGAATCAAACACTTAGTTTTGTTTTCCATAAAAAAAAATTAAACTCAAAATATTATGACTTCTTTTGATGAGAAAAAGAAAACTTAGAAAACTATTATTATTTTTGAATCGACTGTAATTTATTGAGCTTGAAGCTAGGTTTTTATAAGGGAATAATATGAAAACAACAATTTTTCAGAGGTGATAGCTGCTATTTCGGGGATCACCACATCTCCTTATTAGACTTCTTTCTTTCTAGGCTTTAGCTGTCTTTGAACCATGGTACACGGAGTTTCTATCGAGCACGCAACCACTCAGCCACGATAACCATCAGAAAATCGTTTTAACCAAGCCTAAGGGCTTGACGAGGGTGTAAGGGCAGCAATAATCTCCAAGCAAAATCTCATTTCTTATGTGCAGCTCAACCAACCTTTCAATAGACGTTAAGATAAACAATTAAAGACTAATTGGTCTATCTATTGCCATCTTTAATTAGGTATGTTCGGTAGCGCTTCTACTCCGGTGTATGAATTCGATTTGAGATTATTCTAGAAATAGAGGAAACTACACCCGATGGTTGCTGGAAAAGCTTTTTATATGTCAGAAATTCGTATGGCGGAGACCTAATAACTATAAATGCTATTGATATATAACTTAGTATTTCATGTACAGAGTAACTATTTTATTCGGCGATTGAAATCCATTTTATTTTCATGGTCAATCTTACTCCTACATATTAGAAACTAGAAGTTTCTATTACAAACTCTTCTAAAGGTTGTTTTTTAGAGCTGTGGTTTACAATGAAGCAATACTTTTTTCAGAGTTGGTCATTTTTACAGCTATTACTTGATTTATACTCAGTTTGGTTTGCCATTTCATAATGAACAGACCTACTCCCGAACAACGTTTGCAAATTGTGCAAATTTATTACCAAAATAACGGTTCGGTTCGCGCGACTAGTCGCACACTACGTCCAATATTCGGTCGACATAATCGTCCAGCAGAGTGATCATTTGAGCAACCACGAATCGGTTTCGTACCACTTTTGCTCTAGTGGATAATGCCCATCCTCAGAGATGCCGTACATTGCGCATCGAAGACCCGATAGAGTACCGAATAAGACCCCAATGAGTCCACTTTATGGAAGATTTTGCAGAAAGATCTTGGTTTGCGGGCTTACAAAATCCAACTAGCGCGTCGCATGTTCGGTAAATGGACCCAAAACGTGATGGCCACCGATCCCGATTTTCTCAATAAAATTTGTTCAGCGATGAAGCCACTTTGGGTTGAATGGGGACGTTAATTAACAAAATTGTCGCACTTGGAGTGTTGGTAATCTCCAAGCCATTGTTGAGACGCCGTTACATCCTCAAAAAGTCACTGTTTAGTGCGCTCCATGACCAGAGGGAATCATTAGTCTATATTACTTCAAAAATCAAACCAGCCATGATGCTATAGTCAATAAAGAGCCATGATTAATGACTTTTCGTGTATGA
This sequence comes from Anomoia purmunda, assembly GCA_951828415.1. Taxonomy (NCBI): domain Eukaryota; kingdom Metazoa; phylum Arthropoda; class Insecta; order Diptera; family Tephritidae; genus Anomoia; species Anomoia purmunda. Next base: position 98,111,009 of record OX639996.1, read on the forward strand.
CTTGGAGGATGTTGATGTGGACGACCTTTGGTTCCAACAAGATGGCGCTATATGCCATACAGCCAATGAAACAATAAATTTATTAAAGGAAACTTTTGGTGAGCATATTATCTCGCGTCGTGGGCCTGTACCATCGCCTCCACGATCGTGCGATTTAACACCGCTGGACTATTTTTTGTGGAAAAAAAAGAAAAGACTGAGACGATTGACACCAAAAGTGGTCGAAAATTGGGACTCTCGGCTGGAACTTATTCGAGACAACTGCGGTATTCACTCGCCCGAAATCATTTTTAAAATATAATGGCAAAACCTTATCTTTATAATAAAGCTAAATTCTTAGTCATAACATTAAATAATATGCATTTTATTTCTCCCTGAAAACCACATGTCTGAACAAAACACCCTTTATAAAAAAGTTAGTGCCACCACTGTTGGGTTAAAATCTCTTCAACAGCATCAAAGCCAAATCTCTTTTCGTTTACTTTTACTGCTTTTTGCTTTGCTGGTTGTTGCAACGTGGCGTAGCTATCTGCCCCTTTTATAGCTTACCACGTTCTATGCCTCCAAGCATTGCTGGACGTGCTGGCGTCTTTTGTCGATTCAAATATTCTACTGCAAAGCCCTAAATGGACGCTGGCGAGTAGCATTAGCAAGTGGTGGCCGTGTAAATGCCTGGCTTGTTGCACAAAAGCATAGGCGTTGTTGCTTTTTATAAATCTTTCCGTTTTTTTTTTCGATATATTCGTACTATTTTATTTTATTTATTTATGTTGGTATATAATTTTCTCTTACTACTCTCATTGCTGTACATAACTACTTCTTACATAGCATGACTATGCTGAAAGCCGTTTAAAAACAAAAAAAAAAAAAAACATAGTGGTGGTGCTTGCCCCTCATGCCTCCACGCCGCGCTACTTTGGCCCGTTGACCATTCAATGTGTGCTGAACAACTCAACGCTGCGGCAAAGCCTTTTTCAAGCCTTTTAAAGCCGGTAACCAGTTTCTTTTTTTTTCAGCTCAACCAAAAGCAGTTGATTTGGGCATTGTGGACGTGCTTGATTAATTGTTGCACTGCGTTTGTATGTGTGTGTGTGTGTGGGTTTGTGTCCAAGTGTATTGTTGTAAAGAACTTTGCTTCAGAAAGTACACAGTAATGGCATGATGCTATAAGATTATTTTCGTGCGGGCCAAAGTTGGTATTTGTGATATTTTTATCTGCTTTTACATTACGCTTTTTTTTTGTCTGTCGTTTTTTATTAAACCTTAGTTCCTTTGTTACGCTTCAGCCGCCATCTTCCGTTTTCCTTTGTACATTTGTGATGATCTTTCTGGTGATTTTTCCCTCTATTATTACAGCGAGTATCATGATTATTTTTTATTGAATCGATTTGTAGTAAGTCGGCTATAATTGACTGTACGTGCCCTCAGAGAATGCATTTTCATTTTTAATACGACACATACACATGTACATATTGTATGTATAAATCTTTTTAGGTGCAATATAAAAGTTAGAAAAAAAATATTACTACTATTGAGAAAGGTAATGATAAAAGCAAACAAACCAAAGCGGATGTATAAAGCGCTTCGAACACAAATTAAAACTCAAGTATCAAGTTTTATAATAAATCAAATTTTGAAATTCAACAGCTATAGATTAACTTTAATATTTTAATTGAATGAATCATTAGCTAAAACTTTATTTTGATATTTTCAAAGTTGGCAACCAAATACAATCGTTTGTCTAGATACAAGCTTTATGAATCACCTCTCATTAAACATCAATGTGGTAATATTTAAATTTCCATTCTAAGTTGATTTTAATTTTTTTGAAAAAAAAACGCTCAGATGGTCCCAAGACAAAACCGGGAAGGTGACCAAAATAATTTTTATGTTTTTGGACTTCAATTGTGATTAAAAAGACATGTCTAAACTTGTTTTAAAACATTTAATTCATGAAAATGGATTTTAAGGCCGTACTATATTTAGTACATTGGGAACATATGCGTTGTGAACGAAAAAAATTAATTTTTAGTATGAAATGAAATAAAACACTTTACATGCACTCCAACATCGCATTTTGAGCATCTGGTCGTGGTCCGTTCATGACAAAATCCACAACGAGTTTGCTTATCCTGGTGAACCACGAAATGATTCATGCCATCGTAGCGTAAAACTGATTCTTCCAAGCTTCCTCTGGGTCCTTTTTGGTAAGTTTGCTCTTTCCGATTTTGCTGCAGTAATGTAGTTGCAATGACTCTCCTAAATTTCAGCTGGTCCATGTCTCCATTTTGTTTTCGATGCAATTGCCATGCATTTTGCACAGCCATGTCAATACAGTGGGTCAATAAACAATGATACCACTTTTTTCCTCTGATTGAAACTCTATATAGGCTGATATTTTGATCGGAACGATCTACTCCACCCATATTGGCATTGTACATATTTATGAGATACGGTTGCTCCACCCTAATATTTTTTTTCCCCCGTCGTGAGTAACGGTTTACTGTATGAACCGGTTGTACTCCAGCAAGGTTTGATATAAGGCAAACTACATTGTTATCATGCCACTTCACTGCTATTATATTTTCGTCCGAGATTTTTGCGCAGTCGTAGGATCCTCGATCATCCTTTTTCATGATTTTTGAATTCAACAGAGATGCATCTTTTAGTCTATTTTCCCTTATTGTTCCGGTTTAGTATAAGTTCCACTCAGTGAGTTTTTCGATCAAAGGAACTGAACTAAAAAAGTTATCGAAAAATAGATGAAACTTCCGATCTGGCCAGTTGTCACGTAAGGCTTGTGCGTACTCCAGCACAACTCCACCTCCAACACCAAAATCTTCATACCTTTTGCTTATGTTTGTTGATGCCCCCTGATATGGTTCAAACCAATTCAAGTAACCTAACCGGGTAGCACCTACCTACAACTTATAGCCGTATCGAATCGGTTTTCCATGGATGTACTGTTTACAAGCATGACGGCCATAATATGGTACCATGGCCTCATCAATATAATGCATTTCCTCTAATGGTGCATGCTCCATGAATTTTTTATTTATTAGATCGAAAAGAGGCCTTACCTTTGCAAACTTGTCATCAGTATTCAAATGTTGATTGTTGCACACATGAAAATTGGAAAAAATCATATAAAATCGGTTTCTGGTTATTGCATCTGAGATCAGGTCATTGTGACAATCTTTTTCGCGTTCCCAGTACATTTTTTTTCTTGGAACCTGTACGTATCCGCTCAATATCAAAACTCCTATGAATGCTAAAATTTCGCGCTTTTCAAAGTTTGCATTGATGTTTTTTTGTTGGGCATAGTTGTTAGTTTCAGTCCGAATTAGCTCTCTTACTTCATCATCAAAAAACTTAAAAAAGAGCTCTAGAGGATTTTCCGATTCCATTGAGAATGGAGGTCCCTCGAAATCCGTAACAGAAAATTCTAAGTCCTCCTTTACCCAGTTATATCTCTTTTGTTTTTTTGCCTTACGTTTTCGAAGATTCTGATTTTTTGCTAGCTCGCTCAATGGCAAGTCGTCATCGGAATCATCTGATGAAGTATGCTCGGCGTTTTTTCCTTCAAATTCAACTTCTGCTGGCAATTGTTTGTTTAGATACAAGCTTTATTAATCACCTCTCAATGTGGTAATATTCAAATTTGCATTTTAAATTATTTTAATTTTTTTATAGTTGGCGACACTATTTCCAAAATATCTTTTAAAATTCAGTGCGATAATGTTTGAATTTGCATTCTTAACTAATTTTTTTGACAGTTGGCAACACTATTTCCAAAAAACATCTTTTTAAAATTTTAAGGTATATAAAATTTGGTTTAAAATCTATATTGCAATGTATTTAGAAATTTACTTTATTAAATATTAATTCATTTTTTAATAGGCGACAATCCTTTGATATTTAGTTAAACTTAAATAATTAATTTCATGTAATTAGTTTTAATTTTTGTGACAGGTGGCAACATTTTTTTAATTATAATTGCCGTTTCTCTTGTATTTGGCTAACTATCATTCCAAATCAAGGTTGTAACAAAAAATATATTATTACTTTATTTTATTTTCAACGCAAATGGCAAGCCTTTTTGAAATAATGTAACTAATTTAAATGTATAATATATGTATATTTTGTGTGACTCCAAAATTGCTTAATTAATGTGACGTATGAGAATTAATTTTTTTATAAGTATTGCCACCTAATTTTTTTTAAATAAATATTTCTAATAACTATTGATTCATTTCACTTAGATATTTTATTTATTTTAGTTTTTTGACAAGTAGCAACTTTTTTAAAATAAGCCTTATACAATTTTTTGTCTAGATACAAGCTTTATTAATCACCTCTCAATGTGGCAATATTCAAATTTGCATTTTAAATTAATTTTAATTTTTTTATAGTTGGCAACACTATTTCCAAAATAGCTTTTAAAAATCAATGTGATAATAGTTGAATTTGCATTCTTAATTTTTTACAGTTGGCAACACTATTTCCAAAAAACACGATTGTGAAAATTTTACGGTATATAAAATTTGATTTAAAATCAATATTCCAATTTATTTAGAAATTTATTTTACTAAATATTAGTTCACTTTTTAATATGCGACAATCCTGTTATATTTCACTAAACTTAAATAATTAATTTCATGCAATTAGTTTTAATTTTTGTGCCAGGTGGCAATACCTTTTTGATTATAATTTTTAATATATTTTATTTTCAAGGCAAGTGGCAACCCTTTCTGGAATAATGTAACTATCTTAAATATATAATATACATATGTATATTTTGTGTGACTCCAAAATTGCTAAAAAAATGTGGATTTATTTTTTTTAATACGTATTGCTCCACCTATCTTTTAAAAAATATTTATTTTAAATAACTATTATTTCATATCAATGCTATAATATTATATTTAACTTCCACATTTTATTTATTTTAGTTTTTAGACAGTAGCAACTTTTTTGAAATAAGCCTTATTAAAAATTTTCTTATAACTATCTATCGTTTGATTCCAAAATAGTTTAATAAATATGAATTTTAATTCTGGTGTTAATGGGGCACACCTATTTTTAAAAATGTGTTTCTTTAAGTTTTCTGAAAATAATTTTATTTGATGCTAATATTATATAATTTTAGACCACATTTCTTTTTGTTAAAAAGTTTATATCAAACCAAACTGACAGTGCTTCTTCTTTTGGGGTCCGTGGGTTTTTAGCTTCAATTATGGCTAAAAAAAAATTTGGTGCAAAAATATAAAAATTTAAAAGTCTCACTTCGTCGTTTCGTGGCTTCTCCTCAAGTGCTTAAAATTATTTGCCTTTCAATCGGATTTTATAATATGTTTTCTAGATCGCTAAAAACTCTGGGAAGTTAATTTTTCGATCTGACCTTGGTGGCTGAAGTTTCTATAGGATTTTAAAGCATAAAGCGAATAGCCTTTTCCGAAAAACTTTTTTTTTCTTTAGCTTATAACTTGGTAGGGAGCGAAGGCTACTTAGATCGCGAATATCATGAATATCAATTGATAAAAGAGATACTTTAAAATCTAATATATCACAACCACATGGCAGTACACGCCAGTAACAAAGGCAGTCTTAGAACAAAGCTTTTGTCCCTTTTGTCAGAGTACCCTTGTCGAAATTTTCATTTTAGTGCTACTTTAGTTTCATTAACAATCCTTTTGATAAATAAAGATCAATAAGAAAAATATATCAAATCCACTAAATTCAGCATAAGCCATTGAGGCTCAATACAAATAGGAACATTTGTTTTTGTCGGATTTTAGGCCAATAGGACTTGCAAAAAGTTTACTTAAAATTTTTCTCAGAATTGTCAAAAGTTGTTCGGGTATTTTTAACTAATTACTTTTTCTTAAATTTCACAAAGCTAAAAATGTTGATATTGAGGTTTCGCTATTACTAAATGAACTATGTTCTTACAAGAATATATGGAAAAAATTTAACATGTAAAGTGTTGTCAATATTGCAAAAAAATAACACTGGACCATTTTCGCTCCGAGTCACAGTAGCGACAGTTCTCTAGCAAGATACGATAGGTTGACTTCAAAAAGACTTTTAATTCATTAAATAAGTGTGAAATAATAGATGAAAATCAGCGATCATCTATCGAAGTAAGCTTACTTTGCACCGAGCATTCTTTTATCACAACTTCATGCCAAATTTCAATTAATTTCCGTTTAAATTGACCTTCCGTAATTTCGCTTGTGCTCAACACACTTGTTGCACACTTCCAAATAATTTCACAATTCTATTGTACTCGCGTATCATATTTCCATCAACAATATTAGCGCCATCATTTAACAGGTGAGTTGAGTCACTTCCGAAAATGGGCAATCGAAAAACACAAAGCAATTCACCCTCCACTGGCTGGCACTTCCGACTTGTGTGCACCGCGAGTAGCGCCAACTTCCCCTATGTAGTGGCTGTTGACCTGCGCACTTTGACAACAACAAAGCGCCAGTTGGTGATGAAGCGAGATGCCCTTGTCAAATCGGAAGTGTGTTTAACACACGTTGGAGGGGTTGCTGCAGTCGCCTACTATGCACTTCCTACCCTAAGGATTGCTGTCTAAAATTTTTTGCTTCCTTTTTACTTCCTCCCTTATTTGTTTACACTTTCGAGGTGTGGATATCCAAATTTTATTTCTTTAATCGCGTTTGCCTTTCAAAAGCGTACAAGTAAGTGTGTTGGATGTTTGGGAATTTCGAGGGTTAGCTCAACACCTCTGTTTGATTGAAAGTGTATGGTAATTTAAATTTCAAGGGTACTTCATTTAAATGTTTATGAACTTTAGATATTTGAGTCGAAGGTAGATAATGCTAATGTTAATTAGTAATTGATTTGTTGTTTAAGTAGTTAATCATGTGTAAATAAAGGGTTGTTTATTAATTGAAGTAAATATAAATATTTTTTTTAATTATTATATGAGACACTGACAGAAACCCGTAACCTCTTTTTTTGATTTGTGCTGGGACAAGAACATCTGAATTTCTGAAAGAGAACTAGAGGTGATACTAAAGATACGATAGGGTGATATTTTAAATTATTACCTTTTTTTAATTTGGCTGCCTAACAGTACTAAATGCGTATAATTCTCATCACGAAATTGATATCGTAAATTTTGTGTTTTTGTTCGGATTTGGTCACTTGAAAATTTTACTTCAATGAAATGTTTTATTTGATATCAATATTTTTGGGATAGCATATTTAAAATCAACGAATTAAACCCTGTAGAAATAGGATTTGAGAGCACTGCATTAAAGAGAAAGAGCTAATGTCGTAATGATAGAACAGGACATGAAAAATATTTTCGGTCGGGAACTCTATATAATATTAATGAAAAATGCAAGAAAATCAAATAACCCAGTTAGTCGAATATGTGCGTTTTTAACCATTTTTTGCTCTTTAGAGCGAAATTTTTAAATTTTGATAATTTAGATATCAAAGGGAAGGTACGATTTTGTGCTGCTTGAAAAAGAATTGGCTGCTTGAGAAAATTCCCGAAATATATATTTACAGTAAGGCAGTTTTTAGTTTTCAATCTATGAACCATTCAATGCTATATTGAATGGACCGGTGTTATTTGGAGTTTAAAAAACAAACTCAATAAAACTTCATCTATGAGAAAACAAACAATTTTCACACGGTTAGCGTGGCTGAGTGGTTGCGTGCTCGCCTAGCAACTCCGTGTACCATGGTTTAAAGCCAGGTAAAGTCTAGAAAGAAAGAGGTCTGATGAGGAGATGTGGTGATCTCCGTAATAACAGCTATCACTTCTACTACTTTGAAAAATCGTTGTTTTCTCATATTATTCCTAATACAAACCTGGCTTCAAGCTCTATAAATTATAAAACTTCTGATTGTTTTGAAAAATTCTATAGCCATAAATAATGATAAACAAATTCAATTTCGTATTTATTATTTTGTAAACGATCTTGTAATTTAGCAGGTTTGTGAAAATATACGTATTGTATTGCGATGGAATTAGCAGATTAGAATTAGAAATCAATAATTGTTTGTATTTTAAGCAAACTTAAATAGTTAACCTGTCTCTCGGTCTATGAGTAACTAGATTTATACGAACTTGTCAGTGCTGCTGCAACTTCTTTTAGGTCTGAAGTGACTTTTTTCTACAACAATTTTCAACTAAAGATCCTGAGATGGATGCAAGGGCTGGAAATATATAGAATTTCTGACTCTATGACTAGAGAACCCCTGACCGAAATGTTTGGCCAAACAGTTTCCATATCTTTACTACAGATCTATACATTACTATACTGGCTGGTCAAGGGTGGATGAGAGAACAGATGCCGGAATATGTGGGCCTAGTAACATCGCGAACGGCACCGGTCCAAACCCCAAAAAAGGCGCATTCATAACTCTCTTTTCAGATAGCCAAGCGGTCGCAAGGGGTCTCGCAAAGCGGATGTTTACGGCGAAGCGTGCTTAAGAATATTGAGACAACCATTAATTGCTGTCGTCGATCAATGTAGTTTTGGTTGGTCACGTTGAATCTAACGTAACAAGATCGGGCAGACCAGGGAAAGATCGGAAACCGCCGAGAATTCAATCATCTTCAGACCTAACACGCAATGGCATGTGCCTTCTATTGAAGCGATAGCCGAAAATCCTTTTCTGTCTGAGATCCACAACAGTTTGCCAGTGCTTACGTCTTCTCTGTCAGACAAGGTCTTTCGGCTATCCCTTCACATTGTTAGCTAGTGCTGACACTAGACTTCTTGCTAGATTACCTATTTAAGTGGTCACAATTATCTACGTTTCTACATGTATTGGCTGACAGAGAACACCTTCTACATCTTGAGGATTGTGAGACATCGGAGCATATGTCGGCCCACAGAGTGCAGGGAATTCGCCTATCAAAGATCTTCTGGCGTTTATTAGGAAAGCTGAAATCATTATAGGTACTCAGGATTAGGGGCAAGCTGCAGGTATATAAAATAACTTTAAAGTCGCAGTGTCTTTTAGCTGATCTGCATACTTCAAAATATCCTTCAGAAACATGAACATATCTGTCCTTAGATTTTCATCTTTCACCTAAGTATAACCGATCTCGAGAGCTATTGCTCATAAATTGTTGTATAAAGTTTAAAAAGTATCAGCGGCTTTTGGTTATAAAACAAATCTAAAGGTTGTCTGAAATTTGATCCCCCTAAGTTCGGGAGATGACTGAACCATCTCCAATTGGGATCAACATTTTTACATGATATCTTCGACAATAGTAGTATAAGTTTTGGGTATTAAATTTAAAAAACTTAGTTTACCTTTATTGAGTATCCATAGCACAATGGTAAATGTGCCCCCCATGCGACACGCCTTAACTGCCTCAAATCAAATCTTTGAATTATTGATGTGTGAACAAATTCCCGACCATATTGATAAATTTAGTTTGCTATCGCGGTATCAGTCAGGCTTTAGAGCAACGCATAGTTATTCCACTGCTATCTTAAAAATGGTAGATGACATTAGATTACCCTTTGACAAAAACCAGCTTACTCTATTTAGCCTACTTGACTCTTCTAAAGCTTTTGACTCTGTGAACCATGACTTGCTTTCTGGTGTTTCCGCAACACGTCTTGTCTAATTGAAAACCTTGCGTTCATCCTTAATTCAAGCCTAGCACGTGATGATCATGTGAACTCGGCAAAGTCTACAATATTTTAAGAAACTTGCGAATGTCTGCAACATTTACACCGGTACATGTTAGGAAAAAGTTTGCAGTACAACTAATAATGCCGATCATATACTACCTCGAACTATTAGACAGTAAACTGAGTTCTACATCTGCTCATAAAATCAATGTAGCACTCGACAAAGTCACACGATACCTGTTCGGCTTATCGAACTTTGACCACATCTCCGGTTGGAGATCGCGATTACTAGGCTGCGAAATCGAAGAATACTTGAAAGCCATGAACAACATTTTTCTCTGTCATCTAATTATGTACAAGGACCCTAGCTATCTCTATGACAAACTGATTTTCCCTAAGTAAGCTAGAATTAATGACTTGATAGTACCAAGTTACCATTATAATTAAATTATGGTACCTTATGTTATGAGTTTCGCTATCTACATATTTAACTTATACCCATTATGTTTATCCGTTATCTTATTAGTGGATTCTACTTTATCATAAAATTTAGCCTTAATAATTGCAACTGCTTTATTTTATAGTTATTTTAATTTTACTTACTTGTTGTACTATAAAAGATCGCAGATCTTATTAATAAAAAATGAAAATGAAAAGAAATTTATTTCTAATATCTTCGGCTTTAGTAGTACCGACGTAGGGATTGAGGTTTAAGAAATTTGATGTAAAAATTGTTTTCGTACATTTAAACCCCACCCGAGTATCCATACATATGTGCATACATACCTACATATATGAAATAAAAGACTTTAGACACGAACTTGTTTTAGGAAACATAAGTTCAATGCAACCTTTTGCTATCGCAATTCAACAAAGTAGTGAATTGCGTGCACTCCCACGCGCATTTTTGAAGTGAGTAGCAAACAGTTTATATACATTCTTATATACTTCTACACATTTAGGTATCTACATATATATTCTACGAGCTAACTACACACCCACTTTTAAAATTATTTTGCAACCGCAAATTATATGGCGCATATTTCGCAGCTTCCATTTACTTCTCAGTTCTTTGCAACCAAACTTGTTGGGAAATAAAAAACTAAAAGCAAACCAACCCAATACAAAGCAGGTTTATTGGTGAAAAGAATTGGAAATTTAACAAAAATATATAACAAAAAGAATGAGAGATGAGAGATGAGGGGATAGGCATAGTCATTGGCTATCTGAACACCTCTTGAAAAAAATATAAATACATAAAAATATAAATAAAAAACCACTTCTTATACCATTGTTAGCTTTAACAGAAAACGAAAGCACACGAAATTTTGAAGCGCGCCGAAAAATTTTTACTTTAACATTTGCAGGGTTAGTGGAGATCCTCTATAACATAAATTTCAAAGAGCCGCCCTCTGGAGTCTTCTAGTTTTTAAGTTATTTTACTGGTAAATTTACGAAAATTTTCAAATTTAACCTCACTTTTTCCTTTGTCGATCAATTGAACTGAAATTAGGCGCTGGAATACAGTATGAAAAAAATCTCGAACAAAAATCAATGACAAAAGAAACACAAATGTACTCTCGGTGTGCCGTTCACAGTATTATTGGCCGCGGTTAAAAAAGCGCCCTGGCCGGTACAACTTCGACTGCGCCATCCACAGTATTTGGTGTGAGCAGAACTCATTTCTGCGTAGGCGGACTTCAGCACTTTTACTCCAAGTATGCTTTTGATAAAACAGCAGCCTAACTAACTGAATTAATGAAATAAGTCAAGCACGTAAAATCATCAAATAGATTCGTCAAAGTAGAGGTAATTTAGAACATTGAACAAAATTAAATTAAATTATAAAAAATTAAATAAAACAAAGAAATTTTATAGTCACTTTTTCCAAATGCAACTTTTAGTAGACTTTCCGCTCAAAAATAGTTTTGAAAGTCGGTAGGTTTTTAAAATGTTCTAGTAAATTATTCTTCAAGGGGTGTTCCCAGGCAAAACTTTAGTACAAGGGACGAAATTCTTTATCGCATAGCGAAGTCATCACATTCCGCTTGTATGAGAAAAATAAACATAAATACTGAGGTCCCGACATTTCAATGTGTGTGTGTATGTTAGTTTAGGACTAAATATTTTTTCGCCATTTCAAAGCCTTTCAGCAGTTCGTGGCTGGTTCACCACTAAAACTCCTACTAATCCAACTCCTAATACTACTACTATCTACTACTACCCTACCTTCGCTGAATGGCGCTGAGCTCGTGCTTTCTGATTGGGTTAAATATCTGGGTTTAATTCTGGATAGCAAACTTTCCTGGAAATACAATATTGAGGAGAAATCGAAGAAAGCCCTGGTTGTACTTAGCTGTTTTAGAAGGGCCATCGGCAAACGCTGGGGTCTCTCGCCTAAAGTCATTACATGGTTAGCAGATAGTAAAACCAACACATCTGTATGGAATTCTTGTTCGGTGGGTTCCCTAGATAAGACTGTGGTAGTCGCCAAGATGGAAAGGGTGCAAAGGTGGGCTCTCATTAGAATCAGTGGCGGCCTTTGGACAACACCTGCGCTAGCGTTGAACGTCATCTTGAATACAACTCCAGAAGGTACTACGGGAAAATCCTGACAGCCCAGGCCGACTTTAGGTTGCTGAAAACTGGACACAAATTAAACCCGGACTATGGTCATTCGTGGATTTTACAAGGTTTCGAATTCATTCAGGCCGAAAGGGATCGTTACGTGCCCACCATGACTCCGAAAGGTTACGCCATTGCCTCTTGGGGGGACTGGCAGGGGTGCGATCTGTGACACCGAGGGCTACTAATCATATTCACGGATTGATCGAAGCTTGATGAGAGGGTTAGAAGTGGAGTATACTGCCGTGAACTCTGTCTAAGAAAAAATTTAAGCTACCAGATCACTGTAGTATTATCCAGGCGGAGGTGGCTGCCATGAATGAAGTGGCCAATTTGTTGCTTACCAGTGCGACCCCTGTAATTAAAGTGAATATTCACTCCGATAGGCAAGCGGCAATCAAAGCTATGAACTCAATAACAATGTGATCGAAAGTAGTCAAGGATTACCGCCCGTTGCTACTGCGGCAGCTGTTTGGAAGATGGGTAAGGGGAATAATCTCAGCACTTTTTACTCAGCTGTCATGCCTTCGCGTGATTAAAACTTACGTATCTGGGATCGCAGCTTATTCACTCTCCGGCCGACATATTGAGGGTGTTTTTTTAGCTAATGCCTTAAAATGTTTTACGAAACAATTTCGCGCAAAATTTTAATGTATATGTTTTAACCTTTCCCTTAGCGCAGACATATCGTCGGTGATACTGCAATACGTGCCATGTCAAAAAAAACCAATTTTTATTTTATTGCTTATTATGACATTTCTCTTGTTCCTACACATTCCTAAAAATCGCTTTTACTGATTTGCCAATCAGAAGACAGAAAAATTATGAAAATCAATATGTAACTGTTCCATGCAGTAACCATGCAGGGTAAAGCAATACGTGCCAAGTCAAAGTTTATTTAAAGAAAAATAATTATAAAATCTTACGAATCGTTAGATTACTTCAGGTAACAACACAACAAAATATAAGTTTTGTTTTAAATAAAATGTCTTATTATAACTTGAGCGAATATAAAAATATCTACTATGAAAAAAACTAACCTCAAAAACATAAAATAACAATTATTCCATTCTTTATCAGTAGTTTTCTGTCCGTATGATCAATTAAATAATTTTTTTTAGAGACAATGGACTGTGGTTTTCAAGAGAAATACACGGATAACGTGCGATCGTTGGTCAAGAAAAACGTGCTCAATACAATTTTAGATGAGAAAACTGGGGAGCTTCGGAATGTTGACTGTTTAAGCACAACTTCATCTACTGCCTCATCAAAATTTTCAGGATATGAGTCTGATTTCGGTTGTGAAGATGCCAGTGTCAGTGATTCTTGTGAAAAAATTCTTGATCCTACTACCGGATTATTTAGTAAGGAAAAGGCTGTCGATGATCGAACAAAAAAGCGTAAAAGTGCCGGACAGGATAATCGCACGCAATGGAAAAGACAAAAAAATGCTCAAGCAAGACTGAAAGAAGAATCTTACATAGGTTTTAAGAAAGACGAAAGAGGAAAGTATTTGCAAACAGCGTGCAAGCCTGCAAAAAGTCTTTCAAAGCGTTGTCAAGAGCATACGCGTCTACAAAAACGAGGTCATCCAAAACAAAAATTTAATTGTGACCAAATAACTGAGTCTCAAAGATATTCGATGTTCAATAATTACTGGAAAATGCAATCCTGGGAAGCTAGAAGGGTTTTTGTCCGAAGCGTTGTATTAAAGAGCAGTCCCTAGAGTCGAAAAAAAAAATGATTCTAATAGGAATTTTTCATTGAAATACCATTTAATTCTATACACAGATAATAGCACTGCGAAATTCTACGTCTGCAAAGAAATGTTTATGTCAACCTTGGGAATTGGAAGAAGACAGCTAGGATATTGGTTGCAAACCATCACTGATAATAAACCAAAGGCTGAAAAGAGTACAGATGATAAAGAATTATCTGTTACTAATTTTTTAAATAAACTTCCTAAAGTTGAATCTCACTATTGTAGGGCAAACTCCTAAAAGTTATATTTAGAGCCAATTTGGAATAGCTACAATCATATTTTTAAAGAATATGTAAAGGACTGTGAACATCCAACCAAAGCCATTGTTCACGAAAATACTTTTTAAACATTTTACGAAAGTTAAACTATGACATTTTTAGCCCACGAAAAGACCAGTGCAATAAATGTATAAGTTTCAAACTGGGTAATATACCTAAACCTGAGTATGATGAGCATCTAAAGAAAAAAAATAAGGCAAGAATTGGAAAGGAAAATGATAAGTCAAATAGTGATACCCAAACTTTAGTTCACACCATGGATGGTCAAGCCGTTCTTCTTTGCCCAAACATTCAAGCCTCTGCTTCTTATTATAAGACTAAATTAAAAGTACACAATTATACTCTTTGCAATATGAAAACAAAGGATGTTGCATGCTATATTTGGCATGAAGGAAACGCAGGTCTAAAAAGCGACGTTTTTGCATCATGTTTGATTAGACATCTCAAGTATGATATCGAAAATCTTTGTCCAACAAAAATTATACTATGGAGCGATGGTTGTGGTTATCAAAACCGATATTTGACATTGGCCAATGCTTTGCTAGATTTGGCTATAGAGAGTAACGTTATTATTGAACAAAAATGTCTCGAGGTTGGCCATACGCAAATGGAAGTAGATTCGATACACAGTGCAGTTGCGCGGGCGCAAACGAGATGTTTGTGTTCCTGCAGATTACGTGGGTTTATTTAAATCAACTAGGCAAAACCCTGAGCCTTACCGGGTATTTTTTCTAAATTACAGAGACTTTTACAGATTTTTTCAAGGAAAATATAAAAGCTTAAGGCCAGGTAATAAAAAAGGTGATCCGTGTGTTATAGACGTTGTAGCTTTACAGTATGATCCAAACGATGGTAAAATTAAGTATAAGACAGACTTTGGTCAAGATTGGGACCATTTACCTAGAAAACCGAAGGCGGTCACTTCGTTATGCTTAAGTGAACGCCCCCCTCTTTATACGAAGCCACTGGCTATTGATGTTACTAAATTTGAACATCTTCAAGAAATGAAAGTGCTCATACCATCCGATCATCATTTTTTATAATAATTTAGAACATGGCTGTACAAGTATTGAAACATGTACTCACGTTCGATAGTAAGCTAAAATAGAACTTTTTAATTTTTTTCTTTGTAAAAGTTGTGCCTTATGAGTTGAAGTTTGAAATACAGAAGAAATGTGTTATGTTTAACAAAGTGTTTTATTCAACAAATCCTCGAATCCACAGATATTTCTCTAAACAATATGTGCTATGTCAACTTTTTTTATTGCAATACGTGCTATGTCATCTTTTCTTCTAAATGCAACCAGGCACATAGGTCATTCGCATACTATTACATAGTTTTTAACTGCAGTATGAAACCATAAAAGTATTACTTTCCTTGCGAACAATTACAAAAACTCATAAAGTTTTTTCCCTCTCCTGAAAAGTTTGGATTTGGTGACATAGCACGTATTGCAGTATCACCGACGATATATTTTAATAATTTTTTCCAGTTTTTTGGTAGGCCATAAGATAGGTCAAGCTAACTTTTACAAAACCAGCTGGATTTTTACTCTAAATCAATTATGGAACTCCTTCCGCCTTTGGTTGCCTCAAAATAGTCTTACAGTATTATCGATATCAATAAATTACAAAAGTGAGCGCGAAAAATTTATACAGTTACTACAATATAAAAAACCGAAAAACAAAACATTGCTAAGTTTGACTTTGCAATCGTTGAAAAGTTTAAATAGAAAAAAAAACACCAAAACAATTTTTTTTTTCAATTGTCAAGAAAAATTACCAAAACCCAAAAGGAGCACAGAAAATTGCACGAAAAGTAGGCAAATCACTTGGTCGCCAACAATTCCAACGACTGCTTGCATTAATGACATTTCGCCTTGAACTTGTAACATTGAGTGTTGTTGTTGTTAATGATGTGGCTGATGTGGCTGATGTGGCTGATGTGGCGAACGTGGTGACTGGCTGTTGCTTGATGATGCTGTCGATGCTGGTAGGCAACTTTAATGCGCTAGCGCCGAATGGTAGTGAGTGGAGGTGCAGCCGTTGCCAAAGGCAGCACAAGAGGCCAACCGTCAGCATTGGGGCTTGTCATGCAGCGTAATACTGCAGTGATTGTTGAGACTTGAATGCCAGTACACATTTGCACCATACAGTTAATGTGATTGCTATTGCTATTATAGGTATTTGTTGCTGTTTTTCTATTGCATAAGTCAAGTGGAAACAAACTGCAAAATGCTGCTGCTAGAACAAACTTGCGCAGTTCAGTTTTGCCCATTTCGGTCTTGCCATACGAATGCTTTGCTTAAATTCGATTTTCTACCAACTACTCGTGTTGTTCTGCAACTCTTACTTACTGCAGTTTAGTTTTGTTGTTTGTATTTTTGCAATTGTTGCGATTGTTGCCATTATTGCCAAGCGCTGCTAGACTTTTTGCTACTGTGAAATCTTGTTGTTGTTGTTGAAGAAGATGCGCAACATTTGTAGACTGACTGGCTGTCTGAATGTCAATATAGCTTTATTTTTTTGCTATTGTTGGCGATGCCATTTTAGTTTCTGCTATATGCAACAGGTGTACAAGTTATTTAAATTGTTTTGCCTCTGACTAGTTTTGCTAATGTTGAGATTTTTGCACATCTTTGTTATTGTTATTGTAGAAACTTGTAGTGAGGGGATAAGTTAGCGATGACTAGAATGCGGACGGTGAGGTCAATCGTGGCAATAAAATCGTTGCGGAATAATGGTAAGGAAATATAAATTTTTAGTACTGTGTTGAGAATTACTACTATTTTTACAATGAAAACACATGTGCTTTAAATGAGTTTTTTTTTCAATGCAGTGTTAACACAAGTCCAGCTTTGTTGCTGAAAATATTATAACTTAAAAAGTTTCAAACAAAGAATAAACCTCCTAAAATAGAACCTGGGTATGCTTGCATTCCACTTGCCACTACAAAATAAGCAGTCAAGACAAAAGCTATAGCTTAATGAGTTCTGGATTGTTTCATCAGTAGGCATCAATGAAATTGGGGAAGATCTCACTGATTGGCACGCATGCTGGGAGTGGCCAGAATGATTCGTTTTCCGCGTGATTTCACCCAAGTATGAATTAAAGGCATACTCCTTGATACTCCTACTCTTTAATAGGGAAGAAGCCGCTAACTGGCATTAAAAACACCGCAGGACCTTGCTGCATCTACTACAGCTATAATTTAAAGGAACGCAAGCTCGATGTTGGATTTATGGTGAGAGATAAACTTTGCCACCAGGTCCTGTCGTTCAATCCTATGGGTGAACGGCTCGTCGCAATCCGCATTAAAGCGAGCTTTGTTTAAGGATAATGTAACCAAAGATCGCTTCTATTAACGCACGTATGAACGCTGCCTCCATCGCGATCTAAAAGTCGTGCTTGGTGATTTCAATACCAGGGTGGGAAGGGAACACATAGTCGGCAAACTCAGCCTACATGACGAAACATCCGCTAACAGACTGAAGCTAATCGAATTCGCCCGGGCCGCAATCATGGCAGAGTGTAGTACAAGGCTCGAAGAAAAAAGGCATCAAGCTACACGGCAATCAATTTGTTGTGGTAGACGGAATACATGCTTCAGTGTCTTGCGCAGCTGGCACCCACTCGGGTCATGATCTTGTGGCAGCCCGAATTCGCACACGTCTTTCCACAGCAAAAGCGCGAGTCCATTAGCACAAGCAAACCTCGACATCGAAAAGATGCAGTCACAACAGATTACCAACCACTTTGCCATTCGACTTGCACTCCAGCTTTTTGAGAGGAATGTTCAACAAAATGGTATCTGCGGGCTGAGAGACCATATTTCTCGCTCTTTACGTAACACCGTTGAAGACTTTATTAGTTTTCAGTGAGCTTGAGAGAACTTAATGAAGATTACAGCATATCCATGGAGAGTAAAGATGCCAGGCACGGCGTCCAGATGATCGGCATACATGGTACACTTAAATTTATCCCCTCAACATTTCATATAATTTTGTTTCGAGTGTACCAACCGCCAACAAACTGATTGGACCTTATCAGTGTGGTTTTAGACCTGGAAACTTTACCATCAACCAGACAATAACGATATGTCAATTCTTGGAAAAGGCCCAAGAGAATAGAATTGACACACACCATCTCTTTGTAGATTTTAACCGCGATTTCGATAGTACGAGAGGAAGTTCCCTATAAGATGCCGTTGGACCGTTGACCGATCGAGTTTGTAAAGACCTCTCTGAGCCGTTTGATACCAATCGATTTTTTAAACAGAGAGACTCCCTATCGTTCGACTTCTTTAACTTTATGCTAGAAAAGATAATGCGATCTGTAAAAATAAACCAGTCAGGCGACATCTTTATAAGAATGTTCAATTGCTTCCCCAGCTGATGAAATTAACAATTATTGTTGCGTTTATTCTGAACTTCTAGAAGTCAATAAATTGTTTCGCGTGCCAGACTATTGTTGCGTCTTCAAAGCTAAATTAGTAGCTATAAAAATAGCCTATCGAATTTCTATGATCGAGAAAAGTAGCATATATCAATAAGTTCATCTACTTGGATAGCCCAAGCAGCTCTGAAGGCGCTCTAAAACAGTAGCTGATTGTCATAGTTCGCGTTGCAACCTGATATGGGAACGTGTAATGTACCAGGCAATGTGGGGCAGACGAACTTGCAACAAAGGGCACTTCCTCCATCGTGAAAGGATTTACAGGATTTACTCATTACGAAAGCGACACGAGTCTATCACAAGAACTCTATATTCTAAGTGAAAGGGACCTATCCATACTCACAGGCCACAAACAATCTGCAATTATGCGGCTAGACTGAGGATCGGCCACAAAGATTTATGTAGAAGTTACAGACGCGAGGAGGTATACGGAATTTCTAAAACATCTACTGAGCGAGTACCAGGCACTGTGGAGAAGGAAAACAAAATGCATCGGACCACGACAACTGCTTGGGTGCACAGACTCCACGCGAGGGTTGAAACAGGGATCCAATTGCTATCACAATGAGACCATCTACTAGATCTGCCGGTCTGAACTCTGGCAGCCACATAAACCTCATCTAAACTAAGGATATGTGAAACAGAGCGTTATATCTAGAATAATCTCTACTGTTCATGTATTGATCCAAATGCTTACATTTTCATATTTTAAGGAGATTCTTGCATATATACAAAGTTCATTTCCGAAGTCTTTCGTGTGAAAGCTGCTGAGTCGCAAATTTATTTCTACTAAATAAATAAACAATGATTAACTACACACACCAGTTCCTCTTGAACAGCATAAATGTGTATTCTACGTTCTTCTGCTATGTTTCAAAAATATGATGCACAACTATTAATGGAAAACCCCTCGCATAGGCATTCACTAAATTGGAAATCCCAGAACGTCAAATGACTAGCAGAAAACTAGTCGCATAGCACCAAATACCAAGCACTAAATTTTCCTGGGCTAAACCCAAAATGCCAGCGCACACATTTCACAAGTCACTAAATTCGACTAAGTCTAATCTTTTGCATGCTCTACCTGTGCTGAAATACCTGAATCGGCATTTCGCTAAAACACTTGTGCAAATGCAAAAATTTCAAACTAATTGAGTAGCCGTGCTGCATCTGCGGCAATGGGAAATCCAAAGGCTATGTAAATAAAGAAATTCTAATATTTCCATGAAAAATCGTATGCCATTGTTAAGTTGAAACAATCCCTGTGCGTAAAAACAACCAGCAGAATTGGAAAATCACAAAATCACCACCAACTCAAGTCAACCTGAATTGGCGTTTAGCGTAATTTCTTATATAGCCTAGAGCTTAACAAAATTACCAATTTTTACATTTCAAAAATACCTGCAATCGCACACAAGCGCACATCTATACAAACATAAATAGATACTGTATATGCATTTCCTCCACAAATTTTTGTTATCCTCCGCTGTGTGATCCTTTTCTCACTAAAAATTTCAATTCCCTGCAGCCCATTTGCACGTGCAACATTTAAGCCTGGATGTGTAACGAATCGCAATTTTTCACGGGCATGTTCGAACTTGTTCAGTTGAAATTTTCGTGATTTTTTTTCCAATTACCTTTTTTGGAATTTTCGCTTGTTGGCTTCATATCATGATGGCAGGTAAGTCGTCGTATTTCGCCTAAGTGGGAATGCGGGTAAGTGCTCGGTGCAAAGTTGGCATAAAGTCGTTCGTATTCTTGTTTGTAGATTTGTTCATTGCGCATTGCAGTAAATCCTGTTCTCGGAATTCGAGGATAGGCCGTTAAAAGTTATATTATAGACTATATATTCATGCATGTATGTGTTTACGTACGTGTGTACGAATTTTTTGTTAAGAGTTGTGTGATTTTGAAGAAGATTTAATGAAGCAGCATTAAATTGGGATATTGAGAGCAGTGTTGCTGTTTGAGTAGAATAAAAGGGAGTTTTTCGGCAGCAGCAATTCGATGTATTTTTTACGATCGAAAAAAAATTTACAAAATATCGATGTTATCGGAAAAATTTTAATCGAAGCAAACGATTGTTTTTTATCGAAAAAACTCGATAAAAATGTAATCGTTGCTTATTTTTTCGGTCAAATTTATTCGATATTTTGTGATTTCGATAAAAAAAATATAATTTTTTAAAGTGGATTAAATCGGAATATATCTATCAAATTTTATCGAAAAAATAAAAATCTAGAAATAATGATTGTGTAAAGATTTAAAACAAAAAAATCGAAAAACTAAAAAATGGGTCCATATTTGCCTAGTATGTGTCATAAAAATTAATTCGGTATATTCGAATTTTGGTTTTTTCGAATTATACTCAATCATTTTTTTATTTGAAAAAATTAAAACAACGATCGCAGTTAACCAGATAGAATGTGGCCTGCTTACTCATAAGATCTCAAATCTATTGTTTCAACTTGGCAGGCCTAAAGCACTCCCGATGGAGTTTCCATAAAATTTATGAACAAATTTTCGCATGCTATGAGAATACATAGAACGGTTTACAAGATAATTTAAAATTTCAGTTTGTTATTATAGACAGTTAAATAGCCTTTTCATGAACATACAATTTATTATTAAAATCGGAGACCGTCACATATGCAACTTCTATTTTAGAATTCAGCCTCTAACAGTTTCTTCGAGACTTTTATTTAATAAATTTGTAAATATCAATTATTTCCGATATTTATTTTATTGATCCGAAAATGATAATTAAATTTACTGTTTATTCAATTACTCAACAAAAACTGATATCATAAGACAAATAAAATAAAAATCAAAAATAATTTTTATTTTCAGATTTATGAAACAAAAATCAGAAATAATTGATTTGTTTTTAATTGGTACCGTTTGGTACATTTCACTTGGTTGTCGAACATTTTCTTCGTAGCGAATTTTTCCACGACTGTTTTCTTTAATAACTGTTCTTTTCTGAACCTGATTAAGATCGAACTAGGAGTGGGGTATAGTTATGGCGGATAAAACTTTGATTTTTATTCAAATTTTCATTATCTTTATTATTATTTATTATTGTACTTAAGAACATTATCTATTTATCAAAGGAGGAATAACAAATATCCGCCATCCTTGCCTTATTCTTCACACTTTGCAAGACATTCAGGCTCTTATTATTAGATACCATTTATTCGAATCACATTTCTTGTTGCAGTTTGATTATCTGGCCAACATTTTTGTTATGATTTCATTGTGCTTCTCTGCAAGCATTGGCGAAGGAATACGATTTTTTCGAAGTTCAAGTTCAAATGCCGATACTTCAGTATTTCTGTTATCCAGCTAGATTGCACTTAGTTTCATTTACCTATTCGAGTTCTGCGGGTAGCACCTATCAAGGGACTTAAACGAAAGTCGATCATCATTTTTCCAATGCCTTTCATTTCATTCCTCAGATATCTCCCCACTTGAATTCCTTATTCGTATTTTGAAAACGAAAATTATCTTTTTTGGTACGCTTTTTTTTGCATTTCTCTCAATTTATCACTTCGTCAGCTTCCCTGTTTTACCCCTTGATATCGTCCTTTGGCCAGTGTGACCCTCTATATTTTTCTTGGCTCTATCTAAATGTAGTCGCAAAACTTTTGATAAGCTGATTTTAAAAAGATATGACTGTCCTGAATGAAATCTTTATTCTTACCTAATATCTTATTTAGTATCATGCCTTTCTATTCTTTGAAAAAAAAGTCAGCAAATTAGAAATGATAGGTTCGAATTCGCAGTTTTGTTCAGACAGAAAATATTTATATATTCAGCTAGTCTTTGTTCGGGTATATTCGGAAAGTTTCGTACAAGTAATAATAATAATAATCTTTAATACAAACGACGCCTTCATTCCAAATACATACATCAAATAGGTCCAAAAATGATAGAATAAAAGATTGCGCTGATTGATCAGAAGTTAGGAGAGTAACTTGGCTGTGACGTCACACCAGATTTACCGGGGGAGAAAACTAAGAAGAAACAAGTTGTTATGCGTCTTAGAAAGAATACACACTAATAATGTTAAACACGTTGGAAAGAATAGACACGATTGCGAAAACACACAGATTTTGTAAACGAAATCTGGTGTTACGTAGAAATTTTGTCAAAACTTTTAAAAGTGGATTAGCGGTACCACAATCTGCGCCACCTTCTGTTTTATTTTCACCATGAAATAGGTATGCGAGATTGACAGTTTCGAAAAACTGAACAAGAACTTTCTAGGCCACAGTGAAAAGTCTGAAGGAGTAGTAGATATTAATCGGAATATAAAAGAGGTTCTAGGCCGCAGTGAACCAACTCATTCTGCGTTATCCAAATATTTTAAATCTAAAAAACGATTCTTGCCCCCAAAAAAAAATATTCCCTTTTTCGCAATTTCACGTATACCATCATCCAGCAACGGCCAGCAGAGGCAACATTTCGCAGCACCGAGCAACGAAATTTATCTCAAAAGTCATTAAATAGGACGCTGCAGGTAGCGGAGCAGCAAAAATCACTACCAAATCCTGTACAGCCACATTAATGGCATGACAACAACATCATTCCTCCACTATACGAAACATAACGCGTCAGTGTTTGTGTTATGGTTATGCTGTGGCAGTAAAAGAGTCAGTGCAGCCACACGATAGTGGTGAGTAGAATTGGAAGCAAAAGAAAAACACCTGCCGGCTATGGCGACGCTGATTGGCCATAGTGGTAGCACAGAGCGCACTGGGCGAGAGAGTACAGAGCATTTTCAAAAATCTACACGCGTGCTGTACGTTGAGCATCGAACGTATAAATAGCGCTGACTTATCGTTGCCAATAGCATAAACGAGCAAGCAAACGAGTCGAGTAGACATCGTTATTTTTTGTTAGCCGGAAAAATCACTAACACAAACACAACAAAGTGAAGAAAATGGCATTTCTAACGCGTGAATATCACTTCAAAGAGTCTGAGTTGGCTGCCACTAAAGATCAGCGTAAAATGGCAATGCGTAGCGTCAAAAAGCTACTAAGGCCACTAATGCGGCTAATCAAGAAGAAGCAGCTATTGCAGAAAACACTCGCCGAAGTGAAACAGCAAAATGACTACAATTCATCACTGGAGGATATGCGTAAAGATCCAGCAGCACTCAACGCCAACGATGACAATTTGGCGAATGAAGCTTTGGAGCAGCGTCTCTACGACGAACTACAGCATAGCACACCCGAATCGGCGATTATTGTGCGCCAGGGTGATAGTCAAAAAATTGTGCCCGTTCAGCAGCAAGATTATATTCCAGTGCATTTTGCGCGCACCGTCAATGGCACATTCTTCTGGACCTCCACCGATATGCCACAACAGCAGGAGTTGCAATTGCGACAACAACTCGATCGTTGGGGTCAGGCGTAAGATGTGAGATGTGTAGCAGTTTCAGCATGGCGAGCGGAGAGTTGCGTTAAAGTGGGAAACTTTTCAACTTGGCCTTTAGCTACGGTAACAGCTTTAAGCGCAACGGCCGCTTTGCAGTCGAAAGCGAAGCGGCACATTTGCGCGGTTTTAGCTTCCTATTTTTAGTGTTTCGAAGTTTGAGTTTTTTTTTTGTTTTGTGAAATAATATTGTTTTTTGTGGTGATATTAGCTTTTAGTCGCATGGCTACAGATTTCTTTACTTTAATTTTTATTTTTATTTGTATTTTTGGCAAACTAATTGATATTCAATTGTGAAAATTTATTTTTGGTAGCTGCAGTGACACATTTTTTATGTTGTCCAATTGTGATTTTAGTGCGTATAGGTTTGTAATGTAGTTTTCAAATTGTATTTTTTTGAAACATTCTAGGTTTATAGCTTTAAAAATCACATGTCTTCCTAATTTAGTTCATTTAAGTGGTTTGCATTAGTCTAGGTAAATAGCGCTTAAAATCATTGTCTTCCATGTAAAACTTCGTAGGTAAAATTATATAGTTTTTAAGTGAAAAAAATTGTAAACAAAAATTACAAAAAATAAAATACAGAAAAAACGAAAACAAATATGTATATATATTTCATTTATTAATTTTGAATTTTCAGTTACTTTTTCACTCTTATGTTACATTGGAATTTGAAATTCTGTATTTTGCCTTGAGATGTGGCTGGTCTTTGATTGGAACTTTGTTTGAAAGTTTTCCCGTCACATACTGGTTTTCTTTCTCAGCGTTCATATCGCGCACACTTAACAGTGTGTTGAGTCCAAATAATCCGTTTCTGTGAAAATTTCAAATGTACTGTGAAGAAATCTGCAACAACACTTAGTTAGAAAGAAGAAGAAATTTGCGTCCTGCATTTTTTTAGAATATTTTTTTAAACTATGTATTCACAATATTTTCTTTTACTACATCTTTTGCGATTTTTTTTTATAAAAACAAAATTCATCCTGTGACAATTCTGTGTAAATATAAAAATTAAATTAAAAAAATTAAAAAAAAAATCCCTCATACTCTTTTTCAAAAATATCTATGCAGTAATAGAAAAAAGTGCAAGTTTTAAGTAAATCGCCTTGATTTTTGATATTTTTCCTACCTGGCGGTGTCGCGCAATTTCATCCATATAAATGAATTTGACCAGAATTTTTTGAATTTTATATGAAATTTCTACAAATTTTAAAGCTTGGATTTATAAGGTTTTATTGTATGTATAATGAAGTGCTTTTTATAAAAAAAAAATAACTACAAATTAATTAGAAACAATTTGAGTTGCAAAACTTGTCAATAAGTCCCTGACGTAAAGTAATGATAAGTACTGTAATATCCAAAATCAAAATAATATAATAAAAATAAGTAAAGCGATAACTTTAATTACATTTTTTCAATACATTATAGTGAAATTTTGAATTTTTGTTTAACATTCTTAACCGTAATTTTTAGATTCAGTTCGATAATAAAAACATTTGAAACCATTTTCTTTTATCACTACATAAAAACTTATAATGTCGAAAGATAAAAAAAAAAAATTATTATTTTACTAAATTCAAATTAATTTTAATTTATTTTTTGACAGAACATAATCAGTTTTTTAATTTAGTTACGAAGCTGTCGCCCGAAATAATAATTAACTACAACTATCTCATAAATAGATATTATTTTTACTTGAATACTATTCTCCTTTAAGTTTTTGAAAAATCGTTATTTTACGATTGTTTATTTTTTCGATTCATTTTGGGCGCACAATTTTCCAATATATTAGGGTGAAATTTTGAATATTTTTAATCATTAATAATATTTTGATATTATTTTCTTTTCGACAGAACATAATCTTCAATAAAATTTAGTGAGAAAGCTGTCGCCCAAAACAAGCACTAACTTTAGCTATCTGTTTACTTTGGTCTTTAGGAAACAAAAATTAATTTATTTTTATTTGGAACCTTTTTTTTGGAGTTACTGTATTAATATGCTTAATTCGACTGTTCCCAAGTAAAAAAAAAAAATATTTTCTGTGACTTTTTCTCCGCAGAAAATAATTATTGTTATTAATTTTATTGCTATTATTTTGAGTAATACGACTGGCTTCGTATAGACCCAAAGAATCAGAGAGCTACAGTTAAGTCTTATTTTGGCCTACAGCTTCCTAAAAAAATTAGAATATCAGTTGCGTATATAATGCAGAAAAATAATAATTTCCAAACTTTATTTAAATTTTCATTTGTTGTAAAAGAAATGTTTTGACGTCTAAAAATTATATTTAATTTAATGAAATTTTTTGTTTTTAATTTTTTTTTTTTTAATTTTTTCATATGGAGCATTTATTTATTTTGATAGAAGTTATTTTACGATTTTTATTTTATTTCTTTCATTCCACAAAAATAATATTTTGTTGGATCTTGAAACCGACTTTTTAGTTATACGAACGTACTTTTCAATTAAATTCAATAATAAAACAACTAAAGCAGTTCGGCACACTTTATTTTTTTAAACTTTCAAACAAGATATGTACATATGTATGTAGTAGGTATATGTAGGTACCCCAAATTAAAACCCAGCTGCGACTTTAAACCTTTGAGACCTAAGATACTTATCTGATCCTATTTAAAAAAATAATATTTTTGTTTGAATATTTTTTTAGTTTTCCATTGCTGCTTTAAATTTTCTGTGCGATTTTTTAGTATGAAAACTTTTATCTCCAAATTGAGAAGCAAAATTCTGCTATCATACATGTATTTGGTCATGCCATTGTGATTTTTATTTTTTCTAACATATTTACGGGTAGTAGTAATATTCTTCTTTATCATCATATAAAATCTCACACACATCTGATGATGGCAATCAAGAACACTATCCTTGAAGCGGATCATTAGCGATATTCGGCATTCATATTTACCAAACATATTTAAGGTATTAAGGTAATGGTGATATTCGTTTTTTGATAGGACAATGGATAGGATTTTCGCCTAATTATCTGATCCTACCATTAGTTTGGCAATAGATTCTAACTTTGAAAGTAACAGTCCGCAATCATACCTATCATATGTAAAAATATGTATCTACTTATGCACAGTATTATTTTATTTCTTCGTTAATTGTGAATAAAATATATTTTCGACGTTTGATTTGAACGCTTGGTTTCATCGTATGATAACATCAAATGATATCATTATATATCCTCAACATACGAATGTGATGGATTGGATTCAGTCGATGATAGCTCCAGATGATATGATGATTTGATGCGATGTAATATGACTTCAAATGCAAAATTCTATTAAACTTAATATTACCAAAAAATTAATATTGCTTATACATATTTACGTACATAATTTACGCGTATGTATAATTATATATCTGACATGGACGTATACGGAGACAGGCTAGAATTTATCGTCAAATTCCGTGAACACGTCTTACGTCCGCATCAATTCAAACTTCAAGGTTGAATATCAAACAGCCGTATTAGAGCTTCAGATCGCATTCAGCAGGTTTGAACTATATTTTGTAGATATGTGAACGGATTTGGAGTAAAAAGTTTAAGCTTAGAACCGGTGCATTTTTGAGATTTAATTAGTTTCTGCGGTCAAGGTATCAACAACGAAAAAAAAATTAATACAAACGAAAAGCTCCGCAAAAATTTTTTACATTTGGACGAGTAACCCCAATATTAGTTATAAAAAGTTAGCGAATCATCTTATAACATGAACGAAGGATGGTTGTGCGCATTAAGGAAGATGGGTCAGTAAAGGATAAGCCAAGAAGTGGCCGCCCAAATGGATCAGCAGACGGCCAGTTGGAGAAGAAAGTAATTGCCATTATTAGAAAGAACCGCTCCATGTCGACAAGAGATGGTTGTCGCCAAAAAAGCGAAGAACAAACTAAAAAAACATTTCACTTGCGCGTAAATTATATGAGACGTAACTGACAAATAAAAACTTTAGTGTGGTTATGGTCGACGCAACTTATTTTAAAATGGACTTGAAGACATCGCCAGGAAACTAATTTTACTACTTGTAGTGTGGAGAAAACATTTCTGAATCGGAAAAAATCATTCAGATAGAAAAGTTCTAATTTGACAAGCTATTTGTGGATGGGGGGCATAAATCCACGCCGTTCTTCACTATGGGAACCATCAACATTGAAATTAAGGAGAAGCAGTGTCTTTAAATCCTCCTAATGTGCCAGAATTGCGAATAATTGAACGATATTGGACTGTGGTGAAAGCAATACTTTTCAAAGTTGGGAAACCAATCAATACAATTGCAGAAATAAAAAGAATGTAGCGGACAGCATCGCTAAAGGTGGATAAAACCGTTGTACAAGAAAAGTTTGCACGTACGGATAGCAAAGAATAAATTGAAAAAATTTCTTTTCTTATCATCACCACAAGTAAAATAAAAGTAAACCAATTGTATGCACTTAATGAGCGTTTTTTAATTTGCCGAACTTTTTGGATCGGTCTTTAGTGTTATGGTACTTAGTGCGAAAGTTCAAAATTTTCTTTTTGATGCAGAAATGCATCTAGATGCTCCAGGAGCATACCTGATCTAAGAAAAAATTTAAATGGTATTTCAACTCCGCATTAGCTGACTGACATTAGAAACAACGTAGGGGAAAAAAAGGGTCATAAGATATTACGCTACAGACCAGCAAGTTCCTGATTCTAAAAAAAATGTTTGCTTTGCCAAAAATATTCCTATAACGATAGCCCGAAGTTATCATATTAATTATAATGATAGGAGACAACTTAAGAAGTTTGTATTTAAATAGTTACTGTCCAGACAAACAAATATATGTCTCGTGTTACAATTTAAGTTAATTTTCCTATCTGCATGCATTACTTGCAGAATCATTAAAAATACTATATCATTAAATATACTATAATGTAGATGTGCGTATATTGTTCGATCTATGCAAGGCAGTCAGTTACCAGCAAAGCCACTTAACAAGTGATTGCTCTAACTGATTTGCATATCGGTGTAATAATCAAAGCAGTATACATAACTATATACAAAAATAAAGAGCGATTACTAATTAATAAAAAGAAAAAAGTCAAATGCGACAAACGAAAATGTAATAACTAAAAATAATACATGACATTTCAAACCGGTTGAAAATCATAAAAATCCGAGAAAAGTTTAAAATTTAAATAGCTGCATTCAAATATTCAAATTAAATACTCCGTGCATTGAAAATGTGATTTACTTTTTTCATTGCCTGTTTCAATCCTAATATATATTGATTACGAAAAGATAAGTAAATTTCATATACATACATACACACATAGTAGATATGTGTATAAAAAAACTAATTTCCCTACTCTCCGCCACTGCGAGTAAATCAACTGCAGTTAACCCGTTCCATGACAAGTGGCCGATACACGCCAGACAATTATGTTTATGTTTATGCAGGTCTACCTTTGTACCATGTATTTATTTATTTACATATATTTATATATGTTTCTATGTATATAAGTATGTATGTGTGCATTTCCATTTATCAGTCAATGTTGATGGCTACAATGACCGCACAACCTGTAAGTGCATTCAGTTTATTTGGTTGGTAAAGAGATTTGTCAGCTTATTCCCTGTCGGAAATTGAACTACTCTAAAAGCAATTTAAAATTTACTTTTTTGTCAACTAGAAGTGGTTGAAAACCTTTCGTTTTTCTTTTAAGCAACTATTCAACTTTATTAGCATGGCGATGTCCTAGCAGAGTCCCATACTGCATTTGATTTCAACTACTTTGTAGTATTGATCTAACATCAAAATGAGTTTTTTCCAGGTGCAATAAAACTAGCATTAGTAAACCTAGTAGTAAGAACTAGTAGTGCCATTAATAAAAATAGTAGGAATAATTAACAGTTGTAGTAAATAGCAGCAGCATTAATAAAAATAGGAGTAGTAATTAGTAGTAGCATTAGAAAAATAGTAGCAGCAATTAGTAGTAACATCAGTAAAAGTAGTAGGAGTATTAATAGTAGTAATTAGTATTAGCATAAGTAAAAATAGTAGTAGCATTAGTAAAAAGAGTAGTGAAAATAGTAGGAGTATTAGTAAAAATAGTTGTAAAAATAGTAGTAGCATAAGTAAAAATAGTAGCAGAAATTAATAGTAACATGAGTAAAAAATAGTGGGAGTAATTAGCAGTAGTAGTAGTAGTAGTAGTAAAAGTAGTAGAAGTAGTAGTATTAGTAGGAATTAATTGTAGTGGTAGTAGAAATGGTAGGAGTAGTAGTAGAACTAGTAATTGATATGTCGCCACCTCAGTATATATCTTTGTGTTTTTCATATAAGCGCCATGTCGATGTAAAAAATCACTCTCCCGCCGCTAAAGAAGTTTTCCTGCAAAAGTTGTTTTTAATTAATATTTCCCAGATAGTATGTCTATTTATATTAATAATAGAATAATTATTTTTTCGTTTAAACAAAACCACACTTCGATTCAGTAATTAAGTATGTATGTACACTAAGTCTTATCATGTTAAATGAGGGGAAAAAATTTGTAAAATCTTTATGTCACCGAAAAGGTTTTGCCTTTAAAAGCCGTTTTAATTTGTTCCTTTACTAATTTTAGAAATACTATCCCTAGTATCTTAATTTCATACCATAAATCTGAGACTCTCAAAAATTCTGAGGACTTTGCTAAAAAAAGTATTATGATTTATTCACATACAAAAAAGTTAAATCGTTATAACTTAATAATATTGTGGAGGCTTTTTATTTGAGTTTTTCTTTTATTTAATTTTTCATGACCTGAAATAACGTTTCTTGTATGGAACTAGCTGGACCAACGAAAAATATTGGAACACTTGGCTGGTTGGAACTTAGTTTGGAAAAAAATTCGAAAAGTTGAGCAAGTTTATGTGTTGCTCGCTTAGCTTAAAGGAAAATTTGCATATCACAAATTCATTTTCTTGAAAGTGTGAAGTTTTAATGTAGTTTTAAAAGTTTGACTTTCACCCACTGTACTATAACTCAGCTTATAAGTTTAGATATTGTATTCAAAGATAGGTTTTATTTTTTACATACATTTTTAATTAAATTTTTATGATTTTATTCACTTGACTTTTTTTTTAAATTATAGCAATTATTGAGTTCTATAGCAATTCACCATTACATGATTGAAGAACTGAGCATTCGCACACGGCTTTTGTTCTAAAGCAGTTGGTTTCTAACTACTTTTTAAATTGGTTAATTTCTGAGGCTGTCTGATTTTTTCCGACAGGGTTGCATTCTTACGAACATACTTATTTATTTACATATAAAATTACAAACACATGTGCACTTGCTAGTATGTGTGTTTGTATCTACATATGTAAATGAGTTTTTCTAAGTAACAGATTTAGATTTTTTTAACCATGGCCTAATCGAAACCCAATGCATTCTAAAAGAGTCTGCAGGATTTAATGTAGACAAGTTTTCCTGCGCTTGGAATTGTAAATAGTCACTAACTTGAATTATCGAAAATTGAAATTGTTTTATAATGGTTTCCTCTCACCAGTCTAAAACTGTAGGGGTCCATTTGTAGAAGAACTTCAAGACGTACTTTTTTTAATTTGAAGATAAGTTGGGATTCATCCGTTGAAGTTGTCAGCGCCGTACAGTGGCAAAAAATAAATGTTTTGACAATTGAATTTCAAAATTCTAAATATTCATTATTGAAGAAAAATGTCGGATTAAGTAAAGCTCACAATTCTTCTCTCCAAAGGTAATAAGCTGTAGTAGAAAAAATTTAGGAAAATTTCTAAAAAAAAAGGAAATTCATACGAAAACAGATTAAATTAGTAATGCCATATATTTTTTATTATAATTTTAATGGAATTTTTGTATTAAGCTGTAGCCTTTTCTCAACAATTTCAAAAACAAAGGTTGTTTATATTTGCTTAAATATATATGCATAAATCAAAATAACATTTTAAAACCAAATGTTTGGGATTTTCCTTTGAAAAAAAAGTTGGCACGATCTTCTTATTATAAATAAACGAGAGATGAGAGTATCTTCTTGTGATTTATGTGAAAAAGCTCGCAATCCCTCAGCGATCTCTGATCGAACTTGTAAGCTTTCTAACAGAGGTCACGATAATTTGTACGTAATGATTTTCTTTCATGTGTTGCATGCTTTGGGCTTAAACTTTTTTACAGAAAACTCTCTACGATGAAGTTGAAGAACCTCGTAATAAAAACAACCAAAATTTTAGTTTGAAGTTTTCAACAAAATTCAATATGATTTCAACAAATAGTGATATTTTGTGTTACCTCCGAGTATCATCTGATCCTTTTATTAGTAGTATAAAAATAAAATATATATTAACATTTACTAAAGAAACAAAAGAAACACATATGGAGTCTAACATATTTAAATCATATTTGCAATTTTTATTGTCTTTCTTAAACTAACCAAGCATTCGAAATATCAATACTTATGTAGCCTTAACACGTTTTCGAAACTTTGGCACATCCTTATATGAAGTCAGTTCAAACATCGCATTTGGACAATTTTACCTTTCTACTTTATACTTATGAGTTTTATGAGTTATATGAGAGGTAGGTATATCTACAAGATTTAAAAAATCGGACATCAATTTAAAAAATCGGACAGTTTGAAAACTATGCTATTTGAGTTGAAATGCAAATTTTGTACTGAATTCTACAGAGTTTGATAAATTATTTTCGGATATATACTTATTTTCTCCAAAGCGATTTTTCAAAAAAATTTTTTAAACCAACCCCAATCTTGTGTCTCAAATTTAAACAAACTACTTTCTAAAACTAGTGAAATATCACCTCTTTATGATTTTTGTAAATTACCGTTATTTGAGAGGTAACGGCGTCTACCTGCCCGATTTCATCAATTTTTTATACTGTGGGCACCTTTCGTAAGAGTGCGATATCTCATATTATTTTGCTTAAATTAAAATATGTATTTAGAAATTTTCACTATAGGTCCAAGGGGGGTACCCCCATGGAGTGGTCATCAATTTGTAAAATTTTTCCAAACTAGCTTAAAATAAAAATACAAAAAATTTATGGAATCTTACCACAGTGCGAAGTACTGTTCATGCCTCCCAGTTGGGAAATCTACTACCTCCAAAGTGATGTGTTTCTTCTGGTTTTTGCTACTATTAATTGTCCGCGTCTTTTCTTTTTCAGGTTATATGCTGATGAGTTTTACACTTTTTTCATTCTTGGTATTCAATATTAGAGTAGAAAGAGAAGATTTGCCGCATTAGCTTACCTTTTCATTTAGTTCTAGACCAGTTTTGTGGTACTTATAATAAATACTACAACGAAACGACATATTTTCCACTGTTTTTTTCAGTAGGTCGATTTTAGAAAACTTTTCTTTAAATCGATATATTTTATTTGCAACTCTACCATACGTTTACGAATATGAATAGAATTCCACAATGAATGCAAAAATTAATATTGGACAGATAAAGCCGACTAGCAACCAAAACCATAATAGAAAATATGACGGCGTGGATGAAGATAACAAACTATATCGGTGATAATATCGATTTATATATTGATTACTATTACAGATAATACAAAATAGCAACAACCATTTATATACAGATCGTTATTATGCTTCCATGGCTCTAAATATACGATAACAATAATTGTGGTTATAGACAAAACGATACCGATAACAACCAAGATATCAACGATTATAATAATAGCGATACAAATAATCTTAACGATAATCTGAATGATAATAACATCGATTCACACAACGAAAATTATAACGGATCATACAAGGATGACACAATCGTTAAGATATTTATATTCAGTACAATAGTGATAACTCTAACGGTAAATACAACGGAACGATAAGAATAATGGTAGCCATAACGATCATGTTCGCGGTTAAGATATGCATATACAATGGTAATAATAGCGATAAAGATTATCCTAACGGTAATGCTAAAAATAGAGGGGATGTTGATGATAAATATACCGATAATAATAATGATTTTCATTATGGTAACAATATCTATAAAAAGATCACAAATTCCCAATAAGCACAACGAAATCGGCTCGAATTCGAGACGAGCTCGTTTTATATGATAGAACTTGGCGGCGAGTCTCCTATCGATAGCGAATTGAGTACATTGTTAGCACGCTGTTGATTTGTAATTGTAATTTTTTCGATTTATGTTCTATAAGATTTTAAGTACTGGCTATCTGAAATTAATTTTATAATTATAAATAAACTGATGGTAAAAAATCTATCCAGCAAATTTGCAAACACAATTTTGTAATCATTTTTCAATTTCTGGATTTTCGAACTGATAGATACCCAATCAAATAGATATCCAGTAGATGAAAGGATCAAAATCTATCGAGAAAATTTTTTTATCCGAGCTTGTCTCAAATTCGAAACGAGTCCGAAAAATATATTAGAGAAATTAATTTTCACGAGATCGTCTCGAATTCGTTTCGATATAAAATTCGTGTATGTGTTCATTTGGTATAAGTAGAACTACAAATGAGTCGAAAGGTCTATGCTCTATAGGCGAGTGAATGACGAAGGTAATATGATAAGTAATAAAATTTCAAATGTGCTATTGACTAATTTATTATTCAATTCACTATGTATTTCTTTTAAAGCCTCTTGCTAAGCGTTCGCAAGTATGATTTTATTTATTTTACAGCTGACTTCATCTACCATCTTGTGGCCTCCAAACCTTTCACTTTTGCCAAGCCATGAGAGTTAAATTTTTGACAAAAAAGTTTACGGTACTCCCTTGCCTCAAAAGAACGCCGAGGGCACAAGTAAATATATAATAAATAAGCATATGTATTATCGCATTCTTACTTCAAATTTTCTCTACTGGGTATTTTCAATGAACATATATAAAAAATAAATATTTATGTAGTAGATATGTATATTTAGTTCATTAGTCTTACTACTTCAGCGATTCTAAGCAGCAAATGGAAATGATTGTAAAACATACTCGTAAAAACTTCTAGCAATAAACTGCAGAGATTTGACGAAGATGTAAAAATCGGTTTTGCCATTATTGCCTCTGTTGCTACTTCCACAGATTTCTTTCTTTCCTAAGTATTGTACTATAACGACATACTTTTTTTTTGTTGTCAAAATGTCATTAAGGGCAAGCGCAGTGCTTCGGTTGTCCTCTCTTTTGATTTTTATAACCTTTATGATGGCTTCGAACAGGTTTCACATTTTCATTGCTGCGGTAAAAGTCATTTTGTCACCTTTTTATAATATTTAAACCATTAAAACGTTTAATGTCATGACAAAAACTCTACTTAACCTCACAACCAAGGGCCAACGATGCAGCTCAAATCGATTGGCAATAAGGCAACAAAAAGAGGGAAAAAAATGTTGTGATAGAAGAAGCAAAGCAAGCAGCTCAAGTTTTTGATCTGATGTTAGTTGGATGAGACTGTTTTTTTTTTGTTTTTGGTGGAAAGGTTTTCTTCTTGTTTTCTTGTTATTTTCGTAGTGTTCATGAATTTTAAATTTTATGTTTTATATTTTCCATATTAATGTTATTGAACTCACTTGAAATGTAAGTCTTTATCCTTATGATCCACTTGAACTCTGAAACTTGTTTTATTCTTAATTGTTCATTACTTTTATCTCTTATCTGTTTTCAATTTTATGCGTTTTAAAGATTTTCATTGAGTTAATACGAATTTTTAATTTCCAAAGCAGAAGATTTTATACATTAATTGCATGCACTATTACTAGAATTATTATGAAATTAGAAACGCTTTATGTTAAGCAGCAATAGTATAGGTGCATAGAAAAACAGTGGGCAGGTTAAAACCCGCATTATTCTCAGCACATTAGGGTTGTGACCTTCTTATTTAAATACGAAAGAGAAGAGTAAAAAATAATAGTTAACTTTTCATTCCAGTTGGTATTACATAAAGTTAAGCATTTTTGGAATTAAATTTGAGTTTTAACGATATTCGCATGGTTAAATCATCTTAACGAAAATTTTAACGATGTTGCTATGCAGCAGCCACTATTTGACAATTTTCGCTATATCCGAATCAGGTGTTGTCGTTAGCTAGTCGATTGTAGAAAACTGAACTACTCGTACAACAAATTTGATGTTGTTAACTCAATCAAGAAAGGAAAGATTGGTGATTTCAACTTAAATAAAAGGTAAATTAAAAATTACTTGATTTGTTTTCTTGAAATTAAAAGAGGAACATTAAATGATGTCGTTTGAATAATTGGATCATATTCCAACAAGGGCAATCCCTTTCATTTGAATGCAACAGAATTTCAGAAGCTGTATCGGATAACTCCATACTTGGCTGAAGACCTAATTTCTCAGCTTTACAGGTTCTCTATGACCCAAGTAGAGCGTCAGCTGCTAAAGAAATGTTTTCTTTATGTGTCGTCACCTATTTTGGGAGGCATTCTTGGGACCATCCATTGACTCATGTATCAACTTTGGCGCCAATGAATCATCAGGAGGCTTATGTCAACCACCATATATACCATTGAATTGAAGTGCAAATGGTAACAGCAAACTAGTATCAAGGATTCAAATATAAAAAACAGAAATATAGTTTAGTTTTAATATATAGATAAATCCTAAATACACGATTCATAATGGAGCGGATTTTGAAAACGAAAACCACGTCATTTTTTTCAGATGATTCTGGATATTCCTTGAAGCTTGAGTTGATTACTATTGATTACTATTCTACCAAACCACTCAGAGGCGAATGCGAAATTCCACTACAATGGAATATTGCAATATATTAAAACAATTATAATTATTTGTAGTTTCAAATAAACTGGTATCCTATTTCAATTTAAGCAAATATAATAAAAACGAGCATTTATTTATTTTTTTCCATTCCTTTTTTGTGTTTTTCACCCATTTTGGCATTTAGTTTGTCCAAGATATAATATATATAAGAATAAGTTAGTGAATCGCACAATCGTTAGTGCAAACGACAAATATTATCGACAAAAATTGCGGTTGTCGGATCGTATAAAGTTAGTGAATCGCACTACTGAAGTTCATCTAATTCCAACTTTAGTATCAAGTGTACCACTTTTGGAGAAGCATTTCTGAAATTCTCGCGGTAGTGCATTTAATTAAAATTTTCGATCCTCAAAGTGAGGAATTATCGGCAAATAAATTAATTGCATAAAGTAAGTAATATAAATATTTACTCATTAATTGTTTGAAAGTTAATTTTATTTATTTGCAGTTGTTGAACAATTAAAGATCAATTCCAATTGTGCAATAACATTGCAAGACCGCGACAGGGCTGAAAATTTCGGGGATTATTTCAAGGAAATTCATATTCAATATAAAAGTTATAGCTTCTTTTTTTTAGAAAATAAATAAAAATTTAGTTCCAGAAAATTGTTAAATCTACTCTAACTTTCAAATGCATTTAAAACCAATTTAGTAGTCTTTTAAGCCCCCAAAAATTATAGAATTTAGTCCCATGGTTTGTTTTTAACAAGAAACTCTTATTTGAATTATTTCTAACGTTACATAAATTTTACAATTTGCAAAATAAATAAATCTTTCTCCGAAATGTTAATGTTATTTTTATCTTCACAATTTAAGTCAAAATATGTGCATATATACATATTTTCAAAATACAAAAAATTTAAATCTGATCCGTAAATCCTTTCCAATCCAAAAACCGCTCAGTTTCAGCCCACGCGAGTACAGGAGGTTCTTAATTACAGGCAAATTAAATTTTTTTTAATGTTTTTTGTTTGGCAAAACTTGTGCCAATCTAGATATGGGCATATGTATACATATATAATATATTTTTCCTCCCAGTATTTCCTTTATTTCCACATTTACGTCAATTGCATTGTAATTATCGATTTCGCTTATAGCTAACGCTAACAGATAGCTTTTATCTTCTAAGCAAAAAATAAAACTCAAAACATAACTATTAATTTCGAATCAAAAAGTAATACTAAAAAAAATATTTTGGTTTTTTATGCAAAAAGTAAAACTCAAAACACCATTTTTAGTTTATAAGCAAAAAATGAAATTAAAAAAATAGCTATTATTTTCGAAGCGAAAACGAATAATCCAAAAATAACTATTATTTTCGAAGCAAAAAATAAAACTTAAAAAAATATTTTTTTTTAATTTCTTAAAAAAAAATGTATCTTCAAAAATAACTTATAACTCAAAGAATAACAATTTTTTTGCGAAGCTACCTGTACCTGTATTTTCTAAGCAACAAATAAAACTCAAAATATATTTTTTAATTTTCTAAGCCAGAAAATAAAACTTACAATATAAGTATTATTCAAAAACTACAACTAAAAAAATAATTATTATATTCGAAGCAAAAAAAACTTAAAAATAATTTTTACTTTCTAAACCAAAAAATGTAACTGAAAAATAAATTTTATTTTAAGCAAAAAATAAAACTCAAAAACAATTTTTTTTCTAAAAAAAACTAAAAAATAATTATAAAGGAAATAACCGATAAATCTTCTTGTGACTTAAATAGGTAAGAAAATTTCGATCTCCTTCTCAATAAAATAATGTGGCACTCTTTTAAATAGCTATGAAAAATGCAGTTACAAAATATCAGGGAAATCAACATCGTATGCGGGTGGTATTTGGTAAGCGCGTGCGCAACATATGTAAAACACAAACAGAAATTACTATTTTACAAACATATGTGGGCATATAACTAAATAAAACATATAAAAAACCAACATGTTCTGCATATGTAGAAATGCTCCTCGAACATCAGTGGGTGGCTAAGAATAGCGTCTAATAGCGACGCCATGGGCTGGCTGTCCACAGGATTCAAATCATTCAAATATCCTCACATGTGCTGACTGAATGTGCTGTTTGTGTTATTTCTTGTATGTGCGTGTGTGTGTGTGCTCGTAGGTCAGTCTTGTAAAATGGTTGAGTAATTGAAAGGATATGTGTGTTAATTTTTGGTTAAAACTTAAAAAAAAACAACACCAATAGTTTACTTTTGTTGTAAATTTTTTTGACAAGCAGTACAGCAGCAGTACTCTGTATACCATACTATATATTTTTAGATTTAATACCCATATTGTTCGCACATTTTGAGCAAAGTATGACTACCACCATTTAGTTTACAATATGTGGCAATTCAAGGTTCTAATTATTAGATCCTTTCGATCTTCGACTGTAGTCGAAAGAGCTGATCGAACGAATTTGCTATTGGTATTATGACACTTATTCGGTGAATTTCATAGTTAGAATTAAATAGAATTTAAAGTTAGCTGAAGCTTAGTTTGACTTTAAAGTTAAATTTATTTTGACTAGGACTTCGCGTCTGAATTTCGACCAGCTAATATTACAATTGAATTGAATTTTGTTCCATCAGCGAAATTAGACTTTCCATTTGTTTTTTAGTACTCACGACTCACTTTATAGAAGTAAATCTTTTTGGAGCGATTTAGTGTGCAAATATTTCGTAAATCGTTTAAGGAATCCTAAATCTGAAAAGTTTTGTGCACTTTTATTTGATATTTCATTTGTCTATGTGCGGAAAGTAATTTTCTAAGAAGTGTGTACTTTTTATGTGGCAAGAAGAATACTGATTCTATCGCTTTGTATCGTTGTGCATACGTCGCTTTCTTTCTCATTCTCTCTTTCTCCATGATATATCTTTCGTGTCAACTATGCAACGAAATCAGCTTCACTTCAACAAAAATAATTCAAAATAGTGTTTGGTATAAAAAAAAGCATTGAACAATCACAAATTTCTTAAATTTTTAGCAATTTTCCAATCCTACGATACAGCATCGAAAGGAAATTCGATGCGCAAAAAAATTTCGACAGAGTTGCACAGCTCGTTATATGATAATCAGCGAAGATCTAACGTCGAATGCAAGTCGCAATAAGGGCCTAATATAGGTTTATAATCTTGATGATGAATTAAGCTCTAATAAAATGCCTTAGTTAACAAATTTTATGTGACTTTTAAAAATGTTCAGTGAACATCAAAGAAGTTTTCACTCCTTCTGGTCCTCTAAGGAATCAAGTATTTAAAAAAAATAAGTGCCACAGAGCGAGGACGAATTCGATAAAACATCGCATAGTGTGTTCCGAAAGGAAGAAAATCAATTTCGTATAGGTCTTCAGATCTTCTATATTAATCACTATATGTACCCAATAAACTTTAAGGAATAGGAACTGGCCACCTATTGTAACAACGCAACTCTTTTTTAGAAAGTATAAAACTTAAAAGGATAATAATGCCAAGGGTTGCGATTTTCGATCAAAGTATAGCAACTTTATGATGTTAACTTTTCGGAAACAATGTCAGATTTAAAGTTATTGCGGTTATTAAAATCCTTTGTGACAATTCTCTACTTTTATTTGAAGTTTATTGAACTCATTTTCGATCAAAATAAACCTAAATTATTTTATGGACGCAGTACATATATTTTTTGTAACATATGCTCTTACTTTTGAAGGTTATACATTTTTTCCAGACTTGCCTTAAATCTTAGTCGAATCGAAGTGGTTTTTTCCATACAAAATACAACAACGATCTAACTTCGTTTTTTCTCATCGAATCGAGTTCTATTTGAAGTCATGGGTGAATTGAACAAAATGAGCTTCCAAAAGACATTTTATTATAAGGGGCGCAGAATTTGGAAGACGAACGTCGATAATTTATCAGTCCACATAAATTTATCGATTTATTCATATACATAAATCCGAAAACATGTTTGAAATTAAGCTCGATATGTGTACAAATAAATATATATTTTTATAATATTTACATTTAATAAGAAAGTACCCGAGAACAAAACTGTTGAACTTCATTGAGAAATGACTTTACTGAATTATGCGAATATTAAATATCTAGTTTTAGTTTTATTTCATATAAATTTTCATTTACCTACTGGTTAGTAAATTTTAATAGTATTGACACAGAAATTAGTGATTATGAAGGGGCGTCGAATTTTAATTGATGTTTTAAAAAGTAAGCATTCGATTTTGCTAAACATTTAAAATTTCTGCAACTTCACAAAGTTGAGAAAAGTAATGAAATTTTAGTTAGAAATAGACTCCGATCAAAAGTTATTGTGTTAAAAGCAAAATGAAAAACTTGAGAGAAAATATTTTGGGAATATTCAAAATTTCTTGTTGTTCCAACAATAAAGCGCAATTCTTATGGAATTTTTCCGTATAATAAACTGTTGTCTACATTTTATATGCAATTTCGAATTGAAATTTTCAGACAGTTTTTTTTTACTTGTTTGATATTTAGATGGAAAAAAAAACTTCAAAAGCAAATACAATTTAGGAAGAAACGATCCCAAAATAGTTTGTATCTAATTTATTCCCAATTTTTATTATTAGAGGAATTATAGGCTTATTAATTATTACGAAAAAAGTTTAAATTTTTTTAAAAAATAAAATAATAGGACTTCCAAAAATTGTTGATACATTTATTTGAATATATAATAAATAGTTGACACCCGCGACTTCGTCTGCGTTTCTTACTACTTTTCCATACATAGAATATTTACAGAAGATTTTTTACAACTTGACACTGCGGCCGAAGTAACCGAGTGTGTAGCGTGTGCGCGCTTCATTCGGTGGGTCCCAGGTTCGAATCGAGCTCGGGGCAAGTAACATTAAAAATTATAGAAAAAGTTCTTTCTAATAGCGGTCGCCCCTGGGCAGGCAACGGCAAACCTCCGAGTGAATTTCTGTCATGAAAAAACTTCTCATAAAAAACATTCGCCGTTCGGAGTCTGCGTAAAACTGTAGGTCCCTCAATTTGTGTTACAACATCAAGACGCACACCGCAATTTGTAGGAGAAGTTCGGCCAAAATCGCTTAAGCCGTTATAGCTCCAATTAAGTAAGTAAGTAACACTGCAGCTTCGTTGAATTTAAAAACAATGTCCCGCAGTCACAGTAAAAAGGTGGGCGAGTCAATTCGTTTACATAATTTTCAATGGGATATCTGCCAAATATATCTTCAACTAACTTAAGTATCAAGTTATGTGGACTATAACTAAATTGCATTATTTTTAACTGCACAAAGCTTATTTGATTTGAACTTAGTCGAACCATAAGAATGGATTTTCTGGTAGTTTCGACTACAGAGCCATCTAATAGGTTTTTATACATATTTTTTTAGAATTTGGTATTGTATTTTTTTAAATTATTTTGTATTACATAAGCATCATACCTTTCTAATATCATCAATATCGCACTATAAATACGGATTTTATGAAAACCTCGATTCTAGCGCCACCTAGTGAATACATTTTTCTTAATTACAGCGTTGGTCATAGCCCCATCGAACGTTTTTGAGTTCATCAAAATCGGATCATAAATACAGATTTTATAAATAACTCGCCTCTAGCGCCACCTAACGTATTTATTTATTTTTCAAAAAGGTATTTTCAATTGCATCAGTACCATGAGTTTCCAATATCATCAAACTCCCCTCATAAATACGGATTTCGAAATATCTCGTCCTTTACGTTACCTAATGGATTAAAAGATATCCTATGTCCGTGTCATGGGTCTAAGGTGTATTCTGTTTAAATTTGATTAAAATCTGTTCATCAGATTTTGAACCAAATAGTAACAAAGAAAACGGCCTCATTTTTATATATAATATATAAGTAAATAAAAAATAATCTTTCCACACACACACCGTTTTTAAAAATTTTGTATAGGCTTTTCTTGTTGACCAATTTATTTTTAAAACATTTCTCTTTTCATCTTGATTTTGAAAATTAATATTCACCTTTTATGTAATTTGAGTGCTTTGATTTTTATCTGTTAAACGATTACTTTCCAATTCTTTGTAATTTATCTATAGGAAATTGTTTAAATTGTGACGCTTTTTTCCAAATCTTCTGACTGAAAATTACATTCTATGACATTATTATTTTATTTATAATTTCGTTGATGTGAAGAAAATGGCAAAAACTCAATGATGATAGTCATTAATTTTGCTTCCACGTGGCATTTTTTTTAAATAACAAAAACTGTGGCATACGATTATTTTTCTTTTTATTTAATACAAGTCAAAGGTTAGGAAAACGGTTTTTTGTTTTTGCTTTTTTATATGAGCACTCATTAGATGAATAGGTCACGAAAGATTATCAGTTTTCCCAACTTATCAGTGGATGTTTACAAGAAAAAGAACAAAGTATTTACACACGTCATGTAAATATTTGTGTTATCACTGTCGTCATTGGCGATATGCAATAGTAAATATTGATTACAAACTGCATAGTTTTGAGCGCAAGCTGATAAGGACATCAAAATGTGTGAACACTGAAAAATTGCAAAAAAAAAGAACAAAGAAATTCAAAAAATGCATTGAAAGGTTATTTTGTAACTTTATGGAATGAAATGAATTTAAACTTTGTATTTTATTATCACTACTTGTGTAATGGCTTTCTATAATAACAGCTAGAACTTGATAACTATCGATGAATATAAAGGATGGGCCTAGACTAAGAAATGCGCCGAATCAAAAAAAATTGGAAATGGACGTGGCACTACCCACTTTAGAGCAAATAAGTATATCTCTGAAACCATACTACAAAACTGTACCAAATTTGGTAGACATATTGCATTTAATATGAGTAAGCAAAATTCTAAAAATTGTACAAATCGGACCGAAACTATGCCCACCTCTCATATAACGGTCACATAACGGTAAAAAATTTAAAAATCGCGGTTTTTAAGTAAATTTTAAAGAGAATTTGATTACATTTAATATTTAGAGTGAAGTTGCATAAGCAAATACACGAAATAAAAGAAAAACTGGTAATAGGCGTGGCACGGCCCACTTTCGAACAAATAGGTATATCTCAAAAACAATGCCTCCAATCTCTACGAAATTTGGTGCACACAAGTCACCAAACGAGGTTTCAGACAGGGTGACTCCCTATCGTGTGACTTCTTTAACATTATGCTAGAAAAGATAATTCGAGCTGCAGAATTAAACCGGTCAGGTACCATCTTTTATAAGAGTGTGCAACTGCTGGCGTATGCCGATGACATCGATATCATTGGCCTCAACAACCGCGCCGTTAGTTCTGCCTTTTCAAAGCTGGACAAGGAATCGAAGCGAATGGGTCTGGAGGTGAACGAGGACAAAACGAAGTACCTCCTGTCATCAAATAAACAGTCAGCGCATTCGCGCCTTGGCTCCCGCATCACTGTTGACAGTTACAATTTTGACAAAGTAGAGGACTTTGTTTATCTTGGAACCAGCATCAACACCAACAATAATGTCAGCCTTGAAATCCAACGAAGAATCTCTCTTGCCAACAAGTACTACTTTGGGCTGAGTAGGCAAATGAACAGTAAAGCCCTCTCTCGACGAACGAAAACCACGCTCTATAAGTCCCTCATCATGCCCGTGCTAATGTATGGCGCAGAAGCATGGACCCTATCAACATCGGATGAGAT
The DNA here is from genome assembly GCA_951828415.1 of Anomoia purmunda. Taxonomy (NCBI): domain Eukaryota; kingdom Metazoa; phylum Arthropoda; class Insecta; order Diptera; family Tephritidae; genus Anomoia; species Anomoia purmunda. The sequence continues at coordinate 98,155,677 of OX639996.1, forward strand.
GGCGCTTGGAGTGTTCGAGAGAAAGATTCTCCGAAAGATTTTTGGTCCTTTACGTCTTTGCGATGGCGAATACCGCAGACGATGGAACGATGAGTTGTATGAGCTGTACCGCGACATAGACATAGTTCAGCGAATTAAGATTCAGTGGCTACGCTGGCTAGGTCATGTGGTACGTATGGAAGAAAATGCTCCAGCCCTGAAAGTATTCGACGCGGTACCCGCTGGTGGTAGCAGAGGAAGAGGAAGGCCTCCTCTACGTTGGAAAGACCAGGTGGAGAAGGACTTGACTGCACTTGGGATATCTAACTGGCGCCAGGCAGCAAAGCAGAGGAGCGGCTGGCGTGCAATATTGAAATCGGCCAAAATCGCCTAGGCGGTTATAGCGCCAATTAAGAAGAAGAAGAAGTCAATAAGAAAAATTTGGAAAATTTTAAAAATCGTACAAAAACCATGCGCCAACTCTAATATAACGGCAAAAAAACCCCGATATATAAATAAATACATAAATGCATGGCATCATAAATTAAGCCCAGCACCTCTCATATAACGGTAATTTACAAAAAATCAAAATGTTCAATATTTTACTAAATCACCTCCCGAATTCTTTCAAATTCGGTGTAAAGAATTCAATTGGGGTGAGAAATTACAATATAAAATTCATATTAATTTCCCTTTTTTATTTAAATCAATAAACGTCGTTTAAGATTTCAAAATTTTGTTATACTAGCAAACGCGGTTTACATACATATATTTGTTAGATATTGAACATTGCCTTTGTGCATAAAATATACTTTATACCTTGCTCTCAAGGAAATATGTATGTATATATCGAATATCAAATATCTTCGCCAAATAGCTGAAAAAATATTGTAAATAGTAGTTTCGTCTTAAATATAGGCATGGGTTCTGCGTTTATCCCAACAAATAATAATATAGCCTCATATATAGGATCTTTATACCAAATACTGTACGTTTGCATCAAATATCTTTCATCTGCACCGAATAGTTGCGAATATAAGACGAATTCAAATTTTCTCTTCACGCCCACTTTTCCAAATTTATATAAATCTTACGTTCGACACGGCAATCACTTGAACCTATGGTGCAAATTAGATAAAGATCGGTTCAGTAATTTGGACGCCTATAAGAGATCATATTCATTTTTATATATAAGATTAAATTTTGTATAAAAACCTGCTCCGGGTATTTATAGTTCGGTTGAATTCGAACTTAGACTCTTCTATACTTTTCACACTCGAACGCAATGGTGCCCAGGCTTTTATAACTTTATTCCCTTAACGGTTTTTTATAACAATATATGGCAAGCCAGATACGAGTAGATGTAGACATAGGTATGATTTACATTTCAACTGAGTAAGAAACCTTTTGAAAATTATATAGGCCCCGATATTCTTGGCAATGACATTTGTAATCAGAAAGTAATAATTTTTGGGAATTTTAATCAATGTCTAAAGTCTACTGAGAATAGTATAGAAAAATTTCTTATGGAAAGCAGTTTTAGATCGCTGTTAGGTCTAGAATGTTCTACTACACCTGCAGGGACGAAAATTGACTGGGCGTTTTCAAATTGTGATAGTAATATGGTTGTTTATGAAATGGTTCACAGTTACCACGATAGTATTTGCATTTCTGTATTTGACTAAAGTCCACTATTTTAATTTTAAGAATAGCGTTAGTAAATTTTATGTATACTTATAAATATGTACAATTTAAAAATATTTTAAATATAAGATTTTAATACAACGAATAGAATAATACTTTCTTAAGTATATAACTGAACGTAAAGACATGCTTTAAAAGCATACCAATTTATTTTAGCTTTTATTCAAATAAAAAAAGTCATTTAGGTTTCTAAAATAAAGATTTTTTAGATTCACTGGTTTTATTTAATGTTCGATTGCACCTGAACTTAGACTCTTCCTCACTTGTTTTCTGACACGTTTGTGCATAAATTCCGTTACAAATAGCCCATTATAACAATTAACTATTCCATCTTCTAGTAGCACAATAAGCAGAAATAATTGTCAAATACAATCTTTCGCACCTTGCACCAACCATTTGTGTTTCCTTGACGCCCCTACTGACGAGTAAAACTCAACTGCTGGAAAATCCATTTATACCACAACAAAATACTTGTAGGTACTTATTGCGTCTTTCAAATGTGTGGGAAAAAATGGGGCACCACAATATTTTGTAAGAAAATAGAATTTGTCACCAAACTGTTCTTATATTTATTCGTTTATTCATTTATTTAGGTCCTTTTGTGTCAGGTGAGAATGAAAAAAATTTATTTTCCCAGGCTTTCGTCCCTAAGATGATGCAGTCAAACGGCTGGCTGGCTTGCGATGGAAGTGTGTTGAATGAAAGCAATACATTTGAGTCACATTTATTTACCCTCTAAGTATTTTGTTATTGGCGCATCATTATAGCTGCAACCCTAAGTGCATATCACATAGGTGAATGTGTAAGCATTTAGAAGATTGTATATACATAAATAAAAGAACACACAAGAAAAATTTTAACCCTATTAAGCCTTCACTTATGAGAGTTAACTGATTGCGCCTTCATAACAGTTGGAAATATTTAATGTACTTTCTTTAATCCTTTTACGGATGAAGTGTGCTACTCGCGAGATTGAATTGAGAGCTTCAGTGTTCTCAGGAATATAAGCATTTTGTATCCTCTTTCATCGCACGTTTGCCTTTTAACTGTTACAACTGTAAGTCAGTCATAATGTTTATTTTGTTTGTCGTTTTTATTGGAAGAAGTGATAACTACAATTTTTCTTCATGCTAATTTAGTTTAAATATTTTTTAGGAACCATTGTTCATGAGTCCAACATAGGGATTTCTTCAGAAACTAAAAGAAAACAAGAAGCAGGCTCCTTTCAGTACTACCTGTGTTTTAAATTTTCACTAATTCTTTGAGGACAATTAAGGAATATTTTCATTACATGAACTTCGGGATTTCCTTCCAAAATATACCTTCTTTTATTGGTAGGTTGGTTTAAGGAGGTGTTTGTAGTATAGTGGTCCCTTTGGAATCTTATTTTTGTAAGTTAATTGTAGTTAATTGGCGGCCGCAGAAGCAATCCACTCGGCGGTGTCCGCGCTTCATTCGGCGGGTCCCGGGTTCGAGTCCTGGCCGGAGCAAGTAGCATCAAAAATTATAAAAAAAGTTTTTTCTAATAGCGGTCGCCCCTCGGTAGGCAACGGCAAACCTCCGAGTGTATTTCTGCCATGAAAAATGTCTCACAAACAATCATTCACCGTTCGGAGTCGGCGTAAAACTGTAGGTACCTCAATTTGTGTTGCAACAAAAAGACGCACACCACAAATTATAGGAGAAGTTCGGCCAAAATCGCTTAAGCGGTTATAGCGCCAATTAAGTAAAATAAGTAAGTAATTGTAGGAAAATTACTGAATATTTTTGAACTCAGTATTTTTCATTGTTTTTTATTAAGTTTTCAATTATTGACAGAATTTTTTTGGTTTTCAAAATTTTTTCACATTTTAGTTATGTGACCTTGACTCTGCCCTAATCAAAAATGAAGAGAGTGCCTGGGGTGAAGTATTTTGAGAGTGCGGATAATCTGAAACAAAACCATGAGCTGACTCATCATTTTTAGTCCCTTTATCTATGCCGTCACCCAAGCTTTTTCAGGAATTTCCTAAATATCGTAAATATGGTTCCGGCAGAGATTTTAAAAAAAAATTGTCTGACGTCTTAGCGACAAAATGCAAAATATGAGCCAATTGGTTCCACATTTTTTTCAAAATTGTTCATCCACCCTCTGAAAACATGACTATTCATGAGGCGCAATTAAAGCTCTATAACTCCTAAACGAAGGCAGAATCAGATTTAACCTTTTGACATCGTATTTTTAACATCATTTACAGATATCAAAAAAACATCGATTTTTTAAACAGTTTCACTAGAACACACCCTTAAGAGGTTTGTCACCCAGGTGGCATACGGTGAGCAAGTTTGCCATTTTGATTACACACTGCTGGAACTTATAGCCATCTGGCGGTTTCAGTGAATTTCAATACGTTATACAGAGAGATGCGGCTTTACAATGAATTATTCTCCAGGAATGGTTGGCCGAGTTTTTTCAGATTCATACTAGCGAGAGCTGGACGCTCGCATAGAAAGTGTTCGACTATTTCTAGTGAGCCGTCCTAATTGCGACAGCAGCTATTGAAAAAGAAATCGATCTTTTCAGCATGCACTTCTGCAGGCCAATATCACTGCCGGGAGTTTGTAGGTTTTTCTTTGCTTATTTATACGATATTGTACGGTTTCACCTCTGCTTAGTTATCGAATAGTAAATTTCGGCAATTCTGCTTTGTATCTCCCTAAACGAGGCGTCCATCTCCACCACCGGGTGCACATTCATTGCAGAATCACGCCTCGCTAGTTCAACCGCTTTCTCATTTTTGTAAATGATCCTATACCGCGGGTCATAATTAAGGTAACCCCGTATTGATCAAACATCGCTCTCCTGCACTCATTCACTAGTTAAGATCTAACCGTGGTAAATGTCTGATTAGCCGCTTAGCTATTTAAGAAGATATTCAACTGTTTTTGTGTATTTTTATATCCTTAATTGGACACTTTTCTACCTGGAAAACGCTTACATAGTCCGGTCGGCGGAACTATAGCTTTAGATTATATTGCTCAATGAAAATCTTGGCACCAACCCCGCATTTCATCAATGATCCCTCTGTAAAGACAATGAAGTCTCCAATGATTGGACCTTTCCACGAGTCTCCAAGTGGCTTGCGAATTTCGTGATCAACTTAAGTATTGGGCAGGATATAGTCAGTGGACAAGGTTTTAATCCCAGGCGGTTGTGCTCTAAGGATGGAGTTGTGGGCGGTCTTTCGTTCCAGAGCCCTAAGGAACGCCCTGTTAGGAGCTGAGTAGTAAGGGTTGGTCACCAAATCCACTCCTCATAGGAAAGTATGGTTTGCACTATAGTGACTAACAGTGTTTGGCTGCATAGAGATCCACCGAAGTCTCCCGGCACGCTCTTCAATATTCAGTCTCGAATTTAAGTGGGAGTTCAGGATAACACCAAGGTATTTCACGTTGTTTGACAGGTCCGTTCCTCGGAGTTTTGGTTTTGTGAAATTAAGTAATTTTGGTTTATATTTTGAAAAGAACAAGGTCAGTTTTCTCAGGGTTCTCATCAAGAGAAAAACTGAAGGTCAGACAATTCAACGTCTTTAGCGCCATCTCCTTAATTTTGCTTATGACCGAAGGAAACTGACCAAATACTGACCTAATTGCTAAACTCTCTGAGAATCTAGCTCTACCGGTAGTTTATTCAAAACTACGAGCTACAGTATCTAGACAACCTGTAAAAAAACAATGTTTGGAATATGTTATTTCTCGTCTGGGAAAAGAGGCAAATGTCCGAAACACTTCATCTATAACGAGGATAACGAAACATAATGAACAAATTCCGCAACTCCAATATTAACTTTAGGGATTATCGTGAAACTGTGGAATGATTACTTTATCAGAAAAATAAAGCAAGAAAAGTCGCTTATCTCAATTGTTAGCTTCCAGCTTAAGAGCGCGTTTCGAAACCTATGCGGTTAACTAAACAATAGTAGTAGTTTGCTATATAAAATTGAATGCTCTTTATACAAAAGTAAGCTGAAATTCACATCAACTAAGTCTACTATGAAAATTTTGAATGCGTTGGAGCTTGAGCGCTGTCCATGAGTTATTTTTGTAACATGATATAGACATACATCGTTCAAAACCTGCAATGGTATGGAAACCGCCATATCCGATATTTATTCGAAACTAATTGACGAATATGAAAAAGATACTGATAGTTATATTAAATGAGCATAATTAGAAGAAGTCAAAAGCTTACAGGTTCAACAAATTATTTCATATATGGTTTGAGAATTACATTTGTAACATGGCTAAACATCTTATGTTGCATATTCTTAGGCACGCTATATACTTAGATGCGTGTAATAATAAGAGATCACTTAACTTGTCGAAACATATTTAATTTTGTCTATCTATTATATAAAATTGATTATATGACGAATGTTTGTAAGACTTTGGCTCTTAAACTGCAGAACCGCCTTTAATAATTACTATTGTTTTAATTAAAAATTTTCTAAAAAATAGAGTGGCATGCCCTTATTTATTTTTGAACACTCCCCATGGAAAAAAATCTATACTGATTTTCCATTGGAATTATAAAATTCACTATTTTTAAGATATCAACCTAAATATTTCGCTAATATTTTCATATATTGAGATTTAGGTGAGATTGACTGATTTGAAAGCACCTCCATTTTTTGGGGTTTTTATAGGTTAGATTAGGTAATACCGCCTGCCCGCGTACCATTTCATTGGACACACTTAGGCCCATTTGGGCCCATTGTGATGCCAGTTGGGCAGTGTTTGCTGTATGTTCCTCCAACAAGGAATCAAATTAGATCGCCCAATGAAACGTAGGAGATCGTTTACGTCTGTCGATCCCAGTTCCGGCACTTTCCACTCGCAGGGCAACAGGAGAGGTAGTGTTAAATTCTTTCCACCTCCTCCTCGGAAAGCCCATCCTGTGGGCAGGTCCTCCCATGAGACAATGGCCAGTTATAAGACTTGTCACCGGGCGTATGAGTCGTCATTCCATTTTAATTAGACTAACAGATCTACCTTTGTCTATTCTGAGCCAGAGCTGGCGGGCTATCCCACAAATATGTTCTTGCCAGTTCATCTGTTATGCGGTTACCTGGTATATCGTTGTTGCCAGAGACCCATGGTACGCACGTGTTGTATCTGGCTGCCAGCTCATTGAGAATTTTATTATACTCGATCACAGTCCTTGATGAAATTATGCTGCAGTCGAGCGATTTAATAGCAGCTTGACTATCGGATAAGATAGTTATTGCTTGCGGATAAGATCAGCCTGAAAGACGCTACAGTGATCAGGCAGTCAAAAGCTGAGTTTGAGCGAGAGATTCTGAGAAAAGGACTCATTTCCAACTCTACCGTCCAATTTAGATCTGTCAGTGTAAAGTATTGTGGTATTGATATAACACCCGATAACTACGTAAGCCACCCAGCCGCTCTTCGGAGGAATACGTATGGTGAAACGGTTTGCCACCGCGATAACTGCAGTGATGTAATCAGTTCACATAAAGTTTGCATAGCATCCTTCCAGAATTTTTGAGCGACCACATCTTGTGTCAATTCCTCTTGGCAATGCGTTCAAACGAATAGCAATGCAACTCGCCTACAGTATTCCATAAAAATCTACAGGCACAAGATTTAGTAGGGAATCTAGGGCTCTAGTGGGCGCTGAGAGTAATGCTCCTGTAACTAGCATACACGCCCTCCTTTATACCCTGGTAAATTTGTCCTTAATTATAGATTTCTTCACCGACGTCCACCATCCGATTTTTATAAATCACAATAGTTTGTTAAAATATTCTTTCAAAACGATCACTTAAACATAAACCAATTTAAACTTTAAAGTCCTTAATCATAATGATGCAATTTTTAGGAGCTGCTTTTGACCATTTTTAGAAGATTAGTTTAAAGAAAAATTTGAATAACTCACACGAAACTTGACCGATTTACACTTATAATATATTATCACCCTTTTGATTTCGTTGAAAATGAATCCATACAATTTTGTTCGCAAATCTTAATACTAAGAATCCGTTGATTAAATTTTGAAAATTTTTTGAATATTTTTATCATTAGCATATCGTCAACCGTACTAAAACGACCTCAATCTTACGCTATTTTTTAATTTTTTGTAACTATTTTATTTCTAGTTCTTTTGCATTACTCAAATCACGAACTCAAAACTCAAAAACAATCATAACAAAATTCCTACCCTTCAAATATGTAGTAAGTGCTCTTGCCCTCAAAAACAAATTTCACTGCCACACAGCCAACAGCGTGTCGATCTTCAGACAACCACGCCATGTACGCTTTCAAGAATCATAGATCAGCAATAAAATTTTCAACGATCAGAAAAAAAAAACATTTCTAAAATCATCAAATTCAGAAAGTGCAACATATGTTTAACGAGGGTATAACACTTGTCCAGCCTACAATTTTCATAGGGGTGGTAATTCAAAACAGCAACCCTTATTCCCAGCGCCATGACGAAGAATTTACAGCAATTCATTTCGCTTTGATGATCGGGAATAAAAAATAAATCTCCCTTTTACTTGAAAATAATGCCAACAAAATGTAATGTAGCGGTCGAAATGAGAAAATCGTGCAAATAGCAACGTTCACTCAACGGCAGCGCTGAGCTCAGTGATCAGCATTTCAATTTTCATATTCATGCCTACTTTGAATGAAAATTACCGAAACGCAACTCAAATTACCTTAAATTGAAATACGAATCACGAAAAAAAAATCAACAAAAGATTTATGAAAATGCCAAGACTCGAAAAATTTATTTTACTTTCCCACGATCAGCATAGCAAGTAGCTGATATGCATTGGGGGAAAAAGGATATAATTTTATGTGCATTTCCAAAATTTCTATTTAATCTGCATTATTTATTCTTTCGCCGTACAGGTAGAAAGGAAAGCGCACACACAAAAACACCAGCGGAGCAGTGCAGGAATGCAGGAAAAATCCACGTTGCACACGTGCAAAGGATCGCTCATTTTTACAAGAACAACAAAATAAACAAAGATAAATGCGTTGTGTGTCAGGGACGACAGTCTCGACGACGCGACACCTTAATAAATAAACTAATTGTGTGTGGAAATTGGGAGAAACCAAAGCAGGTCGCCCGCAGGTAATGCCAAAAACAGCAACAAAAGAGAAAATATTCTACAATTGCACCTGCCCTGCTATGCGTGCGCTGATTGGTCGAGGCATTTGTTTTACTCACCACCATTCGTTACTCACCGAAGGGTAGTTTTGCGCAAACGTAAACGTATAAATAGCCCGAGCGCTGAGCAATAAGACATCATTCGTAGCATTGCATTCGAACAAAGTATAACTTCAAAATAATTCGAAAAGTTTTCAAACCAATTTGATTTTCTTGACGTAAATTTTGAAAAAGAAAAAAAATCAGAAAGTAAAATGTCCCTGCCCTACGCTACACTCGTGAACGCTTGCAATGCCAACACTTTGCCTAAGCAGGAACTCAGCAAACCGCACTACACACCAAGCAAGGCGCTGAGGAAGGCATTCAAGCTATTGCGTCGCTTCTTCAAGCCCTCCTCCACAGGCGGCATGGTAATCATCAGCGCAAAGCAACAAATCACAATGCAGAAAACTCTGGAAGTGATTAAGGCGGAGAAAGCCGGTAAGGCTGAAACCAACATTCACAGTGATGCAACCGCAATCAGCACTTGCTCAACCCTTAGCGCTGAAGAGTACGAAAATTATCTTAACGAGTTGTTTGAATTGGAGGCTTCATCCAATAAGCCAATTATTGCTGAGTAATGGCCCCGAAAGTACTGATCGCTATTTTATTGATACTTGTAAATGTTTTACACATTCAACTGGCAAGCCGCTAGTGCCTTCAAGGACCTGGTTCGTCCATAAACCACACCGCTTACATTGTAACGAAAAACGCTTTATATTGTCGGAGCTTTAATAGTTTAGCTTAGCGTTAAGTACATACATCTGTGTGTGATGCAGTCGAACTGCCTACTGATCGTCGATGCGATTTGGAGCTCCTTAATTGTTCTACGTGCGTACCTCTATGCTTTGGAGAAACCAGTCGTGAACTGACATACAGGAAATGTGTCGTCGATGTATAAAAGCTTTAATTTGTAGTAATCATTTGTCTTCCAATTAGTTTTAAGTTTAAAGAAGTTGTATATATTTTTAATACAATTACAAAATATATTTTTGTATGAAAAACAATTTGCAGTTGCTTGAGTTTGTTTTTTCTTATTCTTAAGGACATTGTTTTGGGGTTCTAATTGGTCATTATTTTCATTGTCGAATTTCCTTTGTCTCTTTCCGCTTGAAGAAGACTCGGTGATTTGACGTTGATATTTTCATATTATTTGGCTGAAGTTGTTTTAATTAAATTCGCTATCTTTCATTTAGCATTTAGCCTTATAACTAAAAAGAATCTTCGTCGCGCATTGAACAATTATATTTTTCGTTAGATTCTTCTTAAATAAAATTACAAAATTCTTAGTCACCTTTAATTAAAAACACTAAATACATGATATCTAGTCCACATCATGTGATATTATAATCACATCATATGATCCACCATTCGTTTAGCATTTGTTGATTTGGTATGGATGAAAACAGTTCAGAATTCTTTTATTACAATAATTAAGCTTAATACAAGAAACTGTGTGTACAAAAAAGTACCGACTTGAATATATCAAACATAATACGATATCACAAGTTGATATCATATGATGCAATTAAAAGATCATGTCAAGCAAAACGGAAAACAAAAATCGTTCTTGTTTGAGCCAATTCAGGATACCATATTGCGAGTGTATTTCGTATGCATGAGAGCCGACTTTTAAATTCTTCAACTAGAATTTATCGTAGAACCTACATATAATAAGATCATATGATCATAGCAAGCTAACTTCAAAGGTGATAATGGGTATCACCATCCGTACTCACCTTACCTTGAATAACTTTGGTGAACCAGTATGTCGCGTATTTTTAGAAAAAAAATCAATTATGCGCTTTTGTAACAAGTTTCAGATAGCTAAAAATATCCGTTGTTTTTTGAAATTTTTTTTTTTGATCGTGTTGCGCATTTTTTCCATACAATGCATAAAAAAATTATTTTTGTATGGAAGAAATGGCCGAAAAAAATTCACCCGAAATTTTTCAATAAATTTTGAATTAATTTTTTTTTATTATTCAATTTGATGAAGGATTGAAGTTTATACAAAGTTTTAAATTTACTCTTATATAGTTTCTGCCATATAATGATATATTTTGATAAAAATTAAAGAAAAGTCTTAACTTGAAAAACATTATCAATAATAAAAAACAAAAGGTTTTGCAGTGTACTTTGTAAAAGAAGGAAATAAATCGTGTCTGAAAATCAGAAAATTTAAATATAATATTAAAAAAAATTTGGAATGAATCACGCTAATCGAAAACTAATAAAAAATTTAGTATATGAGAAAAATGCCCTGACAATTTTTTCTATAATTCCAGTTAAAAGAAATAAATGAACAAACTAGTTTTTTCATAATAATTATGAGTGAGGAAAAGATTTCAAGTCTTGAAATACGGAACTATTTCATGGCCATTTCGGGGGTAATACAGAACCCTTTATAGACCAGTTGGAGACCAGTCTTAAAATCTGAACGTCCAAAATTATTCCGAAATATTATGATTTCAATTTCAAGATTTTACGGGGCCATTTAGGGACCAGTTCGGGACCAGTCCATGGTTCTACACAACCCTCTAATTTCACGACTTAAATAAATTTTTCGCACTCATAATTATTATGCTACAACAAAACGCTCATATCTGCACTTACCAATTTACTTTATTTTAAACTCCTAAAATATCGTCATTTTGTCTTCAAGTCCCGAAAAAAACCTACACTAAATGAAATTTGTTTTCTTCAAAAGTAGCAACAATTCATTCCTAATTTTCATTCTTTTGTTCATTGGTGGATTCCCAAAAACGGTGGGCTTATTAAAATGTTTACTTCCAAAAAATATGAAAAATAAAATGTTATTACACCAAATTTTCACAGAACATCCATTAAAAAGATTGCATGCGAAGACCGTCAGCAAAACAAAATGATTAAAAAATCAATGGAAATTCTTTGGAATGTTACAGTGTTATCTTGTTTTACTAAAATTGAATGAGCTATAAAAATAACTCTGTGCCATTTAATCCACGGTTCGTTAAATTTGCTTTTTAATTATTAATCATCTTGAGGACCTTTAAAGAATTTCGAAAGCGCACTAAAATAAAGATTTTTCATATCTCCCTTGGTTTTTTGAAAAATTCATCTAGAACTTTGTCAACTATCAAATTTATATGTTTATGAATATTCGTAGATGCTTAACCGTTGAGTCCTTCTTTGCCTGTTGTATTTCGCAAGCAAGGTTGAAATGCTTTCAAATATGAAAACCTTCGTTCAGATGTTCAAACGATCAGCTTTTCTTCAAATTCCTTCAAATTCGTCTGCTTATCTCATTGCTTCTGCAAAATCTTAATCTGATTCTTATTGTTAATTCGCCGACTGAGAGGTCGAACTACTGCACTTACCAATTTTATACTAAAACATGAAATCGGGTACCGGGGCAGAAGTCACTGCCAAAAGTTGCGAAGCCGTAGATAAAGTCTCCAGATTCTTCCTAGCTATTATTTTTTCGAATGATTTAATTAAAAACGAATCCTATTCAAAGTACATTAACCTCTTGCCTCAATCGAAAGTGAGTACAATTATTCTAAACGAGAAACGAGAATCTACAAAATAATTCAAGGACTCAATTTAAAAAATCCTATGCAAGGCGGTAGGTGGAACGTCAATCAATCAAAATTTGTCTCCACTTACAACCAGCAGTTATAAGCGTCTTGGAAAACATCTCGAATACCGGAGCAGATTCAAGAACAACAGCTGGAGCATGGCATCGTCTAACAGCGATAAAAAACTTAGATTTCCAGGTTATGCTGTAAGTGATCGATTATATTCATTATCTGACATTATTATTGAGTCGAGTTCTGCACACTGAAAATCTAGATCTGGATAAAGCTATAAAGTTGGCAGATGCAGCAAAGAGAGAATGCAGAGGAATATTTAGCAAGACCTTCCAAAAGGTCGGCCAGGTTTGTAAAGAATACGATATTGAAGTGAAGAAACTTCGAATAACAATGTGGAGACTAACAACATTGAATATTAATTTTTTTGAATTTCGTATGTATTTTTCCATCGACAACACCAACTCTAGATGAAGAAGCCTGGAAGCAATTATTAAAAAATAATAATCTGAGTTTTTTAATGACGATTGTGCCGAAGTATTTGTCGCCGAAATTTTACCTTTACGAGTTTTGGATAAAAATTTCAACAATTATATTACAGCACTTGATGTCTGCAACGAAAATGCTTTCTCTAATGTTCATCTAATCTTGCTTAGAATGGTTGCTCTATATGTAACAACGCCAACGAATGAGTGCTCCTTTTGAACGCTGCGTCAACTGGAAAATTATCTGCGATCTACCATGAGGGAAAATTAACTAAACGGATTGCCTGCACTAACATTCATCGAGACGTAAAAGTAGAAGTAAACCAAGAATGATAGAATAGAGATTGCGCTGATTGATCTGAAATTCAGAGAGTAACTTGGTTTTGACGTCACACCAGACTTACCGGTGGAGAAAAATGAGAGGAAACACATTGGTACACATGTTAGAAAGAATACACATTAAAATTGTTAAACACGTTGGAAAGAATACGCATGATTGCGAGTATACATACATGCACGGTTTTTGTAAACAAAATTTGTAGTGACGTAGAAATTCTGTCAAAATTTCTAAGAGAGGGTTAGCGGTACCACAATCTGCGTCGCCTTCTGTATTCTTTCCGCCATGGGTGTAAATGCAGTATTGGACGAGATTTTTTTTTTATTTCCCCTACACATCAATATAAGTATTAAATTAATAATTCTTTCGAAGTTTTGTAACTTTTACTTATAATCCTATTTATGAATTGAGTAAATTTTTATTCCCATCCATAGAATAATAATTTTCTTTGAAGAACTGCTTTCATTTTATATAATAGAGCACATCCTCCCTATAATTTTCTCTCCTCAGCATGACTGTTTTTAGACAGTGCTATTCGCATTAGAGATTCCTTTTCACCTCCTATTCGTAGTAAAAATGAGATAAGGAATTTGAAGAAAATTTTAAATACATATTTTCATTAAGGTGTACATTTAATTTGCATTTAAATTGATTTAGTTATTTATTAATTTAAGTAGAAATTAGTCAACAAAAATAAATTGTCTTACATACTAATGTAGATAATTTAAAAAAATAATCTTAATGAATAAGAAAGATATAATTGAATAGTGATATATAGAGAGATATCATTAGGGATATCACATTTAATTCTAGTGTGGATTAGACGCATATCATAAGGGATATTTTATTTAACGCTTACGAAACGATATCATAAGTTCTAGTACATATAGGCATAGTTATGAAAGAGTATTGAAGATAAAGCAAAATCTATCTCACAAGGTTCAGCAATTGTATTAAGTTCTATAAGGGCTCTAGTGATGGGTGCATTTATTGCATAATGAGTTCTTATGAAGCCGATATAAAAAAAACCAAAGTTACCGAGTGATCTAGTTGGAACGTTAAAATAAATCCTTCCAGGAAGTGAAAGACAATCCACAACTCTGCGAATAATATGACACACGAAAGATAAGGACAAAATAGACCTTCTAGATTTCAGGAATTTTCAATTAGTAAGAAGGCATCGCGAGTAGTATGAAGGAGCTCTGTCATGAAAACGAAGGGAACTTAGAGTATAGCCAATGTAAACTTTTTGGATTCGCTCAATTCGAACAATAGACCGGCATGATAAGGTATCCAAATGAAAGATCCATATCCTACTTTTTTAAACGAACAAATGACATATAAAGCAGTTTGCGTGTGTGGTCCTAAAAATTTTGTACTATTACATCTGACAATCGCTAACATAGCATATGTATAGCATAGCATAGATTTAGAAATGGTATAGTTAATATGATTAATAAAAGTGAACTCTACAGCGACGACAACACCCAGATTTATAGTTTCACTAACTGATACCAAACGACGATTAGAGATAAAATAAAATGTCCGTACAGGAGGAAAAAACACTTGGCGAAAGTAATATGAAAGCATTTCGCTATGTTCAGAGACAAACGATTACTAGTACACCTTAAGACAACTTTATCAAGATCAGCTTGAGGCGTCAGAGAATCAAATGAATTTTTATAATAGAATATATTTTTAGATTATCAGCATAAAGAAAAAAAATTAAAGTAAAAGTCTTACGGATTATATTTTGCTGAACGTTAAATACACTTTATTTTCTATTATGATTGTTGTTTCAATTTTGATTATATTTTTTAGTTAAGTTATCTTTTTTTTAATATTTTTTTATTCGTTTTTTATTATACCTTTCATGAGAATGAAATGGTATATTAAGTTTGGTCCGATGTTTGTAAGTGCCAGAAGGAGAAGAGATAGACCCATCAAAAAGTATACCTAAATGATCAGGACGATGAGCTGAGTCGATTTAGCCATGTCCGTCTGTCTGTCCGTCTGTCCGTCTGTCCGTCTGTCCGTCTGTCCGTCTGTTTGAACGCAAACTAGTCCCTCAATTTTAGAGCTATTTTGATGAAATTTGGTGAGCAGGTGTCGTTGTACAAATGATTAAACATTTGTCGGAATCGGCCAGATCGGGTGACTATAACATATAATACAACCGATTATTCAGATATTGAATTTTGCGCCATCAAAAAGTATACCTAAATGATCAGGACGATGAGCTGAGTCGATTTAGCCATGTCCGTCTGTCTGTCCGTCTGTCCGTCTGTCCGTCTGTCCGTCTGTCCGTCTGTTTGAACGCAAACTAGTCCCTCAATTTTAGAGCTATTTTGATGAAATTTGGTGAGCAGGTGTCGTTGTACAAATGATTAAACATTTGTCGGAATCGGCCAGATCGGGTGACTATAACATATAATACAACCGATTATTCAGATATTGAATTTTGCGCCATAACTCCTCCATTTAAACAGCTAAAGGCTTGAAATTTTGCAGAAATATCAGCCATTATTAGCTACGTATCAGTATTGAAAATCATGAAGATCGGAGAAATATAACATATAGCTCCCATACAACCGATTGTTCAGATATTGCATTTTGCACCATAACTCCTCCATTTAAACAGCTAAAGGCTTGAAATTTTGCAGAAATATCAGCCATTATTAGCTACGTATCAGTATTGAAAATCATGAAGATCGGAGAAATATAACATATAGCTCCCATACAACCGATTGTTCAGATATTGCATTTTGCACCATAACTCCTCCATTTAAACAGCTAAAGGCTTGAAATTTTGCACAAACATCAACCATTATTAGCTACGTATCAGTATTGAAAATCATGAAGATCGGAGAAATATAACATATAGCTCCCATACAACCGATTGTTCAGATATTGCATTTTGCACCATAACTCCTCCATTTAAACAGCTAAAGGCTTGAAATTTTGCAGAAATATCAGCCATTATTAGCTACGTATCAGTATTGAAAATCATGAAGATCGGAGAAATATAACATATAGCTCCCATACAACCGATTGTTCAGATATTGCATTTTGCACCATAACTCCTCCATTTAAACAGCTAAAGGCTTGAAATTTTGCACAAACATCAACCATTATTAGCTACGTATCAGTATTGAAAATCATGAAGATCGGAGAAATATAACATATAGCTCCCATACAACCGATTGTTCAGATATTGCATTTTGCACCATAACTCCTCCATTTAAACAGCTAAAGGCTTGAAATTTTGCAGAAATATCAGCCATTATTAGCTACGTATCAGTATTGAAAATCATGAAGATCGGAGAAATATAACATATAGCTCCCATACAACCGATTGTTCAGATATTGCATTTTGCACCATAACTCCTCCATTTAAACAGCTAAAGGCTTGAAATTTTGCAGAAATATCAGCCATTATTAGCTACGTATCAGTATTGAAAATCATGAAGATCGGAGAAATATAACATATAGCTCCCATACAACCGATTGTTCAGATATTGCATTTTGCACCATAACTCCTCCATTTAAACAGCTAAAGGCTTGAAATTTTGCACAAACATCAACCATTATTAGCTATATATTAGTATTCATCAAGATCGGAGTTCACAGTGTAAATCGGCAAGATAAATTCAGGACAAATATTTATTGCGAAAAGTAATAAGCTCAGCGCAATATCACATGAATCATAGCGTTAAACGTTTGGGAACTATTTACGGATCTGATAACTGTTTTCAAAGACCGACATATGTAGGTCTTACATATTAATACTTAATTATTTGTATTTTTTAAATGTTGAATATCAAGCGTCGATACGATATTAAAAATATTCAAAAACCATTCCCTTCTTAAAACATAGTTCTTTTTAATTACATAAGGAAAAGCATTAAATAATTTATAACAATGCCTTTACTAGAATTATTTTTATTGATTTGAAGGAAATTTTCGCTTTTAACTATAGGTAATACGAAATTGTAATACAATAACACGTCTTTATTCTTCCATTCATGAAAGGTATGAAGCCTTCGGCATAGCCGAAGACAGCGCTGTTTTTACTTGTTTTGAAATAATTTCAACAACTACATATACTGCTCAATACCAGGCTAGGACATTTATTGTGCGTAATTAGTTTTCAGTTTTTCTTAACTCAATAGTTGCACTATAAATAATATGCTGTTTAAAGAAACAGAATAAAATAAATGTCTGTGCTATACACATAAATTTAGAACTCTCCACACCTATTTATCTACTACATAAAAATCAAATATCCCTGATAAGAGCGATGTCCTCATGTACAACAACAACTAACTACAAACTAAACTAAACAAATACAAAAACACAAATATTTCTATAGAATTCACAAATTGCAATAGCAATGGAATGCGACAAAAATTCCTCACGCTGATTGGTCAAACCATTTTATGGTCATTTCGATTGTAAAAACAAGGGTAGTTTTGCCCAAGCGGAAACGTATAAATAGGCGGCATATCGTGTGACAGGACATCATTCGCCGCATTGCATTTGAGCAACTAAGTACACGCAGATTCTAAGAAAATTTCCTAGAAAAAAATCTAAATTTTCCAAACGTCGAAAGAATGTCTATACACCTGAATACTTGCTGCAATGTCAGGTTCCTGGCCGAGCAAACCATCAATAAGCCGCACTACACTCCTGGTAAGGCACTGAGGAAGTGTTTCAAGCTATTGCGCCGCGTTTTGAAGTCATCATCATCATCATCTAAGCGGAAGGTAGTGAGCACTGGAGAGCAACAAATCGTAGCACAGCACTGTGTCAAGGTGCCAGAACAGCATAAAAATGGCAGAGCTGAAGCGGCTACCAACCTCAACGATAGCGTACTCACCACGTGCTCTACACTCAGCGTTGAAGAATTTGAGAATGAGCTCAACGAGTTGGCTGAGTTGAAAATTTCAACGAACAAGGCGAGCGCTATTGAATAATGTTTTTCACATCCAACTGGCTAACCGCTAGCGCCTTCAGGGACCTGGTTCGTCCATAAACCGCACCGCTTACATTGTCACGGAAAACGCTTTATATTGTCAGAGCTTTAATAGTTTATATATATAAATATCTACCTAATATATCTGTGATGCAGTCGAACTGTCAACTGATTGTCGATGCGCCCTGTGCCCTTATTCGATTTGTGTGCGTGTTGTTTTGCTTACGTGGGGAACACGCCGCAGTCTGGCCTACCGCAAAGTGTCGACGATGTATTGGTGCTCTAGTTTATATAATTATATTCTTTGTCTTCCAATTAGGTTTTAAGTATACAAATGTTTTAATAAGGTTTTCGAAATAAAAATATATATTTTGTCTTCAAAAGAACTTTTGTTAATTTTATTGTAAAAATATTTTTTTTTAGAAACTTGGTGCTGAATGTTTTTGCTGTTAGTTATTTTGTTTTGGGGTTTTCCGAAGAGCTTCTTGAAGTGCTAAAATTCGGTTTTTTAGATTTGGTATGATTTTCATATAGCAAACGCCGCTTTTTACTTTGAACTACAAATGCTGTCGCTGAGGTGATCCTTTCTATCAGCATTTTATTGAAAACATGGACGTAGGAAGAAATAACATTAATAGACTAATTAAATTTACAGATGGCTATTATTTTAATTAAACTCCCAAATTCTCATCCAAAGTCCACATTTATGTTTTTTTGTTTTGTTTTGGTAAATCGACTGTCCTTCCCTATACTTAATGCGATTTTAGCCAGTTTAATTTCACTAGCACCAGATGACGCCACGTGAAATATCTACTGGGCGGGTACAATAGTAAACGATTGAAACAGTTTATCGGCCTCTCTAAGTACAGGGCTTTTCAATAGGAACGCTATAAAAGTTTTTTTTAAATAAAACAAAAACGGTTTGGGATATGAATTAAATTCTTTATTCCTGTGAAAGTACATTCGATGCCATTATGTATGGAACTCGATATCTTTTGCATGGGCACCACGGGCACGCTTGCAGAAGTCCAGACGCTGAACCCAATTTTCGACGGTTTTCAAGCATAAATCGGCCGATACTGCTGCAATTTCACGTTCGATATTCGTACGAAGTTCATCAATCGTCGCTGGCTTTTTGGCATAGACCATAGACTTGGCATAGCCCCATATCATCCAATTCGGGTCAAAAATATTCGGTTGTCATTGGACGGTAGCGATTCCCATTCACAGTAACGTTCCGGTCTTGATCATCACGGAAGAAGTACGTCCCAATGACGCTGCCTGTCCAATAACGCATATTTTGCTTATTGGCGAAGCCATTCAGCCAGAAATGACGACGACCATAAATTGGACGTAGCGCTCTTAAAGTTGAGGCCATTGACTCCGAATTTCGGTAGTAAATTTTAATAATTTCGACTCGTTGTTGGATCGTATATCTTTCCGTGATGAAATGGCAAACCTTACTGAAGAGAAATGTCAAAAGAGCGGGAAAAAATATGGCGTCGTTTGCTGCCACTATCGGTCTACTTTTGTAGCGTCCCTATTGCAAGACCCTATATAACTTGAGGATACTTACATGCTTTTTTTTAAACTTCAGACTGCAAAGCCATCTGTACAAGCTCTGAATATGGTCGTTGAAGGAGTTGTGTCGCTTCTGTAACTCGGCCCCAGAGACCCCGATGCACTTCATCTTCGAGTGTGAACCCGTCCGTTTCGAGAAGGCAACAGATGTATCTGGGCTCATACATCCCCGAGCAGCAAATCATACGCTCGCTACCACCAGCCATCATCTTAGACTTCCTAAGAGCGTTGGAGCTAGATGAGGTATTATTTAGAATGGAGGACACTGTGGATCATAAGATCGAAGGGCAAACCTCAATACCAATATCTATCTATCTACCTTAACTTCTAGTATTTGTATCCGAGATATCACATAGTGGAAGTCAGAAGTTACAAGCGTAACATATTAACAAATTTCCACATATTTGATACTCGATGCGCCGAGAAATCAGGACTGAGAAAGCATCACCGTAAAAGCAGCAGCCAGAAATAGGCAGAAAGGTCATGAAAGACTTTATAGTTTTTCCGGGGCAGCCTTTTTAAAATTATACTCGTATAGGATGTTTCAAATCCAGGACATTTAAATGAAAGCGATGTCGAGACCTCTGAAACAACTCTGTTATTTATAAAACCCCCGTTGTTTAAAAAAAAAACCGAAGTGATTTAATTATTAGAGATTTTCGACCTCTCGGGTTAGTAGGGATATGCCTAATATTTAGCGACAAGCTGAGGCTGAAGCCGTCAAGCTGTTGCTTAAAACGGGTGAGGAGGCTTCATAGAGGATATCTCCTATTTTTTGGATACTATCTGTATGCGTGCTTGAATTAAGAAAGGAACAATTTTTTTGTAGAATAGAATGTTTGAAGCACAATTAGATTTGCAATTCAAGCTGAACTGTCTGAGCTAAACTATAAATTTCTTATAGAAAAAAGGACAGACAAGTGGTGAGAACGCTGTAGTACTTAAAATAAATGGCTGTTTTCCTGCTCAGAAAACTAAAATAATTTTAAAAAACAATTAACTTGTAGTCATGGTTAACAGAAGACTATTTCACCACAACTGCAAATATATTCCAAACAGAATAAAAGAGTAATTTCTCTGCTTTACAACCACAAATTTTAATGAAATAAGTACCAAAATATATACAATTTTTCATTTTGCAATATAATACTTAAATCTAAATGGAAGACAAATGATTTTAAAAAATTAAAGCTATTCAAATATTATCGTCGCTTTCGGGTAGTCCATCCATTCTACAAGCGTAGATCGCAACGACGATAATCCAATTTATCGGCAGTTCGACTGCATCGCACACGTACTTTACGCTTACCTATACAAACTATTAAAGCTTCGACAATATAAAGCGTTTTCGATTACAGTGTACAGCGGTGTGGTTTATGGACGAACCAAGTCCTTGAAGGCACTAGCGGTTAGCCAGTTGGATGTTGGAAAAAAAGAAATCCATGCATATCGATTCCGCAGCAATTTTCATTTCACTAATCAGCACCTTCGGTCCGGTTGGCTGCAAGCGCCAGTTCGGCCGACTCGTTGAGCTCATTCTCGTATTCTTCATCGCTGAGTGTAGAGCATGTGGTGAGTACGCTATCGTTGAGATCAGCCGCTTCATCCTCATGGCACTTTTGTAGATCAGTCACTTTATTATTGCCCTTTGCATTGGTTTGCTGCTCTTTAGTGATGATTAACTTGCCCGATCTGGAGCGGAGGAATACGCGTCCCAATAGCTTGAAAGCCTTCTTCAGTGCCTTGCCTGGCGTGTAATGCGGTTTGTTGGCAGTTTGCTCTACCGAACTGCTAGCATTGCAGGTGTGCAGTTGCGTAGTGTAAGGCATTTTGATTTCTATGTTTACTAATTTACGATATTCACAAAGAAATTTTAAATTCTTAAGTTTACTTAGCAGTTGCTTGCTCAAATGCAATGCAACGAATGATGACCTACCCCTCGACACGTCGGCTATTTATATGTTTGCGCATGGGCAAAACAACCCTTGTTAAAGAAAATAAATGTAAAGAGTATGAGAGTAATGTCCAATCAGCGCGCTGCATTTTTTTGCATACCCGTGCTGATGTAATTTGAGAATTTTAGAAAATTGTGAAGGCACTTTTCTTTTGGCTATGCATTTTGGTATTTGCTGCACAACACACTTTGTGGGTGATACATAAGTACATATACAAAATATTAAATAAATATATTCCAAAGTAGTTTCTGAAGAAAACGGATATTTGAATTATGATCTTAATGATTGCTTTCATTCTAATGTGTCAGAGAATTTTTTATTTCATCATATGATTATGCCATTAGTTAAGTGATAGAGGATAGTTAACAACGCGACATTCGGCTATCATGGTAGGCATGGTATGCATAGGTATATATGTGCGATGAAAAGCGTATCCATTATTATAAACAGGTTCAAATAAGAAAAATTTACACTTCTGAATTCGTCTTCAAATGAATGTGATATCACACCATGCCATCACATCGTCCAACACCATCATATGATCGTATGATGCAATATACATACATATTTGTCATTTTTTTCTTATAACCGAAAAAACTATTTTCTTAATAATAATAATATTTTGAATCCGACATCATATAGCTCGATATTTGGCTGAACTTCTCTTACAATTTGTGGTGTGTGTCTTGATGTTGTAACACAATATCAAATGATTTTTGTGAGAAGTTAGTTTTTTTTAGATTTTTGTTCATGGATGCAGCGCGCACACAATAAATAAACATTATTTCATAATTTTTTATCTGATACCAAATAAAGTCTTTACATCAATGCATTAGAAAAACTTAATACTCGTAATTGATATTTTACGAAACTTATACTTATAGCAATATTTGACATTTATAAGACTTTAGTTACATATCGACATCATGTGATAGGATCATGTGATAAAATTTCGTAGGCTAAATATTCTTTCTTTTAGTATCGTAAGCAAATATATAAATATCTTTTAATAAATGCGACAACTCACCACATCACATGATGCCATCGTAAGAGCCCAATATATGTTTTATTTGATACCCAGAAAAGTCTATTCCAAATCAATTTACTTAATAGCACCACTTTATATTCGTAGTTGATATTTTACGAAACTTACACTTATAGCAATATATGAAATTTATAAGATTTTAGACTAAGTTACATATCTCAAACATGTGATGACATCACGTGATAGGATCATGTGATAGAATTTCATAAGCGGAAATATTATTTCTGGTAGTATTGGCAGCAAAAATAAATCTTTTCTTATTACCGACAAAATTTTGCCCAAAAATATATTTTCTCTCCTAAATACATAAATATTTTATAATAAACGCGACAACTCACCACATCACATGATACCATCCTAAGAGCCCATGATATCTTTGATAATTTTTTATTTGATACTCACAGCAATCTATTAAAAGTCAATTTGCTGCATTAGTAACTTTTAATATTGCTGGTTACTCTTGCTATATGAAATTTGCACAATTGTAGACTAAGTTACCTCAAACATGTGATTGCATCATACGATAGGATCATGTGATATAAAATTTCATTAGCTCAAATATTTATTTGCATTACCATAGAAAGATTAATGAAGGAATCGTGATCTAGGTATATCCTCTTGTCAGTCCACACTAAGTATTTCATTAGAGGGAGATGTAAATGCAGAACTGTGGTAACTGTGAGTTAAATAATTTTAAATTAAATTACGGGTGGCGGCCAAAAAGTTCTGAGCTAAGGGTACACAAAATTATAAGAAATATTAAAAAAATATGTTTCAATATATATCCACGAGCACATAATACGTTTAACAAATATTTTTTGCATTGTCCCTCAAAATTTTCAGCTCTTATTCATTCTCAAATCTTCCAGATTTCTAAAGAAATGTAACGTCCACTACAGTAATGGATTTTTCACTATTTTTTTAATTCTCATTGATAGTTTCCTTTACTGTCTCGGGAGTTTGCTTTAGCGGTTTCATTTTCCAACAACAATTAAACTTTCATAAATTGATCGGATCGGGCAACGCTAGTATCTATTATGCTCAGTTTGGTTTGCCATTTTTTTATGAATAGACTAACCTTAAATCTCGTTCAGTTATGATGCTCGTGTTTAGCGCTCAATGGGCGTGCATGTAAGAAAAAGTGCAGTATTTCTAGTGAAGAGAGTCCACTAAAAGGCCACTAGAGATCGTGACTGTTTGGGAAGTTTTATGGGCCACTGAAACCGTTAGTACTTACTTCTTTAGAAATGAGAACCCAGAACGTTGCCATCAACGACGAGCGCTATAGAGCCATGATTACACAGTATGTCGTGCCATAATTGAATGGAATATGAACTATAGATAGAATTTACTTCCCGAAATGATTTAATGTCTCTCGATTGATTGGAAGACAATGTTGGTAGTTGCAGATCTTTCTCGCGGGAAAATCGACAGAGAGTCAATATAATATCTCCACGTAAGGATATGAAAATTCTTGGGAAATAATGCAAAGTCACTTCCAAAGTCGATGTTGTGTAGCCCTAACGGTTCGCCTACTCTACACAAATTTGGGCAAAAAGTCCAATGCACACCAGTCCAGTCCGCGCATGTGATCGTGGAGAAGACAAAGCAGGCTCAAAGAGTGTTAGTTTTGAGCTGTACTACCATTGTCCCATTTTTATTTGAAAACGCCATTTCCATCAACGGTGGGTGCTACAGAGGCAATCGATCTTTTTGGCGCCAAGTTTGGTAATCATGTCATCAGCCGTTTTGTCAATGTCAGTTGGCCGCCTCGGAGCTGCGATTTGACTCTGTTAGATTTTTTGTAGGGTGTCGTGGGCTGAGTAGGCGATTGTGCAGTAAAAGCCTCTCTCGATGAACGAAAGCCACGCTCCATAAGTCTCTCATCATGTCCCTGCTATTCTATGGCGCTGAAGCATGGGCACTGTCGGCATCGGATCAGATGGCCTTTGGAGTGTTCGAGAGAAAGATTCTCTGATATTTTTTCTTTTATTTTTGAATTTTTAAAAGAAAACCAATTATATATTAAACACCCTTTCTGCTGTTTCAATGATTTTTGGTAGAGGAATCACGGTGACAAATTTTAGCTCCGAGAATACAGAACTTCTGGGAAAAAATCGTCAGCCTAAACAGGTGGTAAAAAACGATGATCAGTTAGATGAAAATGGAGATCTTTAATAAGTTCTGTATGGCATGTCTAGTAAAAGTTTAAATATTTTTCGCTTTTTGCCCAACGAAAATTCGCTACATTTGAAACAAAAACCCAAACGCGCGATTATTATTAAAAGAATCCGCCAAAGCAGAATAAAACTCACCAAATTTAATTAGATAATATAGTTGTACAATCAAAGTCAGCCAAAGTCGCTAAAATGAAACACAACAAAGCAACAAAGGCATTACACGCGTGCACATTAAGCGCCCAGAAGCAGTTTCAGTTTTTTTTCTTCTTATAAATTCGAGCTAAAGTCATTAAGGATGACAACACCAGAATGTGTTAAAATCCCCAAAATAACAAAGTGAACCCTTTTAGCGATGCTAAAAAAAAGTTGTGTATATCTACGTAGGTTTATGTATACATTCATTAGTATTTATGTGCAAGTATGTTATGTTATTTACGCTACCAACTGATATTGCTACAGCAACCCTTAATTTCGTAGCAACAATCTGAAAAAAAAAAACAGAGAAAAACTAAAAAATAATTTTTAAATAAAAAATTACGAACATAAATAATTTGGAGCAACACATTTTCAAATATATACATACATATGTACGTATATACCATGTCAGCATAAGTTGGGATAAATTACCGCTCTCTAAACCGTTCCGTTTGACGCACTTGATCTTTTTTTACTCTTTATTTTCATACCATACCTGTGTTCACAAAAATAGTAGCGAAATGTATTGACAAGTTTTGACACTTTCGTATTTTCTTATTTAATTTTCATAAAAATATATGTAGTTCGTCCCAAACCAAAAATCCTCAAATTCAAAATTTCGAACTCCTCAGAAAATTTATAAAAAAAAATCGAAAAATTTAAAAAAGAGCCAGGGACAGAAACAGCTACACCTTTTATTATTAAAATCACTCATTAACGATTACTTTCCAACTTTTATTTAATTAATCATTAAATAACAATTACCTATTAAATCAAAAATAACAGTTAGTATTGATTTTTATTTTAAAAGTCATAAATAAAAGTTATTTATTATTTTTACTTTATAAATCAAAAATTACAGGTTTTGAAGATTTTTATATATAAAAAGTAATTGCTGTTTCAGATTTATAAAATAAAAATTCAAAATAACTTTTATTATTTTTAATTTTGCATAATAATTGCAAAAAAAAAATTTTGTTAATTGGATTAACCTGGTTATAGAACATTTATTTCAAAGCGAATTTTTAATGACATTTTTCAAAAATAACTGTTATTTTCCATCTCTGAAAAAACTGCGAGCAATCTTGGCTTCCAAAAAATCTGAACTAAGCTCAAAAAATTATTGTTGATATAAATAAAAGAGTATGCATTAAATTTTACTATAATAAAGTGCAAGATTCAAGTAGCTAAAAAATTCTTGTTGATTTTTGATAATTTTTTCCACAAAAAAGTAAATTTTGTTCACGCATTATATGGAAGAAAATTCGAATTAAAAAGTTAAAAATTTTGATAGCAATAATTTCACATATACGGTCGACTTTTGAAAACAAACAATATTGCACTTCGATTATATAAATTAAGAGGTTCACTCCCCGACAACACTTGTGCTTTCTTGCCAGAAAATTTCGTGCTAGACAAAAAAAGTTACACTGAGTAAGTAGAGTTTCCTCAAGGCAGGGTTTTAGACCCAGTCTCATATTTAATTTAATTTATACAACTGATGTGCGAACAATCATAGCCGCTAAAAGACAACAAAATTTAAAAGTAATAGAAGAATGACTGACTAAAAATTTGTAGAATTAAAGTCAATGTGTCTAAGAGTAAACAGGTAAAAAAAAGGCGCTTTTCCTTCGGTTTCAATCAACGACAGAAATATTCCGCAGAAAGAATTCGTTACCTACCTGGGAATAACATTGAGTAGAGAACACATCTAGAAAACTGACATAGACAAAAGGTTTACACGTGCTAAATTAAAAATCGCAAATTTCCATGGGATTATGAACCCTAAATCCAAATTAAGTTTAGAAAACAAAGTACTACTTTTTAAAATGCCATACAACTATCTTAGACCCCAAAGTTGTATCCCATACAACTTTGGGGTCTAAATCTAACTTAGATAGAATTCACCTTACGATTAACATGGCTATGGATGTGATAGAGATAATACAAAAAAATTTACTCGTTAAGACTATTTATAAGAGCTCTTGTGAATCGACTAGTCGACTAACTGGTTAATCGATTAGCGAAAGTTGTTTAAAAAAATAATCGACTTCACTTAATCGAATAACCGTTTCCTTTCAACTTTTTCGACTAAGCGACCATGAGTAACTAATCGACTAACCGTTCATTTTCGATTATTTGGACTAGTTGTCTTCTTTCAATCAATATTAGTTTATTTTAGATGTTTGAATGTTTGTGCTAATTGACGAAACGCGTTTTCCACTATAATGAAGATTTTATGATTTTATTGTGAGTAACTATCACTATTTGTATAATTTCGGTTAATCGATTTTTGGACTACTCGATG
Organism: Anomoia purmunda; assembly: GCA_951828415.1. Lineage (NCBI taxonomy): Eukaryota > Metazoa > Arthropoda > Insecta > Diptera > Tephritidae > Anomoia > Anomoia purmunda. The sequence goes on from OX639996.1 coordinate 98,183,212, forward strand.
GTGAGCGATTATTTAGTCGAAAGTAAACGGTTAGTCGAATACTTGCTATTCGGTTATCAACCATCACAAAAGCTGCAAATCGACTAGTCGAATAGCTCAATAGTCGATTTTAAAGTTCTACTATTTAACCATCCGAATAAGCTTTCTGAAAAGAAAGACCCTAGTCGATTAAAAAGAAAGAGTATAAGACTAAATTGTGATTAAAGGCTTTGTCCTACTTATTTATATTACATGGAAGTGATTTGCTTATACTTTGTAACATATGTATTTCATATTAATATCCTTCAAGATACTGACTATAAATTATAGCATGGTATCCCTTATGTTAACTACTTTTGATATCCGTACAAATAAATTTACTGCTAAATAAACTGCATTACTTCGCTCATCTTAGCTTTAATAATTTAAAAATAGTTAGTTTGTCTTAAGAAAGTTGGAATAAATCATTTAAAAAAAAAAAATTTTTCAATCTGCCAAATTTTAAGGAAAGTTTATAATTTTATATAGAAATAGCTTTATTTCAAAATACTACAATACATTCAGCTACTATTTTTGTGAACCCAACTGTACATATGTATGTACATACACGCATGCTCCATAAATACGTAACCTGTTATTTTGATTTTTCGCTTTTAGTGCTCTTTCGCATTTTTGTATACATATGTATGTAATTTTATTGTTTTGGTTACGTGTTTTTTTCTTCACTACCATTTTTTGTTTTTTTTTTTTGGTTTTGGGTTTGTATTTTATTTTTATGTCATTTACGTGCCTGCCGGCAATTTCTCTCCTGCTATGCCACTGCAAGGCTTCTTTGAAGCGAATCCTTTTACTTGCCTGCTTTGTGCGCTAATAAATTTTATGGAATTTCAAAACAGGTTTGACATTCTCAAAACATACATATATGTAATAAGGCAAAAAAGTGAATTTCAATGAAAAAAGAATGTAAATGTTTTCAACTCTTGTGTGTGTGTGTGAAAAAATTGCAATGATGCTTAATGGGTTAGCCTGATTTGCAGGCAACTTGATATGATGAGCTAAATACACAGTAAAAAATTAGAGGAGTGAGTTTTATTGGTAAAAATCTCATTTGGGCTAATCTAGAAATCGAAAGTTGCCATTCAACAAAAATTATGGAAAAAAATGGCAGAAGGAGGAACGGTGGTTCTTCAAGTTGTAGATATAAAATACTTATTCACCTTTTTATAAAGCAGAACATTTCCTTGGTCATCGAAGTTGTAACTCTTCAAGTTTTTGAGCTTGGTGTTACAAATATCCATTGGGACCCTTTAACGTTTAAGCGCAAATAAAAAAGAAGCAGGCTGTGTCAGAGACACGGCCATTAAGTTTAACGTAGAATACGCCATCCGATAAGACAGAAAACATATGTAACAATAAATGATAAATAATACGAGCAAATGAATTTCTTTATTTGATAGTTACTTTGGATGATATACATAAGCTTATCATAGGAAAAATAGGATGAAAATGTTTTTAAATTATCAATTAAATTTCTCGCAAAAACGAAGTCAATGGCTGTTATCAATAGTAAAGATAAATGATAAATAACATACGCGAATCAATTTTATTATTTTTTTTGCAGTGCTTGGCAGCATTTTCTCTTCTTTTACTCTACTTTAACTTGCCCGCCTAAAATTATGCAATACAAAGAAAGGGCTGCACGAGTACATTTAAATCGCCCAACAGCAAACACTCAACCAAACACCACACACATATTTGTGTGCATGTGTTTATACAATTTTCATTTGAGAAATTTAAATATTAGGAAGATATCAACCAACATGAAATGTATGTCAAACGAAAGCTAACATCTTCATTTGACTACAAAAAAAAAAAAAAAAAAATTAATCGAGCCGTTTCCTTATAATTAAAGAAATAGAGATTACAACAATAAAAACCTAACATTGGTGCCCATACCGTAAGGTAAGACGTATTCTACGCCAAAAAAAACTCAGACGTGATTGACTTTTATTATAGACACTTCTCTGCGTTTTGTGTCAAATGGTCATATATTACGTATTAGATGAACCCGGGAACTCATACCCATACCCATTAAAAACAACTGCAAAAGGAACTCTTTGGAAAAATAGACCAAAAATTAGTATAAAAACACTTTGACACATGAAGTCCTTTTTCAGTGAAATAGATGGGAATAACTCGAAAACTAGATCCAAACTAGAAAAACGGTTGTGATCACTAAAACCAAAGCGTACTCGAAGTATGTTTGCGATTGTGTACATTTTTAATATATGTACCTTTTTAAATTTTAATATCATATCTTTTTTTTTAATTTACTATTATGAAAAAAGCCTCTAGAGGCAGTAAAAATCAAGAAACAGTTGAGTGAAATGCTAATATTTAAAAATGCATCGTCTAGTTTGATTAGGGAAGAACACATTTTTCGATTATTATCGACAGATTTTAGAGCCGACACTGATTTGTTCGTGATTTGGTTCTTACCTCATTTCATGTCAATTTATTGCCATATTTAACAAATCGAAATTACTTCATTTCATCGCAATTTGATCAAGAATTATAATATATACACAAGTTCCATATGACCAGGGAACTTTTGATGCACAAAAAGGATATTTCATAGAAAAAAATCGCGAAACATAAGATAGTTTAAAAAAGAAAATTTGCCATATACGATGGTTCCTACTTGATGTGAAATCTGGTATTGTCATCGTAAAGTTTGACATTTTTCTGCGCACGTTTTGTCATTCGAGTAATATTTGTTTTGATTACAGGTAGGTACTTGAAATATGCATCTTGGTCAAAAAAATTGCATTAATTCGTCTACGACTTTCGACGTGAACTAAACCAAAGTCAGTGTCCCGATAAACGACATCTCGAGTCACTGTGTTCCATTGAGTCTTCATTAGTGATCGCACTTCGCTACAGAACGAATTTTTTGAAGGTTGTCTCAGAATGGCTGTTGTGCCACACAACAACGATGCTCTGCGTGAATTGATTTTACAAGATTGTCAGATATGGTGAGATCGAGGGATCCTAGGGCATTAGTTTCACTCGTATACATACAATGTAGCGTGAATATTTGGACGTTAAAAAGATTTATTCGCGATAGATGCCGCGTTATTTGACAATCGCTGAAAAGAGCGCGTATCGATGTTGTAAATAAATGTTCAAGAAATTTAAGAGCACCGCAACAGGGAAATTCTAAATAATCGAGTCAGGCGACGAATAATGAATCTGTGCATGTGAACCCGATACTAAACAGCAATCGGCAGTCTGGGCCTTTGACTACAGAAGAGGTTCGTGCACAAAGTACTTCGAAGCAAATGGTCGCCTGTTTTTCGAAATAACTCGATATGCCGCCATTATTCTACTTGAGCAGCGTAGATGGAGCAATAGTAAATGGTAAACTAGCATTTATTTGCAATAAGTATGCGGGAAAATAAAGCAAACCAATCGCAGAATACGGCACAATCTAAACTATGATAATTCAAGCTTTCGCACATCAAATCAAACTTAAACGTTTTTGAGCATTGAAAACTTCGAATTGATAGACCATCCACCGTAGTCTTCATTTGGCACCCAATCATTTCCTCTTGCTTCCGCAGATAAAAAAATGCGAGTTCAATATTTTTGGAGGTCTCAAGAAGCGTTTAAATCACATGTTTTGGAGATACCTCACGCAAGTAGTGGCTCCCATGGAAGCTGCAACCTACAGTTGGGATGAGGGATATTCTTGTCAAACCGCAGTTTAATTCTGATCAAAGATTTGCGATAAAAATTCTAGGTCAGTGAAATACATTCCCCGTCCCTACTTCAATTCGATGGCCGCTATTATAACTGGCCACATAATCCGTACAGATTTTGAAATAATGCTTCCATGAGGAAGAACACTATTATAAAATACAATAAAGGGAGTTGGAAAAATGGTTCGGGTCAAGACTTATTGAACAGGTAGTTTCAGTGGGCCAAATACAACAATCGCTTGTAGTTGGTTCTTTCATAAAGAGGCAATAAAAAATAAGGGGCAATAAAAATAAAAACAACCAATCAAATCGCACTAAAAAATAATTACATACCTACTTTCAAAGTAAATAAAGACAGTTCAGTGGGTCCTTATAATGAAAAAAATCTAATTAGGTTTTCTGCTACTACTACCAGTTCAGTGTGCCTGCCTATTAAGCCGAAAATTAACGAACTGCTTTGAGCTCCAAGGATTCATAACTCTGAATTCAAAAAAAACAACAAGTTTTAAAATATGTTATATTTTCTCTAAATAAAATATACTCTAACTTTTCTCCTCAGTGTACGCCTTTCAGTCAGTGCATCGTTTAAAATTCATGCAAAATCCAAATTAACCCAAAAAAAAAATTAACTATAAATGAAAATAAAATGAAAAGTAAACAACGGCAACAAAAACACAACCCCAAGAAGAAACACTTGTGAGCGAAGCCAGGCAAACGGCAACATATGGTAGCGATATCAATTTACACAACAACAAGGATAACGATATCAACGCATCAGCACATCAGCAGCCCCAACAGCAGATCACTTAAAATAAATGAATAACAACTAAGGAGCAGAACAAGCAAGCTGAGCATAGCAAGGATCGCGCATAGCTGTACCGCAGCAGCAGCAGCGCAACAGCAAAGGATCAAATTAAGAAGGACCACAACAAAAGGCACCAGCTATTTGATTTAATAGCAGCAAGAAAACATTCCCACGCTACGAACGAAGAAGGGAATGAACGTGAGCTGACTTCGAATTGATCAGCAGAAGAGTTGGCAAAACTGACTCATCACCATCACCAGCCCGATCAGCAGCACTAGCAGCATCTTCCCACCAGCAGGATAATAATAGCGAGGAGTCACGTAAACTACGTTGGCGTTGGAGAGCAAGTAGGACACGTTTTCAACGGCCGAGGATGCGTAAACAAAAGCAAAAAAAAAACAAAAATTGTGCAAAATAAGAAAACCTTTACATTTTCTTTTATTTGTATAACTTTTTTTTGTATTATTTCTTAACAAACCATGCAAAGAGTTTCTCACGCTCTTCCGTACTTCGGGTTCCCATCACACACGTACAGTGTAATTTCGCAAAGGACCTGCCTGCAGGTACCTTTCAAAACACTAACGATCCTTAATTTTTCTTATTTGCTGTTTGCTGATCCTTGCGAGAGCCTACACGTGCACGTGCAACGCTCAATACACAGCAAAGAGACGTACAGCTCGGCGTATTTATTGTATCCCGTTTGAAAGTATCCCATTGCAACACCACAAGGTTGTGTGATGCTTGGGAATTTTTCTTGGCGCGCACCTGCCGCTCGTACGGCAATGCTGATTGGCTGAGATGCTGTGCACAAGCAAACGCTCTCATTTCTTACACCTCAATGCAGCAGAAGAAACTATAAGAAGCTGTGTTGGAGCGGCGAGAGATAACATTCTCGTTTGAGCAACGCAAGTGGCAACAACTGCAGGGAAGAACGCCTAAGAAATCGAAAGCAACCAAATTAAATAATTTTATTTATTCGAATTTCGATTAAATTATTACCTACAACAACTCATCAACTTTAAGTCAAAATGTCAGCAGCTATCGTCAAGAAGTCAACGCAACAAGATTGCAACAATAATAGCAGCTACTTATCGACTGCCAATCAGTCAGTACGGAAACGCGATCATCACTCTCTCCATCAACAACACACTTCACTGCTCCAACAATGGTCCAATGTACAGCAGAAATCAAAAGTTTCACCCTCTCGCCGCCTCAAGAATCTACTAAAGCCACTGTTGGGACGCGTCTTCAAATCGCACACGAAACGCCAACAAAATCGCAACTCCTACATTGCCGCCTCGCCGAATGGTGGCGATCGTGACGCAGATTTTGAATGGCTCGCGAATGAAATGGACAATCGCGCCAACGAAGATCTCGAACAGCGACTAGTGGAGGAGTTGACAATGTGTGAGGATGGTGCGGCTATAGTGGTGTACAATGAGGATGGTACACATCGCTTGCAAACGGTGGAGAAGGATGAATTCTATGTGCCGGTGCATTTTGCGCGCACCAATGCTGGCACTTTTTTCTGGACCTCGCTGCAACGCCAGACCATCGAACCGTATAATATACAATGGAATTTTATGGATCGCTGGGCGCAGGCGTAGATGTAATGGTGATGGTTAGGCGCTGAAATTTTAGGGAAACTTTTTTGTGTTAGGCGAAAAAAGAGAATTTTCAACAGCACGCGAGGCCGACTGCAAGAGACGCATACGCGCAAGGTTTGGACTCTGCGACCTTGAGAAATGTACGCGACAGCGGGATGGCGGCGAAAATGCAAATTGAAATGAATAAAAAACTATTGGCGCCAGTTTGGTGGGCTTGGAGTAGGCAAAAATAAGAAATAAATATGATTTTCAAAGGGCCTATATACCAGAACTAGAAACTAGAAGAAATGCAGCTATTTTTCGCAAGAAAAACAGTTGACTATTTCAAAGTTGTCTTTTTTCTGTTACATAAAAAAAACATTTTTGTTTAATTTTTAATTAAAAAATTAATTTTAAAATTGTTATGAAAAATGTAAGCAAAAAATAATATTTTTTGGTTTGAAAAAATAGTATTTAAAAAAGTTGCATTTAAGAGCTCCTGACTGTACAAAAACAAAACTGTACAACTAGCTTTGAGTACGAAAACAATTGTATATATTTTTACGACAAAGATAAACAAATCATGAAAAACTCAAAAACAAAAAACCAAAAATTGCAAATAAAAATCTTTTTAAGCAATAGAACTCACTTTGTTTTTATTTAACAATAACATGGAATTAAGAAATACCAGAAGTTGTGCCTTCTATTAATAATATTTAATATTTTATATTTCTACTATAACAAACTTAACATTTTTATTAAAATATATTTAATTTATTAAAACAACTTATTTAACCTTTTTTTTGTTTAAAAAATGGTACAAAAAATCTTTAAAAAAATACCGCACTTGAAGTTTGCATATTTTTTGGCAAAACAACACCTAGAAATAAAAATCAATATTTTCAATAATAAAATACAAAACCCTTGAACAAATTTTTTGTTATACACTTAGAAAATATATAAAAAATAAAAAAATAGTTATAACAACACATATTCATTTTTCCTTATTGATTTTTCGCCAGAATAAAAAAAAAAAACAAAATGAAAAACTAAAAAAATATATGAAATGTAATATTTTAAAATTAAAAACTATTTCAAAACTTTATTTGTTACTTAGTAATTTTTTGGTAAAACTAATCTTCAAACCTTCCCCTAATTTTAATAAAATTTTTAATTGACAATTTTTAGAAAATTTTTGGTTATGCAGTTCAATTTTAAACATAAAAACAAGTTTAAATTGATTTCTGATATTTTTTTTTTTGCTGACGGTGTTGATCATTTTTCACCCATTTAAAAAAAAAGCGTCTTGAATTTTATTATACTAAAATTGAATTCATGCCTAAAAATTTAATAAAATTTCTGATTAAAAATTTGCAATTTTTATGGAAACTTTTTGAATTTTATAAAAATTTGCCCAAAATTTACAGCTTGAATTTACAATTTTAAAAATTAACATTTGCTGTATTTTTATTGAGCTAAATTCAACCAAAATAGAATTATTAAATTTTAGAAACCCCAAAACATATATGAAAAGTTGTTTTTCCAATAATCAAATTTATGAAAGTTTCATTAAAAAAATGCATTTACAAAAATTCTAAATTAAAAATTTATTTCGAAGAACTTCCCCTAAGTTCTTTATTATTTGACTACATTTTTTTAGGTAAACTGAAGTTTTTTTAATTTTTTTTTTTTATAAATTGTATGTTTAATAAAAAAAGAAGTACGAAATTTAAACCCATTTTTCGCTTCAACTAAGATGTTTTTTTTTATAGAAAATATACAAATGAGTGAGGAACTCAATTTGAAAGTAAATTGAATTGAAGCCTCAAATTAGTTTTATTTTTATTTATGTGATTCTCTTTGTTTTTCAGCGGATATTTAAAACAACTAAAAATTAGAGTTCTATAAAAATCAAAGAATAATTTTTATGACCTCAAGGTCATTGTTAATAAGGAAAATTATAGAAAAAACCACACCACCACATCTTCTCATGTGGACTTCTTCTTGAACTCATAAAAATGATTGTTTGATAAAAATAAATAGGCCGAAAAATTAATATATGTATGTTTAAGAAAAATTTTAAGGATTTATTTAACATCATTTAATAATTATAATAAAAACTAAAGCTTAAATAAATGTAACTGAACGAGAAGAGTTGGGTTATCTTTGTATGTAGTCTAGAAAAGAAATCATTTGAGGAGATGTTGTAGCTATTGCTATTTTTCGATCAAAAAAATCCCGATTGAAAACAGAAAAAATTTTAGTTATTAAGCCATGATGATAACAAATAGCAAATTGTTGAATGTATTTCATTTTAACTTCATATTATGACTTAATTGAAAATCCAAAAAAAAAATTCGCATACCCATTACTTAGCGATTTCAAAATTTCTCCATTACATTCTCGCTTGAACTCTTCATATTTTATGGCCAGCTCGAATGGCTTTTGTTATGGAAAACTTTAGTTTTATGACTCCATTGGCAAAAGCGATTGTTGCTTTATTAATAAACTCATATGGGCGAATCTTGCGGCATGTGCCCGCAGGCATGCTGATACAACTGTGCATCAGTGTATGTGTATGTGTATAAATGTATGTACTTACTACAAGTACAAGGCAAGCAAAAATATTTATCTACATATGTACTATGTATGTATATGTGACTCAAAGTTGCTGGCAGAGCTGCACGTGTGATATCAAATTTCATTAAAGCGGCATACAAGCAACTGCAGCGAAAAAAGCGATAAAATATTGTAGCAAAAATTAATTTGCTAAAATTTTTTCGAAGTATTGAGTATGTATGTACATATATACGAGGAGGCTAATAAAATTTATAATTTGTTGATTTCTTTCAAAAAGCTATAAAATCTCAAAAAGATGAAATTCTGAAAGTATTCATCCCAGCGGTCAACTAAGCCATAAGCATTAGAGTCTTCTAGTTTTGAACCTTTTATAGCTATGCCGCTTTAAGAGCTTTTGTAGCTTCAATTAAAGTACTAGGTGGCGGAAACTTCCAAAGATCCAGTAAAATGACTATTTAAGAGAACTCCTTACGACCAACCCATTTGAAATAATCGATAGTAGAATCTTCAGAAAATTCGTTGAACTAAAACCACAATAAAACAAATAAAGAACATTTATGTACCTTCGACCTTGTCTCATACAAAATGAAATACTCGTACACTAAAATAATGTAAAGTAACTACGATAAAATAAAATTAAAAGATTAAGATATTTTTCTAGCAATGATAGTTGATTCAATCGCATCCCAACGAATGCCATAAATGTTAAAGTCTCCAACCAGAAACTATTCTGGATGATTTGCTCAGTAAAGCTGATATGATTTGATAAGTGAATGGCCTACACAATTTCTCCGTTTTTACTGTCTAAATATAGAAGTTTTAAAGCAAAATCTTATATCTGAGCAATCAGTTGTATGGGAGCCATAAGTTATAGAAACTCGATCCTGATGATTTCCATTGTATACTTTGTTTTAATTATACGATGAGTGTCAAATGTCATGTCCTTAGCTGGAAGCAAAAAAAGTTATATTAGTCCGATCTGTATGATTTTCGTGGTCCAATTTCAATTAGTTATAAGGGAGAGGAGTGTCAAATTTCAAATTATTATTTTCTGCTCGATGACTTTTATTATGTACTTTCAATGATAAATTAAAGGAGTGTCAAATTTCATGCTCTTAGCAAGTTTGGTGTAGGAGTTATAATGGAAAACCTCAAATCTGAATGATCAGTTGTATAGTAGCTATACAATGTCTGATCTGGTCGGTTCCGGCAAATGATTGATACATTATAGAAGTACATCTGGCAAGTTTCATTTAGATATCTCAAAAACTGAGGGACTAGTTTGCTTTCAAACATACAGACATGCAGACAGACAGACAGACGGGCATGGCTAAATCGAATCAGCTCGTGGTCCTGATCATTTTAGTATACTTGGGTATGGGTCCATGTATTCTTATGCTTACAAACATCGAACCAAATTTATAATACAATTTCATCTTCATGAAAGGTATAATAAAAAGAGATGGAGCGAATCCGCTAAGACTTCCAATAGTTCAATGCTCTGCCTTATCATAATATTAAAGTTCGGTGTAGAACGAAATTTATGTTTATTGACTCTTGGGCAGTTCCCGAAAACTTGTTTATGGTTTAAATAAAGTACAGAACTCTTACCTGATGGAGTCACTCCGACGTTTTCGATGTAAAAATCGAACAGGGGTTGTAGTGTTTGTTCAAAAATAGGTCCGGATACGACCGGCACCTGACATGATGAAAGTAGATCCCTATATTATTGCCTCCTAAATTAAAAATGTTCCAGAATTTGGTTGCCTATGCACTAGGCTTGAGAACCACCACAATAAAAGGTTCTAACAAGCCTCTGATGCGACCGCCTATTTTGATGAAAATTAGCTCGTTAAAAATCACAATATAGAGAAATAAAAGCGACGCCAAAAGCAATTTCGTTACTTCGTACTTGCCTAGTTGGACAGATTGGTGAAATTAGGACAAGGACATAAAAAAACCTTTTCAACATATCGCCTTAATTTTCTTCTCATTATTTGTTTTATTTCTTATTATGGCGTTGTGAAGACGCAATACTGTATTCTATCATTTCCTGAGATCAGTTTGGTCGCCAAATAAATCAATAAGTAATGATGTTACGGTTACCACTTTACTACAAGAAGTCATAGCTTACAGGGCGAATCCGTGCGTTTAAATTTTTTATGACTCTAATACTCGATAAGGGCGCTACTCAAGTCATGTCAGGGCATTTATATTTGAGAAGCCACATTATTGTTGCAGCTATAATTTTGAAAAGTAGAGGAAAATAAATTCAACAAAGAATCTCTCTTGCTAATATATGTATGTTACTTTAGGCTGAATAGGCAATTGAGCAGTAAAGCCCACACTCAACGGACGAGCATTAAGAACATCGGATGAGGCAGCCTTTGGAGACTTTGCGAAAGATGTATGGGTATTTAAAACTGTGCAACGCAGACTATAAAGCGCACAGTCTTGTCAATTAAAATACAACGGTTAGGTCATGGGCAAGAATGATAGAAAACAAGATTGCGTCTTCCGCACTGAGAGCAACTGAGAAGAAACTAAGAAGAAGCGGGGATACGACAGAACGTTGGAAAGTTTTGTTAGCATTGCTTGCGTAAGGTAAAAGCAAATTGCTTTTATTTCGTCATCGAGTTGTTGGATGCTGTCAAATCGACAAAGAGAGGACTAGCGGTCTGCGGAAGGCGCGATCTTGTATTCTATCATTCGGTCATGGGGTGCGAACGGAGGGAATTGCTCAAACCCTAAAACATTTTATCGCGATAGCCGCTGGATGGTTGAAGTGGAAAAGAACTCAGCTTCATTCGATGTTCCTGATTGGTGCCAATAAGCAGAAGGGTCGAACGGCTATGCGTGCTATGTTGAACTCGGACGAAGTTTATTAGACGTATAAATTCCCAATTAAATAAGTTAAGGCGAAATAGTGGAAAGGTCTGTAAATATTTTAATCAATGAACTCGAATTAGATCTATGGGCAACATTTTCCAAAAAACAGTGAGCGTAAGTTGAAATCATATAATTCTGAAATTAAACGTTGACAAATTTTGGTGAGCTGTAAAAGCGTGACAAAAATCCATTTTTCACCAACCTGCGGTGTAGATAACGACCGGAAAAACCATATAATCTTGTTCTGCGGAGATTTTTAGGCAGAAAACAGATAATCTAAACGATATCTCAATATCAACAATTTCTAAATAACTAGCGATACAATTTTGTAAATTGAAGTTAGAAGAAGTAGATATGTATGGGTATATGTAAATATGTATGTTTGCATATTATGGTAGTCCAAAAAAAAGCTATAGTCGGAATTTAATGCTCTCCCTGCTTTGATCATTCTATATCGAAAAAAGCAAAAAATATTTAAAAGCTACTTAAAGTTTCTCATGTACATACATAATAAATACATATATGGAAAAGATATTCATAGAAATGATAAAGAAATCAAATCAATGAAAATCAACTTTTTTAATCGGCCAATTTTTAATGTTAATAGTTTTTTTTAGTATTTTTTTCATTTGATTTAAAAAAAAAAGCAGAGTCATTGTTTTTCCACTATGGAACAATTCCAACTTTGTTTTGATCCCATTCATTTACGGACATACCTTCTACAGAAATCAGGCAAACATCGGTTTGTATATAAAACTAATTAAAACAACTGTTTAAACAAGAAATGAGTCTAAATATTCAGCTAAACAAATCAATTAAGTGGGTATGTACGTATATTAGGGAGCATCACTCCCCATACCAAAAAAATTAAATCGGTATTGGTTTTTCATCGGAATTACACAGGTCAATATATTTTAAGACATCAAAAAAAATATTTCGGAAAAAACTAAGAACATATTTGAAAAAAAACCTCCAAAAATTAATAAATAGTTGTATAAAATGAGATTTTTTCAAAAACACCACATAAAATGATAAAATAGTTTAAGTTTAAAAGGTCTGCAAACAAATATTTAAAAAACAAATTTTCAAGTTATTAGTTGTGGTTTTTTGCCTTTTTTGGAATGTTAGTTTTAAAAAAAAACTTAACTTACTCAGCCAAAACTTCACCTATCACCTTTTTTTTATTCACGTCCCAATTTTTCGCCCAAATCTTGCTATCATTCCGTTGAAAAGACTTTTAAATATTTTATCCAGACCTATTAAGCTCAAACTGTTTTATTTTGTCGGGAGGTTTTTTTTTGAAAAACCTTTTTTAGAGGTATTTTCCAAACGGGCCAGCTCCCGTAAATCCTAATATTTTTCCGAAAAATATTGTGGAAAATCTTAAAACATAACACATTTGGTAATTTCGGCTACTTTTTTTGGTGAGGCACCCTAATGTAAATATGTACATATGTAGTATAGCATCCAAATAATAGAAAACTAGTAGAAACAGTTTTCTTAAAAATCATTTGCCTTTCGGAGGCAGCGTAACCTACTGTTGGTATTTTGTTATCGAATCAGCAAAAATTCGCATGTTTTATTTAGAAAAATAAAAGCATATTTTGACTTATTTTAATGTAAGTACATTTTTTTTCAATTTATTGAGTTTGATTACCAAAAACAAAATTACATACAATAACTTCTTATAAAACTAACAAATTTATGCATAACAAATGGAAGACTTTCGAAGATTTTGTCGTTATACATAGAATTTGTTTTGAACAATGTTTATAGCTTAAATCGAACGCAAACTTATAAATGAAAAATTTAAATCATAGAGTTTGTAGTTATTTAGTAATTCTTAAACTAATTAAAGCTTCGATAAACACACAACCGTACAAAACGGCGCAAACACACACATGTATACTTAAAAAATAAGATATCCAAAAAATAAAAATATGCACTCTCTACCGTACAACTAAATTAAATCTAAAAACGATATTGCACTGATCCACAGGATATAAGGCAGCTCCTTTCCAAATGCGCGTAACGCTGGAATGCTCCAAACGACGCTGAACGACGTCACACATCCTTTAAAAATATCGATGTACTGCAAAGGAAGATCAGCGGCTATCCACGCTTCCAACGGTTTCACGGCGAGTAACTCACTTTACCCAAATTCAGCGCGTCGTAGAACATTTTTTACACCATTTTATGCTACATTTTTTCGCCAACAACTGCCTAATCCTTTTATCTGCCTGCTATTCCTAAACACTCGAGGAGTGATTAAAGCTTGTACGCCGACGCTCCAAGAGCTTTAAAGCTTTGCACCGGTGAGTACGAAACCCGCAAGAGTCTCTAGCTCTGGCAAGCAAACGCCCGATGTTATTGGAGTCCTTGCGATAGCCGAGGACATGCCTACATTTTCTCTTGTAGAATCACCACCACTCGCCAGTTTTACACACTACATGTAAAATGTACGCTTGTATGTACTGCGTATGCACTTCAATTCTAGCGCCCACTCCATGGAGCACGCTGGTCAGCGTTCGCGGCACGTCTGGGGCCACACCAACTCGCGTTGTTCATTTCGTACTGATCGCGTCGGGTGCGTGGCAGCGAAATTTAAATGGTTTCGAAATGCGATAAAACGCGCGGACGAACCGCGCTCCATGTGAGTAAATAATAAAAATGTATGGATGAATACTATATAAATGATAAATACGAGTGTACACATTGAAATGCCTGTGTCTGTATCTATGTTTGTAGATTTATATATATTTATATGTATGTACATATGTATGTATTTGTCTATGTGTGGTGTGCACATAACTCAACCATACAGAATATATTTTGGAAAAGCAATCAAAGCCCTCCAGCAAAACACCAACACCGCCGACAACTTCCAACGGGCAACGATCATTAAAAACATTCAACAACCACAAAAGCAACAAACAAAAACCAAAAGCGATAACGTATGCAATCCCGCGAACGCGCGAGAATCACATCACAAACAAATAAAAATTTTGTAGAAAGCAATAGAACTGAGGACTAGCTGACTGAGTGAGACTGCCTTGTCGTTTAAAACTGGCTGCCTGGCTAGCATGGACATTATGTATGTAGATATGCAGTATGTAGAGATAATTCTGCGACGTCAAAAAGAAACAAAAAAAAATTCAAAAAAGAACATAAAAAACATACAAAAAATACAAAAACAGCACCATGTCAAAAATGATGACGATGCTGTACGAAAATACAAACAAACAAACTCGTACGCTCAGATAAAACTTGGCTTCCAACTGTGGACCCTTTCATGTGCTTCGTTCGTGGGCCGCCGCGTCTTACACACACCCCTGTACTTATATAACTCGCTATGTACAATTAGGCACACAAACGGTAGATAAATAAGAAAGGGGGTAGAGTGGATGTACTTCGAATGGAGAAGTCTACGGCATGTGTCTAAAACTGCATGGGGGGCTTATATTTACATATGTATGCACATACATACATACATATGTATATCGCTTTTAAATTTTTATTTACAGTCGTTCACGAGTAGAACTCCAACCCAGACCCAGTCTCCATACCACTTGAGCACCATTCAGCGCTTATATGTACATATGTATGTACATATGTGAAGGGTGGCTCATAAAGTGATTTTATTTTTTGGCCGAAATGAGGCACCTACCACGCCTGATGGACGCAAGTCTGTGTAAATAGTTTGTGTGAGTGGCTAGACAACACTAACAGTCCTCACCATCGTATGGCGAAGTTTCCGTCGTTGTAATGTGGCTGCCGTAATCGAGAGTTTGTGGCTCTGTCTGGGAGCATCAATTCATTCGCCATCAATCTGAAATACTCAACATTTCACACACCAGCCATTATTTTGTTCGAAGGTCCAATTGACTCAACAATTGAAGACACTTCATTATCACTTGTCAGTTTGTGGCTTAGAGCAGCTGGAAATGGACAACGATTTTACTCTTCTTCGCCTTTTCTGGCGAAGTGCTTTTTTAATAAGCAAAACTGGAGCACATGGGTATTGAAACCCCGTACATTCGTCGAGAAGCCAGTTCATTTTCAGAGAGTGACAGTTTGGTGCCGATTTTGAAGCGGTGGTATCATTGGGCCATTTCTCATGGAATATACCGTTGGAAGCGCCATTAAGTCAACATTGAGCGAAACAGCGCCATAGTACGGAATTTTTTTATGGCCGGAAATTGAAGACTTTAACTTGGACGATCTTTGGTGTTAGCAGCATGGCGTGCAATATCACACCGCCAATGCTACAATCGATCTTTTGCGCGCCAAATCGGCGAATCAGTTGGCCACCTCGTACCAGTTATCCTTTTATTGTGGAGTGTCGTGACAGGCCGATGTGATGCGAACAATCCATTAACAATACAGGCTCTTAAGGCAAAAATCTTGGAAAATTGGGTACTTAGGAAGCGCTAATGCGAATGACACATGAATGAACTCTGGCTCGATAAATAATAGGAATTTTTGATCTTTCGAATAAACTTATAGTATGCCGTAAAAAAAATCCCGAATTCTCAAGTAATAGAAAACCAATCTTTGATTACAAAGAAGTGGTAAAGAGTCATGGATTTTTGTATTTTGTATATTCATTTATTAAATAACTTTCTATAATTCTTATTTTACATTTTAGTAAAGTAAAAATAAGTTTTTTGGTGAAAAGTCGAAATTTAACGATTTCAACTCAATCTTCTTTCCTCCACATCGTTTGCTTACTTAGACTTACTTGACTTAGACTTGTCTTTCATTATTTGGGGGAAAATAATGTTTGCTAATTTTTTTTAATTTTTAAAAAGATACCACTATGTATATGGTCACCCTGTTTATGCACGCATACATATGTATATTCTGTGATACTTAAACAACTTCAACTGAATTCGGTAAAAGTGAACTCTCAAGCTATTCAGCTCTATATACTATTACTATTAAGCTGAGGGGAACATTAAATAAAATATATATACATAAGTCTACTTATGTATGTATGTGTGGATATGTATGTGTAATGTAAGACAATATCCGTTAAATGTTTGCACACAATTCGATAGAAATAATTGCAATTCAGCTAAATGAAAACTTATTAAATTATAAAAAGGTTATATTTATTTTTATTAAGAACCTTTCTTGTAAGCACTCATAAAAAGTTAGGATAACAAACCTATTCTGCACTTGTACAAGACTTTCCTTGCCGGTAACAATACTTTCGGGCAAATTTTACAGTTGGTCAACGTGGAGTTTCTGCTAAATATACATAGGTCAATGATAATGAGTATTGGAAGTAGTGGTAAGATGATTACTCCAGATTGTTATTGCAGATGTGAAATGGGAGCGGATATCATCGAATGGTCAACTCATGGTAAAGAAAGAAAACTTTAAGGAGAAAAAAGCGAGAAAAGGAAGGGCCAATTGTGTTGTTGTAAGTGCGATGGCATTGGTCATTTCACATCAAAATGTGGATCAAGTAAAAAGAACAAAGATCAAAAGCCGCTGAACAAATTTTTCCGCATTTCGCACAAAGTATTCGAGCAATGAGTAATACATATGTATGTACTATCTCGATAGTGGAGCTACGGATCGCATGACTGCACACGCTAACTATTTTCAAAAGCTGAATAAGTTTAGCGATATAGATATATTTCATGCCATACAAATCGGCCGAGGTTTGGGGTCCTGACTATCGTAACCGGCGATTAATATTCTACATCTTTTCGGAGATGCTATAAAAGAACAACTTCCAGAAAAACTGTTGGGACGATGATCCACATATCAAATGTTTCCAAGGGTGCCATTAAGGAATTTGGTTTCACTGAACTCGACCATCTCCCCATATAGTCCCGATTGATGGTTATGTGAAGTCTGCTGTTAGAGAGATTTTGAACTTTTGGTGACGCTATTTTAATGCCGTCATCAGCGATTTGGAGAAGTGCTCCCTCTACAATTTAAGCGTGCTTAGGACATAAATCGCCAGGTCACCGTTCTTAATCTTGCAGGAATTTTCCCCCAGTCTTAAAACTTCCCGCAAGTCTCCGCACCTTCTGATAAAATTTTCGGACTCTTCACGTATTTCGGCTGCTCTTTTCTTTCTTCGAATAATACGTCTCTCTTCGTTTCTCAACTCCCGCTTGCGCTCCCAGACAGCTCGCATTGCGCACGATCGTAGCGTGGACCTGAAGGCAACTTCTTTATTTTCTACGGAGGCGCGACATTCCTGATCGTACTAGTTGTTCTCTCGGGCTCGCTAGCATCCAAGAACTTCCTCAGCGACGGTACGTAGAATTCCGGTTTGCTTAGAAGTAGTCTTAGTGAGCAGGTGTTTCCACACCGTCGAGTGGTAAAGTTTGTAGCTAAGGAACTACCTTCCTTTTTTTGTTGTAATTTGTTGAGTTTTCGTTGTTGCTTAAGAAATAATTGATATTTTTTTAGTTCTATATTTTGCTCAGGAAATGAAACTTAATTTGTGTGAAACAATAAATAACGAGTATTTTCTGAACAAAATGTAAAACTCAAAAAGTAATGATTAGACTTTATTTTTTTTTTAAATAAGCCGTTGCATTTCTATTCCGCATGCTTTTTTTATAATGAAATTTGGACAATAATCGTTATTTGCGGTTCCTGATTAGGCATAAGATCGTATGTTTACTGCACTTTTCTATTCCATACTGGTTTTCCTGTATTTTATTTTGTTAAAGTAGTTCAAGAGGCAACATTTTTCTTGTTTCCAAGTTTTGGGATCAGCTGCTTTTCTTACTCCTTCCAAGGTTTTTGGATAAATGAATAATAAAACAATCCTACATGAACAGACTCTATACGTAAGTCGTATCTCAAAAACTAAAACCACTCGCAAAATTCTTTCAATTGACTTTTAATGCGTGAATCATAAACACGACCAGGATATTTTGAAATAAAGGCTTATCCTTCTTTAGTTATTATTATTTCATTACATTTAAAAACACATTCACGTCCAACGATGCCGAATTTTTTGTCAGCGTTAACAACATTTAAAGAACATTTACGTGTAAAACAATGCGTCCATATTAACCACTGAAATATTTTGTTTCCTCTTTCGACAGATCTATACATACATACATAAGTACTTATATATGAGTTACGAATAATTTCAGTGAAAATATCATTCAAAATCTGTACAAGAAGTGTTTGTAAATCATCAATATTATTTAGCCGGGTGTTTGGTATTCCATCTTGCACAGGACTGTTTATATTATTTTTCATTCATTAGACCATTTCCAACACCACTTAGATCTAAATAGAAGCACACAAAAATCATGCAGTCCTTTCTGAAACAGAGGAGAACTACTGGATACGGTTTATTTTTTTGTACAAAGGTTTCGGGTTATAGAGCCCAAATGCGTGACTTGATCTAAAGAATAATTCAGACACATGTAGTCAATGAATCCAGCAATTATTTAAAACAATTTCTTGGAATTTCTTATCATTAATTAATTAAAACTTCGATTAATTACTCTTATTCTGCCTTAAAATACTCCTACACCTTTAATAAAACCTGCAAATTAAATTACGGAATTCAGCTGTCAACCTCTGAAATATGAACGAAGAATAAAAGACAAAAGTGAATAAGCAAAAACCAAGTTGAAATGCATGTTTTTTTAAATGCACGGTTTTTAAAAGAGCGTAAATATTCATTTGTACAAGAAATGTTACATACCCTAAAAAACAGTAACAGGAGACAGGCCCCCTGTTCTGCCGTAAATCAGAAAGGAGAATCCTGCTGGCTTAGGGTTATGATCCTTATTGTATTCGTTGGCCGGAGGTCGAAGGCCGCAGGGCCTCAGGAGAACAACGCCACCTTAAATATGAATTGGACTTTACAATTTGTCTGAAAAAAAAACAGCAATTTTACCCCACTTTCGAATGGGTCCAGAGGGGCCTGTGGAGGTGTTGGAGGGGTGAGATGAACATTTTCTAAAACCTATGCCTGTAGACTTTTTAATGGGTCGAGTGTCTTTTAAATTGTTTTAAAGTTTTTTAAATAAATACAAGTAATGAATTAAACAGATTACATAAAATGTATAGATATATGTAAAATGCAATTTCTTTCATTAAGTACCTTAAACCGCGTAATTATCGGACGCCCCTCGTACGTTTGTATATATAGCTTCGCGCTTCAGAGTTTAAAAAAAGTGAATATTCACTTTTCTTCATCATCACATTACCTTTCCTAATTTCGTTAAAGTAAAAAAACAAAATTTCAAGTGAAGTAACAAATTTATTCAATCAAATCTTTTTATCAACTCAAGAAATTCAAACCCTCATATTTACATTTCTATCGATAACACTGTCTATCGATATGCGCTCACCTCTCTGTTTTTACGCGAACAGAGTTGCTATTGGCGTTGAACAGCTGTGAGCAAATATTCCAGTTTCTATCGTAAGACGCATTTGCTGTACGCGAACACTACGAATAGCTTTTTTTGGATCAACAATAAACAGCTGGATTTTTGTTTAAACAAACTGCAATTTACAAAGCATATGCACAGTAAAGCTAAAAATGTGTTATCAAATATAAACAGCCACGCAAAGTTTCACCCGAAGTCAACTCGCCGGCATCAGCACAGTCGTTCAACAGAACTCGTGAAGAGAACTAGCTAGCAAACTTGGACAAAATAAAGAGACTCTTTTACACCAATTCGGCCAAAAAGTTTCTTGTGTGGTCGCTAATCGTACAGCTAAAACCAACTCTGGCAAAGTGCTTGTGGAATTTTCCACGCGTAAATAAGCATTCGCTCCGTGCGTGCATGCTTGCATCGTATTTGCGTGTATGTGTATATGTACACTTCTTGGTCAACACAACTAGTCGCCGCTATCCGTTCATAGTCTAGCTTGCAAGCAAACTTGCGGAACATTCCAGACTTACCAAAAAATGTCGCATCGTTATCAACACATTGTGGACCCTACACAGCGGCCCATTGAACCATTTTGTGATTGTGAATTTCCCCAAAGTGTCCTGCTCGCCACATACAAAGGATATATACCGGATTTAGTGAATTGTCAATGTGGTGAACGTACAGAGAATGCCCAACAACAAAAATCAAATAAATTTACTAAAAAAGACAGCATAAGCGTTAAAGACTTGACGGATACTTTCTGTGAACCTAATGGCCTACAATGGAGTTGGGAGCATAATGAAGCTACTGATACTTTGATAGCTGGCGGTGACATCACCTTCCATCCCACCTATAGTCAAGGCACGGCGATTGTGCGCAGTGAACGACCGCTAAAAGCTGGTATGGTGCATTTTTGGGAGATGCGAATCATAACACCACTTGCCGGCACTGATGTGGTGAGTTTTAATTAGTGAATATTACTTTAAAATTAAAAAAAAATTAACACATAATTGCTTAGTATTATTATTAAATTTAATTGCTTGGTATTACTACTTTAATATAGAAGTTGTTTTTTAAAACAAAATCAGGCAAACAAAACACTACTTCAAATATGTAAATAATGCATACCAATAATACTATTTATTTTCATATTATGTATGTATGTGCATACAAAACACATATGCAAAAGTATGTATGACAAAAATTGGCCTACATACATATGTAAGTACATGCATATCTATCTGCATCGACATACATACCAACATACATATGTATGTACATATGTATGTAACTTGCGTTCTATTTTCATATTTTATTTATTATATTGTTACATTAAATTCCTATGATGTTATTTAATATTATATTTTAAGAACCTCAACCCAAGGAGTGCATCGTCCAGTTCTCAGTCTTTTCACTCTTTTGTTCATATGAAAAAGAATAGTAGGTCATATTTGAAGGAAGGTTATTTCATTTAAATTCAATGCAGTATCAATTTCATTATTCATTATATATGTATGTACATACATATACATACAGAAGTACATACAAACATATACTACGCCTAATTCTTCAAATCAGGTTCGTCAACATCCAGCTTATATCTGAAACGAGTAAGCACATGGCCTAAAAGCGTCCCAATCAACCAAATCACTAGAAAACAATATGATAATAAGCTTACCAATAATGCAAGGGTTATAATTGTAGAATAAAAGTACATGGGCAATATATTTCTACAGTGCACGACATAACTATAGCACAGTCACATAATCATAAGTTTTGGCTATTTATTTTTCTGAATATAATTTGAATAATATTTTTTTTTAATAAAAATTTAGTTTATCTACCACAGTTAGTAGTTAAATTCAAGTTTCAAACTTTGTTCAAATCGGAATGCAGTTTAAGTACAATAAAGTTCAAAACTTCCGGGGCTAAAAATTACCATTGGTTTAAAAAAATAAATTTTACTGACGATGTTGCGCTGTTTTCTTTTTTTATAAAATAAAAATCCAACCATGCGTTATATGAACGAATTTACGGAACAGCGAATTAATACTTTTCAGGCGAAAATCTGTAATTGTGGAGATATTTTACTATACTATGCCTCTATTTAATATTTTCTGACATATTTTTCTCACGGAGAGCATATCGATATTTTTTTATTAGGGAGTACGTCTACAGATGTTTTCAAGTCATTTGGTTGATTGGGATATTTCCATTGTTTAAATGTATACATATGTATCCCCACATACCTGTGCATACTCAAGATATACATACATATGCAGAGCTTACAACGTTTAAATTGTTTATTGACATAAATATTTATTATCAAAACCTTTGTTGTCGACATGGATATTTTTATGGTGTTTTTTTTTATTTAAAAAAATAAATTAATAAGCCCACCTACATAAAGAGCAATCACATAAATATTTCTTTTTACATTATGTGCATATACATATACATATGCACGGTACATATGTATGTTGTATATTTGTATGTTTGTAAGCCAATGTTATTCTTTAATTAGTTTATGGTTATATTTTTATTTTATTTTTTATATGTCCTTGGTCTGGTGGTGATTAAACGCTCACTGATAGACACTCAAAATAACAATTCATAGTATATGTTCATATTTTATTTGTTTTTGAAAATATGTTTCTTTTTTAGATTTTTATACCTTTCATGAGAATGAAATGGTATATTAAGTTTGGTCCGATGTTTGTAAGTGCCAGAAGGAGAAGAGATAGACCCATCAAAAAGTATACCTAAATGATCAGGACGATGAGCTGAGTCGATTTAGCCATGTCCGTCTGTCTGTCCGTCTGTCCGTCTGTCCGTCTGTTTGAACGCAAACTAGTCCCTCAATTTTAGAGCTATTTTGATGAAATTTGGTGAGCAGGTGTCGTTGTACAAATGATTAAACATTTGTCGGAATCGGCCAGATCGGGTGACTATAACATATAATACAACCGATTATTCAGATATTGAATTTTGCGACATAACTCCTCCATTTAAGCAGCTAAAGGCTTGAAATTTTGCATAAATATCAGCCATTATTAGCTACGTATCAGTATTGAAAATCATGAAGATCGGAGAAATATAACATATAGCTCCCATACAACCGATTGTTCAGATATTGCATTTTGCACCATAACTCCTCCATTTAAACAGCTAAAGGCTTGAAATTTTGCAGAAATATCAGCCATTATTAGCTACGTATCAGTATTGAAAATCATGAACATCGGAGAAATATAACATATAGCTCCCATACAACCGATTGTTCAGATATTGCATTTTGCACCATAACTCCTCCATTTAAACAGCTAAAGGCTTGAAATTTTGCACAAACATCAACCATTATTAGCTATATATTAGTATTCATCAAGATCGGAGTTCACAGTGTAAATCGGCAAGATAAATTCAGGACAAATATTTATTGCGAAAAGTAATAAGCTCAGCGCAATATCACATGAATCATAGCGTTAAACGTTTGGGAACTATTTACGGATCTGATAACTGTTTTCAAAGACCGACATATGTAGGTCTTACATATTAATACTTAATTATTTGTATTTTTTAAATGTTAAATATCAAGCGTCGATACGATATTAAAAATATTCAAAAACCATTCCCTTCTTAAAACATAGTTCTTTTTAATTACATAAGGAAAAGCATTAAATAATTTATAACAATGCCTTTACTAGAATTATTTTTATTGATTTGAAGGAAATTTTCGCTTTTAACTATAGGTAATACGAAATTGTAATACAATAACACGTTTTTTACTATTCTTCCATTCATGAAAGGTATGAAGCCTTCGGCATAGCCGAAGACAGCGCTGTTTTTACTTGTTTATAGTCTCATTAATGTCCCCAATAGATCTGTATGTAAATATGTGTTTATACGCTCATATCAATAGAGTTCCTTAGCTTTTAATCTAATTCTTTAGGCGAACCTAATGGCCTCTTTCAAGGTGCAAAATATGTATTGTATATATGTACGCGTATATGAATACATAAATTTATACATACACCGATATGTTTCTCTGTATGTTAAGCATAGATGAAATTGTTTTAAAATTTTAATTTTGATACCAAATGAATTAGGGTATTTATAAATTTTATTTATGTACGTATGTATATAGCAAAGTAAATTAACTCAACAGTATGGTATTCTAGCAAAAAGGATAGTAAGGTGAATATGGGCATTTCCATGGTAATATACACGCTGACTGAAAAATTAAAAATTAACCAAGAGTTTTTTCTTACTTGCCTTACTTATCAAAGCCAAATATTTCAAAACTAGTATTGCGAGATATCGGGCTAGAAAGTTCAAACGCTGACGTGTTGGTCAGCTATGTTTATTTAAAAGAGCATCTTCTCTTTGCAATTTAAATTTGTAGCCGTAACTATGTAGTTGCATTCTTATCCAGAGCTGTATACCGGTTCGAACCAGTTAGAAAATATGTGTACCGGTACAAAAACCGGTTTATGAGTATCTCTTGATTTTAATGCTTCAAATTTTGTATATAAAGTGATGCAAATATCACAAAGATATCACAAATGCTACATATCGGTACCTGAAATGTAAAAAAGCTGTAACCAACAGAAACTGAAAACGTTATAAAATTTGCAATTAGATTAAATTGAACTTACGGCGTCTTGCAATACAAGTGACGATATGTATGGAAGTGAAGGGGTGTTTTTGTTATTGTTGATGTAGTAGCTATATTAGAAGTGTTGTCTCCGGTCCTGCTAAAGCCTTTATACCTTTCATGAATATAAAGAAAAAAATTATAAAATAAAAAAGCAATAACTAAAGAAATTTTATTTCTATCTTATGTACATATATGGTAATGTAATGACATTAACCGCTAGTACTAAAAAAAAGACACCACCATGGTCATGGTAAGAAGTTTTGTAATCACTAATAAATAGTTTATTGTTTTGTAGAAGTTAGGATCAATCGCATTCTAACGAATGCTATAAATTTTAAAATCTCCAACCAAAACCTATTGTTGAAGATATTCTCAGTATACCTAGTATGATTGAACAGTAAATAACCAACACAATTTCACGTTTTTAACTGTCAAATTCTAAGAGCTTTACAGGTCTATTCTGCAACGGTATCAAAACTTTCGATCCCGGTAATAACACTTTTCGCATCTTGTATAAACTTTACGTATGCTATGCACAAGTGGTTACAATTTTCGGTTATTATTGATAACAAAATTTTTGAAATCTGAACAAACAGTTTATGCCAAAGTTGATGTTAGCTGTTTTGGTGAAGGAGTTATAATGGAGAGACTCATATCTGGACAATCATATGTATAGTAGCTATATGAGGACAAATGATTAAAACATACATAAATCAAATAAGTCAAATATCTCTAAGACTGTGGCACTATTTGGTCTTCAAACAGACAGACAGACGGACATGGCTAAATCGAATCAGCTCATGATACTGACAATTTTGGTACACTTAGGTATGGATCTATATATCTTTCATCTTCATGAAAGAAATAATAAAAGGCTTTGTTATTGAGATCAAATTCAAATGTGTATAAAACTGTTATTTAGTATCCAGCCCTTATAAAAACAAAAACATCATAGTAATGAAAAAGAAATTTTCTTCTATCAAAACTTCCGCCTTGAATAGAGTATTATTTAAATTTACATGCATTTTCTACATCTATCAGAAAGTATGATAAATCAGTTCCCATTACAACGAAAACAACCAGAGTAGAAAGAAACATTTCAATTTGAAAATCCATAAGCTAATTCAAATAAAAAATATTTAATGAATTGTTAGATGAATTCATCCATTTAGTGAATCCAACTTTGTTAACATTTTATTTTAAAACATATGTATTAGTGCTTTCGGTTTGGGTAAATTTTAAAACTTTTTAAACCTCGTAAATATTTTACAGTTTATTTAACTTTTTGGTTACTAGAAATAATTGAAACGAATAAAAATACTATGAACAGTTTTGGTTTTTGTATTCAAAGTGGTAAAGTATAAAAATGAAAGAAACGAATGTTCGCTTATTTATTTCTTAAAGACAATTTACAGCAACGGCAAAGTACTTCTTCAAGCAATAAAAATAAACAAAATTAATTTCTGAGTTATATAAATTATTGTATGTTTTTTTTTTCAAATCGATATTAAAAAGTTTTAAAGCAAACAATTTTTAGGTTGCGGTGAGTTGTAAGTTAGTCGAGTAATAATAAATATTCAGATAAAAAGCTAGGGTCATACGAGATGCCGTCCGAATCGAATGCAAAGTCTGAACTAAAAAATTCCGCAAACAAATCATCAGCCTCATTGGGAGTATGAGCAAATTTGCCATGTAAGAAGACCGAAGAAGGTTTTATCGAACTGGATCTCTTAGAATTAACGAAACTAGAGAAAGCGTTAAAAACAATAGAAACAGCAAAATTTTTTAATTTTTGTCACGTCGGACACCATATATTTAAAAAGGGAAGAAAATCAATATAAATCGTTCAAATATTACAACAAAAAAAAATCAAAATTGTTTACAAATAGTCTTGCCAAATTCGAAGAGCTTTAGAATTTTTTAATCCAAATCAAACCCCAATTCTGTTTTTTTTTTTTTTTTTTTTTTTTTTTTTTTTTTTGTAACGTCACCCCATCGTTTCTCGGCAGTTTCAGATAGGCAAAATACGTAAATTCACACGGAAGTGAAATGCAGAAAATGCCTGATACTGAAATGTTAAACTTTTAGCTACAAGTACCACGACTATCATCCGATAAAAATTTCAATTTTTAAATAAATATTTCATGTAAATCTATTTTCTTTGATACACTGAATGTTAACATCATATCAGTTAAACGTTCAGACAGATGGCGGATTATAGTGCCATAGAATTATGGAAATGTTCTGTGAAATCGCGAACAAAAACTTTTGTTATTAGGAAATACAAACGTTTCAAAAAAAAAGGTAATTGAATTGTCAGGTACCAAATATCCATATTCAAAATATATTGAGAATTGATACTATGGGTATTATTGATACTACCACAACAACAATAACAAATGTTTACTTCAGCTATCCCGAATTATTCGAGCACTTTAAGCTCTTGCTATTTTAGTTGTAAATTAAAAGTTATTAATTAAAATGCTTATGCATCTTCACTTTAATTCCCTTCACTTCTCAAACAAATACTTATTTCCTTAGACTTGATATTGAAGTGTTTACGTACATGATTTGTTTGCATATTAAATGAGGGCAATTGATTAGAAGATAGCCAATTACTTTCAATTGAAGAGGGTGACGTATGGTGAAAATCGTTAAGCAAAATATGAGACGTTTCATAACATTTTCATGTACAATATACATATGTATGTATGTATGCGCATCTACGAAAAGAATTTCTTCTAGCAATTTAAATTTGAATAGACTAATTGGTGAGATTGAAATTGGCGCAGTTGGTATAAAATTTAAGTTCATTTAAGGAACAAAAAGCTCATATCCAGAGTTTTCCAAGTACATGTGAGATATGTACATATGTACGTCAGCAGTAAAGAGTGATTAGTTTATTCGAATGCATGGGTAGTGAAATTAATCTTCAATTTATTTTTCATTGATTTAATCTGCATTACTTTTCAATTAAAATATATTTCATTTAACGTTGTAATATTCGAAAATTTACCCATTTTTTAAATTACCTATTACTGCTGATTTCTGAAACTGTTGTGTCATTGGCAGCTGTGTATTCAGCCATTTGGGTCCGTATGAAGCACAACTTGTTCTTCGCAAACTTTTTTTTTATACATGTTTATATTCGAAAATGTGTTTTTACGGAAGCATATACTAAAACTTTTTTCATAACTATTTAATTTTGTTATATTTCTTTAACTAGAACAGAAAAATGTTCTTTAATTTTGTCAAGATGGCAAGTCTTTTATAAAGTATTTTCAAAAAAATAAATCTGTATATATGTATGTACATATTCACACCTGTATTAATGCTTCCTGTATCTTGTAGTTTTAATTAAATTTCAATTTTTTAACCAGGTGGCAACCCTCTCGAAAAATATTTCTCAAACAAAACTTTCTTAAGCTTTTTCGTTTGAGACTTGTAATGAAGAATTTCAGTTACCTTACTAATTAATATATATCGTAATATTTGATTTAACTTGATATAATTTTAATTAAGTTTATTTTGAAATAAATGCAGACCCTATAGGAAAATATTTTTGTAATAAAGCCATTTTGCAATAACATTCGAAATGTTGAAACAATTTTAAAGTTTGTGTTTGAGGGTGAGTGTGTGAGTGAGTATGTTACTACCTTTTCAAGCCAAAATGGCTGGACGGAATTGTACAACATTGGGCACAGAAATAGTCTATCCCCTACGTTATAACATAGGCTATATTATATGGAGAATTACCATCTGCTAAAAAAGTTATAGTCAATTAAATAAATAAGTTAATCACATATTGCGATATAGCGGCTGGATAGATCTGGATACGATTTGGCACTTATATACATATGTATGTAGTTCGTTATATAGGGTACCATAAAATCGATATTTTATAGAGAGTTGACATCTGTTTAAAAGGTAGCATTCTTAAAGCAATAAATGAAATAAAATATTGCAAAATGGGTATCAAACCGAAGAGGTATAATAAAGCTTCCTTTCAAATAGGTTGCAAGTTAAGTTTATTTAAACAAATAATTGACATTTTACAATATGAGTGGCATAAGAAAGCCCTATTTTGAAAAGACTTGGAGAGGGTTGCCACCTTCTTCAATAATATTAATAAATAATAAATAAGTTAATTCAAAGGAAGTAGGCTTAAGACAATTTAGTCATGAAAATGCGACTTCTAAGTATTTGAATACGTTGGGCATGTCTAATAATAAATTAGGTTTCACTAAACCCGAATGGCATGGCATACTCGTACTGTGCAGTTGCCAACCAAAAAAAAGTTTCAGCAACCAACCGTAATCGGCAATTATGAAGTAGGGGTAGATTTGGTTTTAGATAGTAAAAAAATCAAAACAAACTAAAAATGAATTGCAAGTTCTTACCTTTATTATTATTTGTTTTCCTTTCCCGTTACATTCGAATCCATAACGTTAAGCCGAATGCCATGCGAGCGAAGCCACGGATAAAAGCTAGTATTTGATAAATTCACATGTTTTTGAAAGAAGATACCCAGTGACTGAAAACAACACTCCTACTCTTGTGTTGGGTTTTCAAATATTTTTAAACCTGTACATACATATGTACATATGTAAGTATGTACATACATGTAGGATGGCCTTTTCAATAAAACACGCACGTACTGATTTAGTTCATTATAATTTAAATTAAAAGTTTTATTTGCTTAAAGGCGGCCTTACTTACTAAATAAGTTACAATATTACAAAGGATCCGTGCGATCCGTGTGACCGTATACTTGCGAGTGAGTGTTCGTTCGTTTCGTTTCTTTTTGTCTCCCCTTTCATCATGGTCGTTTTCAGTGTTGCGTTTTGCATCGAACAGGGTTGTGTCTGTAGGTCATTGGTCAGAGTTGCTTAATGGCATTTAGGGTTTGTCCGTCAATCAAATCCCACATTCGGCCATCCTGGAGATCATTCGGCCCCGAATGATGGATTCCATTTCTTCATGAACTCAGCAATTGTTGTAGTGCGTCTGGGTCCTTCGTGGTCCCCGATCTTCGAGACTTCATATCGGCCATGCGGTAGTTTCTTTACGATCCGGTAAGGTCCAAAGAACTTCGGCCGTAACCTCAATGCTGCTCCATATTGGGTGCGTTTGATGGCAACCAAATCTTCGACTTCGTATTGCACCTCTGCTCTGCGTTTCGCATCGTACGTCCGACGATTCTCGATTTGAATGCTGGCGATATTTGTCTTAGCTTGTTGGCGCACCGCTTCCCTTTCTGCTTCTAGTTCGTCGACAGCCGCATCTTCCAAAAGATCTTGCAGTTCAGGCACGCTTTGTATACGCATCTCCAGGCCAGTCAATATCCTGAAAGGTGATAGTTTGGTGCTCCTCGGTGGCGTGTTGTTGAGACACTGCTGCACTCGGTCCACATGCTTATACCAGTTACTTTTAGCTTCGCTGCTCAGTTTGGAAATCATAGGTACGACCATTTGATGTATTCGTTCGACCTGTCCATTGCCTCTCGGTACGCCAGTGGCTATCAGGAGATGTTGGATTTTCTCGGTCTCGCAATATTGCTTGAAGAGGTTGGAGGTAAAAGCCGCGCCCCTATCTGTGATGATACGCTTAGGATTTCCAAAGACTGCTGCTTGCTTTTGTAAACGATCGATGACTGCTTCCGCGCCTGTGTTCCTTGTGGGGTATAGCCAGGCGAATTTAGAGAACGCGTCTACGGCAACCAAAATGTAGTTGTACGCCTTTTTCGTTAGCTCCATCGGCCCAACATGGTCGATGTGGAGTGTTCCCAACGGTTTGTCTTCTTTATTGATGGGATTTAGGAAACCTTCTTTCCTGCCCAGCTTAGAGTCGCTTACGATACATGATATGCAGCTTCGCACCACCTTGGCAGCCTTCGCGCTTAACTGCGGAATGAAAAACGATTTCTCTACAGCATCCATCGTCTTCTTAACGGAGAAGTGTCCTTGGTTATGCGCCATTCGAATTATCTCATTATCCATGAGTGACGGTACGACGATCAAGTCCTTAGTGGGATCCTTATATAAAACGTCGTGCTTAATGTAGAAGTCTTCATATTCATCCTTCTGCAGTACCTTCCTTACAGCTCGAACCCAATCATCTTGCTGTTGTGCTTGCTTCAGGCGATGTATTAAGGAATCTTCCAACATAAGGCACGAAACTCTGCTTAGCGCATCCACGTGCCGCATCTTCGAACCGCTTCTATGAACTATTTCGTATTGGTAATCTTGGAGAAACATTGCCCAACGGGAAACTCTTAGAGGAACATCCCGTTTCCTCAACGTCATTGCGAATGCGTTACAATCCGTAACGATCTTGAACTTGAGCCCCAGTAAATAGACTCTCCATTTCTTGAGAGCTTCAATTATCGCTAGAACCTCCAACTCGTAGGAGTGGTAATACTCTTCGGGTGGCTTCGTTTTCCGACTCATGTACTGCACCGGGTGAAGCTCTTGGTCGTCGCAATTTCTCTGGAGCAACACGGCCCCGTATCCATACCTGCAAGCGTCTGCGTGTACTTCGGTTTCAGCCTTCGGGCTGTA
Organism: Anomoia purmunda; assembly: GCA_951828415.1. Lineage (NCBI taxonomy): Eukaryota > Metazoa > Arthropoda > Insecta > Diptera > Tephritidae > Anomoia > Anomoia purmunda. The sequence goes on from OX639996.1 coordinate 98,214,401, forward strand.
TAGTAGTAAAAGTGGCGCACATACGAGTGCCGCCTTCAGCTGCTGGAACGCCGCCAACTGCTCGTCTCCCAACACGAATTTTGCTTCCTTTCTCAGCAAGTCTGATAGTGGTTTTGCGATAACAGCATACCCCTCAACAAATCTCCTAAAATACGACGTTAAACCTAAGAAACGTTGCAGCGCTTTCCGATCATGTGGCAATGGAAAATCTTTGATCGCCTTGGTTTTCATCTCGGAGGGTTTTATAGAACCATTCTCGATGACGTATCCTAAAAAGTCGACACGCTTCCTGAGGAACTGACACTTGTTCCATTTTATCTGCAACCCATTCGCCGACGCTACTCGTAACACTTGCTCTAATTTGTGAGTGCCCTCGGTGTCATCCTTGGAGGGAATAACCAAGTCATCCATGTACGCTATGACCGTTCCATCCTGTATTAGATTTCTCAACACCGCGAAAATGAACCTCGAGAAAACAGCTGGCGAGTTCGATATGCCAAATGGCACATACAAAAATTCAAACTGTCCATTGTATGTTACGAAGGAGGTATACTTCCGCGAATCTGGATGTACAGGGACATGGAAGAACCCGTTCTTCAAGTCAAGCGTCGTAAATACATTAGCCCCTTGCAGCTGCTCAATCACATCATCGATATTAGGCATCGGAAAGTTGTCTCTCACTGTCTTCTCGTTCAACCTTCGATAGTCGCAGCATAATCTTTTACTGCCATCTTTTTTCTTCACGAGTACAATCGGGGATGCGTAGTCCGAAGTGCTTGGTTGGATTATTCCATCTTCCAGCCACTGCTTCACCTGATTGTCCACAATCTGTCTATCAGAGTGCGCCATACGCCTTGGTCTCTCGAATACGGGAGCATCATCCAACAACAGGATTTTCATCTCAACTGGCGACTTAATATTCTTGATCGGCTCATACTTTGCTATCATTTTTCTAACATACTCTTCGTGATTGCTGCTTAAATGTGTCAGGTCAATGTCGTCAGCTAGCACCTCTGCTAAGTCGGCAACCAGACATAACTCCTTAAACTCTTCGGCCAGTTCATCGACTCTATTGGTCCCTCTCCGTGCTGCTCTATCGCGATTTGCACTATTGGACGCTATTACTCGAGCGCCATCCGCCCCTGTCGTCTTCCGACCTCTCGCGCACGCTCTCGGCTGCGCTACCACAACGCCCGCACATTCACTGCCCTTTGCCACCGACGCCTTATGCCCTTGAGTCTCACTTCGTAGCTCAACTGTTGCGTCCACGCGCTTCTTTGCGCCCAACTGCACCCTTGTGCCGAATCTGCCATCTACTATTTCGCTTCCAATCGCTGTAGCATGTGACCTATTAACTGCCGAAGACTTATCTGCCTGCCTCTGCTCTTCACTGCTGATTATGCTGTGCTCTTGCCCACCTCGCTGTTTGCACAATTTTTTACTGCTGCGGACTAACAGCCTATTCTCGACGCTATCAAAATAGCGGTTAACGGTTCAACTTTAACGGAGATATATATGGCGTGGTGACGCTTGAAAACCGTTACCAACCGTTGCACCAAAATAACGGGGACTTGTATGGCTTGGTACCGCTTGTCGGCCTGTACCGACCGTTGCACCAAAATAACGGGCACTTATATATTGTGGTACCGCTTAAAGGCCTGTACCGATCGTTTCTCACCAAACGACGTTTGCAAAGTTAAAATGTTTTTTTTTTTTTTTTTTTGAAAATTTTAAGCTGTCTTTTCACACCGCGCTACACACACGCGCACTGTATATACTCTTGTATATTTCACGTGAGATTATCCCACTTCGACACCACTTGTAGGATGGCCTTTTCAATAAAACACGCACGTACTGATTTAGTTCATTATAATTTAAATTAAAAGTTTTATTTGCTTAAAGGCGGCCTTACTTACTAAATAAGTTACAATATTACAAAGGATCCGTGCGATCCGTGTGACCGTATACTTGCGAGTGAGTGTTCGTTCGTTTCGTTTCTTTTTGTCTCCCCTTTCATCATGGTCGTTTTCAGTGTTGCGTTTTGCATCGAACAGGGTTGTGTCTGTAGGTCATTGGTCAGAGTTGCTTAATGGCATTTAGGGTTTGTCCGTCAATCAAATCCCACATACATATAACTAAAACGTGCGAGTTTAAATATTCGAGAAAGATATATCCCAATTTTATTCCATTTCGCTCAAAAGTATCGGAGCTTTTTAGAAACAAATTTCAAGAAAATTTTGTATTGATATTTATAAATTTCATAGAAATACAAAAATTGCAAAAATGGTCCAAAATTGGTAAATTTTTTTGCAAAGTTATGGGCATTCAAAAAACAGGAAGTTTGTGTTTCAAAAACAGGTGTCCCAAAAACGGCTGAACAAAACAAAATTTTTTTTTTTATTTAGTAATATAAGGTGCAAAATTATGAAAAAACCCGGAGATGCAAAAGCCACATGGTGTCCGCTTTTGAGGGGAATGTCCCCGTATACTTGCAGAATGTATTCGAATTTTTAGTATTTTTTGGTGATATATTTTTGGAAGCGTAAACCCCCAGCCTAAATTGTTTTCTAAGTAATGTACGTGTACAATTTTTCACACATTTAACTAACACCTCTTCCATTAATTAATTCGTTATAACCGCACTCGACTGAATTTGGTTTTTGTTAGAGAATAAAATGTGTTTTGATTGAAAAGTAACGGAAATTAAGTAAAAGAAAAATAAATTAGTGAAAATTTGTCAATATGTTGTGACCATATAATTTGACACGATGTGTAAGTATTTTTGAATATTTCTTCTTAATAAATTTATATATATATATGTGTGTGTGTCTGTATTGTATTTGCTAATCAACTTAAATAGTTTTTAATGAGGTATCATACAGAATTCCATACAATAAAGTCACAACTTCGACGCAATTCGCACTTAACATGTAATCTAATTAATTTATGTACGTCTCGCTTTACTCGGTTTCAATGTCAAGGGACACTTGTTGCTCAACCCAAGCATCTTGTGTATATTTATTTGTAATAGGTTTATAAATATTTGCACATTTACTTTACAATATCTTATCGAGAATTGCAACTAATAAAGTGGAAAAATAACATTAATTGGACGATAAAGTAGAGGTTAAGAGAGGTGGAAATATCCTAGCGTTAGTGCATTTACGTGGAGTGATGGCACGTATCACGTCTTCGAGTATTGTTTTTCATATTCACATTTTTTACTAACTTTTTGTTATTATGAATTTTAAGATTCTCACTAGCGATGCGCTAGCGATAAGCTCGAATAGGCCATGCGCATGCAACGCTGACTGCGTACACACATTGATAAGGCAATCTTTATTATATATTTATAATTACATATGTACATATGTATATAGCCGTACGTACTAGAAAAAGGTCAACAAAATATTTAAAATACATATATAAAATGTTCAATAGTTGTTAGGCGCACACATTAATTTATATATACATATCATATATATTAATATAAAATACTAGCATCTATAATTATTATAATTAATTTAGCTTTTTATCGCTTTGCTCATTCGTATCTCCCAGCATGTGTGTTTGAAGCTCATTATAATAATTTACTGATATGATTCTCCTTTCCTTTCCAGATGTTCGGTATTGGCACCGACAAAGTTGAACTTAATCAATTCCAATTTCATTTCGTTTCTGCGCTTGGCACCAATGCCCAATCGTGGGGCTTCTCATACAATGGCAAAATCCAACATAATGGCGTACAATCGTCCTATGGCCAAAAATTTTCACAGGGTTGTATTGTGGGTATTTGTTTGGATCGCACGCGTGGCACTTTGGAATTCTACCTCAATCGTCGTTCGCTCGGTGTGGCCTTTACGAATATAACTCGCGATCCGCAGGTGAATTTGTATGCGATGGTCTGCTCGACGGCGGCCAGATCGGTGGTGCGTCTAATCAACTCTACCTCACAAATGGATTGCCTACAATTGCGTGCGTTTAAAGCCCTTTCAAAGCAACCTAAAGATCTGCAGTTGCTGCGGCAAATGCCTGGTTTCCGTGTCATTATGCGCGACTATTGGTTCTTCACACCGCCCGTACGTTACTCGCGCCGCAGCGCTGCCACCGAATTGGATATAGCCGATGAAGCGGTGTTGTCGAAATCACGGCTGGCACGAAAGCAAAAATACAAAGGTTAGTTTGTCTTATTTGTTTTATTTTTAAAATTTGGGATATTCGGATAGATTGAACCAAACAACGTAGATTACAAAGAAGTTGCTTGGCGTTTCGTTTCCTCTAGCTAGAATTTTCGTCCAATTTCACCATACCATATACCAATTGGATCCAATTCGATTCTAATATCAATCAGGAAAAGTCAAATTAATTAGTATGTTGGTATGATGAAATTGGACAAGATTTTCGATAAGAGGAACGGAGGGAGCGATACAACTTTCTTGTAATCTACGTTCCTCGGTTGCTCTTACAATTAGCAGTGCTTCGATTCATCAATTGTTTCTAGCCAAAAATGGTGTTGCTTTCCTAAGTTTTGAACCCTTCAAATATGAGCATGGTTGCATTTTAAAACACAGAATAAAAATTTTCCATTTTCAACTCACTTCATGGCCGACAGATGTGGACGTCGTGCTACTGGCATCACCTTTTTTTTTTGTATTGCACCATAAGCTTTCGGAAAAAATTTTGGTTGGAGGGTATTTTTCCAGTACACTTTACTCTTTTGCTTTTTTTAATCTGGTTCCTTTGAAAACCCGTAATATTTAAAACTTGTCGAAGATTTTTGTGCGATGATTTCGTAGGTGCTATTATTTAGAGGTAAACCAATATTTACTGATAAATTGCACAAAACTAATATGCCTGAAACCGTAGATGTCTACTGTAGGCAAATGGGAAGAGCATCTAAAGTCCTGTAACCTGGTTTGCGGGTGTGAGTAAGTTATGGTCCACCGAAAGTTATGGTGGACCGAGTGGAAATCTCATTTGGGAATCATGCTTCCTCACACCCGAAGAAATATGCAACCTTTTTTAGCCGCCAATTCATTTTGTATCCTTTCTTTTTCCAGCGGCTAAGTGAAGGAGACCATCGTTAAGACGAAATCCTCCCAAGGCCACTGGAATGTAGGCATCTTTGCGCGAGTAGATCGGTTAGTCCACTAAGTGTTGTCATCGAGGTCATATAACTGGAGGTCCAGCAAACGTACTGTTTCGACAGGGTCGGACCTGAGTGAGAGGGATGTTAGATGAGTAGGTTTGTGTGGGCATGTGAAGGGTGGTTAGTATCTTACGGGGACTCTTCACATATTGGACATATCGATGGCTACCCCCATCTTTTCTAACCTATGGAAGGTAGCGAGGGTGATCCCGCTACTGAAACTAGGAAAACTGGCCGATAAGGGTGACTATTACCTGCCGATCTTCCTCCTTTCACTAGCGGTAGAGGCACTCAAGACGCTGCTCCTCCCATATTTTACATATAACTAAGGCCCGCGAGGCATCAACAAAGCCTCCGGAAAGTGCTCGGCAGAAGGCATCTTCTTGAACTCACGAGCAAGATCCGAGCATACACGACCCGACCATAGCTATTTTTCTTCTGTTTATTATTTTTTAAAGCCTTTCAGCTCAAAATTGTTGTTAATCTTTAAACATACTTTATACTCGTATAGAAGAAAATGCGTGACTTAGTTCACACTAAACATCTATTAGAAAACCTATACCAAAAAAAAACTTTAAATTCGAAATATTTTCAATTATTGTTGCTCTTTATCTACATAAATTAAAACGAATTCAATAAACATTATGCCCATAAAAGTTCTTAGAATTGTCCCCTAAAAAAATAGTTACATCGGGTTCAAGTTTACATTTTTATCTGTTTTGCAGAGCAGTTTGAAATCGAGGAGTTTACAAAAAATTTGCCACAAAGCTGTCAGAGCTCTAGCATTTTTCACTAAAACTAGTTTGTAAATCAATTTCTTATGTTAAGCTATTAATTTTATGCTAATATACATTTTGATTTTCCCCAAATTTAATCTAATAATATTTTCTGTTTTTATTTTTAACAGATGATGACCTAGACATAGACGATCTCTACTCAAATGCGCACAAAATTGCGATGCGCTGCACCGCCGAAGAAGACGATGATTTAAACGCGAACGAATGTTTCGATGAATATTTTCATTTTCTATTCTAAAAACCCAATTTAAAGAAGACTTAGCGTTGCAGTTAGCCAGTTAAAAGAAAAAGAACAAAAGGAAAAAAAATACGATATCAAAATTTTCCTCATATAAATGTGTGTGTGTGTGTAGTTTAGATAACATTGAGATTCATTAGTAGTGTAGTGCGCATTTACATACATACAAACATACATACATATGTATGTACATTTTATCAACTACAATAGAAATTTGTTTATTGCAAATGAATGTTCAAGTACTTAGCATCAAAAAAATTTCCATTGCCATATCTACGTTATTACTACTAAATTTACAAACTCCAACTACCAAATCTGTGGCATTTATTTATTTACATTCACAATTTACAACTGTTTGCAAATATGAGTATTTATAACTATAATTTTCTTGACGTTATACGACTTAATAATTTACATTTTCTGCGCCTCACGTCATGTTACACATATGTACATAAGTAATTTTTAGTTTTATCGTCACTTTTTGCATTCATGAGTCTTGTTTTGTTTTATTTTGTTTTAGTTTTTTTTTTTTAATTATTTCTTTTTCGTTTTTCGTATTTGATTGGTTAAAGAAAACAAGACCAGGCTGAAACACTTGTGAACTATTTATATAGTTACCGTTACCATTGTATACATACATGTGTATGTGTATTTATTGTACATATATATATACATATATAGTTATAGCATTAATTACTTATTAGTGTATTTATTTTTGATATACACTAGTTGTCACATTTCTATATAACTCTATTTTGAGTTCCGATCGTCGATTGTGTTCAGTTAACGTTTTCATTTCAGAAAACGCACAATTAAAGCCCATCTTGGTTAAGCTAGTTTTTACGTTTTTTCTTTAAGTGCTTAATGTAATTGACTATAAATTCGATACATTTTTTATACGTTGTACTAAAGAACCTTCAAATTGAATTAAATAAAAGAACAAATGTTGCATTTTAAAAAATCTCAAAAATGTGTTTCGACTTTATGCGTGTATTTATTTATTTATTGCCCTTTGCATATGGTAATAGGAGACCATTGTTATTTATTTATTTGCCCTATGTTGCATTCCATTAGTTTCTGATTTCCGGATATCCAAATATTCAGCCCTATCGCAAATTCCATGGAAACAAATATTCTCAGAAATTTACAAGCGATACAAAAACAATTTACCCCATTCATTTATTTACATATTTAGTAATTTCCGTTACTTTTTTATTAGAATTTCTTTTTCTAATAAAACTCATAACCGAAACAAAAAACAAAGCGTCAATAAAATTTGCACAAAATTTCAAATTTAAATAAAGTGGAAGTTTCAAGTAACTAGGAATTAGCGTTTAAAAATTGTTTCTTGCCGAAAGTAGTATTTTCCATAAAAAATAATTTTTTTTTATTTGATATGTATATGGGATAAAAAGAAGTTGAACTTTATTGTACTGAAATTCAATGTGCTGCAAATCTCTTAAATTATAATAAATTTTGAATAAAATTTGAAACTTTGGCTTATATAATTTTTGCTAGAGAATAAACTGTATTTTAATTGAAAAGTAACGGTAATTACATAAAAGAAAAATAAAATTTGTGATTTCCAACGGAATGTACAGTAGACCTTATCACGTTGGATGGAGTTAAAACAAGTTCAAAATATGCCCCTAGGATTTAAGCACTTATCTTGAGTGGATTTCAAAAACGAAATGTTGTGGGCGTGGTTTTTTTATTTCCGACAGTTTTTAATTCGTCTTCGTTATGTCGTTTTCCGACGCCATCCTGCGTATGAAAACTAAAAAAGTATCTATAATAATTATAAAAATATTACATTTTTTTGATATTTGCAAATTACCGTTATATGAGAGTTGGACGCGGATTTTGTCTGATTTTCACAGTTTTCGAAATTTTGCTTATTTACTTACTTGAAATGTACCATATTTAGTAGACTTTGTTAACATAGTTTCCGATATATTATTAGGTTATAGATCTTAAGTGAGCGGTGGTCAAGCCCATTTTTTTAAAAGTACCGTTATATGAGCTATGGGCGTCCGAGTTTTACAATTTTCGAAAGTTTTCTGTTTCGCTTAAAATGCAATATGTGTACCTAATTTGGTAGAATGTGGTAAGGTAGTTTCACTATTTTTTCTATAGTGTGCGGTGCCACGACCATTTTTTCAAAACTTTTTTAATCCATATATTTTCTGTATATAAAATTTGAACAAATTATCTATAATAATTATCAATTATCGCGTTTTGATATTTCTAAATTACTGTTATACGGGAGGTGGGTGTGGTTTTTGTCTGATTTTTTTGAAATTTTCCGTATTTACTTAAAATGTAACGTTAATTGTTAATATCGTTTCCGAGATATGTATATGTACTTACACATTTGAAAACTTTTTTGATTCGGCGTATTTGTTAATACTTACTTAAATATCGTTTTATTCTTTTAATTTTTGTAAATTACCCTTATGTGAGAGGTAGGCGTGGTTTTAATCCGCCGGACGGGCAGACAGACATGGCTTTATCGATTTTGCATCTCATTCTGAAAATTTTGGTATACAAATGTATCTATATAAAAGGTGGTAAAATTTTAAGGGCCAATGTTGATTTTGAATTATTTTGGAAATTATTGTAATTTCTTTTTATTATGATAATATGGTGTAGTTCAATTATGTATGTAACAAAATATCGGCCAAATGTCCGCCGCGACCTCGGCGGCACACCTCCATCCGATGGTCCAAATTTTCGATGACGCTGAGGCATAATTGAGGTTCTATGCCGTTAATGTGCCGAATTATCTCATCCTTTAGCTCTTGAATTGTTGCTGGCTTATCGACGTGCACCTTTTCTTTGAAATAGCCCCAAAGAAATTAGTCCAGCGGTGTCAAATTACATGATCTTGGTGACCAATTGACATCGCCACCACGTGAGATGACACGGCCATTGAATTTGTCGCGCAAAAGGGCCATTGTTTCGTTGGCTGTGTGGCAAGTGACACCATCCTGTTGGAACCACATATCGTCCACATCCATATGTTTTAATTCGGGCCATAAAAAGTTTGTTATCATCTCACGATCGAACACCATTCACAGAAACTGCCTGATCGGCCTCATTTTGGAAAAAATACGGCCCGGTGATGCCGCCAGCCCATAAACGCACCAAACAGTCACTCTTTGTGGGTGCATTGGTTCTTCGACAATCACTCTTGGATTATCATTCGCCCAAATGTGGCAATTCTGCTTATTGACGAATCCCCTGAGGTGAAAATGTGCCTCATCACTGAAGATGATTTTCTTCGAAAATGCACGATATGCATTTTGATTTGAACGCCCATTTTCATAATAAGCCAGAATAACTTTAACACGTTACTCGATTTTGTATCTTTCCATATTCAAATTGAATTAGTCTGAAATTGAGAAATGTCAAATGAAATGCAGAAAAAATCTTGACGTTTAGGTGTGGTTCACATTCAACATCGGCCCTTAAAATTTAACCACCCTTTATGTATCTATCTCGTCTGCTTTATGCTGTTACAAACAAAATGCATGATAGAAATCTGACAAAAACGTTCCCACTTCTCATATAACATTAATTTAAAAAAAAAAAAAAAAAAAATTCGATGTTTTACTAAAACATGTAGCAAATTCGTTTAAAAATGGTACCAAAAATTTAAGTAGGAATACAAATATGTACAATTCAAAACTTTCTCTACTCGAATTCTTTTAAAATATATGTAAATTAAATACATTTTAAAACTTCACACCTGAACCGGGTTCTTTTGGGAACGACGCAATAGTGCTGTGATTGTTTAAACTTGAATAACACGGGAGTAATCCGCCAAAATTAAATTGCGTAGTTTCGGAGTACCAAAAAATCCACGAAAATAGCTTATCAGTTGTAAAACATTGGGTCAACGTAGAGAAATTGACGCACGATGCCATTTTTTACATCGAATAAACTGGTATTATATGTCACCACAATCCAGCTCCATTGTAATCTCTGTACATAAACAAAATTATGGTATGGTATCCCAAAGAGGCATCGCTGTCCGAATGGTAGGTATGAAATTCACATATACTTTATTTTGATATCAATATTTGTTCAGGAGTTATTGACGGGCATGCGAGCATAGTGGACTTTAAATGAATACTCGTACTAATCTCATTAAGAATTGTGGCCGTCGTAGCCGAGTGTGTAGCGTGTGCGTGCTATAATACTTATCGAATTTAAAATTGAAATTACATATGTAAAGCGTGTACCAAATTTTATAGTTTCGGAGATACACACATTAGTTCGAAATTTGGTGGTTCCAAAAATAAAAATAAATATCATTCTCTAAAATATTGTTTTTTTTTTTTAGTTTTGCAATTTAGTTTTTAAGTTAAAATCTATAGAATGTACCAAATTTGGTAAAGTTTGATAAATTAGTTTTGAAGTTATACCTATTTGCTGGGAAGTGCGCGGGGACACGCCAATTTTTCAAATTTTTTTTAACCCGCTCCTCCTTGCGCAACCTAATCCTGCGTATACAGTTTGAGGAAATTGCCTTTTTAGTTACTGAAATATCGAATTCTTTTCATTTTTGTAAATTACCGTTATATTTATGATAGGTGGGTGTCCGATCTCTATATTTTTTTTTCAATTATGCCTACTGAGTTAAAATATAAATTTGAACCACATTTGGCAAGGTAGTTTCAGAGTTGAATTCTGACGTATTTCGGAGGCGGCGCCACTTCATCTAAGTAGCTATTTTGGTACCTCGGGAGGTAACAACCAACGAGAAACTACTTACTAAGCATGGTATATTCTTGAAGGGAAGCATGCAGGCCTCTTGGTGAAGATGTGCTTCGGTCGCCATCATCTACTATGTCCTACTGGTCCCTAGCCCCCTAGTAACCGGCCGACTAATCGTCTTGTATGTTGCCAACAACGTTTCTTTATATTTACCCCAAGTGCTGTCGACTTAACCGTAGTATAACCCTCCCCACCTTCCATCAGACATCAGGTATGACGAGTGAAGAGATGAAGAGGTTGAGGATGCTCGTTAGGTATGCTACTACCGGGTCCAAATGCTTCAGCATCAACATACTTAATCCCTCATGAATGGTTTTGGTGTCTGATTCGGTTTATACGGGGACCGAAGTGGCGAAGGTTGTCACACTCGTTTACAAGGGTTGTCGCTTCGGAATCTTACTAGTGGGGATATAGCAGTCATTGCGAAACTTACGTTCGCCAATGCGAACATCAGTCGAAGTGAGAAGAACAATGAAGGCGCCCTCCGTAAACTCTGCGAACTTAACCTAATGAACTTTTTTAAAGTTGATAAAACGTTGATGGTTCGCAAAGACAATTTCGGTGGATCTGTCGGTCGAGATAATTCTGGGTAGGTGGGGGCGTCGTCGTTCATTGAGCAGAATGTCGAATCGTCAATCTGCTCAGCCAATTCATTTGCGCCTACTATCTTACGATGTCCACCCTCGGAGGAGTGAACCTATACGAAGGTGATATCCTGTCGAGCAGCAGGTGACAGGACACATTAAAAATTTCGCGGTCGTCATCGCCTGACTGCCTTTGTCTCGCTCGCTGCCAGGTGGTGATGATCGGCAGAAAATTACGCCAGCCTTTGCATGAGTTACACCTGACTGATATCATATTCTGGCGTGTTCTGGCCTGACAAACAGAAAAGATGGAAGGCACGAGCCTCTTAAGGCCTGCGCAGTTAGGTGGACAAAGTTATAATACCTTGGGAAGTAATGCGCTCGGGTAAAAAAGTATAAATAATTTTTGGGTAAAATCAAAACCGTTTTTAGGATACCAACATTCAAAATATTGTCACGCTGAAATCGGCGTTTGAATTCTTTTTGTAATAATCTTGTACACGGAAATCAACATTAAGGCGGGGTATCGCAAAGGACAGAAACAGGAACAGAATCTGACTGATTCTACTGCCGTTTTTTTCTGTTGCTGTTTTTAGCAAAGAACTTAGATTACAAAGAAGTTGCATGGCGTTTCGTTCCCTGTGGCAATATTTCTCGTCCAATTCACCATACTCAGAAACCAATTGCATCGGTGGGCCCATCCCATGCAGCATGCAGCTTCTTTGTAATCTACGTTCTTTGTTTTTTGGGTTAGTGTAACAAAGAAAACAAACAGAAATCGAAGTTTCATTCATAGTTAACCGAAAAGTATTCAACAAAAAATATTCAACAAAATGGATAGCAGCATGCAATTCTGCAACGTATCGGTTTGGTGAAGAAATAGTCAAATATTAGACATTTCTCCTGTCACAACCAACAGAAACAAGTCCAAAGCATTTATTTCTGTTTCTGTTGATGATGTACTGAATTCTGTTCCTATTTCTGTGAGACGCCGCAGCTTTAACCCCAATTATAGGTATAATTAAGAGTTATACGTTTTGGATGAAGGTTTTTTTTCAGTTTATGAAAATGCCCATACTAAAAGCAAATATTTGCTATATTCCCTAAGTAATCTACATATGTGAAACATCTTAAGAATTAAGAACAACTAGTTGTGTTGGCTTTTGTTTTATTTAATTTATATTTCCAATGAGCTGTTGCACTTGAACGTATTTTACAATTTCCATACGTTTACGCATATTTGAGATGAGCAGAATAAAATATATTTGTGTGTGTATTGTGCTGCTACAAAATTAAAAATTAAATTTGCGAATTATTATATAATTGAAGAGTAAGTAGAGTTATTACTAAAAATACCAAAACCCACACATCAAGTTTTCCACTAAATAACTAATGCAGTTTAAAACTATTTTTTTTAATTAATCATGTTTTAGTTTAAATATATTTAAAAAAACAAAAACTTGATAAAGTATTTTCCACCATATGAAATTGTGTTGCATTTCCGTGTTTCTAGCAAAGCTACTGCTACTGCACTTACTCATCGTTATCATCATCACCATCATAATCATCAACAAGTCCCACATTCCGTTGTTTTTTCCCAGTTCCCAAAGTTGCTGCCGCCGTAACCGCTACACCCTCGCCTCCCCCGCAAGCCTGCTGCGTACTGCGCGCAAATACCACACCCAATGGCAGCTAATCTATATCATCATCATCATCATCGAAAATTGTGTATTTCTTTTGCGAACGTTTGCGACGCGTTTGCTTTTTGGAAGTGGTGGCTGCGGTTGGCGGTACTGGTGCGGCTGGTGTTGGTGTTGCCGGTGCACTAGCTAATGATTTATTCAATTTCAATTTCATTTTTACAGCAGCTGTAGAGGTGCTTGGAATTTCCTCCTCATCCGAAGGATCGTCGCCTACCTCCTCCTCTTCATTGTCAGAAGCCTCTGAGCCAGCAGCTGTACCACAACCGCCACCGCCACCACCACTTGTTGACTCATTGCCAGCTGCAGCCGCGGCTGAAGCAGCTGCTGCGGCGGCGGCAACTACGCGTGCGCGTGCGGTAACAAACACCTTTTGCAATTCAATAGAATCAAGATATATAAGTGAGGCTTCTTCATTGTAGATTTGTGCATTTTGACAGAGTTGTACGAAATCTTTCTCGAGCTCATTGATATCGCCATATTTGCAATCTTCTATGCGTTGTAATATCTTCTTTATATCGACAGGTCGTTTTATGATTTCATAGTAATCGGGTAGACGCTGACGTGATGGTAACTTCATAAATGGTTCGGATAGCAAACGTCCATCTTCGTTGGTGTATTTAATAACAGCTGACATAATTTTATTCATTTGTTTTTTCAGACGCTTGTCGATATTCTGACGGCGACGACGCTTCATAATCAATTCATCTTCATCGGAGTCTTCTTTACGATTTTTACGTTTACGACGTTTACGCTTGGCATCATCTTCATCTTCCTCCTCTTCGAATTCGGCGCCATCATCGATGGCCTTTAGCCACTCTTTTTCGGTGAGGCTGTCTGTGTAGTCGACCTCTTTGCGTTGACGTGAGCCGCGACCTGAAAGAAAGAATAAGAGATTATAAATAAATTAAATTCATTCATTGCTCAGATTCCGCATCACATAAAAAGATTCCAGAAAGCAAACAAAAAACAATATCGGTATCGAACGGAAATGGTATATGAAAGCTATTACAATAAAAATGTTTAAAAATATGGAGAGAGCTGCCCACTATATCAATATTTTTATTTCGGTGAAGTCTAAGGTTTTTGGGGGAAAATCTTTTTTTCTACATATGCACTGATGTGACTCAAACTGATTATATGGCGATTTTTTAAAATATTTATAATATTTTTAACGCTAAGTCGTTTTTGTTCACTTTTTTAAATTCTATAATTATATAGAATATTCGAAAAACCTAACAGATGTTATCGTGTATCCAAATGTATGAATCTTCCACTCGCCGAGACGAACCGTTTGATACCCATATTTTAATATTTCATATAAATTGTGTATCACTTAATTTTGCTTTTTCAAGCAGGTGGCAACCCTTATAAAAGTTAGCTATGAGCCCTATTTCTGAGACGGACCGCTTGACACCTTTATTATAATACTTCAAATACCTTCTGTTTATTTCAATTAAATTTCACTTTTCAATCAGTTGGCACCCTTCTCCCAAGCAGTGAAGGAGTTCGACCACAAGAACCGTGACACGAGATTCTTATACTGCGCTCGAGTTAATTTTTTTTTAATATAGTTGAAATCATAAAAATCAAAAAAATTTCAAGAATTTACGATAATTTAAAAAACTTAAAAAAAATCCCTTTTAAATTTTAAGAAACTCTTGGAGTACGCAGTTTTTCTGACCATTCAATTTTAGTAGATAAAGGGAGGGTTCCAAGTTGCTAAAAATGTTCGTTGATTTTTGATAATTTTTCTTGTGGACGATGTTGGCCATCTTCCATACAACGCATGCCCGAAAGATGTTTTATAAATTCGTTAAATTATCGCAAAATTTTTTATTTATATGCTTTATGATACTAAAATTTTCACCCACTGTAAATTTTGAAAACAGCAAAACCAAAAGTTTTCTAAAACCTCTTAATTAAAAGTCTGAAAATTTTTTGAATTTTCATAAATTTTATACATATGTAGTTTGAAATTTCATTGTATATGCTTTTTGGTATAGAATAAAATATAGGTAAAAAAAAAAATAAATTTACGAAGTTTTTTTTTAAACTTGACAATTATTAAGAATAATTAGATGTAATGAATTATTACTGAATAAAACTAACACAAATATATTTTTTTTTTTAATTACCGAGCAGAAACCTCGGTTCAAAGACCAAACCCCCGTTTTGACGAACCAATCCAAATGTTCAAAAAACGTGCGACCGCTGGACCATATCGACAACGTCCCTGATAAAAAATGTAGCTAACGAACGCACTACAACTAAATTTGGAAATAATATTACTCAGGCCCGTGCCACGAATACATTTTAATCCGCCTGGTGGCGCATGCGTCGAGATATTCAGAAAATTTGTATTTATTATCCGATTTTGATGAAACTAACAACGTATATTACACTAATACGGAAATTGAATTTGATTAAAAACTCGTAATAATTTTATAAATTGCCTACCCCACAATTCGATTAAAATTAAAGCAGCTACCCGTTCCGCTCGCTCCAATTTGCCTAGCTTATTTCACGCCATAAACATAATTTAGAATCTGATGCGACTAAATTAGTAAGCTTAATTCTCCCACAGTCACTTACCCAAAATGGTATCCTCATCATACTGATGCCAGCGCTCCACCTCATCGTCATTCTTAGTTAACCAATCGGGCAATTCGGACTCGTCAATTAAACGCTCCCTGCCCGGATGCAATTCCTCATCCTCTGCTTTGCGGTCGATATCCATTTTCTTGAATAATTCTATCTCCTCCTCGCTACGCGCAATCATCATATTAATCACCTCATCATCGGGTACCTCATTCTCTTCCTCCTCTTCATTGTCGTCCTGATGCAAAATTGTTTGCAAGAATTGTTGTCGCTCACTACCCGTTGACTTCTGATCGAACATACCGGCTTGAATGACTTTCTCGTCCATATTCAACTTGTAACGTGCAGCAGCTAAGATGCGCTCCTCCACCGAGTTCACAGTCATCAGACGTAGCACGCGCACTTCATTGCGCTGTCCGATACGATGTGCACGATCCTGTGCCTGCAAATCCTGATGTGGATTCCAATCAGAATCGAAAATGACAACAGTATCGGCAGTCTGCAAGTTGAGACCCAAACCACCTGCGCGTGTCGACAACAAGAAAACGAAATAATCCGAGCCTTTTGCATTAAATTTACGCAGCAATTCACCACGATCTTCTGCTTTTGTCGTACCGTCCAAACGCAAGTAACCAAACTGACGCCAACTCAAATAATCCTCAATAATAGTCATGCACTGTGTCATTTGACAAAACAGCAATACGCGATGATTGCTTGCCTTCAACTTCGGCAAAATACGATCGAGTAATTCAAATTTGCCCGATACGCGATACAGATCGGGTCCAGAGGCGACACTGTGAGCCCCAGTGTGATCGCAATACTTCTCCTCAATGAGTTGGAACATAAATGGATGATTGCAAAGCTTACGCAACTGTACGATCGTATTCATTAAAGCCTTAGCGCCACCCTTGCCCTGCTTACCCTTCTCAGAACCATCGGTAAGTAGCACGCCTTTGCTCTGCATATGTTTGTAGAGCACGCGTTGTAGTCCTGACATATCGCACTTTATGATATATTCCACCTTGTCGGGCAATTGATGCTCCACCTCCTTCTTCAGACGACGCAGCAAGAATGGACGTAACACCTTGTGCAGACGACGAATAATTAAAATCGTTTCCTCCTCATTCAATTCAACTTTCTCGCCTGTGGTTGCGAATGGAGCATTGAACCACTGTTCAAAAGTGGAACAGGATTTGAAGATAGATGGTAGTAGGAAATTAAGTAAAGCCCATAACTCGGGCAATTTGTTTTGTAGCGGTGTGCCGGTGAGTAGCAAACGGTAAGGCGCAATGTAATGAGTATTTAGCACCTGTGTGAGTTTGCAGTGATGATTCTTCATGCGATGACCTTCATCGATGATCATGTACTTCCAATGGATTTTAGCAAGTACTGCCTTATCCTTTATGACGTACTCGTACGTGGTGAGCAGCACATTGAATTTGGTGGCGCGCATTTGATTCTGCAACAAGCGTCGGCCTTGAGGACTGCCCTTGTAACTGACAACGGCAACGGAAGGTGCCCATTTCTCGAATTCCAACATCCAATTGGGTAGCGTTGAGAGCGGTACGATAATAAGATAGGGGCCCATAACCTTGGTAATAAAATTAATGTGTTAATTTAAATATTTAATACCAATATCAATCACAGTCTAATTGAATTTACCTTCTTGCGATCCATCAGATAGGTCACCAACGAAATTGTCTGTATAGTTTTGCCCAAACCCATCTCATCGGCCAAAATGCCATTTAAATTGTTGTTATATAGTGACACCAGCCATTCCAAGCCCTTTATCTGGTACTCTTTCAATTGGCCATTAACCAAAATACTTGCCTGTTCGTAGACCTTTTCGTGCACGGTATGTGCAATGCTATAGTACGTCTGCTCCTCTGTGCGATACTCATCGTCTTCAACTTTTACTTTCTTAATAAAGTCCTTTGCATCCTCATTAGATAGTTCTTTTTGTTCTGCTTCCTCTGCCTTTTTTTCTTCTTGTTCTTCCCTCGATTTGTCGTGCTCCTTGGCGTCAACATCACGCATCTCAGGATCGCCTTCATCATCGGAGTCCGATTCAATCCAATCCCAGCCGGGATGACGCTCCAACCAACTGTGCAAATTTTTTAACATTGGCGCCTCTTCGCCTGACAATCGTGCACCAGAAGCTTGCTCCACCACAGTCACGTGCATATCGGCCGCAAGGCAACTTTCATCGATATTCATGTAGTCTCCGCTCATTAGCAGCTCTTTCTTGTATTGTATTAAATGCTTGGTCTCTTCCTCTTTCTTCTTTTTCTGATCGTCCTTGTGCTGCTTCACCATTTGTGTAAGATTGCTGATATATTCATCGGTTTGTGACAATAGGAAAGCCAAACGCTTATCTTTCTTCTGATCGATCAGCTTGCGGTAACCCTCTTCGTCCTCGGCCATCAAACGTCGCATACGTTCCTTTTCAATGCGCTCTTGTTCCTTCTTCTGCTCGCGTTCTGCATTGGCATGATGATTCATAATCGCCTTGTTGACGCGCGCCAATTGTGCTTTATTATTGCGATGATATTCCTTAAAATCTTTACCATGCTGCAGCACCGCTGCTAAGAACTCTTGATGCTTCTGACGCCGCTTGCGCTCCGCTTCCAATTTCTGTTGTTTCTCCAACTTCTCTGTGGCGCGCGCCTCACGCAATCCCTGACGTTTCGTGCGCTTGTAAGCCTTAATGTTAACTGCCGTCTCTAGCGTTGTGTCGCGACGTGTGCATTGTACAATTTCTGCGCGCAACTGACGTTGGAAGTTAAGCACGCGAAGCGCACGCAACTCAATGGCCGCTTGTAGCCGCAAGTCCTCTGGCATGGTGGCAGGCAGACGTTGCAATTCTTGCATGCGCAACGATATACGCGAAGCTATACGATTTTCACGCTCCTGCAGCAAAGTAATCGGATCCAAGCCGATCGGTTTAGCAACCGTCGTAACGCGATTTGGCTTCGGCATGGGCTGTTGTGGTGGTGGTGCGCCGGGTTTGGGCGCTTGCATACCAGGCGGTGCCTGTGGTGGTACACCCGGTGCGCCTGGTGGCATGCCTGGACGCACACCTTGTGCCATTGTAGCTGGCATTGGTGAAGAAATCGGCGGTTGGCCGCCACCCATCATTGACGGTGGCGGTCCGGCGTTTGGTTTGCCGCCAGCGCCATTGGGCAACTGATGGGAGATGTCTTGCTGCGGTGGCATTGGCGGTGCACCGCCTAGTGCCATGGGTGGTTGCTGTACATGTGGTGGTGGTTGGGCTTGCAATTTCGGTCCGCCCGGTACTTGTTGCTGAGCGTAGGGACTGGCCGGAGGTGTTGGGCATTGCGGCGGGGTGCCTGCACTACCAGCGCCGCCTGGTGGTGGGGCGCCACTCGGTCCGGGCTGCTGCTGCTGTACTGGCACACCGGGATGTTGACCCGGCGGTCCGGGTGGACCTGGCGGTACACCAGGTTGCTGTTGTTGTTGTTGTTGTTGCTGTTGCTGCTGCGGCGGTGCCAACTGTTGCTGCATTTGCATAGAGATGGGTTTATTGCGCGCCAACAATCGATAAGCGGTAATTTGTGCGCGCAGCATATTCACTTGGTTGCCAGTTAGATGTTGATGCTTCGAGGTGGCACGTATGGCCAATAACTGTGAGTAGCGTGGATCCTCTTGCAGACCCTTTTCCTCCATGGTGTCGATGGCGCGTTGGAGTGCAGTGAGACTTTCCTGTACGGGACGATCGCCAGGTGGTGGGCCCTGGCCGGGAGCCGGTGGACCCTAAATTTGGATGGAGAAAAGTGTTGAAAATTAAGGATGGTACTATAACTTTACACTTAAAAGTAGGCTTAATCAAATTGGGAGAGGTGAAGATTAAAAAAGATTTGGAGAAGAAAAAAAGGTTAAAGTTATTTAACCTTTCATTTCAAAATAAAAAATACAAAATTTTTAGTCTCAAGTACTGACTCATAGGCGCAATCCTATATTGAGTCATAAAAAGCGCGTGCAATAAACGCTGCTTTTACTCCAAAACATCTTTCCCTTTTTCGTTTTAAAAACAAGAAGAAAAAAAAAACAAAATTTAACTGTACTCCACCTACAGCAAAAAGGTATTCCATTCACGCTCTTCATAATTATCTCTTTGCTACGGGACTGACTCTCGATCGTATCAGTGGCCAGAAATGCATATTGCAAGTCATTCATCATTGAGAGAAATGCGGAAATCACTGAATTGTCTGATAAGATTGATATAAGATGTACACATATTCTTGCTCTAAAATTTTATTTCAGTGTGTACAGGGTGGTACAAATAGAGGCAGACTGAGCGGTCTAATGCGATAACCAGACGACATCGTTGATGCAATTTAAAAGTACGTATAAAATACACACTGACAGACACCAATAGTGCGCATTTAAAACAGCTGATTTTAGTTTGAAGCAATCCTAACCAAAATTAAGGTAGAGAACGTGCTCAAGTCGGTACTAGGTTAGTTTAGGTTAATGTGATAGCTCCCGCAGACATATTAAATGAGTTCATTGTGATGCCACTAGTAGTAAGAACGGTAGCGTACACCGTAACTAAAGATGGTTAACTGGAGAAGCGCTGCATGCCCAAAATGAAGTCCCGCAAACTGAAGTAAGAGCCGAGGTATCTGCAAAGGTAGGGCAGCTGAGTTGAAAATGAAAATATGATTTCACCTCGTCATCCTCCATATAGCTGCGGCAAAAACGGTCGACTATATTCAACCTAACCGCATGAATACCCATCGAACAGTGTAAGGTCAGAACTCCTACGAGGATCGAGAGATGCCGCTTAGTTAGCAACCAGAGCTCCTTCGAACGCCCACTCTTTTGACATTTCTCTTCAGTAAGGTTTGCCATTTCATCATGGAAAGATATACGACCCAACAACAAATCGAAATTATTAAAATTTACTACGGAATTCGAAGTCAATGGCCTTAACTTTAAGAGCGCTACGTCCAATTTATGGTCGTCGTCATTTCTGGCTGAATGGCTTCGTCAATAAGCAAAATATGCGTTATTGGACAGGCAGCAATCCACACGTACTCCATGAGTCAACATTGCATCCCAAAAAAAATTACGGTTTGGTGCGGTTTATGATCAAGACCGGCACGTTACTGTGAATGGGAATCGCTACCGCTCAATGATAACTAAATATTTTTGGCCCGAATTGGATGATATAGACTTGGACAATATGTGGTTCCAAGAGGACGGCGCCCCAAGCCACACAGCGAATGTCACAATCGATTTATTGAAAACCAAGTTTGGTGAACGTGTCGTGCGATTTGACGCCGTTAGACCATTTCCTGTGGGGCTACGTCAAGTCTATGGTCTATGCCAATAAGCCAGCGACGATTGATGAACTTCGTACGAATATCGAACGTGAAATTGCAGCAGTATCGGCCGATTTATGCTTGAAAACCGTCGAAAATTGGGTTCAGCGTCTGGGCTTTCATACATAATGGCATCGAATGTACTTTCACAGGAATAAAGAATTTAATTCATATCAAAAACCGTTTTTGTTTTATTTAAAAAAAACTTTTGTGCGTTCCTATTGCAAGA
Organism: Anomoia purmunda; assembly: GCA_951828415.1. Lineage (NCBI taxonomy): Eukaryota > Metazoa > Arthropoda > Insecta > Diptera > Tephritidae > Anomoia > Anomoia purmunda. Next base: position 98,235,829 of record OX639996.1, read on the forward strand.
CCCGATACTATTTTTAATGTCAACATTTCAAAACTACGGCCAGTGAGATTTTGCCTTGTAGATCGATTGACGATTCCATCCTAGGATAAAAGTCTTTTCTCTGGCGCACAGAAGGAAAGCGGTACAAAGCATGAATGCTCCTATCATCAAGTACAAATTTAATTCAGTTGCTATAGGTTAGACATTAAGTCTATCAGCCATCCTCTGAGTTTCATATTTCGATTCCGTTATGTGATTTTTAAAATTCGATAATATTTTCATCCTTTCCCAATTCTTAACAGCTGAAAAGCAACTGCGGGGTCTTTATTGAAAACTTATGAATATTGTAGAATGCAACTGTAAAATACAATTTATTTTTGCAGTCTTTCTTGAAGGATGCGAACAGGGTTGCTTTTGCAACTAAAGTAAATTTTATACGAGTTGGAGCAATCTTTTACAAATCGGGTAGAAACGGGCTTATTATTATTATTTTTATATTATTCGGATAGAAAGTGATTACATGCCACTAAAAACAGAGCATATAAAGTCAATTGAAAAATGCATACATATAAGCTCGGAAATATGGTTCGCATTTCCTGCCATTTGTTATTCACTATAGTTGAATTTTCAGTGATAGTCGATTTTGCAATTTAACTACCGCTGAATAGGTAATGTAGTGCAATAACTCCCAACCCTGGTTTAGATAGAAGTTCGACAACTTCTTTGATCACCCTCGTATCTACATACGTGATGAAAATTTCTCTCATCATTCTGAAATATTATTATTTCAATTTCGAGCTTTTTAGAGTCGCATAATAAATATGTATAATTTTCTTTTATCTTTTACTTTCCCTATCATTTTAAAATCGAACCTTTACTTGGATCACCCTTTTCACACGTACTAACAGAAAGCAATTAAAATTTGAAAAACAAAAACAGCAATTAATGGAACTCCACAAGCACAGATACAGAGATGGAAAACCAAATAACTAAGATATTACAGCGGTAGAACCAGTACATAGAGGCAACAAAACCACGCTTCGCATTACATGTGAGCTCACATTTGTTAGACAGCATTCAGTTGATTTGTGAACGGCAGAGCTTGTAAACGTATTTTTTCTACAGTAGATAGCGTTATAATATCAGAATAATAGCTTTAAAGAAGTGTAGATAAAAACTACACAACAACATAATTCGAAAACAAAATAATATAAAAAAAAAATAATAATATTCAAAACAAACATCACTGCCAAAAAAAAAAAACAAAAAAAAATGGCCAGCCAGCAGCTGATCAACGAATTGTATGATTTCATGTATCCGCTTGCATTGCGCGCAGGTGAAATACTACTGGAGGGATATGAGGAGGTTGGCAAGCGTGTCGATATCAAGATAGCATTCTATGACGTGGTAACCGAATATGACAACAAGATCGAAGAATTTCTAATTGAAAAAATATTGACACGCTATCCGGAACACAAATTCATTGGTGAAGAGGATACAGCCAAGAATAATCATGTGACTAAAGAGCTAACCGATGCGCCAACATGGGTCATAGATCCCATCGATGGTACATCGAATTTCATCAAACAGATACCACATGTTTGCATCTCTATTGGTTTGGCGGTGAATAAGCAAATAGTTTTGGGCATAATCAACAATCCGGTACAAAAGAAAATCTACACAACAAAGCTGGGAGGTGGCGCTTTTTGCAATGGCCAGCGCATACGTGTGAGCAGTATAGATAATGTGAGTGAATGTGTAATTTTAAGAAAATAGCGCATGCATTCCATGTACATAATAAATTTTAATCAACTTCGCAGATGAACGAGGCAAATGTGGCGTATGAAGTGTCGTTATTGCATGCTAATAAAATACGTAATAAACATATAAAACGAATCTATCATATTGGAGCGCAATCCAGAAGGTAAGATGGCAGAATTTAAAGCTGATGCAATTACGACCAGTTTGGAATGGGGTGGTATTCTTGATTCCGACTGAATTCGAATAGATTTCGAATTGTTTTCGAATTATTTTCATACCGTGTCGATAATCATTTTGATCAGCTGTTTTGTAATATTTGTTTCTTGAAAAATTGTACAATGCTCTTTGAGACAAGAAGGCGTGTTATTGCGCGTTCAAAACAAAAAAAAATCATTAGCTGAGATTTCACGGGGGCGTATAATGAAAATTGGACTTCAAGCAAGTTTGCCTTATAAAGAAATTGAAGTTATAAAACCTTCTTAATGTCCCGAATTAATTACTGAAGTTTGTTAACAAACCAAGAATGATAGAAATCCTGATTATGACAACGCCGGCAGCGTACACGTCACAGTTGTTGATACCATAGGAATAGCGAGAAAAAAAGGATAACTGCACTTCGCCTTTTATTTTCGCTGCAACTGCTACAATACAAAGCTCAGCACATCACATTTATTATTCTGTGTTTAACTTTTTGTAAAAATCACTCAAAACTCGGAAAAATTAACTTTTTAAGAGCCATTTGTGACGTCAATCCTTCAAATGAAACAAGTGCACAATTACGGAAGTGCTTTTGTCGTCACCTTTTTTCTGCATCATGTTTACAAACATAATCAGCTGGCCTCAATGGTACTATCGTAGGGGTTGCCAACAGTCGCAGATTCTGTAAAAAAACAGTGATACAAATAAAATATTTCCGCGTAACGAATTAATTTAATAGCATCAATGTATTTTTATTATGTTTTTTTAAGCATTTACTATGGCTCGAACAAATATCAAACGAATAATAAATGCCACGAACATGAAAGTTTAAGTTCGAATGTTATTTGTGAAATATGACAATATGGCACTTTTCGATGAGTATTGTGCATGCGTTGAAGTGGAATCAAGAACAACAAGGCGGTTTCATGTTGATCGTTTTCCTTGTGTTTATCTAAGTAGTTTTTAAATAGAAATTTTCTGATACAGATTTATTAAACTACAGATTAGCCCAATAAAGACTCAAAATAAATTTTGAAACCGGAAAAATCGAAATCAATAATACCAATCAAATATTTTTCGATACCGATCAAATTTTTTGCAGAACAGGTATATAGCTATATTACTATTTAATTGCATATGGATGTACAGTGAAATTCCTCATAACGAACAGTCCTTGTAACCGGACAGCTTTAATTGCCGGACAAATTTCGTGCACACAGACTTTTCATTAATCTTTCCAGACAAATATCATCCTAATAATCGGGCACTGTAATAACCAGCCGCGGTCACTATATTTAAACTCATTTTGATCAAAAAATTTCTCATATACGAATAAAATTCAAAAATCACTCATGCTTTGTAAAGGGTGTTGTTTTTAGACATGTGATTTTCAAGAAGAAATAAAACGCATATACTATAATGTCATGGCCAAGAATTTAGCTTTGTTATAAAGATAACGGATTGCCATTATGTTTTAAAAATGATTTCGGCCAAGTGACCGCCGCGACTGGCTCAAATAAATTCCAGCCGAGAGGCCCAATATTCGACCACTTTTTCCAGCAATTGGGGCCGTACGTCAGCAATAACGCGCTGAATATTCTCTTCCAAGGCGTCAATCGTCGCGGGATTATCTGCGTAAACAAGCGACTTCACATAACCCCACAAAAAATAGTCCAGCGGTGTTAAATCGCACGATCATGGAGGGCATGCCACAGGCGCTCAACGCGAGATAATGCGCTCACCAAAAGTTTCCTTCAGTAAATTTATTGTTTCATTGGCTGTATAGCATGTAGCGGCGTCTTGTTGGAACCAAAATTCGTTTACATCAAGCAAGCCAAACTGAGCATAAATCAAGTAACAGCTGTCAAAAAGACCAACTTCGAAAGAAGTATTGCCTCATTGAAAACCACACGTCTGAAGAAAACACCCTTTAGTAGTTTTAATCTTTACAAATAGAGGGTAGTAAAGTTTAATACACATAAAAAATTAAACTGGCAAAAACTCAAGCTTCAGAAATCAATAAAAATAAAGAAGCCATTCGTTCCAAATAGGGGTCTAGAGGTAACGTCCAGTAAAAGCGATATTTCTCATAAATTTATATGTACATTTTTTCTTGCCCCCCTCCCCCATAAGCGGGCATCTCACATAACCGCACAAAAACACTGCGACGATGAGTGTCCGGTTATATTGGAATTCCACTGTATATCTATTACTCTTCAATTGCTATCGCTAGCGGAATTTATACATAAATTAGAAAATGCACGTGCCCAGCACACATGTCAAAGTTTTATTTTTCAATATTTCCTTATGTATTTATAATTTGCATTTTGAAATCACAACAAGATGTAATTAACTCGGTCTCGTTCCAATGCTTACAATTGTAAATTTTGAAAATTCAGGTCATTTAACGCAAACAGGACAGAAGCTTGCGGTTATTTTATTTTATTACCACAGCTTAAAAGTACATGCACCGTTTGTTTAATCTGTTTAAAAATTTGCAATGTCTGCTTCTTTTATGGAAGTAAATAATAATTAATTGCATTAAGCATACATAAGATAAAGCTAGTATGTGGATTAATTGCACACATCTTAAGGAAAAATATAATAAATTAATGTTGACTTGTGTACATACATACATATGTACGCATATCTGGTTGATATTAAATAATATTAAGTTCATTTCATCTGATTTAATTTTATTTAATTTTTATTTTATTATTCTATATACCAAAAAAAAAAAATTTTATTTTATTTCGTTTAACTTCGTCTCATTTCATTTTAGTTTATTTGATTTTATTATTATATTTAATTCTTAGTTATAATTTTACTTTAACGAAATATATTTTAATTTCTTTAATATTTTATTTCACTTTACTTTAAAGTAATTAATTGTAATTTAATTTAACCCATTTAATTGAATTTTTTGTTACTTATTTTAGCTAATTGTTGTTTTATTTTAGTTATCGTTCTTTAATTTTAGTTTTTGTTAAAATATTTAATTTATTTTTTGTTGATTTATTTTATTCTATTTCGTTTGTTTTGTTTCCTTTTATTTTATTGATTCATTTCCCATTATTAATGTTTAAGATTTTATTTATTTTTTATTTGATTTATTCTATTACTATTAAATAACTGGTTATTTCAATGTATTTTTCTAAGTTTTCCGTCTTTTTTTATATTTTAGTAATTTTTAACTTTATTTCTCATTTTCACTGTTTTCCTAATATCTTGTTACCCATTTAACGAACATTTTTATTTGCTTCTCGGGTTTTATAAATTTATTTTTATTCTCTTATTTTCGTTTTTGTTGTATTTTATTTATTTTATGTTAAATTAATTTTTTCATACTGAATTTTTAATTCGTATTATTTTGTTTTATTTTACGCATTAACTTAATTATGACATTTTAATTTAATTTATTGTGCTCCTTTGTACTGTTTTATGTTAGTTAACTTTTTTTTTTTTTAGTATTTTTCATATTTCTTTTTAATTATTAACTTTTTTGGAACTTCAATTTTTTATTTTTTATTTTGATTTTATTGTTTATTTAAATGAATTTTTTTGGCAACAAGTTTTTCTTTTATTTTCTTGCTTTTATATTTCGTTGTACTTTTTAGATTTTTAGTTTTTATTTTAAGTTTCTTTATAATATTTTTACCATTGATTTCTTTCCATGATCTAATTTCATTAGTTTTTATTTTAGTATCTTTGAATATTTTCTATTCTTCACTTTTTCATTCAAAGAACGATATTTGTATAAATTTTCAGTAAAATTTAATAAAACGTAATTTAATTTTAATGCTTAATGCAGTATGGCTGGCTATCTTATTCGAAAAGTTAAGAGAAAAAATATGGAAATCACATAAAATCGCTTATAGCGCTTCGTTGTGTTATATTTTTCGGGAGCCGAAGCCAAATGTCTACACAAAATACATACAAAACTATGCGTTGTTTCCAGCCGCAACTGTTGAGATGATCCTCAAGAGGGAAACATTTCAAGTTATATCTATATAGATCTCGTAGGAACAGTTTTGAAGTGACAGTTTTTGGCCAGATATAAACCCATATTTTTGTCATAAGATAAGTAAGACTTCGTTCTGATATACAACCGTAGAGGGAACCTCAGTAGTTCACTGCTGGAAGAAGTAAATAACTCAAATATGGAAGGCATCTCGTAAGTACAATTCCGGAATCCTAATACTATACACATATTTTGGACGCAAACGAAAGGCGTTAAATTATCTTCATATCAAGACAGTATCTTAGTAAAGCGTAGTTTACTCCCATTATTAAAGGCAAAGGCTACAATTTGGGTTGTGCAAACATTGCAACTGAAATAGGCGCCATATGTTAGGAAGTTGCCAACCACCTCACAACATAACCTCCTTTAAACAACACATTTCTTGAGCATTGAACCTGCGTTCGTTGACAGTAAGATACAGTTACACCGTTTAGACTCAATTAAACAAATCGTTATGTACACACCTTTAATTTTATTCGGTTGATTGTACGAATAAATTAAATTGTTTGCTTATTCAGCGCATATGATTATTAAATACAAAGTAAAAAATAAAAATATAAACAAAAATCAAACATCATGAATAAACTCAAAAAATGCAAAATAAAATCCATAAAACTAATTAGTTACAACTCTCACGAGAGTCTATCAAAAATAATCGCTCCCTGTTTCTCTTTGCATTTATTTCTCCGCTGGCAACTCTCAACAATACATTTTAAATATTTTTTCTCTCGTATTTCCACTTTTAGATTACTTGCCTATTCATCTGTGGTGGAATCGTTGTGCATGGTGGCTGCCGGAAATTTGGATGCCTTTCACATTGAAGACATGTATCCATGGGATTGTGCTGCCGGTTATTTGCTTATACGTGAAGCAGGTGGCGTTGTGACACATCCCTATGGTGGACCATTTGATATTATGAAACCGGATTTAATTTGCGCTGGCACAGAGTCATTGCGTAAGGAAATGGAGATACTAATTAAGAAAGCCGATCAAACGAAATCGGTAGGCGGAGATGAGGAATAAGTTGGGAGAGAAATGAAAATTAGAATTATAGGAAATCAGAGATAAAATTATGAAATTTATTCTGTACTTAATCACTAAAATTGTGTAAAGAAAATATTCAAATGAATGAATAAATTTTACTAAATCACAAACAAAAAATGCACTTATTATTGAATTAAAAACTTTACACGAATATATTTTATTAAAATCAAGTAAAGAAGAGTCCAAGTTCGGGTGAAACTGAACTTTAAATACCCGTCCGCCGCATGTTTTTATTTTATTTTTCACATTAACAGTACTGTAATACGCGGTGCCACGCCCATTTCCAAAAAAAAAAAAAAAAAAAAAAAAACAAATTTAACCCATGTATTTTTTATCCAACCTTGTATAGTTACTGAAATATCACTTTTTATATTTTTGCATATTTCCATTATATGATGATGTTTCGCATTTTATTTCATATCAAGCGTTCTGTTTTTTGTTTTTTTTTTTTTTTAATTATTAAAATGTTTGAAATATTTATGATTTTTTTTGGAAATTTGCTAAATTTTTGTACAATGTATTTTGATAAAAAAAAACGAATGAAAAATTGTTCATTCTCAATTTTAGAGAATTTTGTACAATGAGCTACATTTTGAGCTATATTTTAATTTAAAAAAAACCTTATGAAAAATTGTTGCATACAAAAATCAAATATTCGCGTGGCAGATAACTTCATTTAGAGGGACAAGAAAAACTGCTGATTGAGACATATGGCTGCATTTGAGTCAACAGAACAATTGGATCCATGATACAAACATCTACAGGGTAAAACCGCTGATAGTCAGTCTAAATATTTTTGCAGTTTGCTAACAATATAAAAAAATTCCAAACTCACATTCTCACACATACATTTATCGTCTGAAACAAAAACAGTTTGAATATGTTCAATTGTTTATTTTTTTATTTTACTTTTTTGTATCATGATTGGATCTTTAAAATATTAAATTTACGAATATGAGTGAGTTATTAAAGAAAGAGGAATTGATTTATTTACGAGCTGAAAAAACCCGTATAAGTGAAATGTTTCAAAAGCTTAAATTCAAATACTACTGAGCGGGCAAATATTTACCAATTCCTGTTAACGCAAAACTCGTATTTTTCTGCCTTTGTGTGCTCTGTATGCTCTGACTTGTGTTGTGTGATAATTCCTATTGGGTTTTGCGCGCGAAACCTTCTAGTATGTGAGAAAACCTTCGGCTTGGCAGAACTCAGCTGCTTTTCCGGAAGAGTTCAGTGGGCAAAGACGTGAGAGCTTGTGAGCGAAACGAACTGAGATATATGTTAGTTTTTGTTAGATAAAAGAGATTAGTTCACATTAGCGCTCTAACTTATAAATTCCCGTACACATATTTCCATTCCTTTCTTTTATACAAAGTCAGCAGCACAACAATTAAAAGTAGATGCCCAACAGCCGGCAGTAGTAGTTGATACATCGGTGTTAAAAGACGCACTCAGACAGAATTTGCCTAACTACTATTCGTTGTTGTATTTAACATAAAACCATAAAACCACACAATATATTAAAATGTCCGATAGCGGTGAGGAACAAACAATACGCAATTACTATAATTTCGCAATGGAATTGGTGATGAAAAGTGGTCCCGTAGCTTGTGAAGGTTACGAAAAGGCCGAAGCGAACTTTCAAACAAAATCAGCTTATTTTGACCTGGTTACCGAATTTGATAAGAAGGTAGAGGATCTACTTATTTCTGGACTGCAAAAAGCCTTTCCCGAAACGAAATTTATTGGAGAGGAGAGTGCTGCGGCAAAAGATAAAGAACCAGAGTTGACAGATGCACCTACATGGATCATTGATCCCATAGATGGTACAACAAATTTTATACGCCGATTTCCAAATTGGTGCATATCAGTTGGTTTGGCTATACGCAAAGAACTAGTGGTGGGTATAGTGTACTTGCCTGTGGTCAATGAAATGTATTCGGCATGGAAGGGGCATGGCGCTTATCTAAATGGGCAGCGTATCAGTGTTAGCAACTGCACTAATGTGAGTAAATGTTAGTTTTGGCATTGAAAGTTTATATAAAGATATACATTTTAGCATATCTGTTTGTATAAGCAAATTGAAATCAGCTCTATATAATCTTTGATCAGAGAAATGTAAGATTATGAGTTGAGTTAAGCTAATTTAAAGGGAAACTTAAATATGTACGTAAAGTATACGGTGTAATGAATGGCGAAGGTGACGCCTTTAGAGGTACCGCTAATTTGGTGTTGCCGATTTTGACAATTCTCAATTGCAAATATACAAAGGTTATTGTACAAATGGTGGCAAGGAGACACTTTTTTAGTATTTTGCAAATTTATTTATTAAATCTCTGCTTTTAAATAATCTTTTTCCATCTAAACACAATTAAAACACGTTTCTCATTGAAATATGGGAAGTTATTCATTCTTTTTTCTCCCCTATACTTGTTTACAAATTACGAGATCTATCACTTTGCCGCGGGAAGGCGCAGTCTTGTATTCTATCAATCTTGCATAAAGTAATGATATTAAATCTAGTCAAGTAGAATGAATTATGAAAAAAATACTACATATATAAAAATTTAAATAAAATAAGTAACTCATTATTGAAAAAATAAAAAAAGTAAATACAATTGAAGTAAATTTAAAAAATAGAAATTTTTTAATGTAGCAAATAATTACAACGAACGTGCGGCTTTTTTTTTAATTTCTTAAGTTTTACTTTTTATTATTGCGTTATAAGAGTATAATATTACTTTTTTTTGCTATAAATTTCAAATGTGTTTATAGACTATTTATCTTATTTGTTCACTACGTCCTTTTCCGGGCACAATGGATCTTTAAGATCGAAGTGCAAACCTCAAATATATATTTATCTATCTAGTACGTCCTTTTTCATATTTTGAATTTCTTATAAATGGTAATAAAATCTGATATACAGCTCATTTCGAAAATTGCAGAAATCGGGGAAAAACACGGCCGCTTATGATATTAAGGAAATTTTCAAAAATATATTTGATGTTTTAGTAACTATAAAAAGTGCTTTGCTCAAATTTGATATACAGAATTGTGTTAGAGACAGAAATATGTACTTTAGAGCAAAGAGGTATATCTCCAAAACTACTTTACTAAATTTGGTACACAATTTGCATTTTAGGATAATAAGCAGAATGATTACTTATAATTGAATATTCTAGAAATCGCCAACCTCTGACATAACGATAATTTACAACGAAAAGTACTTGAAAACTTGAATCATGCACCGGTTATTTTAAATTCAGTTTCAGCCGAACTTAGGCCCATATTTTTAATTTTTTTTGTAGCTGTATTTTTTTTTTTAGAATATTTGTTATTTATTTATATTCTAAATCTATTTTTCATTATTTCTAATAGTTATTGCTTACTGATCTTATTTCATATTTTAATTAATTTTTCATCTACTTTTTGATTTTTTGTTTGTTTTAACTTTGTATCCAGTTTCTGATTGTTGTTTAATTTTAGTTTTTTTTTTTTTTAATATTCTTAGCGTAGTCTGCATATACATAGATTGAAAAAATATAAGAAGGGAAAAGTTGAGTTAGTACAGGTATCAGGTTTCACTTGGATACAATTTACATTTATTTTTATTTTTTAAATTTTATGGCATATTATTCTTAAAAATTTTTTTTCAATCCATTTTTTCTAAATCGTCAATATTTTCTAAAGGTTTTGGTAAATTTGTAGATTAGTCTGATCTAGGGCAACTATTTATTTCCCCCAACGAAAAAATTTAAATATAGAAAAGACTGTTAATATATAAATAATAAATGTAGGCCTAAATATTAAACAACAATTATCAGCTTCGGGCAAAAGCAAATATTCACACCCATATTGATTACAAAAGCTTAGATTTAAAAATTAGTATTACCGCTGTTTAGTAGTTTTATTTTTTTTTATGTTTCTTTGCATCTGTTTCTTTCTATACAATTTGGCACAACTTTCGTTCTTTTTACGCTTAATATTTCGTAAACAATTTTGCTTTTTGTTTTTGTGCAGACTCTCGGTAGTGTGTGATTTAATTTGTAGGCAGGTGTAAAAATTTTGTTTCTTTCATATATATTTCGGTCAAAGTTATCGCTTAGCTTAGGAATGTAAGGTGACGCTGCTGTATTTCTTGGTTGTATTAGCTGATTGTTGTGGTTTGGTTATTGCCTATTCTAGTTGTTGCTTATCTGATTAATTTGCGTTTGTTGATTTTGAAAACACTGTATTTTTTCTATGCTAGCGTCATGAAATTGTTGGTGGATTAACGTCAGTATTTTGTCAGGAATGATAAAAAGCAAGATTGCGCCTTCAGTGACGTAATAAAAGCTAGAGAGTGACAGAGCAAAGAAACAATTCTAAAAAAAGAAGGGTACACGAAAAGTACACGAAAGGCGGCCAAACGACAGAACGATTGAACATTTGTTTTTAGCATTGTTTGTGTAAAATAAAAGAAAAAATGGGTGGATGCTGTAAAATCGAGAAAAAGAGCACTAGTGGTGCGCGTAAGGCGGGATGTTGTATTAGATAATTCTTGTGTGCTTTGTATATTAGATTCTTCGCTGTGTGAATTTTGTTTATTTACATAAGTAGAGCAGTGATAGTTGATCAGGTGTCCAGAACATAGTGGTTTAGAGTACCAATTTAGAAAAATTATGTTGTTATTCTGATGTATGTATGCGGATATCAAGGAAAGGGATGGTCCATTTATTTTATTTCAGTGATGATTTCTTTAAAATTTTTGATATTTTCATTAGTTTTTATTTATGTTATTTTATTTTAATTTTTTAATCAGTCGTTAAAATTGAATTTCTGTTTTGTACTGGTTCTTTTTTTATATTTCGTTGTTATTTTATTAACTTTACGGTATTTTTTATCTCATCTAATATAATAATGGTTATAAATTCATTCCTCACTTTACAGATCAACAACGCTGTCGTTGGCACAGAAATGTCACTCATTCAACGACCAACAATACGTGATAAAAACGTTAAGCGTTTGTGCAAGCTTGCATCGAATTGCTGCGGGTAATGCAAAATAAACATGCAATTTTTTTTGGTTTGCGTTATACCAAATTTCATATTCCTTACTATTACAAATATTTTAGTGTCCGGGGCATAGGCAGTGCTGCGGTAACCCTCTGCTATGTGGCACGTGGCAGTATTGATTGCTTTGCCGTTGATGATCTGCAGCCATGGGATATTGCTGGCGGTGCTTTAATAATACGCGAAGCGGGTGGCTTGGTATGCCACACAAAAGGTGGCGAATTTTCAATATTGAAACCGGATTGTATAGCGGCAGCTACACCTGAACTGGCTAAGGATGTGATTAGGTTGATCAATGAAGCCGATCAACTTACCGAATTTACTTTTTGAATAATGAATTTAAGGAATCCATTAATTGTGCCGCTGGCAACAAGAATAACAGTTTTGGAAAGCTGATGAAAATTTATGTAGATAGTATTAACGAACTTGGAAAATAAAAATTAACTATTGTAATACAAAATTTGCGCATTACTTTTATAATTATGTAGTACTCAGTTCGTAATGACTTGCTCGAATTATTTTCACCATACGCAACAACGCATACATTTTAATTTTGGCGTAGACATAATTTTGAAGTCATAGATGAAGCTGAGCATTACTGGCAAGCTACGTTATTATTTTTGATTTGTTAGCTAGATTTCGGGATATACCTATAATGGAAAATTTCAATTTTTAATCAAATAAAAATTTTACTCTAAGCGCATTCTGGTAGCATTAAAGTAGATACATATTTATCCATCTTAAGTTAATTATCAGTATACAAATTTCTTTACTAAAACTTCGCACTGCCTTTACTTTCCGCGCTTCAAATGCATAAGAGATAAGATAAAAACTTTTTGAGAGCAAACATCGACGAGTATTCGCTAAATATGCAATAAATGAGATTCGTCGTACTGCTCTTTCAGAAGCAGTTCACAAAAATAAATAAATAAAGTCATTTTATTAACCACAATTGTAGTTGCTATTTAAGTTTTTAACAAGCCCATTCATAACAAGTATGCACTTAAATATAAGGAAAAAAAAACGGGTGCACCTACATATGTAACTTATTTCCCGCTTCTATAGAGTAGAGAGGAATGTGAATTGATATTTTATGTGTGTATGTACCAATTTCGTTTCTGCTCATTCACAACTAGTTTAGGACCACACTAGTCTCAAGCCAAATTTAAACTATTCTCGAACAAGTAACAAACTAGTTCTGAACTAATTTCAAACCAATCCCAAACTAGTTTCAAACTAGACCCATACTATTATCAAACTAGTCCGAAACTAATTTCGAACTGTACACAATGTTGTCTCTAACCAGTCGTAAATTAGTCGCAAACCTGAACTAAGTCAATCCAAACTAGTCTCAAGCTGGTCCCGAAATGGTTCGGAACTAGTCCCGAAATAGCAAGTCCCTAAATTGTCCCAAAGTGGTCAATATCTAGTTCCCAAATAGTCATGAACTTTTTGATGTAGGACTTCGCATAATTTGACAATCGCCAAATAAGGAAAAACAGCTGTATACCTAAAATTTTTGTTTACAATTAAAATGTTGGCTGGGTTTTATTGCTGTCTTTGTTGTTGTTGTTGGCGCTCACTTGTTATTGGTTATTGTTACCCTTGCTCGTTGTGGTAAAACTCATCCAGGCGGAACCCCGGAAGCTATTTCGACGGGTCCGACCAGAGAGATAGAAGGGTGTTAGATGAGTGGGATTCAGAGGCAAGGGAATTGGTGATTGGTCTGCTACTGCTGCAGTATCCATATCTTGCTGGACCAAAGTAGTGCTGTTCTCACGAGACAGCTGGAGCTTCTCGTCTGCTTGGGTGGTGGTTGGACCCCAATTACAGCATGCAGGCTCTCAAGGATGACCCTCAAGATCCTTGAGAGATTAATCGTTGGATGAGGGTGCCGTCGACATGGATATCAAGGTCCACACCGACATCCTAAGTATATGTTGTAAACAGGCTCGACGAGGACTTATTACTATAATCATCAACATATGAGGCAATGATAACGCCTCTGCCGGTTGAGAGAGCTTGGAGATATATTCGTTAAACGAAAGTGATAGATTCAACGCTACTATGATGGGTTTTTCGGTGGGGTGGTTACAGTTGAGACCGCGGTTCTTTTGTGTGTTTATGGAATTGATGCCTAGCCGAGCCCGATGGTATGTAAAATACGATCGATAGGGGTCATCCTTGACGGCCAGTTCCCCTGTTTTTAGCAGCGGGACCACCCTTCAAACCTTCCATGTGTCAGCGATGATGACGTAAGCCATCGATACATTAAGGATCCTTGTCAGGAACTCTACTCCGGCGGAGTCTAAATCAATATCAAAGTGGTCTCCTTCAACTCGCGACAGGTAAAAATAAGGGGCGGGTAGCTGTAGGTCATTTTGCGCCGCCTCCTAGTCACCTTCCGCTTAGTCCTATCTACCGAAGGATGCTTAATAAGCCCCTGGCTAAGCTCGTGCATCTCTTCGGGTCCGACGAAGCATGGTTTCCGAATGAAATTTCGACTCGGCCATCACACTTAGACGAATTGGACAGGGACCTTGCGGTAGACTATACATTCAACCAGATTGTAGTTGTTGTTGTTGTTGTAGGTACTTACGCATTCGAGTACCTACTTTCATATGTGTGTTTGTTTTATCTTCAAAAAATCATAAATGCAATAAAATAAAAACCATTATCTACAAATAAAACACAATCGCCTGCAGAGCTGTTAAAAAAAATTATAATTGTATACATATCTACATACATACATACATATGTACATATGTATGTATATGTATGTATGTATCTGTGATCACAAGGAATAATACCCAAATTCGAGTTAGGATTAAAAATATATTAAACACGGAAAAAGCAGAAATAGTGGACGACCTGTTATGATTGATTCTACTTCTGAATTCTTCACATTGAATACACAAATATCTTTAGTGCTTATTCTAAGTCAACATAATTGCATTTGAAACAGGATTTTTTAAATCATTCCTTCTTCACTTCATTTTTCCTTTTACTTGCAAAATCAGCCTAAGTAAATAACATAACGATAAAATAACAGAATTGCATACATTCAAAGTGAAATAATAAAAGGTTCTACGTCACCTACTTATTCACAAATTTTAGTGAGCGAAAGAGTCTGGTTAGCGCTCTATCTCGTTCTTGATTACCATATGTTCTTCTCACGCGCCTACTCTCTTCAATACTCTCATCACCACAAATATTAACCCGAGCAACCGCAATTTATAAAAAACAAAAAAATACTTTTGCTACAGAGTCAGTTGATGTCGAATCACCAGAGTAGTAAGTGCTTGCTGAGTAAAGCTAATTGTGGCAGCGATATCAAATTCAATACGATAATTGTTTTAAAAGAAGACACACATCCACCGCCACCGCCACCCTCATCACCACCACCATCACTTTGCCGAACGTGTCCCTGAAACAATACTTCCCTCATCCGCAACATTCAGCTTCCCACTGACCACATTTGGCTATAGTAGATAGTCGCACAATCACAACAAAGATGTCAAATACAAACGATGATACAAACATACGTAACTACTATAATGTGGCTTTAGAATTGGTTATGAAATGTGGTCCACTGGTACGAGAAGGCTACAACAATGCTGATGTGGATTATAAACAGAAATCGTCATTCTTCGATTTAGTTACCAAATACGATAAAGAAATTGAGGATTTACTTATTGAAGGTTTACAAAAAGCTTTTCCCGAATCGAAATTTATTGGCGAGGAGAGTGTAGCGGAAAAAGGTCAAGTGCCTGAGTTAACTGATGCACTCACATGGATTATTGATCCGATAGATGGCACAACAAATTTCATACGCCGCATACCACATTGGTGTATATCGGTCGGTTTGGCAATTAATAAGGAACTGGTGGTGGGAATTGTATACAATCCGATTGCAAATGAAATGTATTCAGCGTGGAAAGGGCATGGCGCGTATTTAAATGGACAAAGGATACATGTAAAGAATGCCACCAAAGTGAGTATTTTATTAAAGCGGCTTTATTGGATCGCTTTCGTTCTTGTATGTTCAGATGGAATTTTGCAATGCCAACCGCTATGTGACGCTGGAGTTTATATGATTTTAAAAAGTTTTGTTTTTAGAAATTGATCGATCACTCAGGTGGAAAAACAAAAAATTGTTCTACAAAAATTGTATTGGCTTTCTAATTACATACAAACATACATATTGAGATATTAGGCTGCTCAGCACAGTAATTCGAGTCAAAACGCACCATAAAAACCCATATAATCGTTTCATCTAAGCCAATATAAATTTATAACCACAGAGACGTACTAGTTGATTTGATAGCCTTTATTGTGAATTCGAATAAGTAATTAAAAGACATGTACAGGGGATTCCCGATAATTCGTATTCCGTTAATTCGAAAATATCAATAATTCGGAACAATCCATTGGCCACTTGAAAAATCGCGTTAATTCGCCAAATTTCCATAAATTTTTCTATCCACTTAATTCTTATTTTTTTGACGGCAGCGAGAAAAAAAATATTTATTTTTAAAAATAATTAACAGGCAGACGGAAAAAATATTTAATGTATAGATTTGTTAATAATATTTCTTATTTCTTATTTTTTCGTTAGAATACGGCAACGTTTTCTGCAAGGCGAATTCATAGTAGGTGTAGTTACAATAGCAGCCATTTGAATTTTTTGTTCACCTACATGTATTTTGTTTTTGCTTTTGCGTAGGAGCTTTCAAAAGCCGTAAAAGCAAAACAAAATGTATGTAAATTTTGACAACTCTTACGCAAAAGCAAAAACAAAATACATTTGAATTTCGTAGTTGTACTTATAACACCACCTTATATGAATTCGCATTGGTTTTCAGATTGTGAATGCGTGATAACGGTTATTTTTAGCGCATGGTATATTTTAGCAAAGGTATAGTTCTGCAAAATATCGTATAATTTTTGCTATTGAGAATTTTTGCCTTTGAAAATTATATGAAAAAAATTACTATATTTTTTAGTGGGGCATTGTTCTTAACTTAATCGACGCTGCATTTTTGGCTTTAAAATCCTGCTATAAGAATATGAAAAAAGCAGTAAAATATAATTTCAATATCTCTTTTGATTTAAAAAGAAATATTTTAATAGAACTTAATTGAAAAACTCCCTATATATAGACAGTTTCTTATTTTAACTTCGCTAAAACGAAAACTTCGCTACTTCATAAAATATTGCTGGTTCCTTGTGATTACGAATTATCGGGATTTCACTGTATATACAAAAGATAACAACTCCGAGAGTAATCATATCGTATTGAAAGAAAGCGTCTAACTAATAGCGATAGCAGCACAAATACAAACCATATAAAATCATAATTAAAAAAAAATTATAGACTCGAGCAGTTGGAGATAATCAAACTAAATTTGACCAAAAAGTTATGTTACACTCTACAGATTTTGTTATTTTTTGTCCTTTGTAAGAACATACAGTAACTCAAACAACTGACCACGTGGTGAGTTTTTGTTACAATATTCAACATTTAAAATTTATATAATTTAGTATTTCAAATTTTCTACAAAATTTATAAAAATTCCACAAAATTTCAAACATTTCTTTTAGTTTTCTAAACTTCTGCGTTATAATATGTGACTCCCAAGAGACTAAAAATTAGTAAAAAAAAAAATTAACAAATAACATGGAAAATGTAAGTTGGTATTGAAAATGAGCCAAATCCATATTTCGAAAATTATATAAATCGCAAAAAACCACACCCAGGTAAATGGCATTTACTGTAATTTTTATCCACTTCAGACTTGCACATTATTTATGAGTGAGCAAAAAAAAACGGAATTCGAAAAATTTTAAATCGACTCGACTTAGAAAATCTTTCTCAAGATTTTTAACCAAAATACTTAAAATTTGGCATTCAAACATTCTTATATTACATGAGTGATGCTTATTTGACAGTTTTTAGATAAAAAATTCGGTAAATATACGATTTCAAATCGAAAAATTAATTTGAGAAACATTGCGAATATTATACAAAAATCAACAAGCGATCGATCATTTATTTGATTCACGAATAATTTTGCGATCCTAATTTATCAGAGTTTATGTCTGCAGTGGTGAAATATTAAAGCTTTTTTTCTTTATGCACCATAAATTGACGAGTTAACGTGTGAATACTTACTTAAAGGCTTAAAATAAAATAAATAAAAATAAACGAAATTTCTGAGGTTTTTGCAAAGTCTTTAAACTTCAAAAACTGCAAACTCTGAGCACTTTGTAGCTAAAAGCATATACTACTATCTCAAATATTGCTCGGTGATTATTTATCATTTAGCTCTTGAACTAAAATATAAAAAGCTACCGTAATTTTTTATACCTACAACTACATGCAAAATGGTCAAAAGAGCACTGTTGTTGTTGTTGTTGTAGCGGTTATCAAAGAGCACTCTCTTGGTCCGCTTTAAATCAGAAACATTTATGACGCAAAATTTCTCCAAACAGATTACGGCAATTCGAGACAGGATTATACATACATAGTACATACAGTGCTTCATCAAAATGGAACGATTGCAATTGTAAATATTTGTTTGTCTGTTCGTTATTGGGCATTTACTTATCAACATACATAGCAGTAGTCTATATTTACATAATGTGAATTTTTTGTAAATATTGTGGAGCAAGTTAGTCTAGCAAAATTAAGGGTAATAAATTAATAGTAAACGCATACATATATTTAAAAAAATATTTACTTAGAAATACAAAAAAGTTTAAAAGCTAGCGGGTTGCCCCCTACATATCAAAGAAAACTTTTCCAGATAAGCGGTATAAGTTTGGTAAAGTATTGTGGTACGGATTTCAAACCAAAGCTTATATAGAATACTTTAAATTGACAGGGTTGGCACCTATTAATAAAGTTAAAAATACATATAATGTTTTTAGGTAAAGCACAGCAATATGGAAATCAAAAGTAAGGTTATGGAACATTTTTTAGCCACGATATATTCTTGAACAAGGTTGCTACTCTTTTAAAAAGCCAAAAAACATATAATTTTTTTAAGTAAAACAGATCAATGTGGATATTAAATGAGAGGTGTTATGGGGAATTATTTAGCCTTGATATACCTGTGAATCGGGTTGCCACCTAAAAAAAATTTTAAAAGTAAATAAAGTTCGTGCATTTTTAACTATTTAGCTCTAGCACTTTGCCTGAAAAGAACGCCTATAGTGTTTTTTTATATTTATTCAAATTCAAACCGCATAGTTGCCCGTGGATTCAGGAAACACTTATTTAGTTTTTTCCTTACTGGAGCCAGAGAGTCAGCAGAACACGATTTCAACGGCATAATTTTAATGTTATATTAATTCAAGAGAGAGGTACAAAGTGAAAAATGGCGTATAAATTATTTTGAAAAATTCTCTTTTGCCCATTTAAGGGTTAAGATAAATTTTTACAGAAGGTACTAGTGTTTTTGTTAACTAATACGGTAAAATAAAAATGTACTGAAAAGAAAATGATTATAAGACATTTCTAGGAAAAATTGCTAAGCTTAAGGTTGCTGGTTAACTGGTGACTAAGTTAAAGTCCCATGACAATCCATTTGGTAGTTTCGGAGATTTTGTGAGTTCACACAGGCAAACAGACAAAGAAACAACCGGAAAAAAAATCTGATTAAAAAATGTTTTCTATGACATTCCCAGCATCACCTTCGGTCATTTTTTAAAGAAATTTTTTATGTACAGCCACAATCAAAATGATTTAAAATGTTGCTATTTTTCGCATCATTCCAGATGAACGATGCCATTTTGGCTTACGAAATCTCGCTCATCCATTCACCTCCAGTACGTGATAAGAACGTGAAACGTCTTTCAAAACTTGCTGCCAATAGTTCGGGGTATGAAAAAAAAATTCTAACATCTTTACAAAATTATAATTTAAATCTATTCCATTTTATTTTTTTTTTGCAGCACTCGTTGCATGGGCAGTGCTGCATTGACGCTCTGCTATGTTGCACGCGGCAGTTTTGACTGCTATCATGTGGAAGATCTACGCCCTTGGGATATGGCAGGTGGTGCAGTTATATTGCGTGAAGCCGGTGGTGTTATCTTACACACCAAAGGTGGAGAATTTCAAATAATGAAACCAAATATGGTAGCGGCAGCAACTCCAGAATTAGCAAAGATAATGATCGGTTTGATTGAAGAAGCAGACGCATTAACAGATTTTACATTTAAATAGTTTTTGTAAAATTTCTGGCTAGTTTCTTACTTTTATTCTATCATCAATTTATATATGAAAGGCTTTCGAGAAAGTATTGCAATCGTAGTCAAATAAAATAAATATAAATACAATAAATATAAATCAAATAAATACATAAAATATCGAAACACTTACATTTGGTGGCATCCCATGAGTTTGATAGCCCATTGGTGGCATATTGGGGCCTTGTGGCGGCATTTGCATACCCATATGCGGACCTGTTAATTTATGTTATAAGAAATTAATAAGACATTTAATAATAAAATATTTAATGTTAATTTTTTATACTCACCCATGCCCTGATGGTGTGGCGGCATGTGATGTCCTTGTGGCGGTGGCCCCGGCGGACCCTGTGGACCGGGTGGCCCTTGTCCTGGTGGTCCATTCATATGCGGTGGTGGCGCTCCCTGCACACCAGGTTGCTGCTGTGGGCCCGGCGGTCCATGTGGTGGTACACCATGTGATGGCTGTGCATGTGACATTGGTGGTCCATTTCCTGGAGCACCACCGCTACCCGGTGGCGGTGGACCATGCTGACCTGGTGGCACTTGTCCGTGTGGTGGCGGTGGTCCATGTTGACCGACACCATGTTGTACTGGTGGCATTGCACCGTGTTGTTGGTGTTGCGGTGGCCCGTGTTGCGAACCATGTGGCGGTACATGCTGCATCGGATGCGTATATGGACCGCCAGGATGTCCGGCAGGTGGCGGTGGACCGTGATGGCCAACTGGCTGCAATGGACCGTGTTGGCTATGCGGTGGCGGTGCTTGCATATGAGATTGTTGCGGTGGACCATGTGGTGGCCCAGATGGTCCAGCCCCCGACGGACCTTGTTGGCCTGGTGGCCCCTGTGGCATTTGTTGATGCTGATAAGGACTGTGCGGCGATGGTGAAGGACTTTGCGCGGGCGGCACCTGAGGCGGTGGCATGGGGCTATTCGCGGGTGAGGGTGAAGTCATATTCACCCTAATATGTTGCTAGATTAATGAATAGACACAAAAAGCTTCGACTTATAGGGCTATTTTTTTCTATTAGGTATGAGGCATACGAACAATACACAATCGATTAGGGGCGTGCGAATGAATTTTTCAACTGGCTTTTTCACTGTAAATAACACAATCTTTTATACAATTCTAAACGTAAATTAGTGAAGCAGCACTAGCACTGTTCGTAGGCATATATTTTGTTCAACTTTTTATATTTCAAATCGGTCAATTTTTCACTTTTCCAGAACACACACACAAAAATTGTTTTGCAAAACCGACGCGACAAGAAAATTCAATGGCTGCCTTTGAGGTATTGGTAAATGTCAAAGTCTGGTTGGCAGCATTGTGTACCGGCTGTCAAAACGTGAGAGTTTGCTATCGATTCTCAACGAACTAGAATTTTATAAATCGATGCATTAAACGAATGTAAGGAAAAATAATTTAATGTAAAATTTAACTGCGTTTTCGTTTATTAAAAATTTTAACTTTTTTCATTAAAAGAGGTAATAAATGGAAAACGAGAGTAAATATGAAAGTGTGCAACAAGCTTATGAAGTTTATTGTGTACTTATATCAATAAGACTTCCAGAACCTGTATGTAAATAACAGTTGTGAGACGTAATTTATGAATGGTGGAGTTATTTCTTTACTTTAAACCTGCATTCGCACCATACAAAGACTCTGCACCAAAAACTAGCACCGGTCACACCGCCGATATAAACATTATACCATATTACAGTATTCGACTTCAGGCCACATTTTTTGTTAAACATCAATTTGTATGCGTAGAAAGATACACAGGCCTTCCGAACTCTCTCTACAATTTTGAAGGTCTGAAAGTCGGCGGTTTATATGTCGTCGTGAATAGCAACAGCTCCGCCTTATCTGTAGAAAGATACACAGTCCTCCCAAACTCTCTCCTCAATTTTGAAGGTCTGAAAGTCGGCGGTTTATATTTCATCGTGAATAGCGACAGCTCCGCCTTATCTATATTTACCCTAAGGATACTTTCTACTGCCCCTGGAAAGTTCTTACTATCCAGTAAAACTTGCAATTTCAGCTGTCATTTTCGATAATTTTGGCATAGAAAAACGCCATCCAGTAAAATTATCTCTAGTTTTCATTGAATAGTGTGAACGAAAACACAGCTGTAATTATGGTGATAAAAGTCAATATTCGGTGTATACATAACCCAGTAAGAGAGCTGACCTATACCTCTCGGTTATATTAGTGGGAAATTTAACTCCAGCAAGTGGTCAGTTGCAATGTTAGTTGTGCATGGACTTCGGGTAACAAATTACCATTTCTTTTCATCGCTTTTCCGCATTTATGAAAATTAATTCACAGAATTCCAGCAGAGGGAAGAACAACATCTGGCAGAGCTCAAAACAGTTTAGTGCAAAAGTCTTCATTGGCGCAAAGGGTGCTTTTTATATTATATATCAAATGAAATCTTCCATTCGATGAAGAAATTCCATATATTTTTAAATAACTTTTATTGGTTTACTTTATTCTTTTGTATACCTCCATTGAATGTGTAACAACTGTTGTAATTTGTGCTGCAAATCATATCGCTATTAAGTCAATCCGAAAGGATCTTAGACTGCAAATTTTTTTATAGTTGGCTTCTTTTTTGAAACCGAAGATGAACCGAACCCAATTGTGGTCGTCGCCCATGGCTAAAGCCGAAGCCGTTCCCTAATACATAGTTTATTTAACAATTGTTTGCCTATAAATTAATCTTAAATACCTCCCCAACGATAAATAAAGTAATAAATGAAACCTTACTGATTATAAAAAATTAGATATATATTTTAACGTGAGTGGATCTCACCGATTTCATTTGAGAGACTTTGTTTATCCGATATACAAAAGTGTTGCAAAAAAAATATATCGATATAATATCAACAATTCAGCCGAAAGCAAGGCGCGAATTTTTATTTTTTATTCATTTAAAGTACTAGATGAAGATTTGTTTATAAATATATTTTATTCGGTCTCTGTCGTGAAATCCCAAAGTGGAAATGAGTGGATTCTCAGGAAAAAGAAAGTTAGCTGAAAATGGAAATACTGCCAAAAATGGTCAAACGACAGGAGGGAAGCAGCGAAAAGCATGGTTTGTTTTTGCTATCCACATAGAAAAAGTATCCAATGAACTTTATATTTCTGTAGGAATGACGATGAAGAAGACGACTTTTATGAAATGGACGCTGATATGGCGGGTGACGGCTTTGGTGACGATATAGACCCAACTAGTTTACTAGGTGAGGGTCCTGAAAATCAGCAAACCTCTGTGAAATGGTCTCGGGTCGACCCACCCAAACTAGATCCCTCTACAGATGAATTAATATTTCAACAAATCGACATTGAGAATTACTTGGGCAAGCCATTACCAGGCATGCCAGGCGCACAGATGGGTCCAGTACCAATCATACGCATGTTCGGTATTACTATGGAGGGCAACTCCGTATGTTGCCATGTGCATGGCTTCTGTCCGTACTTTTATTTAGCTGCACCGCGCAGTTTCGAACATCAACATTGCCATACTTTACGCGAAGCTCTAGATAAGAAGGTACTGGCAGATATACGCGGCAATAAGAACGACGTACAGGAAGCTGTACTAAAAGTGGAACTCGTTGAACGACTCAATATTTACGGTTATCTAGGTGATGCAACGCAGCGCTATATAAAAATTACTGTAACGATGCCGAAATTCGTGGCAGCATCAGTGCGTCTACTTAATCATCAGGTGGTGTTGTCGGATTTTGATTTTCAAGATTGTCGTGCCTTCGAAAGCAATATCGATTTTGATATACGTTTCATGGTGGACACACATGTAGTAGGCTGTAATTGGATTGAGTTGCCAGCTGGTACTTGGCGTATACGCAACAAAAATAAAAAACCGCTACCGGAGTCACGGTGCCAAATAGAAGTCGATGTGGCGTACGACAAATTTATATCGCATGAGCCGGAAGGTGAATGGGCAAAGGTGGCACCTTTTCGTATACTTTCTTTTGATATTGAGTGTGCTGGGCGCAAAGGTATATTTCCCGAGCCTAAAATGGATCCTGTTATACAGATTGCAAATATGGTAATCAGGCAGGGCGACCCTGAGCCTTTTATAAGAAATGTATTTACTTTGAACACATGTGCCTCTATTGTCGGTTCCGATGTGCGTTGTTTTCCAAAAGAAGCTGAACTTTTAGATGCCTGGTCCAGTTTTGTACGTGAAGTTGATCCAGATATATTAACTGGATATAATATAAATAACTTTGATATACCATATCTTCTCAATCGGGCTGCTCATTTAAAGGTGAAAAATTTCGAATACCTTGGACGTATTCGCAATATACGTTCAGTTATCAAGGAGCAAGTGCTGCAGTCAAAGCAAATGGGTCGGCGTGAGAATAAGTATGTAAATTTTGAAGGTCGTGTACCTTTCGATCTACTCTTTGTGCTCTTGCGCGAATACAAATTGCGTTCGTATACGCTTAATGCCGTGAGTTATCACTTCTTACAAGAGCAGAAAGACGATGTTCATCATAGCATAATCACTGACCTACATAATGGTGATGAGCAAACGCGGCGACGTCTAGCTATGTATTGTCTAAAGGATGCCTACTTGCCTTTGCGACTGCTCGATAAACTTATGTGTATTGTAAATTATATGGAGATGGCTAGGGTTACAGGCGTGCCGTTAGAATCTTTGCTCACACGTGGTCAGCAAATTAAGGTGCTGAGTCAACTGCTGCGAGCGGCGCGTACCAAACAATTTGTAATGCCGGCGTATCAATCGAAAGCATCCGAGGACCAGTATGAGGGTGCAACAGTTATAGAACCAAAGCGTGGGTATTATGCTGATCCGATAGCGACGCTCGATTTCGCATCGCTATATCCAAGTATTATGATTGCGCACAATCTATGCTATACAACTTTGGTGCAGCCCGGAATGAAAGAGCGTTTGGGTCTCACAGATGCACAAGTTGAACGAACGCCAGCCAATAATACATTCGTGAGCACTGAGGTGCGGCGAGGACTATTGCCAGAGATTCTGGAGTCATTACTGGCAGCGCGTAAGCGGGCCAAAAATGATTTGAAGGTAGCAAAAAAAAAAAAAAAATCTTCATAATATTTTATTTTGCTGTGTTTCCGCTTTATATTATAGGTAGAAAAAGATCCTTTTCGCCGCAAGGTGCTCGATGGTCGTCAATTAGCGTTGAAAATATCCGCCAATTCTGTATACGGCTTCACAGGCGCACAAGTTGGCAAATTGCCATGTCTTGAAATATCGGGCAGCGTTACTGCTTATGGACGCACGATGATTGAGTTGACGAAGAATGAAGTAGAGCAGCATTACAAAATTGCCAATGGCTATGAAAATGACGCCGTTGTCATCTATGGCGACACCGATTCGGTGATGGTAAATTTCGGTGTCAAAGCAATAGAGCGCGCAATGGAGCTCGGACGTGAAGCGGCAGATATAGTAAGCGCTAAATTTGTGCGACCCATCAAATTAGAATTTGAAAAAGTCTATTACCCATATTTGTTGATTAATAAGAAACGTTATGCTGGTTTGTATTTTACTCGCCCGGAGACGTATGACAAAATGGATTGCAAGGGTAAGAGAGCGCTTGTACTTCCACTTTAAAGAGTTTTTTTATTAAACATTTCGTAATTTTATATAGGTATAGAAACTGTACGCCGCGACAACTCGCCGCTCGTTGCGAATCTCATGAACACTTGTCTACAAAAGTTACTCATCGAACGCAATCCTGATGGCGCTGTCGAATATGCGAAACGCGTTATATCCGATTTGCTTTGCAATCGCATTGATATCTCGCAGCTAGTGATCACTAAGGAGTTGGCAAAGACCGATTATGCGGCCAAACAAGCACACGTGGAATTGGCCAACAAAATGCGGAAACGAGATCCTGGCACGGCACCCAAGCTGGGAGATCGTGTGCCTTATGTTATTTGCGCGGCAGCAAAGAACACTCCCGCTTACATGAAGGCTGAAGATCCGCTATTTGTGCTCGAGAATTGTGTGCCTATCGATGCAAATTACTATTTGGAACAACAACTGTCAAAACCTTTGTTGCGCATATTCGAACCACTACTAGGCGATCGTGCCGAATCAATTTTGCTTAGTAAGTTCGAAAAGACCCTGAGAACTTTTCATCAAACCGCATATTAATCGTTTATTTTTGAATTTTCAGAGGGTGAGCATACACGCACGCGTGCGGTTGTTACCTCAAAAGTTGGTGGTCTCGCCGGTTTTATGACCAAGAAGTCCTCCTGTCTTGGCTGCCGTGCGCTAATGCCTGCTGGTTACGAGAAGGCCGCACTCTGTCCGCATTGTGAACCACGCATGAGCGATCTGTATCAGCGTGAAATCATGGCAAAGCGTACGCTAGAGGGGACATTTGCTAGCCTATGGACTGAGTGTCAACGTTGTCAGGGTTCGCTGCATGAGGAGGTATTGTGCTCGAATCGAGATTGTCCGATTTTCTATATGCGTCAAAAGATACGAATGGACTTGGATACACAGGAAAAGCGGGTTCAGCGTTTTGGGTCACCGGATTGGTGATCAGTTTAATAGTAATTTGCATGGATTGCGTGTAACGATGTTGGCCTTAGCTGGGTCCAGCAAATGCTATATGTATTTATTTTGTCTTACTAATGGTTTGATGATATTCAGTTTGTACGAAAATAATAAATTTTATCGGTAACAAAAATTCACTGAGTTTCGATGTGTTGGGTAGTGGGCGATGGGGATACTTATCATTATACCATCGAGGTAAGGGAAATACACCAGGCAAAGAAGCTACAAGGAGGCAGTCAGGCCTACTTTATTGAAACGATACATCAATGTTCCCCAAAATTTGATGGGGAATGTTTTTGCTGCTACAAAAAGGGCAAGAATGCTGGTTAGGAATATACCGTTGAATAAACAAATAAAAAAAGCGTCACCAAATCAAATTAGAAGCTTTCGTTCCCACGACAGTCGGTTCTACGATACCGGAACGACCCGGATCTACATCCGGCCAAGGACTGTCACTTCAGCAGCATTTCCCAAAATTTTATGTTGTTACAACAACAACAACAAGAAGCGTCCTGCAGTTAGTTTTCAAATTTCGAAGTTATATTTCTTAGAGTGCACAATTTTTTCTTTTTGTCTTCTTTTATTTATTAATGCTATCAATTATTATTTTTTTTTTCTTTACAAAGATACCGCGCCAATCGTTGACTAAAAACTAAAATACCTACAAAGCGCGTTGTTGGCGTTAGAAAGCTCGGCGCTACCCTTATTCATAAGGTTAATATTTTGCTTCTACAACTGAAAATAAAAGAATATGAAAAATATAACCATTTTTGGCTTTTAATTCTAAACTAATTTAAACACCATAGCTGAATCTATGCAGACATGTGTTAATAGACAAATCATTTAATACATTTTTATATGAATATATTATAGTTCTGCCTTTTCTTAATTACAAACGCTTAAATATTCTTCCAAAAATAACCTTGTCTGCTTGAAACTTAATAGTGTACAATTTTGCGTGGGAGCGCCGTGGTTTCTTAGCCCTTTTTTGTTGTTGTGTGATCAATATTATTTTATTATTAATGTACACTTGCAATTGCATTTTGGGTCACGCATCAACAAATTGAATTCGTTCATGTCTCTTTATATGTAAGTATATATATAAAATGCATATAATTACTTAAAATTAAGAACAAATAAAAATATTTTAAAGAACTCTTTATCGGGAAACATTAGGTTTTGTTAGAGGAAATTCCATATAACACTAGTTGCACTATTTACGACTTTGCAATGTATTGGATAGCCAATCCATCGCTTGGTCTAAACCTTCACCTTTGGTCGCTGATGTTTTGAAAATTTGGAAAGTACGATTTTTCAAATTTTCCAAGCCAAGCGCATGATGCACTTCCGCAACGGTCATACAGCCATCCATATCCTGTTTGTTGGCAAGCACAACAAGTATGGCGCCGGCAAGTTCTTCTTCCTGAAGTTAACAGACACTATTATTATATCACACATATTTTAAGTTTAAATAACACATACCCTTAACATGTAGAGCAATTCATCTTTAGAAATACCTATCCGATCTCGATCTGCTGAATCCACTACATAAATTATAGCATCTGTGTTGCTATAGTAACAACGCCAATACGGTCTGCAGGCATATGTGGAAAATAAATAATTTAATAATTCTCGCCTTGTTAGCTGTTCACTCGCACAAACCTTATACTTGTCTGTCCACCCAAATCCCATACTTGAAATTTTAAATTCTTATACGTAACCTGCTCGACATTGAAACCGATTGTCGGTATTGTTGTGACCACTTCACCGACTTGCAGCCGATAGAGTATAGTCGTTTTGCCAGCGCCATCGAGTCCCAATATAAGAATGCGCATCTCGCGTGAGCCTAATAGACCGCGGAAATAACTCAATACGCCACCTGGGAAATAAAATCAAATATTTTAGAAAATAAAGAGTTTTTGTTTACTTTAATTTGAAACGTAGCAATTTATTGAGTTTGCTGACGATAGCCACACAACACCGGCAGAATAACAGTTGGCACACAGGCATGATGCATATCAGCCCGTCTATCAATGGTGACACACAGCTAGAACTCACCCATTTTATTTTGTATTAACTCTACGCGCTGGCAACCGTGATTACTCCCTTACTACTTTAACTAGAATTAGTGTATTTTTCAAATGTAATCTAATGCACGCACATTTGGTTAAATTAATATAAAAATGTGAAAATAATCCGTATTTTCACTTTTTTTTACACAGACGAGGAGAACGGTTCGAGTTATGTCAAAAATTGTTTGTCATGCGAAGCGGTTATGACGTGTCTGTGTAAAGGTTGTGCAGTGTTGCATCGCTAGCGAAACGGTTCTAAATAAAAATTTTAAAGGGGTTTAAGGAGCCCTTTGGTTATTAAATAATTTCTTCTAATAATGGACCACAAAAGTAGCATTACAAAATAATTGGAATTTTTTATAATTAAAATATTCCAGAACTTATTTAAACATTTATATAAAAGAGGTCATGAAAGATTCGTAATGACACAATTCAAAATTATTATACTCCACAGGAATCGAAAACATCATAATGTGATGTAGCGGAAGATTTTTCGGTGATCTCAAACGTTTGAAGAATTAATTACACAGTAAAAATGAGGAGTCACCCAAATGCAGACAAAAAAGAACTAAATTTTTTGTTTTATTATTTATTACTGCATTAAAACTATTTTAAACTTTATTCATTTTTTATGATTAACGATTATTTAAATGATTACATCTTTTTTTTTTTGGCATTCGTTGTGTGCCTTAATATTTATTTATATTCCCTTTAATAAACTTACATTTATTATATTTGCATAGCTTTTTACAATTATCGTTATATAATTTCTCATACATATATTTTTTTTTCTTTTATTTTACCGATTATGGAAACAAATGCAGCGTTATTTGCAAAACAAGTAATAATTACACATACATACATATATATGTATGTACTTGTATAGCTTTTTATGATAATTTGTGTTTTTATTTGCCTCATAGAATTTCCATTAATGTGCTGTAACTTTTATATTTTACAACAATTAGCTCCGATAGTTTCATCAATAACTTTTTGGTTTCGAAGTTATGTGTGTATTCATATATAGTAGATATATGTATGTATATTTTTTGTAAATCGCACATATATAGTTACAAATTTTTTAGGAATATCGAAAAAAGAATGTCTCAAAAAGTCTTCACTTTTTCTTATTTTTAATTATATTTATTTTCATGTTATTTTTTCGAATTAGAAAACGTACTGAAGTTAATACACCTAGTAAGAAATGCGTCTTAGTAAAAAAAACATCAACGTGCTAGAAAATATCAGTCAGAAATCTTGTAAACACCGTAATCTAAGCTATTCAATTCCCATATTGGAAGTTAAGTTAATGAATATTAGAAAAAATGTATATACATATATATGTAGAAACGTTCTAACTTTATATGACTTCGAAACGAAGAATGAATGTAGAAATATACCAAAAAAAAGTTCAAAAGTAAAAAATCAAAACTAGAATAAAAATAAAGGGTATACCGCCTGAAAGATATCTGAAAATGTAAAGCCATTTTAATATATCAAATAAAAACAAGGTTAAATTTTACCACTCTCAATAAAACGCATATTGCGAGCCGTTATTTCAATGATTCAATAAAAAATGAACTAATAAATTCAGCAAGGAAATGAAAAAATATAAGTCAAATAAAAGGTAAATGAACTAAGTTAGAATTAAATTAAATAACTCACAAATTAATAAACCAATTAGAGCAAATGACAACAGCAACAGCAACAAAAATTTAACTTCGTGTAGATTTTTATTTATTTTTTCAACTTTATTTCTTGTAAATCTTTAATGTTTTGTTTTTAAGCAGTTAAAATATATTTTATCTTTAAGTTATATGGTAATGTGAATGTAATTGTAAGCATGTTTTTTGGCTGACTAGAATGTTAGGTGCAAACTGTTATCTTTTTGCAACATGTTTTTATAAATATATGTCACTTATTGCTTGTTTGATTGAATAAAAATGAATGGTTTGAAATGTATACCTTTTTTACATGTAATACTTGCGTAATATTATCATATACATATACATATATATATATAGGTATTTATGTTATTTTTTTAAGATTATTCAATGCTTACAAACACCAATATCGATAAATTGAAGCATTTTTTAATGAAATGTTTTGAATTTTTTTTCATAGATTTTAAACTTTAGTTTACAATAAATTTGTAGAAAATCCTGCGCGCCATTCGGTTTTTGCTTTCGCTTCACTTTCTAGGTTTTTTCTTTTTTTTTTTACATATGTATGTATGTATGTACATATGAGAATAAGAAAACACACATTTTATTCTTTTTGCTTTATGACACAAGTATTTGGTGTTTTGTTCTTGTTTGATAATTATTTTACTAATTCTATACTTTGAATCGCGCTTTGTGGTTGTTTGCTATTAGCTCATTTTATTTTTATATTTTTTTCTGTATTTTGCAATGAGCAAAATAATTATTTTACTATTTTCGTAGTTAGTGGACAGTTGAAAAAAAAAAGTTTGCATCGCCGGTGTTTTTGTTCATTTTTTAGAAATATTTATCATCTATTACACTATTTTTAAGCCATTTATGTTTTTGGTGGGAAAATTACCAACTATTTTTAGTGCAGAAAGAATTAAAAACAGTATGTGCTGGTGCTGTGTAAAAAAAACTCAGATCAAAGTTTGTGCACTTTTAGAATTTACTATGGCCCTTTTGGTGCTTGTCACATTTTGCATTTTACATTCTTATTATTACTATAAATTTGTTATACATTTATTTTACTTTTACTTGCACTACTCTAGGGACTTTCCAGCTGATACTTCATAGCAATGTTTTTATTTTTTTTTTTAGTTTGGTGGGAAACATGAATAGGCGCTTAGTTACAGATGAAATAAAGTCGATTTTAAATACAATAGAGGTATTCACACTCCATAGTTAAGGTACGTTATGCGACGGTGCGGCAAATTCTTTCTCTTTCGGTAATCTTCGTTCATCAGCAGTTGGAATGAGTTACATTCAGCATTACTCATGCGCTACATTTTGCTCAAAGCTGCCAACTGATATTAGTCGCAATATCTACCAAAAAAAAAAAAAAAAAAAAAAAATTACGTGAAAACAGTTGCCGAATACTTAAAAAATTTTATCGATCGTGGTCTGAATGCCCGTAACGAGGTTTTTAAGTAAGTCGTTTTCTACATATTTTTATAAATCGACTTTACTTTATCTATTATTTAGCACCACAAATTCTCAATTTTGTTTTATTTGTCTTACTAAATAGTGACAAAATGAATGTGCGTGCGTTGTTAGAATTTTATTGGTTTTTTTTGCTTTAAATATTAATAATCATCAAAGTTAGTATTAAGTATAAATGCCAGTGAAAGTCTTAGCACTGCCACGAGAAGCAAAGCTTTGTTTTATGTGAAAAATTTAAAATTGTTGTCGCCCTTTTTAGATAGTAGAGTTTTGACAATTCACAAAGTCCGATCTAGTTTTTCGACAACAAAACCTTTAAAAATTATTTAAAACAAAAAAGAAAGTATTTTAACAGTTTTAAACGCTTTGTTTTTTGGGAATAAGGATATTTTCCATACATACTTACATATATGTATTTGTTAAATAGCTTAAACTGTGCTAGTAAATTTGTCTGCCTTAATATAAGTTTTACCACGGACATTGCCTTTTCGATTATTTAGAATTGTATAACTTTGCTTTGTATTTATGTGAATGCAACATCGAAATGTATGCTTCATTAATTCATATACGATAACTGTAATTTATTTGGTATTTTTTTCCTAACAAAAATTCAATTTCAATTAAAGTAGCTGTCTGCGTTGGAAATGTGACTAACCGTTGGGTGTATATACTTTATGAAAAATTCTACTTTATATTGCTTGCGATTATTTTTAGTTGCCAATGTTAACATTTCATGCAGATTACTAAGTTCTGCTACTAACATTTTAACGTATCTATGATAGTAATTTTCCATACCTCAAAATTTCTGCAATTTATTTATAGAGAAAGGTTTTCCAAAATTTGAAATTACTCTTTCGAAAATGCATTTGCTTGGTTTTATATTAAAATTATATATTCCAAATTCAAATTACATAAATGAAACTCCGATTAAGAACTTTAAAAAATTAATTTTCAACATTCGACATGGAACTTTTAGCAATAAACAATTAAATTAAACACTTAAAATATTTTCTTGAGGGCAGGACCGTCACTCTATATACTGATCATAAACCTTCTAAAGTCAAAAGCAGAGAAAGATCACTTCGGAAAATTCGCACTATTTACTTATGACATTCAATATATTTCTGGAATAGAAAACTTTGTTGCTAACATGCTTTCGTTTATTCCAGATATTAACAAAATTTTAGCACATTATATATAGGTTTTTCTGATCCTATATGAGGAACAACAAAAATATCCAACACTTTTTGACATCATAACTAATCAAAATTCCGACAGTAATTTAAAAGAAATTAATATTCCGGTTCTTAATTTCAATATTTGGTGTGATATTTCTCAAAACAATTTGTTCGAAATTCCATGAGAAAAATTATTTTTGACAAAATTCATTCATTATCAAATCCAAGTGTTTGTACTACCAGTTGTTTGATTCAATCTAAATATGTTTGGCCTAATATGCGTAAAGAAATAAATTGTTGGACTTCTGCTTGTATTAGCTGTCAAAAAAGCAAAAATTCTTCTGCATAATTAGTATCTGGATAAACACTTAGACTATCTGGTGAATTTGTCGTTTCTAATAATAATACTATCGAAACACTTTCTAAATTCAGAAATCATTTTTTACATGTTCGTTCAAACATTTTGCATCACAATAAAGAATATTCTTTTGTTTCTGAATATCTAGGTACTTGTGAATACGTTTTTGTTAAAGTTATTCATAAGTCAAAACTGCGACCAGCTTAAGAGGGAACATTGAAAGTTATCTCTACACATGATAAAGTATTCAAAAATTCAACATAGACATAATATTAAAACAGTTTCGACAGATTTACTCAAAACTGCACACATAATTAACGATACAAAACAATACAATAATTCATTAACACTTCCAAGCAAAACGAAGAAAATAACATTTGAAATTAATTAATTTATCAATTCATTGGACGAGGAGTAAATTTCGGGTTTATTTACTTTTTGAATAATCCACTTTATAGTGTTTTTAATTTAATATTATGTATATTGTTATTTGAATTTTTGTATTTTCAAAATTAAAGTTTAGATTTAATTTTTCTTTGTTCGGGAAGTTTTCTACCAATGAAAAATTAAATATCCTTACTCTATATAGCGCATCGATTTTTTTTGAGGTTAGGTAAATATAGTAACGAATTATGTGTACTTAGCAAGTGCAATTAACGCTAAAAAAAATTGATTTAATTTTTAAAGTAAAATACTAAGGCATAATATATTAAATATTTTGTTAACAAATCAATGAAAAGAAGTTGCGTCAGAACTCTTCGTTTTTTTGTCTATGCTTTACTGGGCCCTTTGGTTCGAATCACATTTTCCAACGTCAGACAGCACTTTAACTTTACATATAGATGTATGTATGTATGTACGTATGTATGCTTTCTTATTAGCACTTATGACACCAAGAAGTTTTTAGAAAAAATTACATAGTATATGCTTAACAAATTTTTTTTATTATGTATGTATATTTATATATTTCTAATGTCATTCCCAATGCATTTTACCTACAATGCACAATTTTTTTATGCTAACATGAATCGGTTTACGTTGATCACACACATATGGCTACCCAATCTGCAAATGCATTATCTGCATTAACTCTTGTTACAACAAGTTGGTGTTGGCTAAGTATTTTAACTGAGGTCACACAATATAAAATACATAAATAGTATGTATGTCAAAAATAATAAAATATTCTAAACTATGCCCACCTACACATAAAGGCGCATAAATAAAGTATTTCAGGCTGCATGTAGACTGTTATCTAAAGCTTCTAAGATTAGTAATCTAGTTCAATAAAAAGTATAAATATGTGTGTACTGATATTAATCATAGTTGTGGCAAATATATATGCACCTACACAGGTTGCACATTGAAATAAAATTTGTTCTTGCATTTTCCACCTAATCATAATAAACCTTATCATAAATTATAATAATTAGGTTTACATACTTATAATACAATTAAAGTTGAATGCCTATTGCAAATGCTCTTTATGGCTTACCTAGCCTCACTTTACCTAAACTAAAATGGAGTCGCGGTGGCGGCAATTCTGAAAATTTAAACAGTTGTTCCAAGTGAAATTTTAAACTAGCGCTGTTTTCTAGTTACTATATAACACTTGTTAATAGTCAACGCTTTTGAGTCGCACAGTGTTACTATATCAGCTGATTTCTTATGGACCTTTGCTTATAATTTCTTCATTACATATGTAGATCAAAAATGAATTGAAGTATGAAAATGAAGTATAACTTGAAGGCATATGAATTTCTCTTTGAAAACGACAAAAAATATAACAGAACCACTAGAATAGCACATATACATAGTATGTACTTAAAGTTCTCACCGTTTTTTCAATCACTTAAATAATCATTTTACCCGCCACTTGGCCAACCACCTACTACCTTTTAATTAATGCACTTGAAAATTATGCCATTGATTGTATAGTACTGGTGCTACCCTGCCATGTCTGCCCTTATGCCTACACATTTGCTATGGGTGCATTGCGCGTCATCGCATCCCGATTCGACTTATCCTACACATACTGATAGTGTGCCAACTCCGTACCACCACCTTCGCCATCGGCATTGCCACGCAGCAATGGCTCTTGCTCTACCGTTGTACGCCCAACCTGCATATCCATATCGTAATAATTCATCCAATCGATGCGTCGCGGTTGCAGTACACCAAAACAATTGCATTCCATGAAATCCACAAAATTATTAAGCGGACCACGCGTGAATGGACTTTGTCCACCTTTCGCTTGGAAATGTCGATAACGTCCACGATTCATGCGCTCATTTGTGGTCATTCCTAAGCATACGACTTGATATGTCTGGCAAATTGTTAGCAGCACAACCCAGGATAGATGTAGCAGAGCATTAGCCATCACCCAACCAACCCAAGGATTGCAGTTGGCTATGTCACGGATTGGTTTCTCGATATTCGCCAGCGGTATGAGAGTAAAATGTACATTACATTGGTAGATGTAATAGCAAGCACCACCGTATAACATCCAACCGCACATAATGAGTAACATCCATAGAAAGCCCATGAAATAAGCGTGATTTTTAAGTCCAATACAATTTCCCACCCAGGGGCAGTGATGATCGAAACGTGCAACGCAGCGATCACAAACACTGCAATGTTTCGAACGTATGGGCCGACGTACAAGACAACTGGAGCAAAAGGAAGAAGGCTCGAACCCGATGCCACCACGTTCGGATAATTCGATAATCGTCTAAAATGAAATAAAGTGGTTAAGAATAGTGAAAAGTTAAGAAGGGTTGTGTGGGTTTATTAACTTTATTAATAATCTATTTATATTGTTTTTAATTTTACATTATGTATGTATGTATACTGCTCTTTGAATTTTTGTATTTTCAAGATGAAAAATTTTGATTTATTTTTTCATTGCTCCAGAAGTTTTCAATTTATTAACTTAAAATTATTTACAAAAAAAAAGGAAAAATATCAGTACTCTATAGCTTGTTTCATGGAATATTCAATAACAGCTGATTTTTATTTACTTAAGTTGCTTGTTATATAAAGAGCTTTATCTGCGAATTTTCCAAAGTTTATTATCTTTGCTGGTACTGCCTATATGAAAAATTTGGCAGTTGTTGTTGTTGTGACAGCATAAAACATTCCCCATAAATTTTTGGGTAATGCTGCTAAAGGAACAGTCCTTGGCCGGATAAAAATCCGGGTCATTCCGGTATCGTAGAAGCGACTGTCGTGGGAACTATTTCTCAAATAGTAATAATTTGGCAGTCTTCTCTTTTTTTTACGATAAAATTCTACTCGAGCAAAATTAGTTTTCATTTAAAAAAAAATTGTTCGATTTTAATTGCGTGGAAATAGTTTATAGCTTAACTTTATAATTAATATTTTTTGTAATTTTAATGCTCAAAAGCCAATTTTTTTCTAATCGATAGAGCAATGCAATTTTTTACACAACAAAAGGATGGCGGGCGTTACGGAATACTTAACCTAAAAAAAGTTCCCTTCGTCAAGCACATACCCGATATATGTATACTAGTTTCCCTAGTGAAAGTTCTAGCACTGCTTTGGTAATAAAATTTTCCACAAAATAAATTTATGTGACTTGGGTCGATTAACAACCGGTTTCACAAGCAAATTAAATTTACAATTATTATTATCTTCTCTAAATTTCCATATAAAATTCAAATAAATGAAATTATTTCCGATTTAAATTACTTTCGTGAAACTGTCCAAGAAATACTGCTGAGCATTATCTGGTGAAAATAGCCTAAACTACTTCAAATATTTTACGTATCACAATTAATCAATTTCACTCTTACTTTGTATCGTTGCTCCTGCGTTGGTCGTATAATGCCCGGATCTCCTTTCCACGATTTAATGAAGCACACCCAAAGTGCCGCAGAGCTAGCTAGGAAAAGGATTGTTTCGCCAAACGACACTGCATCCACAATATACACAATCCACGTAACATAAAACCATGCCTTCGAAGCCAGATATACACTTAGTGGTAGTAGAGCCAATAAATGTTCATCGAATAACGCTTTGCCGAGCGTATGGAAGATGGCGTAGAGGCAGCCAAGCAGGAAGAATTTAATAATATATAGTGTATTTAGTGTAAATACTACACCAGCTAAATAAAAAGCGGTAAATGGACATGCCACCATTGCCCACCAACGTAGTCGTTTATCGTGCCGCAATCGCGATATTAATGATCGTTGCGGCTGTGATTTATGTGAGGCATCACGTACACGTTCTAATACTTTGGCGCCAATCCATATGGCCCCCGCTTGTGATTCTAGCATCGTTAAAGGCGTTTCACCGCGCAGGTTAGGAACGTCGAGGGAGGCGCGTGATTTGAGTACCAATGTTGAGATGGCAGTAGCATTGCGTGCAAGTATTGCCCAATGTAACGCTGTGTTACCGTGTGTATAATCAACCATGGCGGGATTAGCGCCAAGCGTGAGCAATAAACGTACGGGATCTAGTGCGCATACCTAACAGAGAAAGGATACAAAAAAATATAAATAAATATGATTATTTCTACTAAGCGATTATTTACCTTCCAGGCGGCCCACATGAGCGCAGTCATGCCACCACGATCCTGTAAATCTGGATCTACACCTTTTGCTATGAAGTATGCCACCAGCGCTGTGTGTGCAAACTGTGCTGCAATGTGTATGCAGGAGCATCCCTCAGCATCACGTATTCGTGGATCAGCGCCGGCATTCATAAGCAGTACCACAGAGGCAAGATGTCCTTGTCGTGTGGCCCAATGTAATGGTGTAGCATTCAATTCACCACCTACTGCATCTACAATAGCGCCCTTCTCCAGGAAATAACGTATTATATCGCGTCTATTATTAATAGCTGCCCAATGCAATAATGTTACTGTCTCGCTATCGGGTTGATTAACATCCCAACCAGATTCAATGAGTTCACGCACACGTGCTATAGCGCCGTATTGTGTGGCTTTGACAATATCAAAGCCACTATAGTCGGGTTCAACTGGCGCTGTTGGCGGCTGTTGCGACATTAGCGCAGCCTGTCTTTCTGTTTCGCGGTCGGTTTCCGTACCAGGCGCACACGAACCTGTTGTAGCGACATTGCAGGCACTCTGATACATGTTCCTTGGTTATTGATATTACCTTAAAGGAAATATGTAGATCGTCACGAACTACAATTAATTGTGAGAATGATGCATTATTTTCTAAAGAGTGCAATATTTTACAGACATATTTACGTATCCAAAAACATGAACTTTGTCACTTACCAATCCCAATGCAACTATAGGGCTACCAAGTGGGGTCCTTAAAAATGAATCACTCTGCTGCCGCTATCATTAACGCAAAATCGCGTTGGTATGAGTGATGGTGCACTCAATCCAACATTTAAAAGCAATTTAAAGCCGCTTACACAGAAAATGTTTTCAAAATATTTATTGTGTTTTATGAGAAAGTCATTTAACTAAACAAAATCACTTTTCCAATAGATAATACTTAT
Organism: Anomoia purmunda; assembly: GCA_951828415.1. Classification (NCBI taxonomy): domain Eukaryota; kingdom Metazoa; phylum Arthropoda; class Insecta; order Diptera; family Tephritidae; genus Anomoia; species Anomoia purmunda. The sequence goes on from OX639996.1 coordinate 98,274,972, forward strand.
ATTTTAACGACGTAGTTTTGGAGAATCAAAATTTTTTATCACGCAACTCGAGAAAAATAGATTACACTCCAAAATTTTGCTACTTTTGACATTTCATATGACAATTCTCAGCCATTTGACAGAGGGGTGACACTTTTCAACAGCTGTGTGTTTGTGCATTGTGCGAAAGTGCTTACAAAAGAAAATTACTGAATATATAATGCTGCCATATTGACATAATTTTTTAAAATCGTATACCCTGCACGGGTTGTTGTTGATCAGAGATACTATATGCATATAAATATACTGAAATACCAGATTCTCAATACAGATTGCACAAGAAACTTAATGGTTCTAAATCATAGTCAAGTTGAAGGCGGCACAAAATGGTTAGAGCATGCTTTATTTAAATGTATACTTTATCTCATTCATAGTCAAGTTAGAGTAGGAGTAATAAATAGTTAGCACTATAGCTGTTACTTAATCTGTCAAATGAAATGAAATTAAATTTTCCAATTATGTATGAGGAACGACTTGGTCCACTCGATTTGGATCTATCTATCTATATTAGATTTTAAATAAATTTACTTTCAATTATCTATATGTATATGGCAGTATATAAGTTCTCATAAGCAGCGCTTTTCTCGATTGTTCACCTTTCTGGTCCTATATAAACAAGTTTTAAATTATTTGGTATGAAACTACTAATTTCAAGTTAAGTATGTCTAGAATGATAGAATACAAGATTAGTAAACAAGAACACCGGAGAGAGAAATTGAATAGCTTCCAATATTTCACTGAAAAACGTGTTTTAATTGTTTCAAAATGTAAAAATGTAGATTTATGGGCAGAGATTTAATAAGTAAATTTGCAAAATACTAAAAAAGTGTCTCTTTTACCTAATTGGTGAAAAAACTTTATCTTATCGTTGAAGTTGAGAATTGTCAAACTTGGGAAAACCAAAGTAGCGGTATCTCTGAAGGCGTCACCTTCTGCATTCAGTACGTCGTGATCCCATGAGTTGAATGCCTGTTCTTACTTCCTAATTCGCTGGGATAATACATGAGCAATACTGGACGATTTCGACTTTGACATTTCACTTGCAAAATTACACCAACAAAATACACAACGGATTCGCCTTGGTTATCTTGTTATCACATTCTATGGATCAATCTTGGTCGTGAGAAACGTGTTTTAATTGTGCTAAAAAAAATTGTGTAAAAAGACGATTTATAGGCATAAATTTAATTAATAAATAAATCTGCAAAATACAAAAAAAGGTGGCTCTTTGCCCCCTTTCGTGCAAAAAGCTTTGTCTAGTTGAAGTTGAGAATTGTCAAAATCGGCAAACCCAAAGTAGCAGTACCTTTGAAGGCAGCACCTTTTGTATTCAGAACACCGTGGATATGATTGTCAAAATTGTACCGAATGAAAACCAAACATTCGGTAATCCTAGTATCTGAGAGCTTAGTCAGAAAATTGTACAAAGCCGAAATCGAGTACTCACCATTATTTGGTCAAATATGAAATACAAATATACCTTTCAAATGTTTTTCAATTTCGAATTAATTTTATTTGACAGTATAATAAAGTTAAATAGTTTTACACTTAAATATGCAATGATGATAAAATTAAAAAATATACATTTTATTATTTTCTCATGATGTTTTGAATTTTACAACACTGTACGAGATTGGTGGATTTTTAAATGAAAAGGCGTTTTATTGATCGATTATCGATTTTAAGAATCGGTTCTGAAGTATACAGATCTAACGTTTCAGGTAGTTACATATAAATATTTTCTGCACATTGTCGCAGATTTCACTGGTATATTATTTTTGTAAATTTTTTTTAATGTACTCTCACTTTTCTCATACAGTATTGCACTCACTTGCCGCGTTTCCACATTTTCCTTTTTATTTTTATTTATGTATATATGGCTTCGTGTATTTTTGTTGTTGTTTACTCCAGATCATTGATGATCAATCAGCTTGCTTTCTATTTTTAAGCCTATGATATATTCATATTCTAAGTTTTTTTTTGTCTTGGGATATATAATGTATAATATAAAAAATAACGTTTACAACGTTTATACTAATTTTTTTGGTAGCTCTTATATTTTACAAAAAAGTTTCTGACTTACATAGTAAAAATTTACTTTTCAATAGGCTTTGCTTTAGGGGTTAGGTTCTATCCTTTGTATAATATTTTTCGTTTGTTTCTTTTATTACTATTTCTAATGTTTTGGGCTGGATAAGTGTTTTCATTGGTTTGTTTTTGTTGTGTTTTTTGTTTTTTTGTTTGTTTTTTTTTGTTTACTCTTCTCTACATTTAGACTTTTAGGTATTTTTTTTTTAAATTCCTTAATTTGTCACCATGCAAACCGAAAATCGATGGATAAGCAACTGAAAATATAGGTATACTTCGTAAGAAGAGAATAGTGGGGTGTAAAAGTGCATTGGACTTTATAGAATATACACACATACATATGTATATTGTTTATCAAATAAGAACAGCTTAAGATATAATTATATTTTGTACAAGGACATAGGGAGCTAGAGGTAGTGAGCGCAGCTGTGAGCTTAATTTATACAGAAATTGTATGTGTTTAGGTGGGCCGATGCATATTTACTTGCGCTTAAAATTATTCAGCATTTGCAATTTTTATTACTAATACGTTCGTGGCGTTCATTTAATAGTTTAATTTAGAGCAGTGTTCAGTTATAAATATGTAGTATTCTGTGATTTAAAATGGCGATCTGTTTAGAGTTTGTTTGTTGTAAATTTAATATTTATTTGGTTATTCTTTACACATGAAGTGTTGTTTGCTTTATTGATTAATATTTATTACATATCTATGTATATAAAGCTAAAGTATTGTATCTGTTAAAATACACATACATATATGTACTTTTTTTTATAGATATTGGTAGATTTTCTTTAGATGCTTGCAAGCTGCGCTCAATTGTTATTTTTTTTATAACTATTACAAAAAAAAGCAAGCTACAGTAAAATATGTACCTACCACAACATATGAGCAACACTCTTGTTAATCGACTTTTATCGATTGTTCGCCGAATGCTGGCATGCTAAGTTAAGGGAAACGGAAACACATCAGTGGAATAATTTATTACGAGAATAAGTACCGAGTATTTTTTTTTTTTAGTTTCTAGTCTGTTTAATTTTACCAGCGGTTTTCATATACATAATTTTTGTAAGTAAAATAATACAGTTTAATTGAAGAAGAATTTTGAACGATATTAAAAAAACGAATAAATTAAGCAGCAGGTGCGAAAAATATACCTTAGTTTCCGATATCCTTTAATTAACTCTCCTTAGTTGTTCACATATTAGAAATAATGGGAGTGGTCATATACATATATATTGACGACCTCTATACGATAAAAATATTTATTTTTTCGGCAGGCGTGTACCTTTCCTAAGGGTTACTGAGCTGCGCCATTGCTGCAAGTAAGCGGCGCTCTAGGTTTTGAATAGTTGGAGAGCAAATTTGTTCGATTAGATGCATTGCTTCTTTGCCACCACTTTTTCGAAAATTTGCCTTCACACGACACTTATGTATGTATTTCATTGAATTTACAACGATAACTGGCTTCCGCTGCATTGCATCATCAAAAAAAAAGTCTGCTGTTTACATTAACAACAAAAAAAAAAATAAAAAAAAAAAAAAAAATAAAAAAAAAAAAAAAAACTTTGAAGTCAAACTACAATTTCGGGTTTATTAAAACAATTAAAAAAATAAAATAAAATAAAGTAAAGTTGTCATAAGGAATTATTTTCAAACTATATTAAAAAAAAAACAAAACACTGCAAATAACAGTAATATAAAGCAAGACGCAGAACATAAAATAAAAACACAGAAGTTTGAACTTTTTTTTTCATTTATTTAAGTTAATTTTTGTATTGCATAAATTAAAAACAATTACTTTTTTCGCTGGTCTGTTGTAAAGTACAATATAAATTATTAAAAATTAAAATATATTTTGTTTTTGCGTAAATAATTATCGTTACAAAATTTTGTTTGCGGATAGGTAGGTAGGTAATTAAGAGTTTGTCGGTGATATGGTGTCTGATAAACTTAAAATTAACTATGTAAAAATCGTGTTTACAGTATTATAAGATATATATACATATATATATACATAGAAAATATAAAATTTAAACAAAAGAGAAATGTAAGATAAAAGTTATAAGTAAAAAAAAAACAACAACAGTTAAAATACACTTTTTTGCACTTTGAAAAATATTAACTAGAATAAAGGGCATTTTAGTAAGAGGATAGTGCTTGGTGTAAGACACAGTTCGTCTACAGAGCGAGCGTAGAAAAATTAGCAGGCTCGCGATAAGCAGTATTTGTGGGCATTCATGCTGAATGTAAGTAGCTTTTCATGTGTGCAAATGTACATAGATTAATCTACATATCGGGCTATGTGTAGCAGAAGAGCAGCTTGCCTTAATAAATAGTTGAGTTCATTTTATATAACATGCACGTTTTTTTTTTGTTTTGATTTTTATAATTTTTTGGTTTCATTATTTTTTCGCCGTTTCTTTTAGACTTTATCGCGAAATGCTTTTCTTACACTTTCATCATTATGCAAATATCTATGTATGCAGTTATATTTGAATAAAAAATATAGATACGCGCGAGTTTGCAATGTTTGCATGAATGTGAATTTCATTTTGTTGGTATGTTTGTATGTATGTATGATATTTTCCATCTACCTATGAATCTGTGTAAGTATGCTCAACACTTTACATTTTACCAAACTTTGCGCTTACATACATACTTACTACATACATACGTTGTCACTGATTATTTTTGAATCTTATTTTTCTCATTTGTTGTTTCTTGTTTTTTTTTTAACTTTTTGCTCCTATGACTTTTTGGCTTACACACTTTTACATTTTTTGTTTGTTTTGTTTTTTGTTTTCTTCTCAACTTTTTTTCACATTTTACATTTCTCACATTAACAAATATCCTTGCACGCACGCCCTTCTCTCACATTCACATTCAACTGTGTCCTACTATTCTTGTTGTTTTTGATGTTTCTGCTACTACTTTTTTGTTTGGTTGTTGTGGGTTGCTTAGTGCATGGATGCATGCCTGACACATTATTTGTATTTACATACATATGTACATATGTACACGTCTGTATGTAATGCTTTAGAGTTGCACTTAATAATAATTATTAAATTTGATCAGCGTCTTCTGTTAATTTGTTGTTGGTATATTTATGCATGTATGTAAGTATGTATTGTATGTATGTATGTATGTTCTATGTATACGTTGTATATATACATTTTTCCTGCTACATACTTAAACCTAGCTGTGTGTTATTTATAAATACATCCATGTATACAATTGATGCATATTTTCTGCTTCATTTTGTTGCTTCACCTGTTATGCATCTACATACATGCTACATATGTATACATACATATGTAGTATCTAAATAAGTAGTATTAATTCAATTTTGTTTGTTTTTTTCTTTTCATTTTAATAAAAAAAAATTGCAGCAATTATTTAGGAAAGTATGTATGTCGCGGGGGGATAGGTAGCGCGTTATTCTGTTTTCTTCTTTGTTTGTGTGTATTGTAGAATTTCTCTTCTTTTTTTTTAATCATATAAATATATATGTATGTACGTATATCTATATAATATTTATATTATATGTATATATACATAACTGTGTGTATATGCATGTATATATTATGTATGTATATACGCTAAATTATTTAAAAGCAAAAAACGCAAAAATTAAATATTAATAAACATCAATTCCCACTGATGTTACGTTTTATTACTTAAATCGGGCGGATTTGGCGGACTACCTTCCAGCTTCTGCTGCTGCTGCTGCTGGTTTGTTTGCAGTTGATGTTGCTGCTGTTGTTGTTGTTGGTGTTGTTGTTGCAGCTGATGCGGATGCGTTGTCGTCAGCAATGTTGGTACTGATATTGTTGTCGCTTGTGTGATGACAGTTGTTGCTGTAATCGTTTGCTGCACTGATTGTTGTTGATTTTGTGGATGTGTCGTTTGTATTTGCAATTGTTGTTGCTGTTGCAAATTTTGCTGCAACTGCGCCTGCGGTGTGGACAATTGTTGTTGATTCGTGTTGTTGCTATATTTAGTAGGAGGATAGTAAAGATGGGTGAAATCATTAATTAGTAATTGTTTTCTGCAATTTTCCCAATTAAAATTATTAACGTTCTTAAATCGACAAGGGAAATATATGTAGTAGAATAATTTTCGGAATTTTTTACTATGTACTATGAACGTTTTTATATTTTTTTTAATAAGGTATGTATTTTTGACTTTCGATGTTTTTAAAATTTATCATTTCAATAGCGAAAATTTAAAATAAAAAAAAACTGTCTAGAACCTTTGAAATAAGACGAATTCATACAAGGTAAAACAGCTGGTTTCTTCTTCTTTTATTATATTTGAATTTTTCCTTTCCAGATGTCATACTGAACACGAAAACTAACGGCTACCATTCCTCTATTCTCTATTAAATTGAAAAATGTATGTACTTGTATGAATTCGCTTTGCTTTAAAACTCGTCTCGGGCTATGTTTTTTTTTAATTTGCTGCTTCAATTTATCGCTACACATGACAATGAAAACATTTTAAATCCACATTTCGATAACCTGAGTATTTTGTAGAAAAGTGGAAAGCGAATGTCTGAGCGAAACATAGAGATTATCGTTACCTTAATACAAAAAGGCAAGCTACAACTAATTCTTCTTTTTCCTAATCTTATTGTTTTCTGTGGTTCAAAAAATTATTGGTAAATAAATTTGTTTTACAATTAGGGGATTCACAATATGTCGTACGTGACGTAAAGTCATAAAATCATACAATTTTAAAGTAGCTTCAAATGTTTTTTTGTTGCTTTTGTTGGATTGCAGAGGAAAAGGAGTTAAAATACATAATTCATCTCTGAATTTTTAAGATGTTATGATTTTGTGACATTGCCATTCGTTACGACATCTTGTGAATCCAAATATTTACCATGTTTTTTTTTTTTTGCAAAAATATATGTAGTTCATACTATAACTAAAACCATATACATAAATCTGTCTCAAAATTAAAAAAAATATATAGTTCTTTTACTTTAAATATTCTAAAATGCGAGTGTTTCCATCAGCAATATAAAAACAAAAATTTAAAGAACATGAGTCCTTTGCTACTTCAAAACTATAAACTCGAAATTTTTCAGAAAATATTGATTAAAAACTCAAAATGAATTGATAACAATTTGTAATTTTTTTTTAATTCCGTAATTTCCTTCAATAGCATTACCATTGCGATTAATAAATCAAATTGTAATCCTAAGCTTTAGGAAAAATAATTGTTATTTTCCTTTTTGTATAATTCTAGGGCCAACTTATACAGATTTAGTCTAGAAAAGACCTCTAATAAAATTTTCTTATAAAATTTACTTACATTTTCGCAACACTATTCAGCGGATTATTGGAATTGCACAGAACGCTGTATACAGAATCGACTTTGCTGAGTTTCTCGAACAGCGGTATCAGTTCAAGCAATTCGGAATCGTTGGTGTCATCAAACCATGACTTTACAGGAACCTAAAAAGCAAGGATAGAAAAAGGTAAAGACATATTGTAAATAGCAATTAAAAATCAGAAACCACAACAACAGCGCGGTAGGTAATAAGATTTGACTATAGATAAATTAAAAAAAAAGTAAAGATTTAAGTTCGGCTGAAACCGAACTTCAAATACTCGGCTCACGTTTTTATTTCAAAGAGACAGTACTTGTTGTATGTAATAAATCCGGTTAATATAATATACTTTATTTTTAAAACTTAAACGATTTTTATTTATACAATAAAACCAGTTATAATAATCCTCTTCCAGTTACAACAATATACACTACCTTTTTTGCACCACGGTTATTTTCCAAAATTTTGAATGATAGAGTTTGATACAGTAATTTCGGATATACATACACTACTCTAAATCTTTTAAGCAATGTATTCCTTTATCCAACCCAATCCTGTATATCCAATTTGAGTAAATCACCTTTTTACTAAATTTCGGGGTTTTTGGTTTTTTTGTTAAATTACCGTTATATGAGAGGCCGTGGTTCTTGTTCGGTTTCGATAAATTTCGAAATCATGCTTACTGAGTTGAAATGCAAAATATTTTCCAAATTAGGTAGAGTTTCGAAAATATAATTATTCCCTCTAATGCATTGTTTTTAAGCTAAGTCTTTATCACCTCACTCTATCCTGCGAATAAGTCTTCAGAAAATTACTTATTATTTATAGTTCCTGAAATCTCGCACTTTTTAAGATTTTTGTAAATTGCCGTTATGTTATACGTGGGCCTGCTTATAAAGTTAAAATCTATATTGTGTACCAAATTTGGTAGTTTCGGATACCTATTTGCTTAAAAAAGGGCGGTGCCACGTTCATTTTCCACAAAAAAATTAATCTATGTATTTCTCTAATAAACCAAATACTGCGTATAAAATTTTGTTTCTAGTAAATTGAAATATCACCCTCTAATTTTTACAAAATACCGTTATATGAAAGGTATGCTTGGTTTTTGCACAATTTTAATAATTTTTGAGATTATCTCTACTGATTTAGTTTAATCTTTGATCTAAAAACAATCCTGTATATTAAAATTGCAATTATGTAAAAAATGTGGGGAAAAATTAATGAAAAAATTCATTTATAATAACTTCAATAGTTCGGATAATGATAATTTAAATTTTCATAACCAATATCTTAGAAACCAAAACTGACGAATAATTGGAATTTTTTCATACATGAATAAGACTACCTCAAATTTTATGTGTAAAAACAACGTTAGTTAAGGCTTGCAAGGTTTCAAATACCATTTCCTTATACTGTTTGTTATCTACTAATACATCATCTCCACTTACCGCATTATCTGGATGAAATATATAACTCGCTGGTGAATTATCGACAATGACGATTTTTTGTAAATCACGTCCAAGACGATTTAAATCCTTAATATAATTTCCCCTGTAATAAACGCACGATTCCCTAAACAGTCTTGCACGAAAGACATCCCATCTGCGGCAAAAATATAAAAAATTTTAATAAATGCAGGAGAAATATATTAAATTTACACTCACTTGTCTAACAGATCGGCAACGGGATCTGCGTATTTGGCTAGTGATGCTGTAAATAAAACGCACTCGTACAATTCGCCCATTTTTCGCAGGAACTCATCGACATAGGGCCGTTTGAGTACGTACACTTGATGTATAGTGCCATCTATTTCCACTGGTACAATAAAATCAGCATTTGGAATCGGCTGAAAGCGAATAAATTAATAATTAATATTAACTAAAAAAAACTCTGTGTTTTGCAAAAAGTTGCAAAAAATGTAAGGCACTTTTAGGCGCACAAACAAATACTATTTATGTTTGTAGTCTGCCACTTACCTTAAAACTACTGTGCACTAATGTCTCATCCAAATCGATGACCATGCATTTTTTATGCATATCCGAGTGCCTAACCTGAGGTAGTAGGTACCTTTGTTGGTCCGGTAATGGTGGCGGTGTTGTGGAACCATCGATTGATGTGCCATTCTGATTGGTTTTCGTGCGATTTCGTCGCCAGCAGCATAGAAACGATTGAAAGAAACCGCGTTTGGGTGGCTTTAAACGTTCGACATCATCTGCAATTTATGTAAATGGAAATAAAATTAATGATTTTGAAAACAACCGCTAAAAAATATATGCAACAGCTGCAAAGTATGCTACATCTAAATCCATGCTCATTTTCATACAATGAAGTGTAGCAAAGTAATTGCCACCCTTTGTCAGATGGCTTTTAGTATTATTTTGCTGATATTTGGTTGGGAAAGGTAAGTTTTATTAACTTTTTACTAATTATTAATGTCTCATTTAACATTTTTTTTAGATAAAATGACTGAAGAAGGAGCGCCCCTTTCTAAGAAGACTATAAGACAGCTATCCAATAAGAAGTGGAGCGAGCGTGACGAATCGATTCGGGCATACCAATTATTCAATTAAGAATTTTTTAAACAAAAATTCTGTAAAGATAATTCCTGAATTTACTTTGGAGACCCAAGGTCGACGGCTATCTTTGCAGATGGTTCCAAACTTAACGAAAGAGTGGACAGCGTGATTGTCTCCAATGAATTTGGCTGATACTCTACTTTCGCTTCCCGTACCTCTGCTAAATGCCATAATGGGGGCTGTTCGGTGCCTGACTGTGCCCGCACAAACAGACCCGTCACTACATACTCCGACAGCCAAACTGCTATTATATCTCTTAATTCTCACAAAACAACGCCCATAGCTGCCATAAAATGCAGAAGGTCTCTCAGTCCGATCGCGTCTAAACGTTCTGTGTTAAATTCTGCTATAGATGCGGGCATGTCTCCAACCTCCTGCAAACACAGTTTAAAGACAAAACTCATTGAAGAGGTAAACCCACCTGCAGCATTACCTAAAATGTTTGGCCAAAGGTTGACTTAGAGCGATCCAAAGTTGTCATTCGCCTTTTCTCAGACTAATGGTCGGGTTAATAACCGGACACTGTCTAATGGGCATACACGGGAAAGGATTGGGATGCCTAGCTAACGATTTCTGTCGTAGTTGCGCAAGGAAAGGAAGTGAGAAACAACGAAAACTATCTCTGCCACTGTCGCACCCTGGCCAAGTCTCGAAACCAATTCTGAAATAGATCTTTCTACTTGTTTGAGCTCGGCAAGCATTCCCGATTTTCTATGCCACGTGAGGCGCACTCGATGGTTCACCTTCTAAGGGAAGAAAGGAAGGAAATTCATGGCTTCCGCCGGCGGTGTCACATCGGGATTTGTGAGCCTAAGTGCGCCTCCGTGGTCTTGTAAGGTTGCAGCCGCTCTGACCTAACCTAACATTTCCAAAATAGCATAAGCAATTTCTAAAAGATTTTGAAAGACTAAATTGTGTTGTTATCAAAAATTATTTCAAATTTGTTTGGTATATAACTTGGTTGTGGCTGGGAAAAAGGTGTATGCATTTTCATTTAAATATGACCGGCCCGTTTCCAAGATTAACTATAACAAAGAAAGGGTTACTTAAAATATAATTTTTAGTATGCCCGCAGATAAAAGAAAAATGTGCTTGAGCTTCTATCAAAAGCCATAGTTATCTGGAAATCTGAGAGGAAAAGTTTTTAGTGGGCTCGTTTCACTTATTTCGACCTTTGGATAGAATATTTTTTTTCACTGACCATTCACCTTCTTCTTCAGGCTATACTTTTTTGTTTTTTTTTTGCCTTTGCAGCAAGTATTTGCATTTCCCAGCACACTTATTCGAGAAACTGAATCAGCAAACTTAATTGCTTTAATTGTCAATGACCTGCCTGTCGTCGGTCGAAAGCCATACATGCCGCCGCACCCATTGTTTTTACGTTTTCGCTTTCGCTGAATTCGCGTCTCTTCATGCACTCGTAAGTAATATTTGTTGTATGCTAATATACGTACGTATATTTGTACGAGTATGTAGTATATGGGTTTATGTTTTAGTAGGCTTAGTACAAAAACCACTTGTGGATACCCGTAGGCGAATTGAGACGGTAGAAAATCAAGCCCACCGAAGAACTAGTCTTAAACAGTTGAAGAATAATGTTGAGGTGGTTTAATGTTAGTGTAACTAAGGTCGAACACTCTTAATAGATTTCAATAAATCATAACCTTGTGCAGGTCGATCATAAGCGGTGGTTTCCAAGCGAGCATTTGTACTCTAAAGAAGGTTCTGCATAAAATGAACGGTTCGAACTGAAAACATCGAGATAAAAAATGAACAGATACCAAGGGGATGATGGAAGATATCATTTCAAACAACATAATCTCCTACCATTTCGAAAGAAAAAAAAAATACAACCAAAAAAATAGAATTGATATGCAGTTTTCGACTCCGTTGTGTGTATAAGAAATTAAATATTTTTGTTTTTTTTTATCTGCACATAATCGTATAAAATAGGAGTATTCCAACACATTTTCAAGCTGATCGTTCTAAAAGTTCATATCATTAGGCTCCTTTAATACTTATATTAGGTTTGGTAGAATGGGCTCGAGAAATGTCAAAATTCCATAATAAGACTAAAAAACTTACGAATTGGTCTTTAAAAAATTTATGATGCTGTTTTGCCACACTTTCAAGAATGTATGAACAAACAAATTTTTGCTAAGGTTACCACCTTGCGAAAAAAGTAAAAAAGGTGATGTTTGTATATTGAAACGATTTTCCATCTTTTCTAGTTTTCAACAAATAAAAGGTGTTCAAAATGCTGCTTTACATTTTCTCTGTAATGTTCTCAAGATTTTGAATAATTGAAGCCTATACGTTTTTAACGTGCTTTCATTAGTTTTACTTGTATGCATCTACAATATTTTTTGGATTGACCAAAATAATATAGAAACAGAGTTAAAATAAAGGGTATTGCAATAGGGACGCTACAAAAGTAGATAGATAGGGACAGCAAATGACGCCATATTTTTCCCCACTCTTTTGACAATTCTCTTCTTCGGCTGAATGGCTTCGTCAATAAGCAAAATATGCGTTATTGGACAGGCAGCAATCCACACGTACTCCATGAGTCAACATTGCATCCCGAAAAAATTACGGTTTGGTGCGGTTTATGGGCCGGCGGCGTCATTGGGCCGTACTTCTTCCGAGATGATCAAGACCGGCACGTTACTGTGAATGGGAATCGCTACCGCTCAATGATAACTGAATATTTTTGGCCCGAATTCGATGATATGGACTTGGACAATATGTGGTTCCAACAGAACGGCGCCACAAGCCACACAGCGAATGTCACAATCGATTTATTGCAAACCAAGTTTGGTGAACGTGTTATCTCACGAAATGGCCCAGTCAATTGGCCGCCTCGGACTATTTCCAGTGGGGCTACGTCAAGTCTATGGTCTATGCCAACAAGCCAGCGACGATTGATGAACTTCGTACGAATATCGAACGCGTAATTGCAGCAGTATCGGCCGATTTATGCTTGAAAACCGTCGAAAATTGGATTCAGTGTCTGGACTTCTGCAAGCGTGCCCGTGGTGTCCATGCAAAAGAAATCAAGTTCCATGCATAATGGCATCGAATATACTTTCACAGGAATAAAGAATTTAATTCATATCCCAAACCATATCCAAACCATATCCCAAACCAAACCATATCCCAAACGTTTTTGTTTTATTTAAAAAAAAAGTTTTTGTAGCGTTCCTATTGCAAGACCCGATATATGTATGTATAACAAATGAAAGAGTCAGGTCCAAATTAAAAAATTGTCTTTTCGTTTCTCAAATATTTGAGTGCGAAGATATTAAAGTGTTCATACCAGCCGCGCATGCAAAGTGTAAAAGTAATGCTTAAGCGGGAAGATTTTCTATTTTTTAGTTATATTTGTTTTCACATTTTTAAACAATTTTTAAATTCCAAAATCAGTACCACGTAATGACCTTTCTTAATTAATGTTAAGGTTAATGTAATTCGACCTCGACTCAAAATATTAGTTTCATAACTGAGCTATTACGCCACGAGCTAAGAGTAAAGGTTATCTTCTGCTAAGTACAATCTAACTTTAGAGTAATTTGCTGATATAAGCATTCTGTTGTAATATTCGAACCACATCTGACCAATTTGAAAACGTATGTATATAGTTTTTATGTAATCGAGTTTTGGAGCAGTTACAAAATTTAGTGCAGAACTTACTATGAGTATACTTAGTGTGTGAACAATCAAATTTTTTACTTGCGGTTATTAAACAAAAAAGCAATGAAACCACTTTTTTCTTCAATATTTTTATATTAAGTCGGAACCAGTTCCATATTGGAGTATTATTAACGATAACACATATGTACCTAGTATGTACACATATGGGAATAGCAATACACTTGTTGCAACAGCCACTATGAGCTCACGCAACAACGCACAAAAAAATTAGGGTCAAATAGCTCAATTGACCATAGCGTAGCAAACTAACACCTACAAAACTAACAAACCTTCTGTGTGTATGCATTTACATATTTTATTACTGCAGGTTGGGAAAAGTTTGTCTGGTTGTTATCAAAGACTTATATATACATATATGTATGTATTTATAATTGCTCTTTGCATATGTAGCCAAAAAACGCATTTCGGTTTCTGTCACATACAACCGGTAACGGCCCTCTCAAAAATATACATAGGTATGACCCCGAGACGAATAGTTTCGCATACATATTTTAATTTGTATACCTTTTTATAATTTAATTAAATTTGACTATTCAAACACGTGGCAACCCTCATAAAGTCTTTTGCGGAGACGAACCGTTTGACACCCATATTTTAATATTCCATATAATTTAATTTAATTCAACTTTTCAAACAGGTGGCAACCCTCTACAAAATTTAGGTAGCTGTAAACCTCTTGCGAAACGAAACGTTTGACGTCGAAATTTTAATATTTCAATAACTTGTGTACAATTCAACTAAATTCGACTTTTAAAAAAGGTGGCAACCCTAATAAAGTTAGCTAAGTACATTTTTGCCGCGACGGACCGTTTGACACCCATATTTGAATATTTTGTATAATTTAATTTAATTCGACTTTTTAAACAGGTGGCAACCCTCTTCAGAGGGAGACAAGCCATTCGATACCCATATTTGATTATTTCATATAATTTGTATGTATGTATGCCATTTAATTAAATACGACTTGTAAGTAAAACAGCCAACCTTATAAAAGTCAGGTATGAACCTTCTTTCCGAGACTAACCGCTTGACAACCATATTTTATTTTTTCATAAAAAATGTGTACATTTTAATGAGACAGGGCAACCCCCTTCTAAAAATAAAATATACTTTACGACCTATTCTCATACATACCAAATATATGTATGTAGATACAAAAATTTTATAAAAATCGACCGAGCCATTCGATCACAAACACCGTGACACGAGATATTTTTTTGCAAGTATAAGATTATTGGGTTTTTCGTTTCTCTACACAAACTTCTTTTACTATTAAATTTTAATTTTTTATGTGAATGCTATACATTTTTGGCAAGTTAAATATCCATTTATAGTACTAAGCTTTATTTCCATAGTTACATGCCTATGTAGTTGCACTTTAAGCGTTCGGGCAAAATTAATTTCCTGTTGGATAAACGTTGTGAAAGAGCAACAACCATCAGCGAACATGACTAACTTGCATAAAATACGAAATAACGCAAACGAGCAAAAACAAAAAACAAACAAAAAGTATGCAGAAAGCGAACTCATAAAATTAGCAAGAATACACTCGTACAAGCTGCTGGCTGACCCAATTTCGTTTGTGACCCGAGTAATTCAAATAAATGCATACCAATAAATGCAGCTAGTATATTTATATATACAATACCATATATGTACTATACATATGCATGTATGTGTATACTCATGTGCACGTATGTGCATAAACTAGTCTGCATGAAAATCCTCCTAACACTGTCAAAGTTTTTTTTAGAAAGATATTCCTTGTTCTAAGTATCTATTAAAAAGTTACTTTTCTGACTTTAGGAAATTGTATGAAGTGCAAAGGGGAGCTCGTTCGCTTAAAAACGACAGATTCGTGAAAAAATCATTTGAGTTGGCATTGTTTTTTGGACTTCTTGACACAGATTTCGCAGTTAGATGCAAATCGAAACAGCACGTAATTCTGCATTCTCGTTGTCGACAGCGTTGGCAATCTTTTGACTGCAGAACAATTCTGCAAAAAAGGTTTATTGTCGGTTATTAAAGAAAATTTCACCATTTTTTTAACAACCCAATATAAGGTGGTGGAGAGACTCAACATTTACGGCGCGGGTAAAACAACAGTCTCTCTTCTGTCAAACTCTGCCCCCAAAGGGATGAGTCAAAATTCAACTTTTGTGAATCAAAAAAAAAAACCCCCATACTTTCATACTAAACTTAATCAGCAACTTTTATGTAAATTATTTCATTCAAACCCTGAAATGAAAAATTGTGTGAGGATATTCCGAAAATTCACCCACGTATTCCCAATTTAAGGACAAGTTTTTACGCATATACTGCCAAAATAAACATCACTCCCTCTTACACTTTCAGTCCCAAAGACAAAAGGTCGGTGCATATTCAAAATCAGAAGAACCCTGACGCAAATAGTGACTCAAAATTGGATAGATTGAAAGAAACCAACGACCTTCAAGCGTTACCGATACGCAAAAAGTCTCATCACATTTTTCCAGCAGCAGTAGTACCATTATATTTTTGTGCATATCACAAAATCCGTGAATTATTCCAAAAACTTTTTTGGCGCACGAATTCAGAACTCCAAAAAGTCTGTGAAATAAAACTTTGCTCAACAGAATTACAACAGAAATTAACAACACCTCCTCCCGCGATGCAGCCATTTTCTACCAACCTTTAGGTGGTAAACGCCAAACGTCTTGACGTTTGACCCAATTTTCGCTGCCTGTTCCAAGCTACTATACTTTCCTCGAAAATAGATTTGGTCGCCTCCAGCGACATATATGGGTAAATCCTATTATTGCACACAGAAGAGATCTCAGTCTTTACGACTCGAGTAACTGAAACCGGGGAAGAATTCTGGCAATTAGTGCTAGGAGTGGACGTGTAGGGTTGTAGTGAGTGAGGATTATTTTGCAAAAGTAGTTGACGATGGGGAAGTATGGGATTGACTTCCTATAGAAGAACCGTTAGGATTGTTCCTTAAGCAGAAAAGCATTTAAAATTTCGCTATCTAGATGCTGGCGGGATTCAGTAAACAAGACTCGGGTTGTCTTGCTGGGTCCGAAGTGCACAAACCAGTATTCTTTGTCTCTCCAAATACAGCTCTGAGAGATTTTCCTGGCGCTTGGGCACAAGCATTATCTATGCGTAGTATGTTTCGATGTGATTGAAGCTTCGTATTTGTCACACCCTGTACTAGCGCATAGGAGCCTGCAAGAAGTCAACTGTGTATGAAACATACAGATGCACATTTTCAAAAATAACATGCGAGCCAATGCGACCTACATTGCGGATACGCGTTTATTAATTAATACAAACACACATACACACATGTAAAATATAAGCCTGTGGCAGATGCAGAATTCGCGTTACTCATACGCACTGCATGCCCGCCAGTTGAGCTGCGGTTGTGGTTTGAGTGCAAAAAAGAAAAATATTAGAAACCGAGGGAACATAAGCATAAAAATGCATACCAGTTAAATGCAAACCAAATAAAAAATATATTGGCACACAAACTGGCAGACAGACTAATATTATATAATTGCATACATATTATATGTATGTAAGTGCA
This sequence comes from Anomoia purmunda, assembly GCA_951828415.1. Taxonomy (NCBI): domain Eukaryota; kingdom Metazoa; phylum Arthropoda; class Insecta; order Diptera; family Tephritidae; genus Anomoia; species Anomoia purmunda. The sequence goes on from OX639996.1 coordinate 98,292,302, forward strand.
TAGTTTGCTCGGTGAGGCATTCGAACTCACTAGGCGAATGAATTTAATATTGTTAACAAGTAAATAGAACGGTAAGCTTGTGCACTCACATGCAGTGCAACAATCATACATCTGTATATTTATATCGGGTGTTTTTTTTACAGGTTTGTTTTTCGAATAGAGATAAAACTGGCATTTTGTGGTCAAATCTGGCAACTCTAATGTCATTTATGTTCAGTTTGGTTTGCCATTTCATCATGAACAGGTTGACAAAAGAACAACGCTTGCAAATCGTGCAAATTTATTTCGAAAATAATGGTTCAGTTCGCGAAGTTTACCGCGAGCTCCGTCAATTTTATGGTCGACATAATCGTCCATCAGAGCAATTAATTCGGTTAACCATGGATCGTTTTCGCACTACGTTTACTCTATGTGATAATACGCATCCGCAGAGACGTCGAACAGTGCGCACCGAAGAAACAATTGCCGCTGTAGAGCAAAGTGTTGAAGAGGACCCGAATGAATCGATTCGCCACCGTGCACAGCAATTGGAGCTTTGTCCATCAACTTTATGGAAGATTTTGCGCAAAGATCTTGGCTTGCGACCTTACAAGATCCAGCTTGTGCAAGAATTAAAGCCGCGAGACCATGCAATGCGTCGTGATTTTGGTGTATGGGCCGAAAATGAGATTGATCTCGATGCTGATTTTCATCGCAAAATTTTGTTCAGTAATGAGGCTCATTTTTGGTTGAATGGCTACGTCAACAAGCAAAATTGCCGCATTTGGAGTGAAGAGAATCCACATGAGACCCTTGAAACGCCATTACATCCACAAAAACTGACTGTTTGGTGTGCTCTATGGGCTGGTGGAGTCATTGGGCCATACTTCTTCCGCAATAATGCTGGAGAGGCAGTTACCGTTAATGGAGACCGGTATAGAGCCATGATAACCGACCATTTTGTTCCCGAATTGGATGGCATGAATGTGGATGAGTTGTGGTTCCAACAAGACGGCGCTACATGCCACACAGCGCACGTCACAATCGATTTATTGAAGGAAACATTCGATGAGCGCATAATTTCGCGGAACGGACCTGTAAATTGGCAACCAAGATCGTGTGATTTGACACCATTGGATTATTTTCTTTGGGGATATGTGAAGTCGCTCGTCTACGCCAACAAACCAGAAACGTTAGGGGAATTGGAAGCCAACATTCGTGGCGTTATTGCCGACATACGGCCCCATATGCTCGAAAAAGTGGTTGAAAATTGGACCTGTAGAATTGGCTTTATTCGAGCCAGCCGCGGCGGCCACATGCCCGAAATCATATTTAAACATTAATGGCATAAAATTATCCTTCCAATAAAGCCAAATTGATGGACCTTAAAACGATTTTCTTGTGTTTTATTTCAATTCGAAGTTCTATACCCCTAAAAAAAACACCCGATATATATATATATTATATGTTTAATAGATTTGTATTTATCAATACTAGCGCATAAAATGCAACGACACGTTTGCTATATGAATTTTGCAATGCGATTGTTGGCGTTGGTTTGACGCACACAACATTTGCCATTTGCGGCATCTTCAATGCACATAAATACATGGATACATGAACATAAATGCGTATATATGAATCTATCCATACAGTCTCGGACAAATTAATAAGGTCGCGACATTTTGATCAGTTTCACTATTTTTCTGTTGTTTCTTTTGTTTGTTATTGTCTTATATATAAAAATGTCGTGTCACGGAAACGGCTGGACCGATTTTTCTGTAATCTCGTAAGCATTTTTGGGAGGTATGTATGAGAATACGTTGCGAAGTATATTTTATGCTTGGGGCAGGGCTGCCACCTGTTTGAAAAGTCAAATTCAGTTAAAATATATAGAAATTATTATATTAATTATATTTTCTATTGAAATGCCAACTGTTTGGATCATAAAATTTTACTAAACTAAACTACAAGTAATTACAATATTAAAATATTGTTATTTAAACCTTTCGTTTAACTTCGGAGAAGATTCATGGCTAGCTATATTTTTGAGAGGGTTGCCACCTGCTTGAAAAGTCGAATTCAATTAAATTATGTAAGAGTTACAAGCATTATTTAAATATGGGTGTAAAACGGTTCGCCTCGGCGGGAAGGTTGCCACGTGTTCAAAAAATGTGAGTTCAATAAAATTACCTACAAGTTATATGAAATATTGAAATATGGGTGTCAAACGGATCGTCTCGGCAAGAAAGTTCATAGTTAACTTTATGAGAGTTGCCACCTGATTAAAAAGTTTAATTAAATTAAATTATACACAAGTACGAAAATATGATATATAATATATGATACTGTTCCGATTCGCTAAGGAGAAGGCTCACACATATAGAAGGTTGCCACCTGCTTGAAAAGATGAATTTAATAAAAATTTACTCGGTTCGTTTTCCAGAGTGGTTAAAAGCTTGCTATATTTTAAAGAAGGTTTTCACCGGATTGGATAGTCGAATTTAATGCAATCATATACAAATTTTATGATATAGCGGAATAAGGATGTCAAACCATTTTCTTCGCTTGGACAAAATTTATGCGTATATTTTGCAGATTCCGCTTTTTTTTAAATTTTTTTAAATTATACACATGGATATTGAATATTAAAACATGAGTGCTAAACTGTTTGTCTCGGCGAGAACAAGATGTGTACCTATATTTGTGAGAGGGTTGCCACCTGTTATATGTGACAGAAACCGAAATGGGTAATTAATAAATAGTTTTTAGTTTTCTAGTGTTTTTTTTATAAACATTATATAACAAACACCGCATAATTTCATATTTCAAACTTTATAGAAAAAATAGGAATATTTAACAAAATAGCAACAAATTTTCAAACTTTTTATAAAACTTCTAAGCATGCAGTTTTATGGCCCATTAAATTTTAGTATAATAAAATGCAAGTTTCAATTTCTGTTAATTTTTTTGCTGACGAGTGACAAAATTTTTTCCCTAAAAAAAAAAAAAGAATTGTCGGACAAACTTTGTTTGGGAGAAAATGCGTGACACCGTCTGTAAAACAATTATCATAAATCGGAAGGAAATTTTCAGCTAATACTAACTTGCCCATTATTATACCAAAATTGAAGAGGTTATAAAACTACATACCAGAATTGTTTCTACAAATTCTTTTTAAAAAATATGCTATATTGATAAAACTTTGAATAAATTTTCTAATTTTTACGCAAGGTTTGAAATTCGGAGCTATGTACAGATATAGTTTCCGTTAGGAAATGAGCTATACTTTTATAAAAAATATTAATAAACATCAAACAAGCAGAACCAAAATAGTCAAAATTGTCGCAACACTTTTTATTTGTTCGACACTGTATACTCGCATGGCAAATGTACGCACAGCAATAAATGCACGCACAAATTAAGAAATTGAAAGTTTTCAGCGGTTAATCCATGCCGAAGGCGAAGTAAAAGCTTTTAACCACTCTCACTTATGTTAAGTTACAATTTTCACTTATTAAATATAATATATGAAAATAAAATAATGTTCACAATAATTAACCATGAATAGCAAAAATAATTATAATGGTTGGCAAGCAAAATATTGAGGTGCAAAAACCGAGTGCCGTGAATTAAAAAATTCAAATTAAATACTTATGTATGCACGTACATATGTATATTGCGTTTAATTTACATATGTATGTATGTATTTAAAAAATGAAAAAATGTGCTTTATAATTTAAACAGTTATCTAATTTCGTGTAGACGAACTTTTTGTGCCATGGTTGTATTTAAAAAATTACTTTTCAATAGTTTTTTTTTCTTTTGAGTTTTATTTATTGCTCACAAAAAAAGATATTTTTAGAGTTTTATTTTTAGCTCAGAATTAAAAGATATTTTTTAATTAAATAATTTTCTTGATTGTAAAATAAAAGGCAAGCGTCAAATTATTGTATCTGTAGTAATTTGAAAAGATCGATTTTTTCACTTTAGAATTTTTGTTTTCGGATCTTTAAATTCTGATGTTTAACAAAAATATTTAATATTTTACACAGCTTTTGCGAAGATGACCTGCTCAGTTATACTTTTTATAAACAAAATTTTGAAATATTTCATTAGAACACTGTTACTTTAGGCTTCACAGTTAATATGTGATAACTCGAGTTAAATTGTTATTTCGAATATCCGAAAATATTTTTATTATTATCATTACTATAAATTTTAATAATTTTATTTTTATAAGAATAGTGTTCATTCTACAATAAAAACCATTTGAATTACAAGTTTCAAAGCCATTCCATCAACATCCAACTTATGTATAATAGAGCTCAAGTTTCAAATAGAATCGCTTAAAAAACGGCTAAACATCATTTTCATAATTATAACGCTACCTCATATTTAGTTTTGATTATTTATCTTTCTTTATTTAATTTTAATAATTATTTTATAAAAACATGGCTCATTCTATAAAAAAAACCATCTAAATTCAAGTTTCAAACTTTGCGCAAATGTGAAACAACTTAAAAAAATTTCGTAAACATTTTGAAGATTTTAAACCGGATTTCCAGCATTTTTGGGTATGCAGTTTTTTAGCACATTCATTTTTATGGGTACGTTTACCCCAGGACTGATCAGTCCATAGCTTGTTATTCTATCCAGTTCTTACAAAAAAATTTAAATAAACTCCAACTCGCTTCAATTTCGCGAGTATTTTTCGCTGAAATTATATAAGTAGGCTTTTTTAGTTTTTGATTTTTCGTCATCTCATGTTTGCTTTCGTAAGAAGAGTCTGCACAAGAACATTCAAATCCTTGATTTATTTTGCTATAGCTTCTCGTGTCTCATCCTGTGTGCTGCGCATTTGATTTATTTTTTTATGTTTTCAATGCATTGTGGAAAACAAGTACAGTGTTGCATTTGGTTTTCAATTCCCTGCTAAACGAAATAAGAGAATAACCGAATTTTTTGAAATTGGGCGTGTCGATTGGATTTTTACTATTTATTGACAAAAGTATAATTATAATTCTATAGTAAAGCAGCTAAAAATAAATGATCTCCAATGAAAATCATCAAGATCTAAGCTCTATAACTCATAGCTCACATTCAATTATTGTTAAGATCTAAAGCATCTTAGAACATTGAAATTTAGGACTCCCAGACCCTCATAAATTATAGCATGCAGACAACTGATTGTTCAGATACACAGAGCAAAAATACCACCAAAAATGTTCTATAAATCAGAACCAAATTTAGCGGATTTCTCTATTTTTTCTAATAAGAAGTCCTTCTTACGAGTGGATATGTCTTTTCAATGAAATTCAGATGATAATCTGTAAAACTAAGATAAAAACTTTTCAATGTAATTAAGATGGTGTGTCTGGTAGAATTAAGATAAAAACCTTTTCAATAAAATGAAGTACATAGATAGCCTATAAAACAAAGTCGACACAACAATACTATAATTAAGAAGATGCCCTGTAGATGATTAAGATGAAAACTTTTTCAATAAAATCTAGCAGATAACCTGTAAAACTAAGATGAAAACCTCTTCAGCTCTTCTTACAGTTGTATATTTTTGGGCAAAATTCCATAAAACTTAATAAACAAGAAGTTATCTCCTTGTTTTCAAAAGATTTTAAAAGAAGTTCAAAGTAAAATTAAGACGTTTAGAAAACATTTCTACAATATTGTCCGCTTTGGCTCTCCTTAGCCTCCAAGCTTTTGTAGACGTCGATCTCTTTAATTACAGATGAACTTTTTAGCCCTGTTTATGAAGTTTTGTTTTGTGAAAATTTGTAAGCTATTTACTTATAGAAACTCCGAAAAAAATCATCTATATCGGTGCTTTATAAGATATAACTTCCATACCGCTAATTGTTCAGATATGAGGTATTACTTTGGAACTATTTATTTTATTGCATTTTTAAGGCAGACGTTGTCAGGCCTACATTGTCTCAATAATTTTTCTCTAAGGAATTTATCAGAGAACGCAAATAACATCTTCTCCATTTTTTATATACAAACATATGTAAATATATTGAATATCTAGTGCGCTTAGAACTGTTGATAGATTGTGGTTCTTTTACAATCAAATGGAGACATTGGAACCAGTAATTCACAACATATAAAATGCAACAATAAAAAAATTATCTTTACAACTGTCAAAAGTTTCGATACCCATCAAGAGCAAAGTAAAATGTGTAGACCCTTTATTGACAGTAACAACAAACAATTACCCAACAAAATGATGATTTCAAAGTGGGTTTCTAATAACTTTGATTGCATTTTTGTTACTGCCATTATTTGCAACCTAATTATGAATCTTGAATTTTTGTTTCTCTTCTCTAACTCCAGCCCAAGGCTGGGCGGGCATTACTGGTTTTATTTTTATTTGAACACAGCAGACGTACATATGTACATACATAAAGTACATAATTTCGCAATCAATTAATTGTATAAATGACTGGCTACTATCATCCATTACTTATTAAATATAAATATTTTCATCAACACATTTCGTTCAAAACTTAATAAGTAATGAACATTTATCCTTCATACTTTGTAAATTTTTACATTAGCGTATAATTTGAAATTTCTTCAGTAAAAATAGTTGCTTACAATTTATGTAGTAATAATGAAATCATAATTTTGCGCTTGAACTTGTGCCAAAGAAAATCAAATAGCAAATTATACCAAAATATCAATAAAAGACAGCAACAAATGTTTAGAGCGGGAGGAATTTCGTTGCGCCAAAATAAAAGCAACCGAAGGGAGTCACGCCGTCCCAAAATTTTCTTAGTATATTAACAAAAATGCAATTTCTTCTTGCTACTCATTGCAAATTTAAAAATAATTGCTTTGCATTGGCTAACAGTAGAAATGGCAATATTGAATCAAATGCGGAAATACGTAGACGAATATGAAAGAAACAAGTGATGTGTAAGATAAAATAAAATTTAATACGAGAACGCAAACAAAGCAGATAACATTGCTAAAATTAACAAATATTAAAAATTTGAATTGCCATGAAAAAAAAAACGCTTAGCTTTATGAAGACACAGTAGACAGTAGAAAATATTAATTAAAAAATTTGATACTCCTTATTTTTAATTAAAAATTTCGATTGCATTTACATAAACAACACAAATATAAATTTTGAGAAATCATAATTGCTTTTACTTCAGAAAACAGAGTTGTTAAGTGCAAGGAGGCTATAGACAACATTAGCGGCAAGTGCTTGTTTAAAAAATCTCACTGGAGAAATGACGTTAGAGAAAAGGCGTACACGTCATTCGAGAGCTTAATGCGTTTGACGCAAACGAACGCAGTGCTAACGATTATCGCTTTTGAGGATTTGTGATGGTATCACACATGTACACCTATACATACATACACACATATGTATAGAAATGTTTAGTATTTGTTTGGCCTTTTCGGTTTGTAATTTTCACCAAAAATTATGGCATTGAAAATATTATAGGCGGGGATAGGGAGCGGATGTGGATAACGCTACAAAAGATGAAATATTGTACAATGAAGCTGAGCTGAAAATGAACTGTGCATGTTTGTGACTAATTGCTTGGGTTATTAAAGCGAACATAAAAAATTAATAAGTGTTGAAAATGGAAAAGTTGATGTGAAATTAATGAATTCATTATGAAGGAAAATTATTAAAAAATTTGTCACATATCCATATATTCTATTTCATAATTTTAATGCCACCATTTATATTGACAAGTTTTGACTATTTAGTTGCCTTGATAAAATTTTTATTATTTTTTAATTAGAATATGGTTCATCCTAAATAATATTGGATTTATAATAACATTTATTTACTTATTGAGTTTCGCTTATCAAACACTTTTATTTGATATCTCTATCACAAGGGATTCTGGGGTGATAAATAGCCATTTTGTAAAATCTGCCGTATTGCAATAAAAATAGCAGCATTTCACGAAATTTCTTGAATTACTACGAGAAACAAACGTGTGCCAAATTTCAGCCTGATTGCTTCAGTGAAAGAGGGTGAAATATTGATTGCAAAATTCCGGGACATACATATGTATATTATATGTATATAAGCGAAGCTAGATAAAAGCTTTTAAAACATTCAAATTAATGTTTGAAACTTTGTGAAAACTTTCAAAATTTTTTTAAATACTAAAATTTGGGTACATACATATGTAATTTCACTCTCCGTTTAATTTTATTACCGCTGATTTTTGATATTTTTGTTTGCTGATGCTCTTTCGCAATTTATTACCTATAGATATAAAATAAATTTATTTATATGGAAAAAGATGTTCAGCAAAAATTTAAATTAATATGCAATCCCTTGAATTCTGATAAAAACTTTAAAAATTTTAAGAACATTTTTTTATTTTTTTATTTCGCACAACTTTGAAGCTTGAGTTTTAAGTAAAATTTTTAATTTTTACTTTTATTTTGCACAAAGTTTGAAGCTTGCCTTTAACAGGGGTTTGTAATAGAAAAAGCTTTATTTTTTATATGAAAAATTAAAATAACGAATAAATAGTGAAAACTTGAGCTATATTCTTTATAAAAAATAATAATTAAAAATTAAATAAATAAATTAAATAAAAAATCGACTGTCAAAACTTCTTCTTCTTAATTGGCGCTAGAACCGCCTAGGCGATTTTGGCCGATTCCAACCTAGCGCGTCCATCGCCCCTCTGCTTCGTTAACTGGGGTATCTTTAATATAAAATGATAAGCAAAATTTCAGTTAAAATTTCAACTTTTTTAATTTTCACTTAAGACCGACCTTTGTACGAAAATTTTTAAAGACCGTCAGAGGCCTACTCGTTCCGTCTACACATTTCTAATTTATTTTACCTAAAAAAACTTCCAAAAATATTTTGGTGATTGCTTACTAAATAAAGAAATTTCTAAAATACCACACTCAGAAAAAGCATTCCTTGGCGTTTGGAAAAAATAACTGATGCTTAAGAAAAATTTCCTTGAAATGGCTCCAAAGACATGATTGATTTAAAATGAGTAAACGATTTGACTCAGTTTCAGCAAAATACATTTCCTTAGTTTGAAGTACTTTTTTTCTTTATTTTTATGATATACCCATACATATGTTTTAATAAAAATGATTTCGTTTAACTAAGATCCTACTGTTGTATATGTATATGAGCAAAAAGATATCTTATGTATAGCCGTATTCGTTACGCCATCCGTTAGCGAGTGGCATCTGGTATAAATTAGCATCAACATAGGTTTTGTTTTTTTTCAAGCTACTGTTCGCGTATCATAAAAGCCGAATATGCATCAAAAACGCAAGCACGTACACGCATATGATATTCGTTTTTGCGCAGCTCAAAACCGGTATAATATCTGCAGCATTGAATGTAACGAGTTCGACCAGTTTAATGAGATCTCGCGATCGCCGAATTGTTGTTGCTTATAGACACAAATTTGCTCGGACGCGAGCAGAGAAGTGGAATGAAATGCACCTTATATTATATTAAAGTGTTTTTCCTAATGCCAAATGATGACGCCGCAACTCTCGTTTTGGTTTAAAAGCACTGGCAAAATTCAAAAGGTGCATCCGATTCGTCTGACAACAAACAGAAACAAAATGCTAATTTATACCAGATGCTTCATCGATTCGCCACTTGCTAAGGAATGGCGAAACGAATACGGCTAAAATTATTTAAAGAAATATTTACTAATATTAAGCAAATTTACTTCCTCAAATGAACGGCAAAATATTTTCAGCATGAACCTAAATTAATGCAAAAGTTGGCATACTAAGGTAATTTTTCCTATTATTAAGGAAACAACTCTTACTCTAAAATAAAGAAATTTATTTCTTGTTTAAAAAAATACCTTTGCTGAGTGCGATTTTACCACCGTTTGTGTAAAAACAGACAAGATACATATGTATTTCTGTAGCAACTGAAGTTCCTTTTGCTGTTGACCGAAGTATCAATATTTGACTAAATACCTAAAATGTACAAAGAGAAAGAGTGACCTAAACGGCAGTTATTTACATAGGCATGGAATACGCAACTATCACAAAAAAAATCACAAGTGTCCACATAAATCCTACTAAATATGTATACATATGTATGTATAATAATAACAACAAAGCCAACGTAATTGTAACAGCAAAGACCTATTTTTAGTGACCCCGCTTGCTGCTTTTCGTTTTTTTTTAGACATATTTTTTAGTTGTTTGCTTGTAGTTGCCATGTTTCATGACCTTATTGTGCCACAAATATCACCAGCATACGCTTTGTTTGTTGTTGAAAACACGAGGATGCTTTTTGTAGAGCAACAATTAACAACAACAAAAGCAATCATCACAGCAGCCAGTGCGGCAACGAATATCAACTCATCTCAAAGCCAGTGGTGCTGGTGCGTCGCCTACAAACAACAAACGAAATACGTACGCATGTAGATATGAATGTTTGCATAGGACATTTAAAACGCCATATAGCCGACGGCAATAACCGAAAGAATACCCCGTTTCTCAAACAAACATACTTGCAAATACTTTTTTTATGAATATGTTGGCGCTATAAACAGATCACCTACCGTTCTACCCCTTTTTTATTTTGGACTTAACACAATGCCTACTTGTTGCTTCATACAAAAGAAAAGGCACAAGGCGCAAAAGCAAAGGCAAAGGAGAAGGAAAACGCACAAAAAGGTAGCATACAAATAGGCGTTAAAACGGGTGGGCTTCTATTTACACATCCAATGCTAAACAAACGCAGTGGTAAGTGAAGTCCATTAACTCGCTATGTAGTTTTTGCGGGTCCGTCATGAATATTTGTATATATTTAGAAGCGTTGTATGTATGTAAATGTTACGTGGAAATTAATAATTTTTTGTAATTATCCATGACGCAAACTAATTAGCAAACCACTCTCACTTCATGACAAATTGTGGTAGGCTGGTTGGCAGGCAAGAGCACAGTTGCACACATGCGTATATGAGGTATATATTTACTTATATATGTATACATATATGTATATGAGTATACATATGTATGTATACATGAACATTTTGGGATATTTGTATATTTAATTTGTAGTTTGCTTGATATTTATTGGGAAACAGTGACTCAAAAAATTACCACATAATGACATTTTTTTTATAATATTCGCAAGGTTTTTCATGATAATTTTTTTCCTAAATTTGTTTATAAATTTTTAATTTGCAATATAACAAAAAACATATAAATCAGAACTTTCAAAATTTTCATCAATATTTCAAATTGTTAATTTCGATATTGAGTATGCAGTTTTGTAGCTCATTCAAATTCTTGTTGATTTTTGAAAATTTTTTGGAATGTTGGGTCTTACACATTTTTCGCCATATAATTTACATGCGTTAAATGAAAAAAAGTTTGAGGTATTTGTGGTTTTGAGGGACAACAAGTTCTTGATTAACCTGATCAAAATGTTTATGAGTTTTCATACTATACATAATGCTCGGACCACGAAGCTCTAATTAACACTTCTTAATTTTTAATTTCCTCAAGATAAACATAAAGCGCCAACTTTTATAGATCAAGCTCAAGTATTAGGCGACAATCGGAAATAAACAAGCGATGGATGAAACGATTTCTTACCTACTCTATAATTGTATTGGGCCTAGATTGAGTAAGATTAGCTTTTGGGATTCTTCTTTCATTTGATATAATTATATGTATTCCTTTTAAAACTAGGACACAAACGGTTTTAATGCCTCTATTTCATATCTGTTACTTTTTCTTGTCAAAATTTACTCATAGCCACAAACAAATTTGATGTTCGCTTAAAATCAATAATGACAGATTAGAATTTTGCGACATTAGCGTACCGTTTTCTATTTCTGTATTATTTTGACATATTGTAAGGTCATAAAGGGCGAATATATGCACAAAAACGTATCATATAATAGAATTTATAATATAGCACTACATAAATATGATTACAATGTAATCGCGATACATTTATTTTTTTAATTTTGCTAAGAAATTTTAAACAAAAACAAATAAATGTTACCATGCAAATATAAAATTTTTGGTTATGCTTTTTTTCTCCTAGCTTTCTCCTCGTATTCGATCCTTTCAAACGAAATTTTCTAAACTATCAATGATGGATTTATAGATACACCCATTTTGATTTGTTTTGCAATATTGACGATTTTCCAATGTTAAACCTTTTTCGTTAATTTTATATAAAAATATAGTTCATTGTGTAACATATCTCGTATTAAGTTTTAAAGTTTGTATAAAATACAAAAAATTAAGGAAATTTCAATTACCATGAAATATTAAAAAAAAAATGTAATTAGAAACTTTTCGAATATGTAATTTTTTAATTAAAAATGTCCGTTAATTTTTCATAATTTATTTTTATATGGAAAAAAAACCGCAACACCGACCACACAAAAAAATGTTCAGCAATTAACGGACATTTTTAGCTTTTTGAAACTTACGCTTATTTAAAAAGAAATGGAATCCCTTTAAAATTGCAAGCCCGAAAAGTGTCTAAAATTCTGATAATAGTTTGTAGAAACTTGTTGATTTTTTTGTTTTATATTTGTGCAAAGTTTAATTTATATGTCTACTAAACTATAATTTTATTAAGAAAAATTACAATAAAGATTTAATAGAAAAACGTTATCAATAATGTAAAGATATATTTATTTGTAAAAAAATATTGAGGTAAATATTTTATTATGTATAAATCAAGCTCTTCCTTTACTAAATTGTATGTTTGATAAGTTTATATATTTTAGGTATCAACAGCGACTGTGGTAGTCAATATATCTTCTATCTTAAAATATAATTAATTTAAAGAAACAAATATTTTCAAACCAATAAAACACTAAAGGAATGTACAGCAATAAATTAAGAGTTTAATGTTGGAAGAGCCATTTATGCAATTGAAAAATAAGCTATTCACAAAGAAACAAACATCACTTATGAGAATTGAATATTTCGAGCGAATCTCGAATTTCAATACAATATCGTACACGTTGAAGAAGTTTGTATAAAACGCAATTTCTTGAAGGAATGAATTTACTTCCAATTTGTGCCGTTTTGGTAATAACAAATAATATTGGAATTCATATTTATGTATTAGATATTTATCCACAAACAGATGGTCTGCCAAATTAATTAGCAAATTTTGTACAATCATATTTTTGTTTCAGGCAGTCAAATTAAAAATTTAGCATGAAATTTGTAGCTCTATCTTCAACAACGAAACAAATCCCAAAGTAAATACTTAAAAATTAAAAAAAAACACACGAAAAATAGCTAATGAATTAATGAATGTACTTGTCTACCAAAAAATATTATGCCCTTCCACATTTATGTTTGTGGTGAATGTTAGCGATAACGTAAACAAATACCAAGGTAAACAAAGAATCAGTATTATTGTAGCTACTCGATCCTTTATTATTATTATTTTTTTAAAAGCATTGTTTTTGTTTTTATTATTATCAAAATACCGGTATCTTTGCTGGTAACTTATTGCGTGTATTTCCTTTGTTTTTGTAACTGTTAAAAATGCAGCAAATCCACCATAAACATTAGCACGCGATAAGATAAGTGGTAATACGAATGGAAAATGAACATTCTGACAGTAGAAAATTGTTGAAAGCTAGATATAAAATATACCATAAAGGTCATTAGAAAATCAAAACAACGAGAAAGAAAAGTGAACGAGATAAAAATAAATGATAGCAAATGCACCATAGTAATCAAAATGAAAGAAAAAAGAGATAACAAAAAATGGGCAACAGAGCGGTAAAAAACTTTGGCAATGGTTGCGTTTTGTTATATTTGTTTTTTGTTTTTTGTGTGTGGTAAATGATACAACTATGAAGGTTACGCGTTGCCAAATAGGAAACATTGACATTGGCATTTGGACATATCTTATGTACAAACAAATATATGTATTTATGTGCCCATGTATGTACGTATGTATTAAATATGTGGTGACAGGGAGTAGACAGTCAGACAGTGTCAATGGTAATCAGATGTTTAGTGGGTTGCGCCCAGTGCCCAGATGGCCTTGCATGACATTTTGTTTTGTATAGAAAATTATATGGAGATTTCGGCTATGACTCAGTAATTTAAGAATTCCCATTGATGGTCGTCAAAAAGTCTGGTGATGGAAAAAATGCGGTTAGAGGGAAGCGCTAGGTTCAAGGCTATTTAACTATGTATTAAGTTATGATAGTTTAAGTGTTTTGCAGTTTTTTGTTTAGATATATAATTTACTATAATTTACGTATCTGCGCATAATACGATAACATTTTTTGTTTGAGAAATGAAAGCCTCAGTTCGAATGCTAAATCACATGATGTACATATGTATGCACTATATATTTGAATAAATAACACTTGATCATTTTATATTTACTGGTTGGGAATTTGATTTGGTTAATATTAAGTGCATTTGATTCGTCAATTCTCTGCTCACCATGCCTGCGCTCTGCTCGCTTTTAAACAAAATTTCTGTGTGAAAGCAACAAAAAGGTTAGCTCGGCGTTGGCGAGTTTGGTGAAGTTCAGTAAAGTGGTCGAACTCGTTACATTCAATGCTACTAAATTTTTTCCCAGATAGTAGACAAGTTTTAAGCTACGCACAAACGATGATCATGTGTGCGCTCAAGCCTGAACTTTTCGTCCATATTGGTCGTTTGTGATGCGGGAACATTACATTGAAAATAAACAATTGATCCCTAAAATATGATCCATAAATAGCGCAAGCCGTTTATTTGAGTATTTGAATTTCTGTGTTCAGAATTACCCTGTCAAACAAACTAGTGCTTCCAAATTGCTCAAAAGTATTAATGCTTATTAAACCAGACAAAAAAAATTACTTTAATGCTTTTAATTTTTTCTCAGAATTTTCAGAAGTTTTTCAAGTAGGATATTTAATTTTAGTAGAATAAATTACATGCTTCAAAAAATTCAAAAAATTTTAAATTTTAGCAGAATTTTCTAGAATTTTTTGAACAATCAGCGCAAGTGTCAAGTAGCTTTTTTAATTTGTTGATATATTCGAAACTTTAATGAACATATATGGTATATATTTCTGTACCACATTCACGAAAAATATTTAACATGAAATCAATTGTGAATATTGGCTGGTATGTTTAATAATTTTTTACTTTTACTTTTATTCATACATTCGATTATATGCTATGTATGTACAAAATGGGCGCGGGACTAAATTTTCGATCCCGATCCCGCGATTAAATATTTAAGTCACGAGCACGCCCATCTCACCTGAATAAAACTCAGAGGAATTTAAAATTAGTTAAAAGGAATATTTAACAAACTCAGGTACCTAAGAGCAGATATACATATATTAAATCTATTCGGATTTTTGATACTGAACACTTTATTACATTCAAAAATGTATATCGTTTTTTTTTACTTTTACTTGTTTAAATTCCTGTTTTTTTTTGGTTTTCCAAGTAAACGTGTTCCACTTACTTCTAAAATTTTATTAGAAATGGAAAACACTAGCTGACCCGTCGCTGGCGAGGGTGAAATGTTAGTTATTTCCTTTGCTATTTGGTAAAATTTATCCAGAAATTCAATACGTTACTTAAGTCGATTATTGATTTGTCATTTACAACACATTTCCTACTCAACATCATTACTAATATCTGTTGGATTATCTACATAAGACTTGTAAAAAAAATACATATAGTAAGTACAAAATTTCGGAGCAAGATTTTTTGAATTCTTGAAAGTTGACGATTTTATTGCTCGTCCCAAAATTTTTTCAACCTGCTAGAGCCCGCTTATTCCGGCTGATAGCCCTGGTAGCTAGTGCAATTATATTAATACTAATTTTAATTACACTTTTAATAAAAATAATAATAATAATAATATCTTTGTTTTATTTATTTAGAAATTAAATGAAATACATTTTAAATCCAAAGATTGAACTACATAAACAAACTAATTGAAGTTAGTCAATGTTTTACGAAGTTACTTAGTACATAAATTTTGATTCCACATATCGGTTGGCCGATTTGTCGCTTTTACAGTCCGCCGGGGAAGTGCGACTTTTTTCCGAAGACGATTCACCGGCGAAAGTCGTCAGCGAACGAACTGTTCACCAGAATAAGTCGGAAATTAATTCGATTTGAAGCTGTTTGGCAAACTGGGTCGGTAGACTATTGGCAAATATTGATTAAGCTGTGTGATTTAAGTTGTGTTGTCATTGAATATAAAATATAACGCGTCAATTTCTGTGCAAATGGGGAAAAACTGAACAGTGCGTGCTCATAAGCCATTATTTTGTGCAGGAAAACAATTCCAAAAACTAAGAATAAGCTTTATAACTACTATGAGTGCTCTACTCTATCACTTGCAATACGAAAGAATGGCCTACACACGAAATAATTGAAAAAAACTAAGTCAATACTGCACGATTGTAGAAGCCATGTTTTTTTTTTGATAATAATTTTGTGTACCTAACAACTACTAGTTTCCTAGGTATCGATGTATTGGCGTTGAAAAACATTAATTAATGAATTAATATTTTTTTTATTAAACAATGGCAGCTTTCAAATATTTTTATTTGAAAGAAAATTTGCCAACCCTGTTTGTGGAGTTCCACCATAAGGTTTTTGTAGTAACAGCTGGTATTGGAACGCAATTACGTCATCAAAATCGTTGTGTTATCCACACCTAGTCATAATGGTTCTTCAACTGAATCCGTTCAGCTAGTCTAACGTTTCCTAATGTTTTGAAAGCATTCCACAGTATCAACTATATGAACAACAACGATAATAAAACTTTTATTCACATACATCCGCTGGGACTATAATTAGATATTAGAACAGAATGTTGACTGTGTCTTGGGGATGATGTGGCATTTGAATAGATTCTATGTCTAAGCTAGCCAGATATTTATTGAGAAGCTTCAACTCTTGAATTTTTCTACCAAAGACCTTCTAGCGTTCATTAAGGAAGCTAAAGATATCTTGAGACCCCGCCAATTCGTTAAAAAATATGTATTAGGTCATTCAATATGTGTGGATACTTCATCAAATTATGATAGAGGATATAGCGAATCGAAACTAATAATTTCCTAATCTACAGAAAGTCTAGCTAGTTATCTATTTTTCAATGAATTTACGTCTTTACTTTACTTAATTGGCACTATAACCGTTTAAGCGATTTTGACAGAGTTTAATAAATTACGCCAGTCGCTCCTTCTCCGTGCTAACTGGCGCCAATTGAAAATACCAAAAGTAATGCCAAGTTCTTTTCCACTTGATCCTTCCAATGCAGAGGAAGCCTTTCTCTTCCTCTTCCTTTCAAGGCAGGAGCAAGTGGGATTTGTTGCTGGTTTTCGACGCTGATATTATTGTTAGTTCCAAGATAAACAAAGTCCTCTACTTTGTCAAAATTGTAACTGTTAACAATGACGCGGGAGCCAAAACGCAAATGCGATGACTGTTTATTTGATGACAGGAGGTATTTAGTTTTGCCCACGTTCTTCTCCAGACTATAAGATGGTTCCCGACCTCTTTAATTCTGCAGCGTAAATTTCCTTTTCTAACCTAATGTTAAAGAAGTCGCATGAAAGAGTCAAATTGTCTGAAACCTCGTTTCGCTTCAAACGGCTCGGAGAGGTCTTTCCCAATTCCTACGGAGCTGGTGTTGTTGCTCAACGTCATTTTATATAGCCGTATTAGATTTGCAGGGATACCAAATTCAGACATTGCGGCAAATAGGCAGCTTCTTCTCGTGCTATCGCGCTATATGAAGTCGACAAAAATATGGTGTGTCTATTTTTCTTTGCCGGATCTTTTCCAAGATTTAGCGTATCGTGAATATCTGGTCGATGGTAGATTTGCCAGGTGTAAAGCCTCAATGATAACGTCCAATGGCTTCGTTCACGACGGGCTTCAATCGTTTACACAATACGCTCTACAGAACCTTATATGCTATGCTAAGAAGACTGATCCCGCGATAGTTGGCCAATATTGCAGGTCCGCTCTTTTTGTGGATAGGGCAGAGTACACTTAAATTCCGATCAGCTAACATGCGTTCGTCCGACCATATTTTGCAAATAAGCTGGTGCATTCGCTGCCTTACTTGATGAGCTCTGTTTGCAGTCCGTCAGCCTCAGCGGCCGCGTTCTTTAGCCGCGCTATTGCCGTTCGAGTTTCGTCCAGGTCGGGTAACGGGAGTTCGACTCCGTCTTCATTGATTGGAGGTTTGGGTTCATCATTTTCAACGTTTCATCATTATTTCGAAGTTTTCCGCGACACGATTATTAGGCAGTGCAAGCTAATACAAATTGTTATGGCGGAAACTTTAGTGCCAGGTTAAAAATTTAATGTGGTTCTGATAAGATAAAATGATTAAATTATATTCTTTAACGTCTCGATACAAATTTCATCATAACTATAACTATCTAATCGATCGATGACTTTAAAGTTGTATTCAGGCTCTGAATGGCAGAAGGTATAATTAAGTATCGATCGCATTTACCATTCACTGTCAATATCGAATCCAAGCTATATAACTAAATAAAATAAAAACCATTTCTATAATTAAATTATGAAAACTCCATAATGAGTACTTCTCAAAGCGGCTCATCCAACTTACGTGACCATCGTAGTGAAAATAGTTTTCAAATATGAGCCCACATTTTGCAACAACATACATACATTAATCACCAATGAGTTCAACGATAGATAATAGAGGCGAGGGCGTTAAATCATTTACGCAAATCTTACCTTTGAGAAAAAATTCCCAGAACATATTTTACATGCAACTTTCAAACGCAATGAGGTGGAAAGTTCACAATTATTTTCATAAAAAGAAGAGAAAAAAAAACAGGGAAATGTTCAGGCACCGCTAAACGCCCACAGGTTGACAACACACCATGTACAATACTAAAATAAGAAATCCTTTTATCACTTTTTTAATGAACGCAATATCCGATGACTGGTTGTCTGGCCGATTGGCCCACAGGATGGCCTTCCTTGTTGGCGTCCTATCCAATGTTTTCTGTGCAAGTGGTATTTTGCGTTATTATATTTTATTTTAGCGCTTCGTTGGCAGTGAATTTAAAAATAGCACACAAGAACAAGAATAGGAGAAAAGTTGAAAGGAGTAGCAACAACGAGGCATGTGGTAATAAATTTGTCTGCTGCTAAAATAACTTGGTAATGTGTGAAACGAGGAAGTGCCATGTATGTTTGCATTTATTTGTACTCGTATGCCACGGAAATAAACCCATTTCCACGAAATTTTGTGTGTGCGTGGTAGAAAGGACATTTAAAATTATGCGAGCATAAATAAACAGTAAAACAGCAAAACACTAGGCAACCATTTAACCTTAAGAAAATTTCAAATCAATGCCGCCGGCTTAGTTTACTCAGACAGAAGTAATTTGCTTGAAATTTATGTTTTCGCAAGAGCGAATCACAATGGAAACCCTTATCTTACAATACTTTCAAAAATACCACAAAAGTTTTAAAGAAGAATGGATTTTCAATCAAATAACTCTAAGCGCATACATGCAAATCAACAAAGAAATCTTCAAATTTAAATAAAAACCACAAATAAATGATTGATAAAATCTATCAAAGAATTACAAAAATCCTCGTGCCCAGATCAGCGAAATCGATGTGGTGGAAATCTCAAATGAATGACTGGATTTATTTCATTGAGTATTTTAAAAGAGCAAAAACCCTTTTAGATTATTAAATTTTAGCGTTTTGTGACGTAATTTGTATTTTGCATTTGAATTTTTTAACCAGCTCATTACTGTGTAAAATTAAATAGCTTGTTATATGTTAAATCGGCGGTTTTTTAACGGGAAATAGTTGAAAAGAATATAAATATTTTATTAATTTTTATTACGTAGTCGATTTACGATGCTTCATTTTTAATAGATTTTGCAAAAACAAAAAAAAAAAACGTGAGTGAATAAAAAGCAACACGTAATTTGGAGCGAGTTAAACTAAAAAAAACCACATGAGTTTATCTTCTTGTTTCATTCAATCAATACAATTGTTCAACATAGAAGGTGATGCCCTTAGTGACCGATCTGGACTCACACATAACAAATTATAAAAATTGTTATCTTCTTTCCCTACTTTAAACTTCGACGAAGAACTATTGCCAAAAGCACCAATCTTTAGCCGCATAGTCGGTACACATCTGTGTAATTGCAGGACGGAGTCGAGTACAAAGAGTACTCAGTACTTGAACAAATTATCGGCTATTTGACACTGATGAGTTTTTTTTTTAAATAGGCCGTGTCAGCTGACCGTTTCTACGTCGGCGGATAACTGTACTATTAATACCAGAATTAAAAATACACCTAATCCAATTTTTACGAGGTTAACTGGGTACCAAGAATTTTCGCGCTGAAAAATATTTCTTTCTTTCCAATTTCTAAAAAAAAAAAACACCGCTTAAAAAGAAAGCCGCTTCTAACTTTTATTAGTGCTAATCGAAATAGAATCACAAACCATTGTCGAATATAACCATAGTAGCCATATAAACGAAGCCAAACAAATTTTTAATCAACACTTGGACGATGAATGCATTACCGAATACAACGCAAATTTTCTTGAGCTAAAAAGTTCTATATAATATTAGCTAGGAACTTAAATCAAATTTTCGGAGCTAAACGGAAAAATAAAGAGATAAATATAATGTATATTGAAACGATTTTCCGTTATCCCTTGCCAAGTCTGGTTTGGAGACAAACCGGTTTCAGCGTGTCGCCGTCTTCAGTGTAATTTTTCGCTCGATAAATATATCCCCAAAAACACCAAAATGTCGACACTGGTAATAAGCCTCACAGGAAGTAGTGCTGGTGCTCAGCAAAAATCGAAATCAAATCGCGCTACTAACCCAAAAAAAAATCGTCATACCACTGAACAATCATCAATGTTGATAGATCATTAGATCTTTACAGGAGACAAATTTTACCTCAACCTCTATTTAGTTTTAAACGAGCTAGTTAAAACATTCTCATATTAAAAGCCCTTAAGTAAATTTGTACTTGGATGAGACTGAAAGTAAGAACCAGTGTTTTTAAAAAGTAAACAAAATATCTTCTAGTGTTAAGGTTTCCAAAATCTTTCTTACTTTGGTATACGAATGGAAAATGACTTATCATCAACTAACAATATTTGCTGTATCGTTTCAACTTAACTATTCCATTTCGTCCCTACAACTTCCCCGTAAAAACAGTTACTCCTCAACTCTAATACTTCCAGAGGTATGATGTCTAAAATTTCCATTTACATATATGGGAAGAACCACGGCCCTTTTGGAAATAACTCTGATTTTTCTCCCTGAGTAAGGGATTGATTCCACATATCTCCATACCAAGTTCCAGTACTCCACCACAAATGCTCCAGATATACATATATACGATATGAAAAAATCAGTTTGTATTGGAATTGTGTCCCCTATTTACGGCGGCCGCCGTAGCCGAGTGTGTAACGTGTGCGCGCTTCGTTCGATGGGTTACGGGTTCGAATCCTGGGCGGGGCAAGTAACATTAAAAATTATAGAAAAGTGTTTTTTCTAATAGCGGTCGCCCCTCGGCAGGCAAAGGCAAACCTCCGAGTGAATTTCTGCTATGAAAAACAAAACTTCTCACAAAAAATTGTTCGCCCTTCGAAATCGGCGTAAAACTGTAGGTCCCTCAATTTGTGTTAAAACATCAAGACGCACACCACAAATGGTAGGAGAAGTTCGGCCAAAATCGCTTAAGCGGTTATAGCGCCAATTAAGTAAGTAGGTAATTAGAGGAGGTTGAACCAATTTAGATCGACTTTTCATCGCTGTATGTAAGTGAGTTAAAACAACGGGCAACCTTCGGTGATAGCAAATATTTACTATTTCTGTTTCGAAAATACTCACAACATTTTATGATGAAAGCAACGGCATATGGTCTCAACCAGCTGCCATACGAAATGTGATTTGGGAAAATTGTACAGAATATCCTTCCTACTACTTATAGTTTCTCACTCCCTCGCTTCTCGCTTATTAGATTTTTTCAAATTTGTAAAAAGGTTCACTTTGAAACGAATACCTAATCAGGGTAAATATATCTCATATACTGTAGATGTACATACATACATCCTATGTAAATACATTAAACTGAAATACTTGCACAACAACAAAGAAACTATTTGCGATTAATAGAGCTTTCCGGGCCTATTATTGAATTTCCTTTTACAGCTGTGAATGAATGAAATGCAAAAGTGTTTTCTATTACACATTTTACTACTTTTTGTCAAGTTCTCAGAGGAATCTGTTGCCATTTGCACCTACCGCAGCATAGACCCTACAGCTACACACACAAATGTTTGCATATTCAAATAATGATAGGACACTCTGACAATGTCCTACATTCTTCAACTGATATTGACCATACTAACAGGATATGATTGTTCCCTTTTAACAACATAAAAAAGTGAATTACCGGCTTCCATTTGTGCGACAACACGCATTCTCCTTTGCCATGTCCGTTTGCCAAAGCACGTTCTACTCAATACGACATTGCACTCAATCTACATATTACTATTTGACCACATTATTCCTCAAACCCAACCCACCCAACCCATGTTTAGTAAGTACGCGTACGGCTTCTCCTACTCGCTGAAGTGTTGAACCTTTTACAGTAAGTTTTTCCTTTATATTTTATTGCTCTTCTTGTTTTTCTGAAAACATTTTCTTTTCTTTTTGCTAGGATCTACAATGTGTAAGCTGTAAATTGATTTCATATAGATGGTACGGACGTACATATATACAAAATTGACGGTAAATGAAATTATGCATGACAAAGCAGTAAAAGTAGTTATACAAGCAACCGGTAGTTTGAGTGGCCAAAGTAGGAAGTTGCAACACTGTTAACGTAAAGTGCGCATAAAAGCATATGAAATTGCGGAAAAAGATGACGAAAGGAGAAAAAAAAAATGAAAAGGTCAAGTGTATGTATTTCAGAACTTGATATTCGAGGTTAACGCGCAGGCGAGATATTGGTAGGCAATACTTTGGTTGAATTGAAAGATGAAGTCAAAGTCAACATTCAAGTACGCGTTGCTTATACGAAAAGCAAAATTTTGTATCAACGTTTAAATTAACTCCGTCGAAGAATTTATCTTCATTCAACTTCTGGATGCTTAAATTGTATTCTAGATTTTATAGTTCAATAACGAACTTTCATTTACCATTGAATTTGGACCCAGTATTTTCAAAAGATTGTAATGGAGACGTAGGCTGAGATCTTGCCGTGCACTTGTTTAGAGAAAACAAAAATTAAATTAAAATCAAAACTTATTTACACCCATTTTATTTACACCAATGAACGTCGCTATTCAATTGACTTTTTTTTGCCTTGGCTTCTTCAGTCCAATGGCGCTCAAAAATCAAAAAGCGAGAGATTAGAAGAGAGCGGAAAGGGTCTGGCGCGCAAAACTTAAGGATCCAAAGTCTAACCAATCAAGTCACCCTAAGTTTCTGTATTTAAAATATGATGAGGAGCACCACGTACCGATTTCTGCAGGAGCATAAATTATCAAAGTATAGGGATATGCAAATAGTATTTTATTTTTAACTACATGTTACTTTGACAGATCCTCATCATCGTTGGTCTCCTTGGCGTGGGGATGAGGCTTAAGTGTTGGCACGGTTGTTCCTTTCGAGGTCTTCCATGCCACCACGAACTAAGAGGGAGGCTCCATATAAGAATCAGTGTAGGATTCGTTCTTGCACTGATTCTTATGTGGAGATTACCGTACCAACATCTCTCTGGTCCGCATACCCTGTATCCCTCCTAGTATCTCCCAGCTCTCCTTCCTCTCTAGCTAATCCCCCCCCCCTAATCCAGGGTGTCAAGCGTTACCGTGCCCATTGGTCGGTTTGCAGCCAGGGGGTTTAAATTCCGGCTGTATTTTAACGGCGCCTCCCTGACACCGGGCCACCTCAGGGAGTAAGTTTGGCCTTACCGCGGCAAGGGGCGCTGTCGTGGTGTACCACCCATTTCCCCCTCAATATTTCTAGACCGCTGCGCTTGCCTCGTCGAGCAGGTGGTCGTACGACCAAGATGAATAAAGCAACAACAACAACAAAAAACACAAAAAAATTGTCTTCCCCATCTCGGGGTAAGACAAGCATGAAATTTTCTTCTTCCCCATCTCGGGGTAAGAATGCGCAGGCGCAAGCGCCTAACGCGCCGCTTCGCTCCGATAGGAGCTCTTCCGGGCTGGATGTGAGTGTTGCACGCCGGCCCGTGACTTCGGGTGTTATGGCGGGGCCTAGCACCAGCAAAGCTGCGGGGATTGTGCTGGAAACGGCAGATCCCTCCGTGGCACTAGGCACTAGGGGCCCGTCAAACACCGGCGCGGCTGCGAAGCCTAGTCTCGCGAAGGCAACGGTCTCACGGCCTGGCCCGAGTGGACTAAGGCGACAAGTAGCCGCACAAGATAGTATAGAGGGCGTGGCAGCGATGGAAACTACGAGCCACGCCCCTCTGATGTTGGAGTCGGAGCGGTTCAAATTCGCTGACAAGCGTAAGGCCGCGAAGACGTTAAAAAGATACGACGGGGTCCCGTTGGAAACGTTGTCCCAGAGCGCGAAGGAAGCGGTGGAAAGGGCGAAAGCCCTGCTGCCTAACTTCCGGGTCACTGGGGCTTCGGTGGAAAACCGGGTGCCTCCGTCAAAGCGACAAAGATCGGCGGAAGAACAAACTCCGGCCTCTAAAAGAATCCGGCCGCACTCGTGGGTGGGCAGGCCTAGCTTTGCCGAGGTTGCGAAGGACAGGATCCTTATTGGGGTCCTGGACCGAGGCAACGAGCTCGGGTCCATACCAAAGGACCAGTGGAGGTGGGTGAAGGCAGCTCTGGCGAACGTCATCTTTGACGTTCTGCTGGAGAACCCTGGAACCCCCCCTGCCTGTAAGGACGCTGGTTGGTACCAGGGCCACATTAAGGTGGTCGCCTGTGAGGACCTGAGATCGGCGGCGCTGTATAAGGCCGCCGTTGCAAAGGTGGGCCCTGTCTACCCAGGGGCTAAGTTGGAGGTGGTAGACTGGAAGGACATTCCAGTCAGACCCCGGGCGAGGGCATGGGTTCCGGTGACACCATCGGCACCGGAAAGCATCCTAAAGATGCTTCAGGTGATGAACCCGGCCCTCCCAACAAGTGATTGGAGGGTCGTCCGGGTCGAGGACGCGGAAGGCCCTTCGAGACAAGTGGTCTTGTCCCTAAACAAGGAGTCCATCGGACTCCTTGAGAAGAGGCAAGGCCGCGTCTGCTATGGCCTCGATGAGGTCATCATTAAGGTGTACCGCGGGGACGCTCAGCGTGCCTCTGGTGCGGGTGCAGCAATGGACGTGGACATTGAGGCACCCGAACCGGAGCCGGAACCGGAACTCTCCGACGCTGAAGGCAGCGTCTCCTCTCAGACAAACTTTGCACCAACAATGCACAGGATGTTTGCGGAGGAGGAGCTGCTGCTCAGCGACGGAGAGAGCGTGGCTGATGTCACCGTCGTGGCTGGAGGGGAGGCAGCGGTTTTCTCGCATGAGAATTCTGCAGATAAACCTCCATCGATCTAAAGCAGCCTCAGCTGCTCTCCTAGGTCGCCTGAGCAAAGGCGACGTTACGGTGGTACTCATTCAGGAACCCTGGGTTTGTAACTCAAGGGTATGTGGGTTGAGTGCCACCGGCTTTAAGCTTTTCGTGGAGCGCGGTAAAGGTAAAATTAGAGCCTGCATTCTGGCTAAAGCAGATTTAAATATCTTTCTTTTACCTAATTACAGTGATGGCGACGTCACGGCAATTCTTGCGGAGATAGGGGGAATGTCACTGGTGCTGGCATCGGCTTACATGCCGTACGAAGCCGAGTACCCCCCTCCCTCTATGGTGCGGAACTTAGTGTCCAAATTTGAGAGCGGACACATGTTGGTCGGCAGCGACGCAAATGCTCACCATGTCAACTGGGGGAGCACGGACATCAATGATCGAGGTGAGTTACTCTTCAACTACCTTCTAACTACTAACCTACTTATATGCAACAAAGGTAGGGATCCCACCTTCATTACTAGCAATCGTAAAGAAGTTTTAGATATAACTCTATGCAGTGATAGTCTATCTGAATTGATCGAGAGTTGGAGGGTTCTAGATGAACACTCCTTCTCTGATCATCGTTATATTGAAATCGTATTGAACTTTTCTATTACCAGCCCAAAGGTGCGAAAAAACCTAAAAAACACAGATTGGTGCTCTTACAAAATGTTATTTGAGGATAGGCTAAACAGCGAACCTCTTATTGAACCTAATTGTATCGGGGATCTAGAGAACATGGTGGACGTTTTTACGCTGACCTGCTCAAATGCCCTAAATCAGGCTTGCCCTGAACCAAAACAATGGGGCAAACGTAAACCCCATTGGTGGTCACGCGAGTTGGACTCACTACGAAAATCTTGTAGGAAAAACTTCAACAAAGCCAAGAGACTTAGTCTCGAGCTGGTATGGCTAGAGTACAAAAAGTCTCTTCAGACCTATAAAAAAGCTTTAAGGGAGGCAAAGAGATCCTCGTGGAGAAACTTCTGCGGCGGCATCGAGGGTGCTTCCGAGACGGCCAGGCTAAGGAAGATTCTCTCAGGATCCCCTAACCCGATAGGTTTCTTGCAAAAGCAAGACGGTTCCTGGACCTCAACGGGAAAGGAAACCCTTGAATTGTTATTAGATACCCATTTCCCTGGTAGTACAATTGCGGAGGAAGGAACTCCTCCGCTCATCTCCTCCAACCCCGTTAACATACCGGTTTCGGAAGAAAAGGTTAAATGGGCTATCCAAAGCTTTAAACCATACAAATCTGCTGGGCCGGATGGGATAATACCTGCCCAGCTAATTGAGACACTGGAGCTGTCTGCAAAATGGCTCTGTACTATTTTCAGGGCCTGTTTCAAACTAAATCACATACCGTTGGCATGGAGAAATGTCACGGCTGTCTTTATTCCTAAAGCCGGTAAGGCCTCACACACAAATCCAAAGGATCTTAGGCCTATCAGTCTATCATCCTTTGCTCTTAAGGCACTTGAAAGGATTATTAGTAGCTACCTGTCCGATACCATCGACAGTAGACTACTGTCTAATGACCAACATGCCTACCGCAAAGGCAAATCTACTGAGACTGCACTCCATAGCTTGGTCGGCTATATTGAGAAGTCTCTCAGCGTTAAGGAATTCTGTCTTGTAGCCTTCCTGGACATTGAAGGCGCCTTTAATAACGTATTTCCAGAAGCTATAACTGGCGCCGTTAGGGATCTAGGGGTTGAACACTCACTGGTTGACTTTATCGGCCAGCTACTCTGTTGCAGAGTAGTAAGGGCTAAGCTGGGTGCGAGCGAATTGTCACGGCACGTGTCGAGGGGGACGCCACAAGGTGGCGTCCTATCCCCACTCCTATGGAACCTCACCGTAAACACGCTACTGCGAGATACGGCATGGGGTGGCGCAAAAGTCGTCGCGTACGCCGATGACGTCGCGATTGCAATCAGGGGGAAGTTTCCGCAGACATTATGCGAGCTGATGCAACGAGCGCTTCGGGAGGTATCCAAGTGGTCCACCCATTGCGGGCTCAGGGTCAGCTCAAGTAAAGTGGAACTTGTACTTTTCACGAGAAAGTATAAAGTGCCTTCTGTGACTCCACCGGTACTAAACGGTACCCGGTTAAGTCTTTCTACAAGTGCCAAATTTCTAGGCGTTATTTTAGATAGGAAGTTGAGCTGGAAGGAGAACCTAGTTCAACGTCATGAGAAGGCTTCTGTAGCCCTCTACACATGTAAGAGAGCCATAGGCAAGAAATGGGGGCTAAATCCCCGGATCTGTCGATGGATTTTCACAGCGGTCGTCAGACCAATACTCCTGTATGGGGTAATCGTGTGGTGGCCTGCATTAGAAAAAGAGGGTAACCTTAGACTACTCACCAAGGTGCAAAGATCTAGTATGATCTGCATAAGTGGGGCGCTCAGAACTACTCCAAATGAGGCCTTGAACGTCATTTTAGACCTTATTCCTTTAGATTTGGTTGGACAACAAATGGCAGCGATGACTGCTTTGCGACTAAGAGAGACATCCCAGTGGCACCCTGAAAGCCAAGGGCACTCTTGTATTTTGAATAAGTTCCGCTCTATTCCGAGCAGCACGGATCGGTGCGCCTTGACATCGGTCTCTGAAAGTAATTTTACTACACGTATTCCAAGCAGGGAGGAGTGGAAACTTGAGTTTCATACTCCACCTGATAGCATTGTCATCTATACAGATGGCTCGAAACTCGATAATAAGGTAGGAGGAGGCGTTTTCTCACGAACCCCTCTCCTGCAAATTTCCTTTAGGTTACCAGATCACTGCAGCGTCTTCCAGGCTGAGGTCTCAGCTATCAGGGAGGCGGTAGAGAAGATTGGGACCGGGATTACAGGAAGAGACATCTTCATTCTTAGTGACAGCCAGGCTGCAATCAGAGCTCTGAGCTCTTTCACTTTTAACTCTAACATCGCGCTGGACTGCCGCCTATCTCTGCAGGAGATGGCCAAGCAGAACAGACTGTACCTCATTTGGGTCCCTGGTCACCGGGACATAGAGGGAAACTGCATGGCAGACGAACTTGCAAGACAAGGTACGACCAAGCAGATTCTTCAAGATAAAGAACGCATTGGTATGCCGTTTGCCACTTGCAAACTGCTACTCAGAGATTGTACATATAAGCAAGCTGACAATAGATGGAGGCAAAATACGGCCTGTCGAACCTCAAGGCAGATGTGGCCTAAATGGGACCGGAAACGGTCGCGCAGCGTTCTCTCTCTAAGTAGGGAAAACATTTCCAACGTCATCGGGGCTCTAACAGGGCACTGTCTGATAGGGAAACATGCTGAAAGGTTGGGAGTACCCTTCCGAAGATGCTGTAGGAGCTGCAAGAACGACGAGGAGGAGGAATCGATCTTGCATTTACTGTGTAAGTGTCCTGCACTGTGTAGAAGCAGAATGCGATATCTGGGATCACCGTTTTTTGATGACCTTAGTGAGGTTTCAATTGCCGAGGTAAATTGTCTGTTGAAGTTCATCAGCGAGGCAAAATGGTTTGGTGAGGGGTAATTTTTCCTTTTGGATGGTACAAATTTTTCCTTGTGGTAACACAATGGGCCTCCTAATATTGGCCTAAGTGAGCCGCTGTAGGCGGCTGCCACTCCAACCTACCTACCTACCTACTTTGACAGATACAGCTCTTTGCCGCTAGAAATCTTGACGAAAAACCACACATAGCGTAAAGACAACATAAAATGCTCTATTAATAAATCAGAACAAAATTTAACGGATTTTCTCTATGATTTTTTTTTCAATAAGAAACCCTTTTTATAACGACTGTAGTATAACCTATAAAACTAAGAAGACAACTTCTTCAATATAATTAAGAAGGGAATGGGGGTTTTCAGTAGTCTCCTGTAATTTTAATAAGCCGATGATGATCTTATCAATTTGAAATTATTGCCACCTACATTTTTGAAGAACATCATTTTCTGAAAATAAATATTACTTCCTTTAAAATTTTTTTTTTATTAATGATACAAATTTTTCATAATTAGGTTAAGTATTTATATATTAAATATTCAAGTTTTACATATTTGCTTATAATACAAGAACAATTACAAAATAATGGCCCCGTTTTAATTTAACCGAGTTGAAAAAGAACGCTCCAACTCGGATAAAATTTCCTTTAGTTGCAAAAGCAACCCTGTTAGTCTCTTTCATGTAAGTTGCGATTTGTTTAGTGCTATTTAGGAACGGAAAATATTTGTGCCGGTAATTTTTAGGTTTATGTAGCTAATTATATATTTACAAATAATATGCAAATAAAAACGAATTGGGTCTTAAATCTAAATGTATTTTCTTAGGGCTAATTCACAATAGCGCAGTTTTTTCACTTCCCAACACTACATCTCAGGTCGGATATCATTTTTACCGAGTTGGCTCAATTCGCATATTTTCCGAGTTAGTGTTGTTGCTTTGCATTAATTTTGTTATCCTACCTAGTGTTCATTTGCAGCTAGGTTACAAAGAAACGGGCCCAATATAATATAACAATTGGTGTTCCTAAATTATGCGTGTATCCAAAATTCCATAAAAATTAATAAATAAGAAGTTATCGCCTTTTTTTAACCGTTTTCAATAGATTTTAATAGAAATGCAAAATAGGATTAAGATGTTCTAGCAAAAATTTTTTCAATATTGTCCTCCCTCGATCTCTTTAATTATAGGTGAACTTTTTCATATTTTCGGGAACGAAATGAATCGCTTTACGCTTGAGCAAAGTTTATTGGAAATTTGTTGGCCGAAAAGAATTACATACCACGCCTGCTGTACGCGAGTTGAGCTGGTGTTATTATGAAAATGAAGGTGGAAAGAAATTTCGCTCTACCATGAGCGCTACGGAGGCATGGCAAACAATTTTTTGTAACCGGAAATTAAAGACATGGACTTGTAGTATCTTTGGTTTCAGCAGGACGGCGCACCATGTCACACAGCCTATGTATGCTCCAATCGATCTTTTACGGCCCAAGTTTGAAAACCATATTACCAGCCATCCCGCGAAATAGAAAATTCATTAATTACTCATATCCTTAAAGCAAACATCGGGCTAGCCATTCTTGAGATAGAGCCAGAAACCTTCATTAAGACCTTGGAAAACTGGGTTAATAGAATTCGCAAATGCGAAGTTAGACGAGGCAGCCTCATGAATGAAATCATGTTTAGGGATTAAACGGTACCAGGTATCGATATATGCATTTACAGACAGGCTAGACTCTTCGTCACCTTTTTCCTTCGACCGGTGGCGAGCTGTTTGTGTTGTTGCCAGAAGTCGAAGCTATTCTTGGCTACTTCCTTCAACTAGAACAAGTCTTCTATTTGACCTCGACTTTTCTCCGGATATGGTGTATACTTTTTCTAAGAATTTTAGACAGTGACAGTGGCACAGCGATGAAAGGTATCTAGTGAACATTCGTCCACTTCACACTTCCACTCGAACAGACCGCGTACACGCCGGAGTAAATATAGACTTTCCCGCCTTCTCGCGGTTTTCGCTGGCAATTAAAAATAGGGTGATTCACATTAGAAATAACAGTGAGGGAAAACATTCTAAAGCAAAATTTGCCTTTGTATTGGGTTTCGATTCGTGTATTTTTTTCGATACCTACTCAGTACTTGGCTCAGAAGGACCGATACGAAAATTACTTGTTATCGAAAAATAGTATGTACTACATCGTTCCATCTCTATTCACGCTACATTTTGTGATATCTAAAGTAGTTCAACTCAATCGCGTAGAATGATTTTTCAGATAACCTGCTTGTTTGTCGGCGTCTATTCTTGCATGATATAGTCCAGCAGGATCTTATTTTCCGCTTCTAAAATATGCCGCCAATTGTTGAGAATCTCCAAAAAAGTAGGTCTACATTTAATATAATAATTAAATATGCAATTAAAAAAAATGATGAGATGTATGACATTTAAATCTAAAACAAAACAAAAGGCGCAAACAAATTATAATGAGTTTTATTGCTTAATTAAAATTGAATTACAATCTCCCCAAATATGTAAATAATCTCTGAAATGCGCAAGTAATAACAATGATAATAAATAAATAAATATTTGAATAATTATGAATGTATTTCATTGTAATATAATGTCAAAGAATTTCAATTGAATGGATTTTTAAAAATCCGAACAAGAAACGAGCTTTCACTTCAATTCCCGTAATTTCAGAACCATGTGTAGGCGCTAATGAATTGTGGCATTTTGAGTACATATTTTATTTTATATGATTTTAAAAAATTTAACAAATTAAAAAGGTCAACAGAGTTGGACAACGCCAACGTGCATTATATGGCGGACAAGAGTCAGCGGGCCGAAAGCCTGCTTACTTACTTCAGTTTGTTTTTTTTTTAGCAAACGCTTCAAAATATGAGAGAAAAATAAAATAAACAAGAAATTAAATACACACATACATACTTATAGATTATATGCATGTACAGATGTACGATGTGAAAATTAGCATAGCAGACCAATTCCAAAGTTTTTGAATTTTAAAATGTGCATGACCGCGGTAAAAAGTGAGTGAATTGAACTCAACGCCGGTCAAAAGGCAAAAAAAAACCGCTCGCGTCAAAAATATTCATAAAGTAAAAACTACAAATTATGGAACGTAAATGGAGAGCATGGGACTTAGGCGCGTGTGAGAAGGGTTAGTAAGTAAAGGATACTCACATACATACACACACACACACATACATATATAAATAAATGTATACAGAAAAAATTACAAAAATATTAGAAATTGAGGCCACCGACTTGTCCAACTGCCTAGCGGTGTATAAATAATGAATAGCAGCAATTGCGATTATTTGACCTATTCAGAATCAAATTTGCGTAGCAATTGCACAAAAATTACATTGAACGAATTATGTCTAAAATGCAAAAAAAAAAAAAACTTTATGCATAGATTCAAATACTTAAATACATAAAAGCGAAGAAGCGGTACAATCGGCAATAATAGAAATTAAATCGCTTAAAATGATTAAAAAGCATAAAAAACGTTAAAGAGGTTGTTGTCTTCTAAGAAAATATTTATACACATTATAGTATTATTAATAGCAGTGGAATGAAAAAGGAAAAAACATTATAAATACATTTGAATGACATTCGCAAGAAAAACAACCGCAAAATCACAAATGCGAAAATTTATGGCCCACAACTGTCAACTTTAAAAGACTTATATATTTCAAGGACAAAGACGAAATATGAGCGAGACGTATTGTCACACTAATCTCCTCCCGTAATAATCAAACTAACAAGTGGAGTAAACGAAAACAGTTTTAGGAAGATGCTTTGTGTGAGCACTTTCTTAGTGGCAGAATTACACCGAAAAGCAATGGATATTAGATAAAACCTTTTCTATGAATTTTTGGATGTTACATAAATACATCAGCTAAACAGCGGTACTACGGCTATTCGGAAAGATTTCTGTATTATAAATACTTAGATTCCAGGTGGTAAGCGGTGAAGATAGGCGCACCATAATGGAATAAAAGTCCATATTGCAAACACGTTTGAAAAATTAGAAAAGTTAGGTTGGTAGGTAGGAACGCCTGCCACCTACGGCGGTACACTTACCCCACAAATAGAAGGCCTACTGTGTTACCTACCACAAACTTTGACATCCGAAGAAAGATAACCTCTTACTAAGCCATTTTGCCTCGCTGATGAAACTCATCAGGCAATTAACATTCGTGTTTGAAACCTCACTAAGCTCATCAGAAACCGCTGGGATCACCGTAGCAGTAGATGTAAGTTTCCTTCCCCTCCTCCTCCTGCAGCATCTTCGCAAATGTACGCCTAGTTTTTCAGCATGTTTTACTATTAGACAGTGCTTAGTTAGAGCCCCAACCATGTAAGAAATATTTTCTCTTTTTAAAGAGTATACATTTCGTGACCGTTTCCGTTTCCCATTTAAGCTACGTCTGACTTGAGGATTGACAAGTCGTATTTTGATTAATTCTATCGTCAGCATCTTTATATATAAATATGGCGTCCCAATGCGTTCTTTGTACTGAAAAATCTTCGTCTACCTATGGCCAGGGACCCAAATAAGCAAGTCTGTTCTGCTTGAGCATTTTCTGTAGAGATAAGCGTAGTCCGGCACGATGTTTGAGTTAAATGTGAAAGAACTCAGAGCTTTGATTGAAACCTGGCTATCACTAAAAATGAAGATATCTGGTCCTAGAATTCCAGTTCCAAGCTTCTCTACTGTTTCCATGATAGCTGAGATCTCAGCCTGGAAAACGCTGCAGTGGGCATGTAATTGAAAGCAAATTTGCAGGGAGGGTTTCATGAGAAAAGGTCTCCTCCCACAAAATTATCCTCAGAAACAGATTTCGAAGCACATCGGTCCGTGTCGTTCGGAATAAAGCAAAACTTGTTTAATATACAAGAGTGTCCTTGGGGCTCGGGATCGCACGGGATATCTCTCTTAATAGGAAATCCAATGTCAGAAGATCTAAACTAGCGTTCAAGGCCTCATTAGGCGTGGTTCTGAGTGTCCCGCTTGTGCAGATCATACAAGATCTTTGCCTATTCATAACTAACAGGGCAGCAGTCCAGATAATGACTGGATACCTTCTGATGTTCCCTGAACATCATCTACACCAAGAGGCATGAATGGTCTTCGGTAAGAGGCATAGCCTGATGCTCAGCAAGCAGTTCATCGGTACGTCAGAAGCCATATCCTCGAACTGACGGCAGATATCCAGACACACCTAACCAACCCACTGGAATACAGATTGGCCATGAATGGCATTCACTCAGGCACAGTCACGACCTTCGTTTTTTAGTAGGCCATATCATCTACCAACAGCAGGTGAGCTAAACTGTACACAAACGCAGAATCTTGTTCACTCTGCCCATCACTCAATGAACGAAGAGTTCGAAGTTTGATAAGATCGAACATTAAGATTTTTATGGTCACATGACTGCCTCGTTTGCACAACGGTTTCTGTAGAAGCTGTAGAGATGAGAAAGAGAAGGAGTACATTAACCACTTTCTGAATGAAGGCGCTTCAAATTTCTCAGACTCTGTGTAGTTAGGTGGTTAAGAAAACCATTTTCTGAGATTCACAAAAACTCTGTGGCCAGCGAGCAACCTGTCTTATCTAACCTAACTTCATTGATTATAAGAAATGTAACTATATGTATATCTGAAATGCTAGCTAAAGATTGAGTCTCTACGAGTTTATAGCACACAAATCAGAAGCAGCGTCTAACCCAAAATTTTTTGGTTTTCAATTTTAGAATAAATAATATTTTTTACCAGCTGTTTTCTTGGTACTATCTAATTTCTGCGCTAATTCAATGAAAAATAACAAGCTAAACCAATGCCGCAGAAGAAAAACTCTCAAAATATGCAAGTATGGTCTGAGAAAATTTATATTCATCTGCAAGTCAAGTACGCATAAACTCACACAGCAATACATACAATACATAGATGTATAAATTTGCATCTGAATATAAATTCGCATATGCTTATAAATGTCTAAATTTGTCACTACGGAATACGGCGTCATTGAGGTCAATTGCAAAAAATAACATAAAATGTCATAATGAATAGAACTAAGTACTTTTTACAGATATGTACTATGTATGTATGCATGTAAAATTCATTTACATACTTACTTACGTATGTAGTATGTATTGGTGTGTGTGTGTGTAATCATATGTGCTTCTAAGTACGCGACTTAAGTGGGCATTCCCCACCTTCTTCGCCTTAAAATTAAATGAAATCCCCCAATAAGCTCACTCGCCTACTACCTAACTACATAGCTTCTACTCGCCGCCAGTGTACTGGAACGGCTTCGACAGCAACTAGGCGAATACATATTCTATCCCAGCAAGCATAAAAATTATATTTTCTAACTTTGAGCTTTGGTATTTCGTATCTATACTCTTATAAAAAGGAATATCTTTTTATATGTATTTTCCTGGTAAACTTTGGTACTACTGAGTCTACTGTATCACAAAACTATCACAAAACATATGTGTACTGTGAAAAAGAGAAATAGATGCTTTTCGACAGATGTGAATTAATATAGTACAATATGGTTAATATTTTTTCGGTGCCAATAAGAGAACCTAACATTTACTTTCAGGTCGTTTGATAAGCGTTATTTCCTCTGTATCCTTATCAGTATCTTTATATTTTCCTTTATATTTATTCGTCTTTATCGCCATCTTCACTTTCATTTCTATAGGGAACAAATAAAATACAAAGTCTTTTATAAAAATGTGACAATAAAGTGAATGCGTGTTTATTCAATCAAAGTACAATGGTAACTGTCCTGTTGGTCGTGTATATAGTCAGCGGTTCGTCTCCTTCATGAAGTCAGATGTATTTGCGTCAAGTGTGTAGGGTTGCATTTCTTAGCAATTAGTAAGTTTGTTCACTTTGTGTTACCCGCCCATGAGTCACTCCTACATTTCCATCATATTTGTGGGGTCCATATTAATCTTCACCAATGTCCTCCCAAATAAATAACAGGTATCAGGCAACGTAATAAATAATAAAAAATAAATCGGCGAAATAAAATATAATTATTTTTGGCCTTATATTTATGAATCGACTGTATAATTTATAGAGCTTGAGGCCAGGTTTGTATAGTAAAGTCTAGAAAGAAGGAAGTCTGATGAGGAGATGTGGTGATCTCCAAAATAGCATCTATCACTTCTACCACTTTGAAAAATTGTTGTTTTCTGATATTATTCCCTAATACAAACCTGGCCTCAAGCTATATAAATTATACAGAAACAAAATATATTTCTCGTCTAATAACAGTCATGGAACAACGTTTTTGGGATAAAATACATAATAACTGTTATGTCACTAAATTCCATATGAGAAATTAAATAAGCCTATAAGTTTAAATATTTCAAGATAAGATTGCCACGAAAGGTATTTAAAACAAGTAAAAACAGCGCTGTCTTCGGCTATGCCGAAGGCTTCATACCTTTCATGAATGGAAGAATAGTAAAAAACGTGTTATTGTATTACAATTACCTATAGTTAAAAGCGAAAATTTCCTTCAAATCAATCAAAATAATTCTAGTAAAGGCATTTTTATAAATTATTTAATGCTTTTCCTTATGTAATTAAAAAGAACTATGTTTTAAGAAGGGAATGGTTTTTGAATATTTTTAATATCGTATCGACGCTTGATATTCAACATTTAAAAAATACAAATAATTAAGTATTAATATGTAAGACCTACATATGTCGGTCTTTGAAAACAGTTATCAGATCCGTAAATAGTTCCCAAACGTTTAACGCTATGATTCATGTGATATTGCGCTGAGCTTATTACTTTTCGCAATAAATATTTGTCCTGAATTTATCTTGCCGATTTACACTGTGAACTCCGATCTTGATGAATACTAATATATAGCTAATAATGGTTGATGTTTGTGCAAAATTTCAAGCCTTTAGCTGTTTAAATGGAGGAGTTATGGTGCAAAATGCAATATCTGAACAATCGGTTGTATGGGAGCTATATGTTATATTTCTCCGATCTTCATGATTTTCAATACTGATACGTAGCTAATAATAGCTGATATTTCTGCAAAATTTCAAGCCTTTAGCTGCTTAAATGGAGGAGTTATGGCGCAAAATTCAATATCTGAATAATCGGTTGTATTATATGTTATAGTCACCCGATCTGGCCGATTCCGACAAATGTTTAATCATTTGTACAACGACACCTGCTCACCAAATTTCATCAAAATAGCTCTAAAATTGAGGGACTAGTTTGCGTTCAAACAGACGGACAGACGGACAGACGGACAGACGGACAGACGGACAGACGGACAGACAGACGGACATGGCTAAATCGACTCAGCTCATCGTCCTGATCATTTAGGTATACTTTTTGATGGGTCTATCTCTTCTCCTTCTGGCACTTACAAACATCGGACCAAACTTAATATACCATTTCATTCTCATGAAAGGTATAAAAAAAACGCCCGAGAGAGTTCATAGGACAGAGCTGTCATTTTTTAACATTAGCGTTTGCACAAAATAAGCGGGCAAAGTGCCACTCAGATAAGAATGAATAAATAAACAAAGGCAGAGAAAAGTCTGCAGAGGTTTGCAAATTAATAGCACTTTCTCTTAATTTATTTCGCAACCTGTTTTGAAGTTGAACGAGAATTGCGAAAATCTGACAACTTGGTGCCAAATGGAGAATTATTACTTGATAATTGAGGAAAAGTGTATTTTAAGTTTAAAATATTACAAACTGCTTATTACGATAGTATTGTGTGAGACAAGTATGTCATACGAATTCGCTCAAAGTTGATATCAAGCAAAATGGTTTGTTGGGACGTTTGTTATGAACTACCCACAGTCTCATACACACTTTGCCTTGCCATTCACCATTCACTATACTCCATACACCATCACCACTAACCACCACTGTTCAGCACATTACGTCCTTTCTTCGTTCCTCTAACAGTCGCTAAGCCTATATTCTTTTCGACTTTCAAAGCATTTCTTTCAACGCCTGCACCGTATGAATTATGAATGTCATAGCATGCTTGTTCGTACATATGTCACACCATTGGCAAATTGACTATGTATCTCTCATTTTCCATCACGCTCTCGCTGTGCTTCTGTTCGTCTGCCGTTTTTAAATGCATCTTTGTAAAGGGTGATTCTTTTAGAGGCACTGTTTTTTTCGGGAAAGATTTTATGCCAGAACACGCTGGCAGCTATCAAACAGGCAATATATTTTTGTACAGTACTATTTGACAAGGAAATACTGAGCTCGCAACGTTTAGTCTGGGCTCGTGAAAAGCTTGAGAAAATCCACCATTTTAGGCCAAAATTTTGTTCAGCAAATTTTCTTACTCCCGCAGAAGCTCAAGAGCTGACAGTTAAATTGCCAGTTGCCGTTAGGCAATTGTAAATGACTCGTTATCCCGGCATGATAACGGAGCTTAGCTGTCTGAAATCTCTACAATTGGTTACAACAAGACGCTACTTGCCATACAGCGGGTGAAACTATGGCTTTATTGCGAGAACAATTTTTCAAATTTCACACTTCGGAACGGTGCATTCGCCTTCTACTGCTCCATTCGCTTAGTCTAATCTTGGCATACTCTTTTAAATATTTCGGCCGGTATCTCACGAATGAGTTCTTAAATGATAGCTTCCAGTGCGTCAATCGAAGCAGGCCTGGTGCTATAGACATGCGCCGAATCGATAGTTTACGGTCATCACTAACGTTGGCCGATTCAACTGTGATATTTTCCTCTGTTCGCACACTATGTAAAACAATGTAAATTTGGTGCTACATTTAGTTACATTAGCCCGAAAAGCCGCTGCAGTAGATCGATTAAACTGACCATAAAATGGAAGAAGCGCGCGAGGAAAATTCTTAACAGAGAACGCATTTTGATAATAAAGTTCAATAATTTGCGAGCGTTATTCATTTGTAAGACGATTCATAGTTAAATTATAGACCAAACTGAAGATGTTTGACATTGGCACAAGACATGAAACCTGTGAGAGTTGTCAAAATCAGTGTTGGCAAACAGAAAATAGGTAAAAAAATTACACCCTGTAATATAACAAATCTAGACTGTTGCCTTCGGGGATACACAAAATCAAAAGTCTACATATGTAGATAAAAGAGTAACTGATGCTAACTTGGACGGCAATATTAACCGCTTTATTCGCCAAACACCACATGAACGCGTCGTCGAAAATTGCGAGTACAGAATGGAATGGAAATAAACTTAAAAAAATAAATGAAAAGACTGCGACAAACTGAAGACGAAGGTGTCTCTGATAGTGGATCTTTTTGACCCTTTATTTGACAAATATCTATAAGTATAATGCTCGGTTAAAAAAGGAGTTAGAGGGTTAGTACGTATTCCTTGGAATGCGATTGATGAAAATTACAAAAGATAAAGCGAGAAGGAATAATTGGTGTCGCAGTGCCATAACACAATGAAATTTAATTTTTATTTTCTCATTTAAATAAAAGTACTCCTAAACGTATCACCCTTTATATGCATACATATGTATAATTACATACATACATGCAACTTTTATGATTTGTTTGTTTTTGTATTTTTTATGCATATGTGTTTGGCTACTTATTTTCTTGCATTCATTCATTACACACTCAATGTTGCAGTTATACACCCACCTTCTCACCTCCAACATATTATGCACATACTTACATAAGTACACATGTAAGTGTGTATGACTACAGGGGCAGGCACATTCTATACAAATTCGTTGTCTGTTGTGTTCCGGCGCTTAAATGTTTTGTAGGCGCCAGTTCTTTTTTTTTTGTTTGTTACAAACATCATTGCGATTGTAATTAGTGCCAGCTCTATGTAGTAAATGTGCAAATGTATACAAGTCATAATTATTTATACAATTTACTAGTTAGCTTTCGCTGCTGTTTTGCTTTTTTTTTGCTAACTATTCGCAGTTATTTGCTTTTTTAATATAATATTTTTATAGTGATTATTTTCAAGCTGCGCTACTGTCATTATATTTACAACTACATACATAGCGATCATCAATAAATTTGTGCAATTAAATTCACCACACGAGAATTTCTATCAAATATGTATATGTACATACCTATTTTTATATACATATGTACACAGTATGTACTTCTACGTAATTAAAATAGCGGGGCCGGAAGGTCACTTGATTAGTTGGCTAGCTATGTGCATACCTAACCCATGTAGCCTTTTGGGATTGAGTGGGCAATTAGAGGGGAAGAAATATAGAACGCTACAAATTGTGAATATTTATAAAAAATATGTACATATGTACGTATGTACATAATACTTGAATGTAGGCGAGAAAAAGTACAGTG
Source organism: Anomoia purmunda (assembly GCA_951828415.1). Taxonomy (NCBI): domain Eukaryota; kingdom Metazoa; phylum Arthropoda; class Insecta; order Diptera; family Tephritidae; genus Anomoia; species Anomoia purmunda. The sequence goes on from OX639996.1 coordinate 98,332,769, forward strand.
TTAGTGATTTTTCAATCGAATATTGCAACGTATGTAATAGTATTAAAAGTTAATATGGCTGCTCAATTTTAATATTTAAACAGTCATTATTAATTAGAGCTTGTGTTCTCGTTCTCTATACAGTACGCTAAACTCAACCAACTTTCATAAATCGTGGATAATTCAATTACTCTCTGATTTTGTTTATCAAACGTTTTTTGTTTTTCGATTGCAAGGGATCTTTTGTAAAAAGTTTAATTTTTTTTAGTTCGACGAAATAGTAATCAAAAAAGTCTTATTTGGGTATTATCGGCAGAAATCCCCAACAAATTGATATAATTAACCTCTAATTAACAATATTCGAAAGGTATTTTCTTCCACTTTACAGTGAAAAGTCTCTTATCAGATATCCCTCTTATTCGGCGTCCACTTTTTCTAACACATCCGTAATGTTTCACCTCTCTTAGGCAGACACTCTCTTGCCCGGATTCGGACGCCATTTTTCGAAACTCAACCTCTTGTAAACGGACCTTGATATGCATAGACACATCAAATTTGGAACAAAATCTCTGTCGACCGGACGCGCAACTAGTGTTAATGGATATTTCAAATGCATTCCAATGCGTGAAAATTAAAAAATAATGATGAAAGACAAAATGTCCATATAGAAAAATAATGTCTGATTCTGATGAAATTGAACTTAGTTGGAGATTGCCAAAAAATTAAAATAGAATCTCCAAGTATCCTCTTAATTATCCTTGGGCGGAGAAAAGTAGGCCGACGGAGAATTTCCGGCCAAAAGAGGTTTCACTGTACTTATGTCAAGCTGTAGTATTGTAGTTCCAAGCAATTAAGGTAAGAATTTTCAAGTTTAGTTCTTTTCCTCATTATATAATAATAACTTTTGAAAATTCTGAAAAAAATATTGAAAATTTTAACCCACATTTTTTCTAGATTGCTATATTTCCGAAAAGTTTTTAAATTTTGATTTTTATGATATATTTTATTGAATGAACTATATTTTTATAAAAAAAAAAAAAATAAAAATAAAAAAAAGGTTAACATAGAAAATGCTGTCAATATTCCACAAAATAAGAACATATTTACATTAGGATGCATAGCCCCATATAAAAAATGGGTAATGTTTTTCCATCGGAATTAGAAAAATATTTATTATATTATAAGACTTACACCAACATATTTTTTTATTTTAGACTTTTAAGGCATTATTTAGAAACATATTTCTTCAAAAATTTTATATATATTTTTTTTCAAATAAACTCATTTACCCCATTTACTTATTTTTTATGCAGACCTTTCAAGCTTAGACAGCTGCTATCATTTGATTTGAGAAAAAATATTTAAAAAAAAAACTAATTATTCTTTTTTAGGTTTTTTTTCAAATTTGTGCAGCTCGCGTAAATCCTGACATGTTTGTGAAATATTTTGGCGGAAGTCTCAAAACGTAATAAACTTTATAAAATGCTATTTTTTAACTTTTAATTTGTCACTAAACAACTAGATGTTCCCAAAAAACCATGCCCACTTTACTGGCAACATCTTTTCTATTTTGCAATTGAGGTAATGTTCGGAATTTGGCAAATATTTACGTTAGTTTGTAACTTCAAAAAATTCGTTTGTTTTCGACTTTACCTCAAATTTAACTAAAATTTAAACCTTTATACTTTTAGTTCTACAAACCGTTATTTGGAAATCGTTTCAATTAAGTATGGCATTACCTGAAAAAAATAGAAAAAATATATATTTAGTATTTGTAATTAATTTTGTAATTATAATTTATAATTTATTTGTACATAAGTAATGTATGTTCTATATTAGACAATTGTTGAAGATTTTCTTGGTGAGCAAAACTTCATTTCCGAATAAAGGACAAGGAAAAAAGTAGGAAATGTACAAAAAATATGTTAACGGGCATTCAATGAAAAGGAGGAAAACGACATACATTTTATAATTTCATTTGATATTTTTCTTCCAGCTATAAACTAAAGCTAAAAAAAAAATAAAAAAAGCAGTAATTTTTGCGATTTTGTTATTAATTTTTGTTTGTTTATTTTATTTTAATTTTTTGTTGTATTTTGTATTTGCTATTTTCTATTTAATGATTAATAGTAAGACCAGCCACTGCGGATATTCAAAATAATTGCTCGGTAACTAAAAGTAAGGCCGAAAACTTTGTCAAGAGAATTGAAGAGATTTACGGAGGCCAAATACTTAAATAAAAACAAAAAAGATAAGAATAATCTAAACAATTTGGGCAGTAAACTGGCACCGAAAGTGAAGTGCTCCGAGTTTTATTGTTCGCAACGTAAAAAGAAGATATTCATAATAGAAAAAGTTCCAGGCGGAAATATAATTAAACACAAAGAGACAAAACAGCGTGCAGAAAAATTAAAAACTTTTTTTTTAATTCGATTGCTATATAAAGCTCATTCTTTTCGCGGCTACCAAGACAGGATTTTGAAACTGCTGACTCAGGAATGTGGACGGAAAATACTAGTTAAAAAAATACATTTAAAATTTCCTCATAAATTGCTCGTTTGGGAAAGAATCTGCAGTTTTGGCGAAAGGCCCATAAAATCCTTGATAACCATGTTCCTTGATGGAAGGAGTACAGAAAAAGTTAACAAGTTTTTTATAATAAAAATAATAGAAAAAGTGTAAAAACAGTAATTCAAACAATTCCCACATGGTAATGTTTTTTAATATTCACAGCCACCGTAGCCGTTTATGCAGTGTGTGCGCGTTTCATTCGGCGTGTTCCGGGTCCGAATCCTGGCCGGACCAAGTAGCATCAAAAAACTATAGAAAAGCTTTTCTCTAATAGCGGTCGCTCCTCAGAGTCAGCGTAAAACTGTAGATCTAAATTATTATTGTTGTTATTATTATTGGCCATGCTTTTAGTGACAAGTTACTTTTTGAATTTCTTCATAAAAATATAGTTTGTTATATAGTAAAAATCGTATAAGTCGTAATTTCAAACTTTGTACAAAATTAAAAAAAAAACAGATTTGAAATATTTTAATTAGAATTTTTAGAAAACTTTTTTTATACAATCTTGTAGCTCATTCCTTATAATTTGCAAGTTTGAAGAGACTGGAAATTGGTGTTGAGTTTTGTGACTTTTTTTTAATTTTTGTAACGGTTTTCATATAAATTCTGTCACATAAATTGAAGCTCATTCTAAATAATTTGCAAGTTTAAAGAGACTGAAAATTCCTGTTGATTTTTGTGATTTTTTTGTAACGGATGGATTTTATATACTACATACATACACAAATTCTGCCATATAAATTGCATGCTTTAAATGAAAAAACAGTTTCCAATACTCAAATTTTCAAAAACCATCAGAAATTTTCAGCTTGATGAGACTTGCGTATTATTATCATGCGTGCCCAAAAGTTTTCGAATTAAAAAAAAATTATTTCGATTAAGGTTGGTTGAATTTTTATAAATTGTCTACAAAAGTTTGAAATTTTGTTATATAACGAGCGATATTTTTATAAAAAAAAAATAACGAAAAAAGTTTCTCAGGAAAAACATTTTAAATATTGAAAAAATCACCCAGTGGTTAGTTGTTTAAGTTACTGTATATCTATAGTAAAAAAGGTATTAAAAAAAGTTGTTACAAATTGGTTTAATTTTTAAAAATCGACCACTAGTTTAGAAAATTCTTTGGGTTTCGTAATGGTACAATCTTTTTAAACGCAGTATTTGAGCATTCCCACGTTATTCTGATTGAATTAAAATCACGCATACGCCCTGTCACATAAAATTTCAACCCATTAAACTAATTAAAAAGTGATCTAACTTTTTTTCATGTATTTTATATTAGATATATATATATTAATTTATTTACTGCGCACTTCAAAGTTGAACTATATGCATGCCCTTTGCCCTTTGCCCTTTGCCCATTTTCATTTTTTTATTTTTATTGACTTCCGATTCAACTGAAACCGCTCTTTGAAATGCACAAATCTGTGTATGCACTGGGTAAGTGGAAAAACACGTGTGCAGCGCTTATGAAATAGCAAAAACAAAAAAATATACATACATATGTATGTACATATTTTCAATCAATTAAAATTCAGCGTGTATTGCATAAAAAATGTGTATAACAGGTTTAAATAAATTCATGGCCGGCGTCGCATATTGCTGCAACACACACACACACAAACACACACACGTACGTAGTATGTCTGAATACCGGCCGAGGTGGAAATTGTGGCGGCCGCTTTAACTGAGGCAGTCGAACGATTAACACTATTTACCCCCTCAACACCCCGACGGCGTTAATAACCAATTGCTAGGGTATGCGTGCGAGTAAAGCAACAATTTTTCCTTCGGCCTAGTGAAACTAATAAACAATTCACTCGAAATGACAGCGTGTGGCAGTCGGGCAGCCAAGCAGCCAAGCAGCCAAGCATCAGCAGCAGTTTGATGTTTGCTATACCTTAGCTTACCGGCATAGCGGGCGGCCAAGCGGCAAGTGGGCCGTCATCCGCCAGTCTGCTGCAGAGCGTTGAAAAAAAGGTAAATTGTAACACGCCACATACGAAACACCACACATCAAAGCCTTCGGAAATTATTTAATCTCTGCGCGGAACAATAGTGCAACGGCGTAGTCAAAAACAAAAATTGTAAAATGAGAAATATGAATATGCAATATGCGCGAATGAAGTTGAAAAAGAAAAGTAAAAAAAATAATGAAAGCATTGCATATGTAATACAGATAAAGACAGTGGCTGGTTGTTGGTAATATGTAACACTTTTTTAATTTGTTTTGAATATTTTTTTGGTTTTTTTCTTTTTGGTTTATGACACCCGCAACGACGTTGCTGTTGACGACGTCGGCATTGGTGGCTAAGACGATTGCATAGCCAGCTGGGGATTTGACACAATTTCATGAAAATGGTAAGGTTGCCTAGCGACGACGGGATTGATGTGGCTGCTGCGCAACTGAGGTGCCCCATCCCCACCATTGTATTGTGTTGGTTGGTGAGAATTTGCATGCAGCGTAAAATGCTGAGGCTTTGTGGGGTTTTAGGTTGGCTGATATTACGAAATGGTATTATGGCGGAAATGTGATTTTTTCGTGATTTAAAGGAAGCAAATAGCAGAAAAGGTTAAGTGGGGAAATATTGCATATTTGAAAAAAAAAAAAAAAAAATAGTTTGCGCTCAATCCATTTCGAGTTTTCTGTATTGGAATGGGAATGCTCGTACGATAAAATATAGCCCTAGAAAGCGACCAATTAATAGAAAAATCTGCGCATTCCGAAAATGCACAAATCAAAGCCGCGTGTTGGATAAGTTCTCTATTTAACCAACAAATTATTTCTGCAGTAATTTGAAGCGCCCGTTAGTAGTCTCATATGGATCGAGTTTGCTACTTGAGAAGATCAGCGGAAGTTGCACAATTAAGGTAAATTGAAGACGCTTCAAACAAATAAGCCCATACCCTTAAAATCTAGTTAACAATTTTCAAAATTTCATTTCTATACGGTTGGCCCATATGGCTTGATGGATTTATCTGGAACTTAGCAGATTCAAAAAGTAAATTTTGTTGCTGTTCATATTTTTTTATTTTGCTGCTTTCGGTATTCATTTTTGTTTTTGTGAAGACCGAGAGAAAATCTTTTTTATTTTTGAAGAAAAATAAAAATAACAATAACAATAATTTCGTATAAAATACAACAGTTGAGAGAACGACTTGATACCTATGGTCTTATACTTGATGTCGTCTATATGGCTATTCGATTAGTCGATTGATGATTGATAATCGAATGGCAGGTATTCGAATGACTGCGCGCTTTCCATTAACCGTTTTCTTTCGACTAACCGCTCACAACATTGAGTAGTCTGAAAATCGACTAACCGAAATTATTCGAATAGTGACAAATACTCACAATACATTTTATTTCATTTCAAATAAAATTCAAATGTTGTCTTTAAAAATGAGTTCTTGCAAGCATAAGTTTTAAAACACATTTGGGTGATTCAAAAGTGTCATAGTGTGTCATAAATCATAACGTCATACAATTTTAGATTTCAAAGTTTATGTTTTTGGATTGCATTGAAACAAATAATGAAAACTAAGCAATTTTGCATTTTTTTTTTAATTTTATAACCTTATGATTTATGACACATTAAGACACCTTTTGAATCACACAATTGAAAGGAAAACTAGTCGAATGGAAATGGTTAGTCGATTAATCAGAGCTAAATTGAATATATCAGAAATCAATTTGCATATAAAGAGCAGGGTCGGCCAGGTCGGTTGCTTAAAATAAACGGAACAGACGGCTAAGTTAGGATAAGACAGTTTTTATATTTCATTAAGCGCTTCTAAAGTCCCGCGTTAAACTACACATAAAAAACTGCACAAGAAAAATACCTAGAACCAAATCAAATTTTCCTAAACAGTACGATAATCTTAGGAGATTTGCTGCGATTAAAAATTTTTTTTTTTTTTTTTGGAAAAAGACAACCCAGGGTTTCAAGAACAGACATGTATGAAAAATTTTAATTTGAATTGCAATAGGTTTTAGAAAAAAAACGCGCCCTCCAGTATTTACAAAAATTGCCAAGACGAATGGCGACTTATAATGGAGTGAGCTGATATCTCCCTTACTTTTCGAAGAAAATCTTAGAAAATTTCAGAATATGAACGTTATTCTCAAATATTCGTACATTGGGGAGCATTACTCACCATGCAAAAGAAAATCGGTGTTGTTTTTCGTCGGAATTATAAAATTCATTATATCTTAAAACATCGACTAAAATATTTGGGAAAAGTATTAAGATTTACGTGAGTTGGACCGATTGAAAATTAACAACCAACAAAATGGAGTTTTTTTTATAAATAAAAATATTTTTTTCTATAAAATTACCTCAGATTATAAAATAATGAGAAATTTGTTCAACGGAATAAAAATAAAAACGTGTTTGACGATGTCTTTGACCTCTTTTGGAAGATTGGTTTATCAAAAACTTGAATTACCGATTTAGAATTGTAAGATATCAATGAAAATGTATTTTCTCACCTTATATTGCTTTGCAAAAAAAAAAACCCATAGACGTTCCAATTTTTCCCCCAAACCAACGTGACTTTTTTTATATTTCCGGCTATCCATTCCAGACCGTTTTCCCCGTTATGCTTAATTTGCTACGATTTTTGTTTTTTTACTCATCAAATGACAAAAATGGTTGTGAGAAAAAATGTATCTCAATTATTATTTTCTATTAAAAAAAGCAAACTAAAAAATGCAGAGAAGTAAGTACTCAATTGTGACAGATATTATCTTTTTTAAACGCCATTTTTTTGCAACACTTTTCGATCGAAACTTTGAACTTCAACTTGAAGTACGTTGCATGCCATTTTTTGGATCGTAAATAATGGAGCCCACCCACAAGCGAACATATCCACGTACTTGAGATTAGAAGTATACGACGGCCGACCCACATTCAGCCCACTTCATAAATTGTATGACAACGCTACAAGACATTTTGCTCATATGTACTACACACACAAACATATGTATGTACATATGTATATAAGTATGCAAGCATGTGTGTGTATTCATATGGAGTTAGAATATTTTTATTTTTACAATTTTTGTTCGCTAAGATAACCGCTGCGAGGCGTTAATTTATCTATCAGTATGTATGTATGTAGTATAAGAGCAAAAGCTGACGTCATGCAGCGAACGGAAAATATTTATGTATCGAGCTGCATGCATACGTACATATGTATGTGGAGCCATATATGTACATACCTACATACATGTGAACATACAAACCTATATAGATTTTTCTGCACGGTATAATGTAATGAACGCAGTGGAATTGCAAAAAAAAAAATATATTTACACAAAATAAATGTTGAAGTATATGAAAATGTTGGAATCAGTGGAGGCGCACGTAATAAAAAAGAAACAATGTAGCGACAAAGAAGAGTGGGAGCGGTGTGGAAGGAGAAGGAAAACAAGAGAGATATGGAAACAAAAATTCCACAAAAAAGTTATAAACAAAAGTAGAAATTCTGCGCTGCGATAAAAGAAAATTAATTAAAGTAAAGGTGAGAAATGAGAGGGAAATTAAAAAAAACAAAACATACATATATGTACATATATATTTACATATACGTGAATATACAATATTTACATACATACATATGTACATTAGGAAGCATCACTCCACAACAAAAGCATATATGTGATGCTTGGAAGTATAAAATCTTCTAATTTTTTCTTATAACTAAAAAGGTAGTTTGTGTATGTTGGTATGTTGTTCATAGAGTCGAAAACTACGGAACCGATTGAGCTCAAATTCAACAGATGGCGCTGGAGTCGAGATATTCCAGAATATCGGGCCAAAATGGCTAAATTCCATGGCACTTCCAAAGATTACAACTTATCAATATATGGCGCTGATCAACCCCCTCAGTCTGTGTGCCCAGTACTCAATACCAAAGATGTTGTGGAATGGGCACGCCACCACCTTGGTAAGACTCGACGTCTATCTAACACCTTGGGGCACCAGAATAAAGCCTCCGGTTAGACTTCGTGACCGATATCACTTCACATCCGGACTGGTAATCATTTAGTCGAGCGTGGTGTGAGAGTCCGGTCGGTAGCGGCCTCAACCACAAAGTCCAACCAGTGATCAGCCCGGCGAAAGCGGAGGAACAGGGTTTCGACGAAGTTGGACACTCTCGGGTACCTGCTCTCTGCACTAGAGTGTCCGACCTTGTGGTTAGATCTCACCCTGGGACTCACCGCCCACCGCATCGCCGGACAAACTTCGCGGTCGCCCTGGAGCTTTTTGCGTTCAAAATTTTATTAATGTGTCTATTCTTCAACGTTTCTGCATCTTTTTGGGCGGTAGTCTTGATGCGAGCTCTGGCCGGGGATGAAAATCCCCATCTTTCGTCTTTCAATTAGTTTTACGCCTTTTCTGATGGACATCTTCATCGTCTCCGACACCTCTTGCCCACTCCTTCATATTCCAATTAACGCACGGTGGGTGCACAATCCCGTTGGCAAGCCCACAGGAAGTAGGTGAGGTTGTCCGGAGAAGAAGATGTTGTAGATTCACATCACTCCCCTTGATACCCAGCCTTATTTAAAATCCGATTTGATTCAAATTCAAAACACGTATTTGCCACATAAATAAATATAAATATTTTATCTGAAAAGCCAACCGATAGATGGCGCTGGAATCAAGATATCCCTAAAACCATATTCACAGCTCTATTTTAATCAAATTAAGAATATTTATTTGAACGGTATAGCGAAGCGCGCCAAGTAAGCTAGTAACCACTCAAATATTTCGGAAAAAAATTAAGATTAACATCAGTTGAAACTACGGTAGCACAAGAAATGGCATTATTATGATTCAATTGAATTTTTTTGTATAGTTTTATACATACCTTTTATGCCTAAACCTTTTTAACACCTGAGTTGATTTGTTTCAAATATTTTAAAAATATATTTTTATTTATAAAAAATTAAATTTAAATGGAAATGTAAATATTAATATTTTTCGGAAGTCTTAAAATAGATTGTATAATTCCCATGGGAAAACCAAAAAGAAAAATTGTGTGAGGGACCGTAATGTACATATACAGTTATTCAAACATGTTACCACATGGTGATTTTTTGCATAATATTCGCGCTGTTCTTCATGATAAATTTTTTCCGTTAATTTTTTCTAAAAGCATATAAATCAAAATTTCAAAAAATTGAAAATAAAGAAATACGTGTCTCGGCGTTTTGCTGTACCGTGGACGTTCACTTCTAATGTAATACTTTTATTTTATTAATATTTAATTTTTAATTTTTTTTTTCTTTTTTTCATTAAATTTGATTTTGTCGTACTGTGTAATATGCAAGTCTGAATAGCTAAAAATATCCGTTGATTTTTGACAATTTTTTCAAATTTGAATAGAGCAAAGTTTTTTTTCCATTTAACGCATCCAGTTGGTATGGCAGAAAATGTGTATAAAACATTAAAAATCAACGGGAATTTATGTAAAATTCGTCCGTTATATGAAAAAATGTGTGTAAGACCGCAATTTCAGAAAATTTTCAAAAATCAACTGGCATTTTCTGTCACTTCAGGCTTACTCATAATTATTATAGTACAATTAAGTGAGCTAGAAAATTGCATATACAATTTATAAAAATTCAAATTAAAAAGTTTGAAATTTTTATTTGCATTCTTCTTATCATTTTACAAATAAAACTTTCAAAAAAAATTAACAAAAAAACTTAAAGTGAAAGATAAACATTGAAATGAAAATTTATAAATAAAAAAAATCAACCGCCATCTGCAATATGGGCAAAATTGAGGCGCACCGCATTCCGGCCAAGTATGCGTATGACAGAAAAGCAATAGCAAATAAACAAAATGCATTGTTCCCACTCACACAAACAACACAAAATTGTTACATCTATATATCTATACATACACACATACATGTACTCATAGGAAGTTGCTGTTGAGCAAAAATGTGGCGAGAGTGAAAACAACCAACAACCAACAACCAACAACCAACGAATAAACTCGCAGTCAACTACCATGTCCGTCAGTCGTCAACAATGTTTCATAAAAGTTGACTACAAGAAAATTATATTATTGTTTACATGACTTTTGTATATCTCTGTATATTTCACATGCTTGTTGCAGTAAGACAAAAAAAAAGAAAGACAAAATAAGAAAATATGAATAGACGACTATACATAAATAAACACATACACATCTACACATCTACATACATACATACATATGTATAATATGTATAAATAAAACTCAAGTTTATTTGTTTAGATTTTGTGCTAAAATTTGCCGAGTCGTTATTGACGCTGAGAAAATGTGAGTTGGACGGATGTGCACATATGTAGGTATGTATGTTCAGTTCTAGGGGTGTGTGTGTGTATGAATCACAGACTATGACCGACTGTGAATGGCACGCTCCACATATGTACCTACACACGTTTTGATGGCATATCTATCTACGGCTACTACTAGCGAAACACAGCTTCAGATCGCCCATACGATAGGCCAGCGAGCAAAGTCATTTACACTTGCCAAACGAGCTGGACACTTCCATGCGAAATGTAAACAAGGCGGACGGGCGGTCGGTCATGCCAGTCGTGGAGTAGAGTAATAGACGCGCCAAACTGGTATTTTTCTCTGTGTGGGTGTGTTGGTTAATCTTGGCAATGTGCACATGGGATTGTGGGTTAAGAATACAATGCGAGAGGCGAACAAATATAGAAGGCAACGAAAATTAAAGTTGTGCTGATATTAAAATTTTCATATAGCATATCAAAACGATAATTAAAATAAAATGAACTGGTATAAATTCATTAAAGATGTAATTCAATAAACTAAAAAATAATAATACTATGCACCTTCACGATTTTAATCCATGCATTTTCCAGGCATACATATTTCCGAAAATGATTGTAATAAATAAAACTTCTGCTATTCGGTGTCGGCGTAAAACTGTAGGTCCCTCAATTTGTGGTCGAACATCACACCGCAAATTGTAAGAGAAGTCCGGCCAATCAACGAGTCATATGATATAAGATTCAAATTAGTATTACTATTATTAGGCACGTTTTTATTTGTAACCTGATTGCAAAAGAACACAAGATAGGATAACGAATTGCATGTAAAGCAACAACACTAACGCGGAAAAATATGCGAGTTGAGGCAACTCGTTAAAATGATATGCGACCTGAGATGTAGTGTTGGGGAGTGAAAAACTGCGCTATAGTGAATAAGCCAGAATAAAATACATGGGAAATTTTAATTTAAGACCTAATTCGTTTTTATTTGCATAGTACTTTCAAATATACATATAACTATGTCAACCTAAAATTTGTTTGCACAAGAATTTTCCATTCTTAAATAGCACTAAACAAAGCGCATTTTTCAAGAACGATCCTAACAGAGATGCTTTTGCAACTAAAGGAAGTTTAATCCGAATCGGAGCGTTCTTTTGCAACTCGGTTACAAAGAAACGATCCTATTAATACAATTACTATACTAAAGATATTTTGTTCGCTTGTTTTGAGTTAAATAATACTTATGGAAAAACTGAGGAAATTATTGCTGGGCGACGTCGTTACACGTCGGATTAACAGCGCGCTTAATTTGATTAAAATTGTAGTAACTAACTGAGTGCAATATTGCGGATTAAGTGAACTGTCAATTTGTTTATTTTAATACTTTGACAGCTTTAACCCATTAAACTGAACCGAACCAACAATAGCAACTGGTACTTGTTTTGTTGATAAAAACCCGTTTTTATGGATTTTATTAATTGAGTGTAAGCAACTTTATCGTTTCTATAAAAACAAGCACATTTACTCACAAAAATAAGTATGCAGTGATTTTGTTTTTTTCTTATTCACATTGTTTTTCATTAACATTTTTTTTTGTATTAATATTTTATAAAAACATGGTTCATTTTGTAATATTAACCAAATTTAAATTTAAATTTCTAACTTTACTTCCTTCAATGACAGTGAAGTGACTGGAAATCTGGCACAGTTTTAAATACCGACAAAATTCCGATAATCACGGATAGCTCAAACATGGGCATTGGGAGAGGATCTGGAATGTTCTCCCAACAACTGGCATTAAGGGTATGCTACCACTTTACAGCAGCGTCTTCTAATTGACATAGCGCCAAAATTGGTAGACATGATAAACATTGCTCCGTCAAAGCTTGTCTTTGATGTAGACAGTCGAGCCGCCACCAAGGCCCTAAAGCCAACAACGACTAACTCGATTTGTGTATGGAACTGCCGAAGATCTGAGGCAAAACTGAGAGAACCCGGCTTGAGAATACAGCTCCTCTTGAAATTCCTGACCTCGCTAGTTTAGGAAAGGACTAGAACAGCTATTAACTGCAGATGGACCAATCTGGGCCCATGCTAAATAGCGCATTAATTTTGGCCATCACTCAATTTGGGAAGAATGGAATCTGCCCGGATTTTCCAAATCGAATACCAAGCTTCTCTCGGAAATACTAACTTGACGCCTGTCCATCGATCACATGACCGCCAGATTTGGTCTCCCATATAATGACTGCAGGGATGAGAAAGAGCAAGGTTCATTTAGCACTATGAGAGTGTCCCGCGCTACAAGAAATGCACTTCAGATTTCTGGCGGACCCTTTCTTCGAACACTTAGACAATTTAGGTTCCTTTCCGATGGAGGGGTTGTTGGGATTTGCCAAAAGATTGGGATGATTTGAGCACGTAAATGAAAAGGCTAGGGTAAATTCTGTTGAGCATCACAATGGAATCCTTTGGCCCCGAGTAAACTCTTAAAGGTCACTTGCTATATCATCAATGCGCATGGGTCTCAATTGCCTAAGACGCATACTTTGGATTTACTCTATAAAGTTGAAGAAAATAAAAGACCGATTACAATAGCAGTTGGGGTAATTTGGACACCTTCGGGATTCTAGTTAAGGTTTTATCGAAACACCATTTGAAATCAGATCTAGCCATGTATATAAGAACGAATTGTTTTCTCCATATTCGGTAATGGATAATTTTGGTATAATACACCTAGCTTTGTGTTCAAGCCCACTAGCCTTCCTATGAATGGAAGAAAACACGAAGATAAAGTAACCCAAAAATGCTTAATGGCATTACGGAAGCATTTGCTTATACTCGTATATTTTAGTGTAAATGTCGGCCTACTCAGTTTGGGTATTGACATTCGCAGTTCAAAATTACTGGCTCGAAATAACTTCTCTTTATTGACTACTGGTATAAAAGCCAACCGACCATTTTTATCAACGTAAATAACGCATTGCAAAGATATCAAAACTGTTTTAATTCTTGTATGTATAATTTAAGGCTCAAGATAATGTAATTAACAGTATAGCGATATGTGGCGAGTTGCAGGAGGCTTGTCGTTTATATAAGAAATTTTGGTGAAACCCAACCGAAAATGTGTCTATATATGAACAAGCTTTAAAAAAAAAAACAAAAAAAAAAAAAAAAAAAGTGTGAAAGGCAATAACTAGAAGTGCTTGCTTGCTGTAACAAATAAACCTTATCAAACCTCAATTAATTAAAACAAAAACTTGTTTTTAAAATCAATTTATTCGCATTTATCTTTTCAGTATATATGATGATCAAAAATCGTTTCCCATAATTTTGTTTATTCTCATGATTATACTAACACTTCATTCAATTCAATTCATCACTGAGCTGACATGTTTTCTGATAGCTGCCCCATACAAATATAAATATTTTGGGAAAACATTTATCACTGTAATAATTTGTCATTAATAACAACCATAACTACAGGTGTACGAGTAAACTTGAGGAGTGAGGGGAGTGAATATTTGAATGGCAACGGGATGTTATTACAACAGTACAGTAATTGCCATAAAATGCAAAATACATAGACTTAATGGACATACAATGGCATTGTTGTTGACATTTTTTCTCACTAAACTACCCATAATTAATTGAAATTATTGAACGAGTTTTCAACAGTATCTCCATACACAAAGCATGTAGTTAAATATTACTAAGTAAATAATACACATACTCAAATTTTAAATAAAAACATTTTCATTAAATTAACCACTAATAAATTGCCTGCCATCTACAATTGCATAAAATGTACAATATTTGCACAAATTAATACATATTCAATTAGGGAAGGTAGGGCAAAATATGCCAATCTCAAGGGGGTCCCAAATACCCACAAGTCGTCACAGTACCTCCGTACATTGCATATAAATATTTGCAACCATTTGTGTGATGCGAGAATTGGTGCGTGCATTGACAAATAATCGGGCAAATCGTAGGTACCTGCGTCACTCAACTTAACTTAAGAGCAATTTTCAAACTATTAAAAATTATACACATAAACACATTTTTATAAAGCAGTCAGGGAAATGCTTTAGAAGTAGGTCATTACTCGAGCAAGGCTGTGGAGGAGGCGAGCTGAGCGTGAACTGGCAACTGAACAGTTTCAAGAATATCGAAAGTGTGGCACACGAAATAAGTACGTGTAAAGGTGGGCGTTGGGAGTGGAAGGGGTGGTAGGGCAGAAGAAAGTTGGTTGGGACTTGTATTGTAAATTTTTTGTAGAGGGAGGCTTTCAGCTTTTTAGGTTAAATCGTCAAGTACTCGCAGTGGATATAACAAATGTATTTTCATGTATTACATTTGAGTGTACGGATACAAATTACAGGGTTGCTGCCATAAATCTATGCACTCGTAATAGTTTACTTCAGTTAAAAAAAAAATATGTAGATGTTCATATGAATTTGTATTACAAACCTGCTTCATAAAATATATCAGTGCTCATGTAAAAATGTATTAAGGTGATTCACAAGGTGTCATAATATGTCATAAATTATAGTCATAAAATTTTAAATTTCAAGTTATTCAAGTTATTTGGTTTGCATAGAAAACTCTATTTGAAATTAAGCAGTTCTGATTTTTTTATTTTAAACCTTATGACTTTATGACTTATGGCACATTGAGTCGCCTAGTGAATCACCCAAATATATTTATTTTAGAACTTTTTGTTAAAAAAAAAAATTTCTGAACGCAATATTTAAAAAAAAATCTAATTAAATTTTTAATAAAGGAATGGTTTTCAAAAAGAATATAATAAACATAAGCTTAGAATTTTAATGATTGGAAAGCAAACACTATTTGTCAGCAAATTAATCTGTATCAATAAGGAATAACAACTAAAATTTAAACAACGAATTGGCCGATTAAATAACACTTTTCGTTAGAAACTAGTTTTGAAAGTGGAATTTTTCAAATTAACTCACTCAAAAACGAGCAATTAGGTATTCCATATTGTCACAGAAATATTAAAGGTCCGTTATTTACCGTATGCCAACAATTTTGACCACTTTGTAATTTTCAAATTTTTTTGAGTAGTCTCCACACCAGTGCTATATAAAACTCATTAAACTGTATTAACCAAAAGTTAAAATAAACTTAAGGCAATAAACACGAGAATTCAGTTTTTGACATGTTTAAAAAATAAGTTGCAGTTATTTTGAGTTTAAACACTGTGGAAGCAAAACTAAGAAAATTTAAGAAGCAAAAAAAGCATTTGGGTGGTCAGAAAACAAAATTATGCTGCTGAAATTAAGAAAAATGTCATTCATAAAATACATGTTCAAGAGTTGCCACATATTTTTTTACATTTAATGATATCATCAATTAAACAGCCAAGCTAAAATTGAGTTAATGTGAATAACATTGGGAATGGTTAAATTTATTGTGAAAAAATTACTTTTAGAAGAGTTACCGCTTGTTTAAAAAAATATATATTTTTAAAGTTTTAAAAAAAAGATTTATGTGGTCAGAAATAAAAATTCAAATTCACATATTTGTGACATAAAATTATATCATCAATTAAACAATAAAGCTACATTTGGGACAATATGAATTAAATAAGGCATTTTAAATTTCTTGGTGAAAAAATTACTTGTAAAAGCGTAGCAATTGTATTTTAAAATTTAATATTTTACAAAAAAAAGCGTTGCAGTTCAGAAAATAAAGAGCAAATATAATGCTGGAGTTGAAAAAAATGTCTTTCTTTCTTATAAAATTTATATTCAAATATATATTTTCGAGCAGGGTTGCGCCAAAGTTTCATCAATTCGTAAAGTCCGATTGCGAATATGTGAATAAATTGTGGGTTACTACCTTTTCACAGGGTTACAACTTATATTTTAAATATAAATATTAGACATTAGAAAAAAAAAATCAGAAAAAATGTTTAAATAAGGTAAAATAAAAATAGTGCAATGCCTCATATTCGTTATTTAAAACTTTGTTAGTTTTAAGAACCTTTATTTCTAAGAAAGTGTCTCACATAAATTTCAAATATGTTTTAAAATATAGTGTTTTGAAACCATTATTAAAATTGCAAAAAAGGTTCTTAAATTTACAGGCTTTGTTCACACATTTAAATTTGTAAGCAGAGTTGCCATGAATTGTTTTAAATGATAATAAATCCAAAAGTGATATCACAAAAAACCAAAACCGCTTGACTTAAATATTCACATATACATATATACTATATTAAAAACAAACAAAAAATAAATAAATAAATAAAAATATTTCCCTAACTTATAGAAAATGCGAAAATCAAGTTGTTAGAAATGGAAGTGAAACCTTACTTCAACCATTCAACCAGCACTGTGGTCACTGTCATTAGGGTCACAGGTGACCTTTAGGTAATTGTATATTATTATTAACTTGTGGGTACGATTTTAGTAATAACTAGCTTGCGAACAATTTTTCTTCAATCGCAATTTTATTATGAAAGATGTAACAAATGTATACTAATTCATTATTGTGCTATGTGCTGACTGCAAAAAGTCCATAGGGGCTCATATTGATTGAATTTAGTGTCGCTTCACCACGATATAAATATCAAGGTCAATCCTCAATTCATACCTACGCGGCTACAAGTGAGTTTTTCCCTACTCGGAGCGCAAATTAAACGCCTACTACAACAAAATTAACCGAACGCAGTTTTGCAAAACTGTGGTATACTTGTCTCTGTGATTTTAAATATAAAGGTATTCAATCGATAAATTCAAATAATGTAATACCCTGTGTTGTGCCCTAAAACAATAGAAAAATACGATATGATTCGTATCCAAAAAAAAATTACCCTGTATCCGCATATGCCTCACAATACAACACACATTTCCTACTACGCACCAACTCACAGCCACATAAAACTGTTCTCAATCCTACATTTAACCTCATTTTGGCAAAGCATTAGTTCACAGTTTGTTGTTGTTGTAGTAGTTTTGTCAATAACTATGTACACTAATACCCCGCTTTGCGTCGCTAATTGGGCCCGGAGAAATGCGACGCAAATCGAAACGACGCAAACCGAAACACGTTTTCCCATACATTTGCATTGATTTTGATTTGATCGGTTCCATGACGTATTTTTAAGCTGGAAAGTTTATTTTTCATTAAAAAAAATAAGTATTTTTTATGAATTATTGTAAAAACAAGGTTTTATTAAAATAAATACTTAAAAATTCATGAGAAAAACATTACAATACCATTAAGATACAAATTAAAAATAAAGAATTCATCATATAAAATTAAAAATTGAGATACAAATTAAAAAAAAGGAATTCGTCATATAAAATTAAGTCGTAACCGGTGACTTGATTTATTATTCTGAGCTTGAATCTAATAAATTTTCCACAGATTGATTTGGTAATCTTGCTGATTTTTTTATGAATGCATCTAAAGTTTTTTGGATTGTTTGCTCTTTTTTTTTCAAATAAATTTCTTTATAGCAATTGATAGCTTCCATTACATTTCTAGACACCTTTAAACTGCGATCTTCGTCCGGATCATTATTTTCAAAAATTTCCATTCCTTGTGATATCAACTGCATCGCTTCAGAGATTTTAGCAGTGGTAAGCTTTTTATTTTCTGGTTCAACTTCAAGTGTAAGTGTTTCATTGTCCACCGTATTGTTCCTTTCAGCTGCTATCAAAGTTATGTTATTAAGCTCTTCGTCGTATGACAAAAGCTCACTAATGTCTTCTTCTTCCATTCCTTCAAAATTTGCATATCTTGCTGTTTCTGCAAGTTCTTTACAAATGCTCTGAACATCATTAATATCTTCCATATCTTTGTTAGCAATACATTCGGGCCATAATTGGCGCCAAGTTCCGTTCATGCACGATTCCTTAACTTCCTTCCAAGATTGGTTTATATTTTCAACAGCCATTCTGATGCTATAATTCTTCCAAAACTCTTTCATTGTGGACATACCATTATCACCATCAGTTGCTTTTAGAAGTTGTCCAAAAGTTCGTCGCAAATAATAGGACTTGAAGTTAGAAATTACCCCTTGATCCATTGGTTGTATCACTGATGTGGTATTTGGGGGCATAAAAATAACTTTTATGTTTTCGGAATAATCATCAGAATAAACAGGGTGACTTGGTGCATTGTCCAATAGCAAGAGGACTTTAAACTCAATATTTTGAGAAGAACAGTAAGCTTTCAGTTCAGGGACGGCACAGTTTTCCATCCAATCTTTAAATAAGGATGCAGTCATCCATGCTTTTTTGTTTGCACGCCAATAAACAGGAAGATCATTCTTTGTAACATTTTTAAAAGATCTCGGGTTTTTAGATTTGTAAATTAAAAACGGCTTAAATTTAAAATCTCCTGCTGCGTTTCCTCCTAAAAGAAGTGTAAGTCTGTCTTTACAAGGTTTATGTCCAGGGGACGATTTTTCCGCTTTAGAAATGTACGTTCTTCCTGGCAACCTCTTCCAAAAAAGTCCTGTCTCATCAGCGTTGAAGACTTGTTTTGCAGAATACCCACCTTCTTCAATGATGGCTTTTATTTCAAGTTTGAACTTGTCTGCAGCTGCAGTATCTGCACTAGCAGATTCGCCTTTTAATGCAATGCTATGCAAATTTGCACGATTTTTGAAGCGATCAAACCAACCTCTGCTTGCTTCAAATTCTTCAGAAATCTCGCGACTTGATAATGGATAATTTTCTTTAAGATCGCTAAATAAGGACAAAGCTTTCTTCTGAATTACCATTTGGCTTAATGGCATTCTCCGTTGGTTTTGATCTTCAATCCAAACGCTAAGAAGGGTCTCCATTTTTTCCATTAAAGAACTTCTCATTTTTATAACTTGTTTATGTTGCAATGACGAGGCACTTTCAGCAAATTTTTTTATTTTATCGGCGTCCCTGGAACAAATTGATTTTACTGTGGAAGGTGCTAGTTCAAGGCTTCTTCCAATCTCGACAGCCTTTTCCCCAGATTTAAAACGTTTCAAAATGTCCAGTTTTTGTTTCAGGCTTATTTGTTTTCTTTTTTGACTCATTATTAAATATTTTTTAAAACTTCACAGCAGCAAGTGTAATTTGAAACTGAACAATCTTCAGCTAATGACCAGCACACGATCTTCGCATAAGCAAGACTAAAATGGGAAATCCCCTTTTTCTGTTTATGTTTTGTAACCGAAAAAAACTAACTGTATTCATTTTTATTGCCTCACACTTCATCAATGAATCATCATCATTGTTTTTGTTTTGTATTTATTTTGTGTGTGTATGTATCTATCCATTCGTTGAGTAAAAACAACAAACGCAACAATTGATTTCTAGCATAGAAACAGAAATTAATTTTCATATTTTCGACGCAAATCGAAACAAAAATGACGCAACTTCGAAGCCATAGAAAATTTTAGAAAGACGCAACTTCGAAACGTTGCAAATCGAAGCGACGCAAAGCGGGGTATTAGTGTATAGTATTTATTGTTGTTACTAATGTCAGCCATTGCATAGTTTACGGGCTTTTCGTACATAAAACACATATTTGATGTGCGACGCATTGACTTGATAGCGGAAATTTATCAGGTCAAACAAAGTGAGAGCAAACCCAAAGGGGTAAATGTACCGTTGTTGCTCATTACGTTCACATTGGCATGACTAACTTCAGCAGTCGAAGAAAATCAATATCCCTACCAATCGCTCGAACTATTCCTTTTTCCCTTCTCTTAAATTGATATTACAGCATTGGCAAAATTGTCTATCCTTCCGCCCCCCGTCAAAGTGCAACCTGTTAGGTTGTTTGTATAACTCTGTTTACGGCTTACAAGTAAAACAATAACCAACCAATCAATCGAATAACCAACTGTCCGTCTAATCAACTAAACAGCATAAATCGTTTCTATGCCAAACACTTGAAGAGTTAAATACAACAACGTGGCTATGATACGATATTACTTTCGACAAGTGCATAAATAATGATTATTATTATGTCCTTAGGATACTTGAGAGTGTGTGTATCGGCTACTATTCGGTATTTCTGTTGCTTGGGTCGTGGCTGCTCCACCAGCTGGCGCGTGTACAAAGTACCTCCGACTCTTAGGTGTCATGTTTTCGCCCCTCGTTATATATATACTGCCATTTTCAGTTTTCCATTTTCAGTTAGCGACCACTGGTGTTCTTTTGCCCTTCAACCACTTCCTCGCATATCATTAGGTATTACGTATTGATTTTGCGAAAAAATAATGGCGTTGTTTGCTTTAAGGTTTAAGGTAAAATGTTCAAATTGCTGCACACACACACACATATTTTTGCGGTTATTATTACAGAGAGAAGGAGCAAAGGCAATATAAAATTAACGGAAAAATAAAAACGTTATTGGGCTAATGATTATCGGGTATTTTTATGGACCTAAGTTATTTCGCGATCTGTTACACTTCGAATCCAATGCTATACTATATTTAGACACTTCTTACGAGCCAGCTTCCTATCATTAAAAAACAAATGGATTCAATAGAATGAAAGTCGCTGAAAGTGGAGAAACAATATCGGAGCAAAAGTATCCTACAAAGCATCGCTCTAAATTAATTCTTTACCCATAAATATCGACGGTCCTTTTCGTGCATGCCCAACATATCAATACTACATTCCAAACAAAGTTCAGTAACAATTATGAAGCATTATTTATTTGACCTTTAGAAAAGTTTTAGCACAAATAAACAGTTACCAGACAACTTAAAAATAAACGGTGGGATGTAACTCTTTTCGATGAAATAAAAAATATTTATCAGCTAAAACTGTTATGAAAACACTTGCTCGTTAAATTTCAGAATTCGGTAACGTTTTCAATTTGTAAATTCGAGTTTGCCTCTGGGACGGATTGTTTAATCAAAAGGTGATAACTCAATTTTAGGTATTTATTAAAGTTATTTGCTGATATTATCCCCAAGCTAAACTTTAATTGGAAAATTAAACATTATGCATTAAACATAACAAAATATTTTATACTTTTATACTTGCACTTTTTCGTAATCGATAATTCGATTCAGCAATTTAATAAATAAAAAAAAAATACATTTAATCAACAAACTCATTTTATTTTCAACTTTTCCAACTACTCGTTCCTAATCGAATAATTCATTCTTTCAGGGCCTATTCTCAAACTTTCCTTTGTAAAAAAAAACCCTCTTCACTGAAAAAATTTCGGTTTGTGCCTTTTAAAGTAAAAATAAATTCAATGGCGGGGTTATTTCTTTACTAATTCAACATGAAGGATTAGTCAAAAGTGGCGATTAGTCGACAAAGACTAGTTGAATGCGAACTATTCGATTTTCACACAGAGAAAGAATTGCTAATCGATAATTTCTTTAATCGAATATTTTCTCTACTTTCATCTGTTATCTCAAGTTATACCTTCGAGAGGTTTCGGCCGTCTTTACTCTCTATTTTGTTTCGTTAATTTTTTATATAATTTTAGTTCGGAATATAACAAAATGCATATAAATCAGAATTTTTAACTTTGTACAAAATTTATAAAAATTCAACAAATTTTTAATCTAAATTTCAAACCTTTGAACTCGAATTTTGGGCATGCATTAAACTGCACTCTCAATTTTAGCAAAATAATCTGCAAGTCAGAAGTGACCAAAAATTCCGGCTGATTTTTGATAAATTGATTTTTAATGTTTATTTGTGCTATCGTTCTTCCACATTTTATACCATATACTAAACTGCATGCGTTAAAAGAAAAAAAGTTTCCAAGCCCAAATTTCGAAAAAACGTCAAAAATGTTACTATTTTGAAAAAGGCTATGGTAAATTTAATGTGGCAATCGAACTTTCAAATTGATATACATACATATATGAAAGTGTTTACTTTGAAATACTTTACTGGAAACCAAATCTGTGATGATTGTTTTTGCGGGTACAAGTTATATAAGTATATCGATATTTTTGGCGTTCGATAACGATATTTTTTAATCGATAGCTTTGAAACGATATTTTTTAATCGATTATTTGGATGCAAGTATCGTATCGAATTACCGAACAAAAATTTATCGTAGAGTTGTAGTTCTTATCGTTCATACTTGATACAACAGTATGCACAAGACTGTGGTCGAGTTTCTTGCCTCAAATTACTGTGGGATTTAAATCTTCAACTTCGGCATAGAAAGCCAGCAGGCTAAAGGGCTAAGTGGCTATTCTTTTTTTTTTTTAGAAAATAATGCAATTTTAGTGAGTTTTTTTCATTCGATATATATTTTAGAGCAATACCGATACTTTCGGTGCGATTTCATATCCCTAGTTACATATATACCGTCTGGTTCAGAAGGTTATAATTATGTAGACCCAAGTAGCCTATTTTAATTTTGTTTTCGCTGACGGTGTTGCCAAATTTACAATTTTGTATTTTCATATAAACCACCATTGGTACAAATTTTTTTTCAAAAAACAACGGTTATTTGTATACATGCGTAACTTGCACTTTTTATTATACCAAAACTAAATATACCATAAAAATGTATACCCAAATAAAAATTTGTATGCACTATATAATGCATTTCATAACTTATAGCCCACCCACCCATGGGCGCACAAAGTTTGAAACTTGGATTTAAACGGGGTTTGTTGAACAACGACATAAATATTTACAACAAAAAAATAATCAAAATTAGAAATGTATTTAAAAAAAATAGATAGTCAAACGTGCCAATATGTAGTGGGGTTATAGTTATGAAATGCGCTATATTTCTTGCTCAATGTTGAAATAAGACATGCGTTTATTTTATTTTTTCATGGCTTTCTATGAACCGGGGTGTGGGTACCTAAAATATGTACATATTTCCAAAAATGTCTATCCTATGTCAATATTAAATAAGACATAAATCTTACCATAATGGTATGATATTTATGACATAGGAATATATTTCCTTGACGACTCTTTACTAGGTTTACTTAAAGCAAATATATGTACATATTTTATGAAATATTAATAACTGTAAAATGATGCAAAACGGTTTCTCAACAGCCTTTTTACTTTGCCAGAAGGTCTAGCAAAATGATTGCGTGCATTAAATAAACACTCCTTGCATTGCTACTATTAGACCGTTATGATAGAGATCCTTTTTCTTTTTGCTCTGAAATTTAGCAAATTGCTACGCATAAAATCGCATGTCTAGCTTTTCGCCCAAAGTCAATAATGAGAGGAAAAGGCACATAAAAAAAGCCTACAACGTAATTTCATAAGAAAAACCAAATATCAAAAAAAGAAAACAAAAACTAAAATTTCAACCGAGTTTTTGGCTTAAAAAGGCAGCAAAAACAAAAGTTGAGAAAGCTGTAATTAAAATACAGCAAAAGAAAAGAGAAATTCAACTTAATTTTTAAAAATGCTTGACGCCGGCATTTGATGTCTATGTACTCGTATACATATGTATGTAGTTGCTATAGGCCGGAAGTGGCTGAACGCACACATGCACTCAAGGGAATGTGTGGAAATAAGGTCGGCCTATGCCGGCGGCTAAATACCAATGTATGTACATATTTAGCATAAACGAAAGAAATGAAAAAATAATAAAAAGAGAAACGATATTACCATAGAAGACTTCGATTTTTGCACCACAAACATCAACGACGACGAAGCAATCAGCCGGCCACAAAAGCCACACATACACATACAAACAGCGCGGCAACCAACCAAGTGGGCATGTTGGGAAAATGTGACGGCAGGGCAGCACTGCAGCGCACCATAGAAGCTAAAGCTTGGTGCAGCTAACCGCAATTTTGTTTTTTTTTTTTCTTCCCGTCACTTCAACTTTTTGACTGCTGTGTTTACTTCCTGCCGTCTCGTAAATATGTTTATGGGCATACATAAATACATACACACATACACACACGTACACATACATACACACATAACTAGGTAGTTGCATGCAAAGCGACAACATCGAAATAGCTCGTAAATATTAACGCTCTAAGGTCACGGAAATGAGGTCACTTTTGGCTTTTAGTTTCACTGGTTTCGATTTCAACAATACCTGCAACCTATTCTTATTTTTTTACAATTTTTTTTGGTTTTGCTGTAAACTTCTACAAAACAGCTTTGAACGCAATTTGTTTTATCCTCAGAATTGTTTGACTAAAAATGACAGGCGGGTGTGGGTGGTGTCAAAATCTGTTGAGGTGTGAAGACGCGTGAAAGTCAGTCTGACGCTGTCAGCAGAAATGACGCAAAATCAATTTGCTATGAAAAGTTATGGTTGCCAAAGTAGTTGGTTGGTATACAGAAATATAATATACTTAGAATGCATTAACACATACATACATATGTATATACAAGCAAATGGTAAGCAATGGTTTGCAGCACGTAACTCAATTGCCATCAAGTGAAAGTTTCAAAATTAGATTATAAATATTAAAGCGTAATAAAATTTAATTAACACAGGAAGATTTAGAATAAAATAAAATAAAAATGTGCCGAACAATTTTGTAGCGTATTCGTGATTTGACAGGTGTAGGTCAGGCTTTTACTCTTACTCTTCTACTACAGTTCTCCGCTCGATAGTGTGCAAAAACTCAATTTTTCATCAGGCCTTTAAATGTTACCTGGGTTCATGAAGTAACTTAATAGTAATATGCCTCACCCTCAGGATAAAGTCCATTTACTCCAAAACAATAATGAATGGCTCTTGGGAGTAGCTTTGGGGGCAACCAAAAGCACGCATGCGACCTCTTACCATTCGACGCTCTAAGGTAATCGGTTTCCGTAAGTACTCACCCCTGAAACATATATGCGATAATACTTCGTCATACCCGTCACTTTACACCTCAGCAAGAAGAGTAGAAAACGCTCCCCATTCAAAGTGACCTTAGAGCATGGCTTGGGTGCGCAAACCACAAATCAACTGGACTATCAATATGAGGTGATGGATTGTAGCTAGTACGTAGACCAAAAGGGCAACGCTTAAGTCCGTGCCATTCCAACGGTACTGTAAAACATGGGGATGCAGCGTATTGGTCTGGGGGTGTTATTCCGGAAATGGAATGGGTCCAGTTCACAGAGTTAATAGCATAATGGACAGATTTGTATGCAAAGACATTCTTCAAACCATTATGCTGCTCCACGCTGAGAAGGAAATGCCGTTAAAGTGGATATACCAACAGGACAACTGTCCTAAACATACGGCTAAATGTGTGAAAGATTGGTTTATTTCCAACAAAATCGAGTTTTGCAGTGGCCTCCAAAATCTCCCGATCTCAACGCCACAGGGAATCTCTGGGCGATTGTAGATCGTGAAATTCATCGCGAACGTTGCAACAAAAAGGATACCTTATTTAATCAAGTTCAACATAAATGGAAAAGCATTTCCCCAGACGTTTTAAATAACCTAATTGAGTTTATGCCACGAAGACATGCTGCGGTATTGAAAAACAATGGATAAGCAAAGAAATATTAGATGCTAAATTTTTTTTCTCAATTATATACTAATGTGCTTTAGTTTTGTCGCACCATATTTAACACTACATTCATGTTTGAATCAATATTTCAGTTTAATATAAAGCTTTATTGTATTTGATTTTTTTAACACAGCAACAAATGTACGCTCTTGTAAATAATATAAAAAAATTTGTTTTCAGTAATTGTTTGAAAATATTATTTCTGTAGGTAGATGTTTGGTGAGTTTCGTGCTTTAGCTTTGTCGGGCACTGTATGCTTTCTGTTGCATTGACTTATCAAAGATTTCTAAACTATACTGACATTTTCTAGTTCGTCAGGAAGACACTCAAATTTCATTGTATGTATATACCGTAAAGACAGGGAAACTTACACAAAAATTTTAATCCCATGAAAACATTTTGAACCTTAGGCCATTTTGAAGAGGTGTTAGGTTAAGCTGTGCAGGCTAGTCCAACAAGAGACCTCACATAGATTTCTCGAAATACAAGCACAAAGGACATTGCTGTCCCCTTAGCGAATTGTAGTAGACTTTTCGGTCCATTGTGAATAGCCGAACTATAGTTCATACTGTAACAAAAGCCATGTAAAGTAATGTTTCATACTATATACAATAATTTTTAAAAACTCAACAAGTTATCCAAGTATGTAATTCAATTTCTTAGAAGAATTTTTAGAAATTTTGTGGGTATGCAGTTTTATATATTTTAGTATATACATATATTTTAGTATAAAGTGCGTTGATTTTTTATAAACTAGCACCTTGTTTCACACAGGTTGATAATGTTTAAAACAACTTTATAATTGAAATAAAAGTAATTTTTTGTAATATTTCGGAATAATGACCCTAGTAAATAAAGAAAATTTCATAAATAAATAAAGTCCAATTAGAAGATATATTTATGTACATACATACATGTTAATTATTCATATTCAGTTAGTTTTTATTTTCAGTTTTATAACACTTGATTGTATACAATGTTCGCAGCTTTCCCATCAGGAGCCAAAACAAATAAATTGTCGTTGCTTGTTACACGGGATAGAGCAACATATAACTGGCCATGCGTAAAACATTGAGATCTAAGGTCCAAACCGGCCACCTTAAGTGTTTGACCTTGAGCCTTATTTATTGTTACTGCAAAACATAATTTGACTGGAAACTGGAGCCGTTTAAATTGAAATGGAAGATCTGTTGGTATTATCGGGATTCTTGGAATCAAGACGTTTTCTCCAGCACCACAGCCAGTCAAAATTGAACACTCAATCAAATGCGTTCTAATTGTTTTGATCAGCAGCCTAGTTCCATTACATAAAGTTGGTGGATTTAAATTGCGTTGTAATATTACAGGAGCTCCTACTTTAACAATTAGTTTATGTGGTGGCGTTCCGGAGGGATTTAGAGAATCTAAAAATTCTATTGGGTAATGTACTGCCTCGCTAATATCTATTATTGTGTCTATTGAGTGGAAAACTTGTGCTTCCGTAGTAAAATTTTAAAGTATTAAGGCATTTACTGCATCCGCCTGATCATTCGTAGCTGACAATATTGCCCGCTCCTTAAACCAGCCCAATGAATTGGTTATAAGACCACCAACTCCGGGATATACTTTCTCAATTAGATCTTCAATAGTTTGGGTTATATTACAAATATTTGTCAGATCGATTTGCCCAAATGTCGTAGGGAACTGTCCGTTACCAATTTTTAGCAAGTTATTAGCAAAAAGTGCATTTCCTTGTTCGGAAGTAGAAACTCACATATTTTCTTTGAGCTGTACTTTATTTATATACGGCCAAAAATAAGACATTTTCAGAGATGCGTTATGGGATGTTTACCCATTCGTGTGGTTTTTAATATAAAAATAAGCTAAAAGGGCTTTCAGTAAGCGTACAGAACAAAACGTGGGAATTTTAAAAATGGATACCTTTTCGTTGCTAAGTTGAATACTTGAGGAAGCTGCCAAATGAAATAGTTTCAAGGAAAATAACTTTTTTCACACTTCAAGTATTGAATGAATAGCCTCTTTCAAGCCGATGTCAACCCTTTCTGGAGATATGGACGAAAATGTGGATTAAAAAACACCAAAATAAAGCGGTTTTGGGGATAATGACCGTAATTTTGAAAAGCGATATGTAGGTAAGAGCGGCGATATGGAGATTTTATTAAGAGTGAAATTTGTAAAAAATTGGAGAGTCGTCACACCGTACCTTGCAATTCACACTTCATATCTTACATCTTTCATTTTGTATTCTCCCATACCGTGAGCAAAGATGTTTACATATCAAAAAGCCAATTTTACATGGCAAACTAAAAAAAAAATAGCGACCCCTATGAGTTCAGCTAAAGGACCCATCTTTGAAATAAAATAAATACTTGGCAAGATTTACCTCCGAGTAGATTTAGGCCGAGCTTCTCTTGCGTCGTGCTCCTTTTTAATTTTTCCTACAAACTGGCGGGTCCCCTACATGTTTTATGCCAACTCCGAACGGCATCTGCTAGGCATATGAATTTTCATTCCAGAAACATACTCGGAGCGTTTGTAAGACCACTGCCGACGGACGACCCTGCTTAGAAAATTTGTTTCTAATTGAAAAAACTGTTTCTAAATTTTTTATGATGCTTTGCACGGGGCTTGAACCCAGGACCTTTGGTGTGGTAGGCTGAGCGCGCTACCACCATACCACTGCGGCCGCCATATTTGGTGAGGATTTTTTTCCATCAAAGGTAAGTGTTAAAAAAAGAAACAAACTTTTTTTTTTGAAGCACTCTAATGTACATACATATATATTTTTTGCTCTGGAAAGTTGGTCAAATGTCATAGCTGAGAAGAAAATGGTTGAAAAGAAAAACACCTGCCCGGTTTGCTAGTAATTTATAATCTATTTCAATTGCATATTTAAGAACTTACTAAAATTTCGTATAAAAAACAAAAAAAAATTTTCTAATTTTGAGAACTATTATAAATTTTATAGAAATCTTTAAGCTTTGAGTAACAACTATGTTTCATAGAAATCACTTATTTTTCTAATGGTCATTTTCACAGTGGCGAGTTAACTTACATTCCACAGTTAACTCTTCACGGCCAGGATTTCTGTTTGAAAAATACTCCAGTAATCCGGCAGCTTCAACTCCCTTTTCCAGTTTAGACCCGTCCGACCCGGGTTTTGTATAGTAGGCTTTCCAAGACCAACTTATTCTACAAAAAAGATTCCAAAAGATCACCAAACGAATAAAATTACTGTACGTCATAACATGATGCAACAATATGTTTTTTTTCTGTAGAGTAATTTGGTCTTGGAAAGTTGTTGTAAATTTAACTTTTAAGATACTTTTGAGAAAATGGGTCAAAATGAGCCCTAAAACTTTTTTGGGTTAAAGTGTTCAACAAAATTCTTCAGCGCACAATTTAAAAATAAAAAACTGTCGGGATAGAATAAACCTGAGAACGTAGTTTATGTACATTTGAATACCTTATAGAACTTTAACGTTACTACAATATTACTCGCATCATTGTGTATGTCTAAAATTTCAATTTGAAATTTGTAAAAGATTGGGGAGAGAATGCCTGAAAAAAAAACTGTAAATAGTCAATTTAAAATTTGTATAATTCGACCAGCAAAGCTGAAGATTAATAGCAAGAGCTCCCTGTCTTTCTACTCAAAGCATTCTAATATATTATAATATTTTTACACAATATTTATTAGTTTCTAACATTTTTAGTTCACTAATACGTTTTTGTTCTTACTTTAATCAATGAAAACATGAAAATTTAGAAAATTTTTCAATATCCGATGACCACCACGCATGTACAATTCCTATTCGTAAGCAGCTTTTATACTTCAAGTGCCAAAATGTCCATTGATGACGCACACGACGAAGATGACGAATGTGTAGGGTGGCAGGCAAAACACCACCAACAGATTTTACAGGCAAAATCAGGGGGGCATATGTACATATCTAGGCAGTATTAAAGCCGAAAATGTAAAGCAACAGTAAAACCGCTAGATACTCATCTGAAACCGGATTCGGAAGTCAAGCGGTTCTAGTGAATTTCTGAGAGTTATTTAAAACCATATTAATAAGTATAATAACTTTATATGATTTAGATCGGTTTTCCTTTTTTTCTGGTATTGACTATGGTTAGAAAAATTAAAAGATTTCTCTTAACTTCCGGTGTTCAACGAACAGAAAATACAAATACCAATACCATCGTCCACATAAGCAATTCACATTTAACAAATCTATACCCAGGTGGGTTGCTATTTTTAGCTAGTCGTGCAGCAATCACTTCCGTTTCCAAAAAAAAAAAAAAAAAAAACAACCAAACCATAAATTCAACACAATAGTTTATTTTGAAAAATGACATTACAAACATTGTCGTATGCAAATGACTTCCAACTACGAGCTAAAAGTAGATGATATACATATAGTATTTACTATATATACTTATATCTACATATGTACATTAAGGTTGTTAAAATTTTCGAAGTTGTTACTATTTTCGTTTTCCGCGTACATTTTGTATTCATTGCAACTAAAAGCTCAGTTAAAAGAACTGAATTTGATTGTACAGGCTTAAAAGTAGCTACATATAACTTTTGCAAACCAAAAACCGTCTTTCAAATCTGTCATCGCCAATTTCAAAATGGGTGTAGTTTCTGGTTTTCAAAAATCTGCTTTTCAAAATACGAAAAAGATGCGAATATGGTAAATTTTGTCCGATTTCCTCTACCACAAGGAGAATTTTTAAACCGGAATTTCGAAAAGTGGAATATTATGAGAAAAAATTTCAAAAAAATTAAGAATTGAAAAGAAAGAATAAAAAAAATACAGAATTTTGTTCGAGCAAATTCTTTTTGCATGAAATTTGCTATATATGGTTTTGTAATGCAGCGTAATGAGACGCTCCCAAAAACAAATTTGGAAAGTCGTTACAGAAATAAAATGTTCCAGAAAATTTTTTTCGAAAAAAAATTGTACAGCGGGTCTTCTCAGACAAATTTTTTACACAAAGAAACGTAAAAATCCACAAAAAAATTAAAAATATGCTCCCTTGAAATATCCAACATTTATTTATGCTCTCCTTCATTAACATTAACATTTCAAGTCAACAGAGCTGTTATCTAATTAGATGAAGCTATTTGTTATTTTATTTTAGGGATAATTCGGTTTTAATCGCATACAAATTTTGTCTGAGAAAATTCCTAACACAATTTTTTGAATACTAATTCTCCAGAACACTTTAAGACATTAAAAAAAAAATAACAAAAATTTGGAGGGTCAAAATGACACTTACAAATGTGGGAGCTAATGGGTTAAAAAGCTCTGGTAAAATATTTCCAGAAATTTTGCAGCATATGTTTTAATCTTTCATTTCGCTCCGATATAAATTTTAAGCAATTTTGCACGTTTCCAAAAAGGTCTTGCGCCGGTACATAAATATTTTGGTAGGTCATAAAAATAAAATTAGTGGTAACTTTTGTAAACTCATTGAGTACTTTATTATTGAATATGTATGCTTTTCGAAAATATTTTTAAACTTCGCCGAAATGGCTGAAATTTTATATTTAACACACCAATTCATAAATAAATCTATTTTATTTTTTATGACCAAGGCCATAAGTTTTTAGCTACAACGTGCCCACAAAATTGCCAGCAATTCAAAATAGTATGATTTCTACATTTTACGATATTAGATTGAACGCCACACCTGTATGTACAAAAATGTTGGTGTGAGTGATGAAGTCACCATTGTAGTTTTTCGCTGAAAATATGACGTAGGTACATTTGTTGCCGTCACTAATGTGGTTGGTTTTTGTGCAAACTAAATATCAACTATTTTCATCTTTTGTGCTTCTACTAAAAATACACACACACACATACTTTACATATAACTGTATAGTATATAAAATAAAAACAAGTCAACTGAATTAACGATTTTTCGATTACTAAGTAAGTAGAAAAATTGCGAATATTCAAGTGTTCTTGTAATTATAGTTAGTTTGATCTCGATATGAAGTGTCGTATGCACTGGCAGTCGTCAACGTAGCACAGCAAGTGGCGGGAAGTTCGTTACCAACTTCATACGTCATGACATTTCGTGCCACACCATAACATTTCCCCGTTGCCGTCGTTTCATGTTTGGCTATTTATATTTACGTTTATGACTTTGCTGTTAACTCTTTCTGCAGTTGCTCGATTTTGCATGCGGAAATTGTTCGGTGGTGGTGTTTTGTCTGAGCTTCGACGTCAACACCCTCAACACATACATATGTACGTACGTACGATGCGTTTATGTCGAGTGTTTTCTTCTGTATCATCGAATGCGTCATCATTGGACATTTTGACATGTAAAAGCTCTTCGTTGTATTCGGGGGTGTCCGTTTAACGTTTGGAAATTTTGCAAGCGTACTGGTCAAAGGAAATTGAAAATCGACGTATACATATGTGATTTTGCGAATGAATGAATGGAATATCAAGGGACATCTTTGAATTAGCAAACAAAAAAAACTTTAAAGTTATGTAAATTTTAAGCAGAATGGGCATGTAATGGAAGTGTGTCAAGGATTTCTTTTATGTACATAAAAAATGTAGAGTGGGGAGTAAAAATTACAACAAAATTATACAATGATTTTCTTACAATAATTGTAATATTTTTTATGAAAGATTATTTTTTGTTATTTTTTTTTGTATAAATATCGTCCCTTCTATAGCAAAAGGCTACAAGAGCCAAATTTTTACCTTTGTACAAAATTTATTAAAATTCAAAAAATATTGTCAAAAATCTCCTTTTTATTAGAGTTTTTATAAAATGATTGCGTGTTCAATTAGTTTACTTATCTAGACTTAGCATAATAATATCTATGTCTCAAGCGTCTGAAAATTTCTATTGTTTTTTGACAATTTTTTAATATTTTGGCTTGGAACATTTTTATCCATAAAATGGATTTTTTTAAATTCCCGTTGGTTTTTAATATATTTTTGTGCTAATGGTATTGCGAATTTTTTGTTATATAAATTGCATGCATGCAAGACACAAATTTAAAAAAAAAAGTCAAATCTACGGGAATTTTTAGACCACTTGAGACTTCCGTATTATTACATAAGTAGTACGACAGTGGTTGGTACACAAATAGGCTTAAAATGGAGAAATACGTGTCTCGGCGTTTTGCTGTAGCACAACAGAATTTTGAGAAAAAGCCGATTTTTAAGCTTCAAAGGACAGTGGCTTAAATTTTTAAAATTTTATTTTTATTTTATTAAAATTTCATTTTTCCATTTTTCTTTGTTTTTTTTTTTAATTTTTTGTTAATTAGAAGTGAACCTCCACCACTGTCCTTTGAATTTTCTCAAAATTTCATGAAAAGTTAATGAATTTGTATACATTTTCTAATTAAGTTTGAACTGTGCCTCTATATGCCTCTTAAAAGAAAATGAACCATATTTGAAAAAAAAACATAACTGATCATGACAAACATTGTAAATATTGTAAAAAGAAACTGTGTACTTATTTGTGCTACCACCCACTGTATAAAAGCCAGTAGCATCCAACCATTTTTTTATCCACGTAAATAAAGTATTCAAAAAATATTAAACCTTAACAATTTTTATGCACACTTTCAGGCTGAAAGCAATTCAATTAAGAGTTGGAGCTAGTTCGAAAGTTTGTTCAATTGTTTATTTATACAATTTTTTGAATATCTATAAAGCTATCTATTTATTTATTGTTTAGAAGCCACAATTTAGTAATCAAATGAAATCAAATTATTTGTCATTCATTATTTCCTTAACATCGTTGAAAGCGTTGCAACTTCCTATGGAATTAACATTGGGTTTATCAATGCTAAAAAGAGGTTACCCTGCTCCACAGTATAAAAAAGCCCATCCATGTGATCGTTACTAGAACCTACATATATCAGATGTAAACCATATGGTTCAGCGAAAGAAAGGAAAGCAATCCAAATTTGAGAAAAAACTCATTTTTAGAAATCGTACTCAATGAGCACTTATTTATTTGAAATAGGGTTGCCGCCACCTGTTTGAAAAGTAAAATTTAATAAAATTATACACAAGTTATATGAAATCTTAAAATATGGGGAGAAAGTTTATAGCTGCCTATATTTCGAAGAGGGTTGCCCCTTGCTCGAAAAGTGGAATTTAATTAAATTATACACGAGCTATGTATATGAAACTATGGGTGTCAAATGGTTCGTCACAGCGAGGAGAAGATCCATATTTACATATATTTTTGAGGGTTGCCACCTTTTTGAAAATTTTAATTTGACTAAATTAAAACCAAGGAATAAAATATTAAAACATGAGTCTCAAATTGTTCGCAAAGGGCAATTAATAAACAAACAAATGTAGGCAGGACAACATCTGCCGAATTTTTCTATTTTTTTACAAAGGCTCTTTTAACGGGTAATTCGAACTATTTTTGAGACAAAAATTACAATCAAACTAATAAGCTTTTAAAAAAAAATATATATTTAAAATTAAAATTATTGATTTTTTTCGGATCAAAAAATCATTGGCAAGAATTCGTTCAAAACAAAACTCGAACATATCGATCTAATCCTTATGCCAGATACTATACAAACTTATTAGCTTATTTTTATTTTTAAGTCATTGCATATTCGTTATTTTGTAATTTTTATTTTTTCGATCAAAAATAACCGTTGTTCTTGGATTTTTATTTTTTCAATCAAGTTTGATTTTTTATAAAGATTATAACCGTTATTGTTCCCTGTTTAAATTGATTAATTAAAGGTGATTTCATACGATTTACTTAAGAGCGTCCCCAAACTATGTTTTTTCGCGTTCTCTGCTCTTTTCGTACGACTTAAGGCTAAAAAAGTGATATTGCTCAAAATACGCAAAAAATTGCAAAGTCGAAATTCTTTGGGTAAACTCAAAACTCTCTACTCAACAGATAAAGATAAAGACGGTTGAGTTTAGGTAATAGAAATATGGCACCTCGAGCGCCACCTATTGGATTTTATTTCTTGAAAGCACGCGAGACCTCAATTTGAGTTTATCTGTTTTTGATGCTCGCACTCGAATGTAACAACAAACAAATATTCATTTATATATAGGGCATATGTATGTAAGTATATAGTTTCTATACTAACAAATTTTTTTATTTCTTATTGATACGACTTAATTACTTAAAGAAATCAATTCGCAATTCTGACTATCCTATTTCAGTTCGCATACCTAGCGAAAGTCATTTATTGAAAATACGTACATCTAACCAGCTGTTTCCAAAAAAATGTTACTACTTGTGCGTCAGAAGTCCGACTGAGCGCCATTAGAAAAACACGATTTGAAATTTATTTAAATAAGAATTCTTTGTAGCAGTAAACATTAACAAATATTCGCAGCACGCCAGTGAAACTGGTTAGAAATATACGATATTGAACGCAAGCGTCAATAAAAACTCAGCTAAGTAAATAGTGAAATCCATAAAAAGTGAGAATAGGAAGCACGAGTTGAAAAGTAAATGTTTTTCGAAGGCGGGTGTTAAGCGACGGAAATGTGACAGACAAAAATCGTCAATTTGCCTTAAATGCTTACGCATTTCGATTTCAAATGGCCATACTGGTAAATGAGAACTAGTTCGTGAAATATATATGAAATATATATACTTATACAAACGTATTTTGTGAAGGATTAGTTTTTGTCTCTTGATTAACAAAAACTCTTTATTTTGGCTTGTTTGCGCATTAATTTAGTCAGCATTTGCAGTTAAGGCTTAATTGGTGCCACATTGTCTTCAAATGACAACTACATACAACCATACATCCATACGAAGAATAGGTATGCATGTGTGTTTGCGTGTAGGTGCGACGACAAGCAATGACACTCACTGTCAATGCATGCGAATGACAAAGTTGACGTTGATGATGACAAAAGTGGTCGCCTTTGGCGATTGCTTTGATGATGAAGATGGCTAGAGCGATAACAGTTATGATGATAGTAATGGTGGTGGTGGTGGTGGTGGTGTCAATGGCGATGGTGTCAATGATGACCGGGTAACTAACCAAGAGCAATATATACAACACATTTGTTTGCCTAACCCCAGCGACGAAATGATATAAAATTGCAGCAAAAATAATATAAAATAAACAAACTGAATGAAATAAAATGAAACGAAAACTAGCAAAATGTGAAATAAATGAGAAACAGCTGAACAACTGAAAAGCTAAAAATGTCATGTGAAAACCAAAAAAAAAAACAAAAAACACGTCAAGCACCAGCGCTGCTAGTAAACCAACCAGTCAGTCACTCAGTCAAGCAGGCAGGCAAGTCGACAATCGTCAGACAGCAGCCAACAGCCAGCACAGCCTCGATAGTCAGCGTTGGGATCTAGGTGCGCTTTGTTGTTGTATGTAGTAGTTGTTAGTTGGTGGTCGAGGTGAGACACGCAGACAAAAACGAATAGTGAAGGAAATAAGTAAAATTTTTTGCTGCTGTTGCACTGTTGGGGGAAAAGTTCAATGAATTTTTGGTGTCAGTGGCTTTGTGTCGTGCAATGCGAACAAAGACGCACGCATACATAGCGCTATGCGAGCATTTCTATGTGTGTGTATGTGGGTGTATGCGTATTTCAAACAAATTTCAAGCGCGACAGATGCACAACGGTGGGTGGACGAAAATAGCAGCAACGGAAAGACATAGAAAACAGCAAGAAATAATATCAAGTAAATATGTATGTTCATCCTACGGCCATGGGCGGTCGTAAGGGAGGGTTTTAGTGGTTGCAACCTCCATTGAGTTCGTGATGAGTTGCAGTTTTTTTTTGGTAATCGTGAAGAATTTTTATCTTTTTTCCAAACACATTTTTTTGGAAATTAGATAATGAAAGTCAAATTTTGTTTAAATGCTACATTTTAAAAGCCATCAAGCAAGCTTCTAACAGCTATAAATGTACGCGTTTAGTCTTATATACATAAGAAGAAAAGCCGAGCAAACGACAGGTAATATTTATTGTAAAAAAAATAACTGAAATGAGGCCACAAAACGATACCGAACCCCATAATGATATCGAGAATGATATAGATAGATGTCGATAGTAATAACGATAGAGAAATGATATTCAAAATCTTCGTGTTTACTCAGCCGAAATCGATAACGATAAAACAAACAATGAAAAGTCGAAAAAATTAAACAACATCCATGACTACATCCGCGGATATCGATAACGCTAACGATGGTGATAACAATAGGCATGACGATAAGTATGTCAGTAGATATCGATAATAAATTTCACGAGTCCCAGAGCTTTCATAAAGACATATGCAAAGGGCTACAGGCCAATCAGTCTCTCCCTGTTTCAGATGACGCCACCAAAGAGGCAGATTGCCCAACTTTACACCTCGTTTTTAATGTTAGTGAGTAGCTTTTTAACAAAAGAGCTTCATAATCAATGCCTTTCTCGATGTCAAAGATCCGTGGATAAGGACGACGCGACGTAAATGTAGACGTGACTGCATTTGTGCAAATTTATAATAGATTCTTTGTAGAACTTAAAACAATTTTATATCTTTCATATTACAAATAATGAAACCTAAAATAAACATTTAAATGCACATTTTTTTGTTTGATAACATTTTCGGCAATTATTTTCAACTATTTGATGGCCATTTAGGCATTTCTTATTTTATTTTGCTATAATTGAAAGAAGAATGTGTGAGAGATGGATCAATCAGCTGACACTATTCTAACAAAACGACGTGGGTTTCTCCGTCAAAATTCAACGGTGCATTTTCACTTACATGGTGCTCTCATAAAATAGATTGAATCAGCTGACACGTTCCCCGATTTTACGTCGTTGAGTAAATGCTCTGCTAGATTTATTTACTTCATGTAGTGCAGTGGCGTATAAAGGCACTCTAACATGAGACCTAGGAAGTTAATGTCCAGCTAGCGATGGGATCTTGTAGGGGCAAACAGCGTCATCTGGCTGTCACTTCCAATTAATCACTTAAATGCTATTTGATAGTAAAGATACATATATAGCTTCAAAAGAAACTAAACAGTGGTTTTTCGAAAATATTCACAGTATTTTTCAATATGAAAAGTTTCAAAAAATTTTTTTAATGGATAAAAAATTAATCAAATTTTCTAAATTCCAGTATCCAGCTATGTAGCTGTTGTACAATGGTTTTCATGTAAAACTTTGGTCGTTAATGTTTTATAAAAAAAATAATATAAATCAAAGTCGCAAAATTCAACCAAAAAAAAAACCACAAACATTTAACTAGATTAAAAATATTTAATCAGAGTTTCTAAATTCCAGTGCGCAATTTAGTAGCTCAGTTAATTTTATTACAATAAAGTGCAAGTTAAATAATATAAATCAAAGTCGCAAAATTAAAAAAAAATCACAAACATTTAACTAGATTAAAAAAATGTAATCAAAGTTTCTAAATTTCAGTACGCAGTTTAGTAGCTCATTTAATTTTATTACAATAACGTGCAAGTTAAATAATATAAATCAAATTCGCAAAATTAAAAAAAAAATCACAAACATTTAACTAGATTAAAAAAATGTAATCAAAGTTTCTAAATTCCAGTACGCAGTTTAGTAGCTCATTTAATTTTATTACAATAAAGTGCAAGTTTCAAGTGCCCGAAAATTTCCGTTGATTTTTAAAATTTTTTTTTTGTGCTAAAGTTGTTACGTATGAGCAAAAGTTTGTTTTGTATTGTAGCAGTCAATTATATGTACATAAAAATATAGGTGGATTCGATTCGCTACTTCTCTGCTCGCCATGTCGCTTTTAAACAAATTTGTGCGTGTAACAAAGATAGCTAGCAAGATTAGGCGACGGTGAGTATGGTGACACTTCATTAAACTGGTCGAACTCGTTACATTCATTGCGCCTAATTTTTACCCAAATATTGGACATTTTTGAAGCATATTCTTCGTTTGTGATTCGCGAACATTACACAGGAGACAAAAGCAACAGCTGTGTGCGTTTAATTTAGTCTTTGATAAAAAAGAGCGTGCACATTTTCGTTGTCTGTGGCTAGCATTACGTTGTCAAATAACTTAGCGCTTCCAAGTGTTTACTTTAAATGCTTACAAATATTTTTCTATTGCTGACAATTTATTTATGTATGTAACTTATGCGACTTGCTTCATAGATTCGCCACTCGCTAACGTATAGCGAGCCGCATACGTCTTATATGTTTGGTACGGTAACTCTTCATCAGTAATTTATATTTTTATCAGGGAAAATCCTATCGTCAAATGGGTATAATTATAGGCTCCTAACGTATAGTGGGATACAAATAATTACCTTTACGCTTAAAAAAAACGAAGTTTAAAAATTAATGCGATGAAGCAGTCCTTTGCCTAGCATGCCAAATAATACTTACATATATAATCAATAAAATTGAACAACAAAAATTTCGAAACACCTCTCAAATGACAATCGTGGGGCCGGCTCTGCCTACCGTTGCACCCAAGCGACTGCTGAGCGATGTGGGACTTTGATGTTGAAATGAATGATATAGTAAAGCGGCCAACACATGTCCACAAATACATACATACATATGTATATTTTAAATATACAAAAGTGTGTGAGTGTACGTTGAATGAAGGGAGTGCGGCAAATGAGCGTGAGGAAATTAAAAAAAAAATCCAATAAAATTAAAAATAAATCTGAAAATGAAAATGAAAATATGCTCGAACCCCAAATGTGTAACGAAAATAGAAATAGATGAACTAAAAGCAAACTGCACAACATTAAAATAGGCTAAATAGAATAGTAAATGTACTCGTCGTACGCACACCATTTTTGTGAGTGCACGCTAAAAATGCAAACATAAATGACGAGCTGCCACAAGCGAATACAGAGTTAACTTGGCTGGCGGTGCAGCAACGGAATGGCATTAAACTTTAATATTATTGTATACCCTGCCGATTGACGGCAAAGATTCTAGCGAAAGGTATTAAAAGTTGATGATGCTACACACAGAGAACGATACGTAGTAAGTGTAATTGAGTAGGTAAATACATATGTATGTGTGCGTGTGTTTGTTTTTGAGGAAATACATATACAGTGCATACTAGACAAACAGTCCGTCCGTCCGTAAGTGAGCCTTGTGGTTATGGTGACATTATTTATAGCTTTCAAAGCAAACAACCAAAGATAAAATAATAACAAAACGCAACCAAGGCGCAATTATTAGTGCAATAAAAAAACGCACAAATTGCATCGAGCACGAGCATCAATAATAGTCGAGAGCCAATTGGCTCAGCCCAGGGTACGGTAGTTGACGACGACGCGTCGTTTCGTACCGGTGCGTGCTTGCTCTTAAGTTTACGTCCCAAACGCTTATATGCACGCACACACACACAGGCATATGAGCATAAGCCCAGACAACCGTGCGGGACGTAGTCACTTAAGGAGTGGCTATTTTTATTGCC
The DNA here is from genome assembly GCA_951828415.1 of Anomoia purmunda. NCBI lineage: Eukaryota > Metazoa > Arthropoda > Insecta > Diptera > Tephritidae > Anomoia > Anomoia purmunda. Next base: position 98,373,517 of record OX639996.1, read on the forward strand.
TGACAAAAGTGACAAACATGTCAACTACGTGGAGCAGCAACAGCAGTCGGTTTGCACAAACAAACCGAAAGCCGGTGGGAAGATGAAGTAGAGTTTAATAGTACATACATCCATACATACATATGTATGTAGATATATATGTATGTACATACATGAAAGTAATAAAATTGATGTGTGTGCAAATGTGCGGTCACCCACAACAACGACTGACGTGACATGAAAATGAAGATGTCGTGATGTAGCGATGTACCGTGTACAGCGCAAAACTTTTGAGCCAAGCAAAACGGTATGCGCCACAACAGTACGAGTGTAAGTTAGTGTGTTGTGTTGAGCGACTCAAAAGGAAATGACAGTAAACGACATTGGTTTGTTGTCAAGCAAAGCAAAGGCGGCGCTATGGAAATTGCAAGTACCAACAAAACTTTAGCTCCTCTGGCTAAAATCACAATTTTGGCTTATCAAAAAAATGCTTTTGACAAGCTTACTTTGCTTCAAAAGTTTGTTTGCTTTGCGGATATTGTGGTTTTTGTTTTTTTTTTTACTGATTTCGTAAACAACGGAAAGTCATCTAACAAAAGAACAAGAGAATAGTAAAAATAAACATTTAGTAAAAACAAGAAGAACAAAGACAAGTCTGTGGGGTAGTGAACTTTCTATACTCGATGCTAACACCCACAGTGAGGCTCAAAAAATTTAAGTGATTCTTTTAGATTTTTGCACCGTATGGTTTAGTTATGGAATTGCAGTGACATTCCTCATTACGGACAGTCCTAATAACCGGACAGATTCAATAGCCGGGCAAATTTCGTGGACGCAAACTTTTCATTAATTTTTCCATACAAATATCATCCTAATAACTGGCTGAGGACACTATACGTGAAACCATTTTGATCAAAAAATTTCCCATAAATGGATAAAATTAAAAAAAAAATGCAAGCAAGCTTTGTAGTAATTTTGATAAACATTTAAACATCTTTACACCCATTCATGTCGTATGTGTCAAATCAAATAGAGGCCAGTAAAGTTTAATGCGCATAAAAAATGAAGCTGCGCACAATCTTTTATTTTTAAAGGTTCAATAATGGCAAAATGTAAGCTGCAGAAATCGATACAAATAAAGATATAATTCGTTCTAAATGGGAGTCTCGAGTTAATGTTCATCAAAAGCAATATTTTTTATAAATTTATATATATCTATTGTGCCCTCCCCATAAGCGGGCATCTCCTATAACTGGACAAAATACTGCGACGACGGGTGTCCGGCCAAGAGGAATTTCACTGTACATAGGTTTTAGACGTCAATTAAGCGTTTACATGACTATCGATAACTATGACGATAGATGTACAAAGAATAGCAACAATGGCGATAATGCTTAAGATATCCCCAAAGGATAGCGATAGCCATATCGATTATGATCGGGATAGCGTTACAATATCGCTATTGATTGCCATGTCGATAACGACTGCAATACCGATATCGACATTAACGACAAAGGATACGATTATTATAATCTATATCTTTATCGATAGCTATTGATATGTTGATATTGATTGCAATACCGATAGCGATATTGACAACACAATTCGATAGCCATATCGATAAAGATCGGGATAGCGACAGAGATATCCGTATCGATAACGATTACAACGTGGGTAATATTCAATTTCTATATCGATAACTATAAGCATAGACACAGCGGTATTACCGTAAATCCTGACGGGGCAATGGCATACATACTTAAATTGTTCCTTAAAATGCTGAGCGAGACTAAACAAAGTTACAGGCTTCTTATACATAAAAATGAATGTGAGAGTTTCCTTTAAGGGCATCCAAAGTACTTATGACATTTTTACAATTTTATCGATACTCTAACAATATAATGTTGGTAAAGGCAAAGGCATGACGAAAATGTTGACAACAAGCGAACTGATTTGCTATAAATAAAAAAAATTGATGGCCAATATCATCTAAGCTACCACTCCCAACGGTAAATTAAGATTCCAAGAATTTCTAACATCTCAGTATATCTATATGCCATTTGACTTCAAACACTTACAGCTTCTAGCCCGTGTTGCTTTCTCAATGGCAATAAATAAATCACAAGGGTAACACAATTTTGCGGTCGAAGATTTTTAAGTCGATTTAGGGTAATTTGAGGGCGCTGATTACGAAAATAGTATCAGTTTTGTCGAATTGGCTCTAGTTTTTCAGATAAAGACTTTTAAATATTTCACGAAAAAACCTAATTAAAAATACCAATATGGATTTAAATTATATTTGTATTGCGCGCTTGTATAAAAATAATATAAAAATAAAAAAAATATATTCTTTTCATTAATTAATTTAAAAAAAAATTACAAAAAACTTTTCCTGTAGGACCTCCAATGATGTCGTTGCTCAGGACAATCCCGTATTAAGTTCCAGCAGTAGTCTGCCATCATGTGGTCGTCCCATCGACCTTGGTATCTTTCTTCCATTATTTTTATGTCCTGGTGGAACCGTTCACCTTGTTCCTCATTGTAATCGCCTAGGTTGTGCGGGAATTTGTCCAAATGACTATGTAAATAATGTAATTTAATGTTCAAAAAATTTTTGACTACATTAACAAAGCTTAGCTAGGCTTCAGATTCAATTTGTGACATATGGTTTAAGAATTCATTGTATTTTAGAAGGGTACGAATTTGAGGACCATCGAAGGCTCCTGCTTTTAATTTTTCCATACTAAGGACTGGAAATTTTTTGCACACATATTCGAAACAGTCACCTGTCTTATCAAGGGCAGTTGGTCATGAACCACATTTGCTGTTCCTACCTCCATATTTTCTCTCACCGGCCAGTGCTTTCTAATCCAATGTTCATTTCTGGCACGACTGCCCCATAAACATATAAAACAGGGGTATTTAGTATACCCACTTTGTTGGCCCAATAAAAAATTCACCATCTTCAAGTCCACGCATATTGGAGTCCACGGAACTGGGTCATAGAATTTTTTTTTCAATAATTTCTTAAGTTTCGTTTATCTCAAGAACTGGAGCCAACCCAAAAAAAGTAAAAACACAGTTCGTAAGCCTGCTACTAATGTTAATAAAAACTATTAACAAAATCATGACCGCAGGTTTTTTTTTTAATTTTTGTTACGCAGTGTAATCATTAAATGTTTCTGGATTAAATCTAAAAAATCCACGCTTTTCATAGGACAAATAGTAGTGGTATGCTAGTCTCAAATAAAACGTTGTTATTGTGAATAGCCCATAAATTCAATTTGGAAGCGTTTCTAACAACATATAATATAACAATATTCAGAAATCTTCGAGACACAGTCCTACCTACAAACTGCAGAGAAAAACTTAAATCAGAGTCCGATAATAATTATCTGCAGGTTGAGTTTTAACAATCATCAAAATGTTTGTAAGAAATATAACGAGGTTTTGATAATCACTATAGCATGATAAAAAATTCATAAGTTATCGAGAACTATTTTATAAAAGCCTATAACTAATAATTTTCAGTGAAAAAACTAGTCTTTAGACTTATATTATAAAAGTCTCCTTATAATAATTATGATAATTAAGCCCTCAAAAACGGATCTATATCGGGACTAAGTAGTTAGTTTAGTTAGTTAGACCATTTAGGGACTGGTATTTCAAGATTTTAAAAATTTGGTCTCATTCGTAATTATTATGAAGACTTTTTTATTTTATGATATACATACATACGTTTAAAAATAATAGTTACTGGTGACTTAAAACAATTTTCATCGTGCTATAATAATTATTGATTGACTTTTATACTGTTATTTTATTACAGTTAGGTCTCTGCTTTAAAAGATTATCGGATAACCTAATGGTGAAAAATTTACAAGGGCAAACTTAGTGCTAAAGCTTAAAAATAAAAAAATAGATTTTATGATTGCAAATATTTTGAAAATTTATAAATTGTCTGATGTAAACAAAAAAAATACGCACAAAATACTGCAAACCACTAAAACAATGCAAACTCAACTTATTTGATTACAATACGATACACTGCCTGTGGCCGCGTTTTGCAAAAATAATAGCAAAAATGTAGCAGCAATCTCGCAGCATATCCTTGCTGCCTAAAATAAATTTCAGTACGAGTTTGTCACCAGTTGGCACTTCATTTTCCCCGAGCGACACTTCATTTTGTTTTATGTTATGTTTTCCCATTTTTGTCAACAGATGCTTGCGCCCTACTGCACTGCTATTGATTTAGTATTGTAGAGTAAATTCTGGTTCAGATTATTAAACAAATTTACATTGATTGAAAAATAAATATTATCGCGGACAATAGAGATAGTAAATATGAAATAAGGCAATACTTGCTTTTTACTGTTTTTGTATTTACTTTATTTCTTGTACCATCGTATGCTCGGACTGGGTAAAATATTTTTAAGTTTTCCTAGTTTATCTTTCGTTGCATCAAATTGTCTACCAATTAATATTTAAATCATCAAACCAAGCCACGCCCACTTGCCAAGTGTAATTTGTAGTTGCAGAGCTATCAACGAAATATGAAATTATTTCGCTTCCTATCGACATACGCTTGGTGGTAACGATTTTTTAATATGCGTGTTCTTTTATTTCACACAACTTTTTTTTTAGTGAGCTTATCTATCTAAGTAGTTGAAAAAAACAAGTTTAAAGCGAAAATAAACACTGCATATGTCAACTTTTTAACAGGCACTGATGCGATAACATTATATGTGTGTGAAAATTGTTTGTTATCTGATATCATTTATCACTTGCTAAGTATCGCTGCCACTCACCTGTACTGTTATCGTTATCGTGTTTGAACTATGATAAACTTGAAAATATTTTGGCATTTGTTGTTCGTTTATTTTATTAAAAAACAATATTTATATAAAAATTTTTTTTCGCCGCGGAAGTGTAAGAACTAAATGAGTGCAAAAAATAGGACGAAATATAAAATAAAAATATTGTATAAATTTCATATTTCATTTTGTTTCTTATTTGATAACTGTTTTGTTGAGAATGATTGACAATCGAATGCACCAAGAGATATTTTTTAACTGGGTTGGTAAATTTTTAAACAAATTCATGAAATATGCAAGAAAAATATAATCATATTGGCATAAAACGAAAGATGTATGAAGAAGCTTTCATTCCATTACATATTATATTTTGTGATTTACATTTTTTCGATCAAGATTGATCATTTATTTTTTAATTTTTTATTTTTTGATCGAATTTCATCGATATTTCGTAATTTCTTTTCTTATTCTTGGATTTAAAATTTGTCGATCATATTAACCGCAAAAAAATTCATCCGCCCGAAGTCAATACAATTATGAGTTTCCCGCAATAAATTCCTTTTCGAAACTTGTAAAATTCGAACGTGGAAATTACAAATCTGAGTTTTGTTTAGTTCTCAGCTGTTCGAATCAAATCTCAAAACGTGAACTCAATTGCAATGCGACTTTGTGTGGGGAAAGAGATAATGCATATCAACGAGTAACTAAGAGACACTTGAGAGATAGTTCCAAATCCTTAGAGCTACCTGAAGCTTTGTAAGTGTAATGGAATTTATTTGTGCAGTTAAGAATGAAGTCGAAATACCTGGGAAGTGGTGTTATTTTCCTTGTAGGTCTTATCGAGTAGAACGAGAATCCAATTTTGGAATTTGTCAAACACCCTCAAAATCTCGACTTAACCTTAAAGCCCATATCTTAGCTAATTAACAACCGATTTTCATTCTAAGTACGGTTTGAGAAAGAAGAAACTCAGACCTTTTGAAAGATATATCGTATACGTCTTAATAAAGCTGAAGAAATTTACTTGTTTTTGCACAACAAACTTAAATTTTGCTACCGTCTTTCTTCTTTTTTTTTGACTTTGGCGATATTTTCACACACTATTTTATAAAAACACAAAATGAGTTTAGATTAGATTAGAGTAGATTTAATACCGAGTTCAACGAATGTTTCTTTTAAAAATTCGACCAAAAAGTGACTGAGTTATTTTACTTTTTATAAGAACGAAATTTTTGCAAAAATTTACAACGAACTTAATTTATTAATATATAATATTATATGAAAATATATAGATCAAAAGTGCTTTTTTGACCGTTTTTTCCTTAGGTCAGCATCGTCAGTTTCGCGTTGTACCGACCAGCAATATTCTGCCATCATATTTATTTTGTTTTTTCCTTCGAAACGTTTTTCGATCGTAGCCATTTCTTGGTGGAAGTGTTTGAGTTTCTTCTTTCTGAAACCATTCTTAGAATGAAAATCGGTTATTAATTAGCTAAGATATGGGCTAAGAAGTGCGCAAAAGCACGAAAAATCGGGTTTTTAAGGTTAAGTCGAGATTTTGGGGGTGTTTGACAAATTCCAAAATTGGATTCTCATTCTACTCGATAAGGCCTACAAGAAAAATAACATCACTTCCCAGGTATTTTTGAGTGTCACACTGAGTTATTATTTTCATTTTATAAATAAAACCATTACATATATTTTGAATCTATATGTTTGCCTCTCAAATTTTAGTATTTCTTTTCGCCCGAAATTAGTGTGGCCGATAGGCGAAAAATTTACGGGCGAAATTTATAATAAGGGAAAAGTGAAACATTTCGGCCGAAAGTGAAACTCAGGATAAAGCTAAATATGTAATATGTCAGAAAAATTTAAATCCAACAAAGATGAATATTTTTGAACGAAAAAGAAGATCCCAAAATATCGATCAAATGTTATCGAAAATAAATAAAATTCACAAAATAACGATTATGCAATAATTTAAAATAAAAAAATCTTTTAAACAAAAATAAGGCCAGATTTGCATAGCATCTGGCATACAAATTTTTTTATCGATATGTTCGAGTTTTGTTTCGAACGAATTCTTCCCTATGATTTTTTATCCGAAAAAATCAAAATAATGATTACTTTCGGTTCCTGCATGGATATTCAGATATTGGAATATGCGGATGCTCCTAACCCTAGTTGCAGCCTTTATAAAAAACTGTACTTAGTTAAATCTTTCAATATGGGTATCAAACTGAATGTACTCGAGAGAATGCTTTGAAACTTATTGGAAATGTAAATTATGTAAAGTATACAACATCAAATTTTCAAGAGGGAACCAGATTGTCGTATAGATTTTCCCTTTTATCACATTGTACTTAAAAAAAATATCACTTTGCATAAAACTTTGTTGGCTTTAAAATATGAAGCTATTTACTTAGTTTATATTTTACCTCATTTTTCATTTAAGTAAATGCCATTGACATCGTCGACAATGTCTAGTCAATTTTATGTCCACAAACCACAATTTCCTTTTCACTTTTCCAACGATTTCTCACTTGCGAACTAGAAATATCAAACAGCTATTAAAAAAAAAATAAATAATAATAATTCATCATTATTTACGCTTATATCCTTTCATTACAGTCTACTTCACACCACTTACTAACCGACTAACTTTCTATTTCATTTGTCCGCTGCACTGCACCGAAGGCAAAATGAACACCGTTGACAGGCCAGTTGTAAATGTTCGTTCACTCTTACTCACCTAATACCGCTTTGTTTTATTATGACTGCAATGCCGATATATAAGCGTTGACATTCACAGGCTTGATGGCTGATTGGACGTGTTGTCTCATTGTTTGCACAGACAGCTGTTGTTTTATGTACATATGTATGTAGGCATGTACATATTTTGTTGCCAAGTATTGGCAAATGAGTTGACATGAGTTGATTGATTGGATTTCATAGCCTTACTTAGCAACTTGCACGGTGCAAAGAAGTATGCAGAGAGAAAAAAACACAAAAAACCAGAGAAAATATCAAAAACCAACAATGCATGAAACAGACTGACATATGTACACAAGCACGTGCGATGTTTGGCTGTAAATGAGGCGATATTGCGGAAGGGGGCCACAGGTCAGCGACAAGTTATGGCATATTGTAAAAAATAATGGCATATGATGACTGCTTGTTGACTGATAAGAAGATACGACGACAAACAATTACTCGTATACAACATGATTGGTGAATTCAAACAAGAATTTCTAAAACAGCAGAGAAAAAATGTGCTCATAAAAGCACGCTAGTTGTTGAAATATCAGCCCTTCAATATTATGTACATATGTACATTTAAGGGTGGCGAGAGAGGGGCTGAGTATTTTTGTAGACATTATATTTTACCCTTGCCACAATGCATGCACACTTTCAGGTGCTATACAAGTTTGTGGCAGGTGATTGACCGCATATATTCATGTCCTTCCCTTATTCAATGCAACGGAATGCATTGCTAAACTAAAAGCAATAGCAACAGCAGCACTCAACGCTATAGCTTTCCGAGGGAATCAAAGTGCACTAAAATGAGCTTGTAACGTAAAAAAAACAAAAACAAAAAAAAAATGTCAGCTGCTAATACTTTGCTATTTTGGTGAACAAAAACATGTCTGCAGTCGGGTAGTAGGGCAGCAACAGCCGCCATTTCAACATGCAATGCGAGTAAATACAGCACATTAAGCTCACACAAGTAGTTGCTTGCTTTTGGAGTGTTTGAGTGCACGCTCCAGTTCAAGTATCACCTCCGACTATGCCGCCGCCCTCACAACAAACAATCGCCCTACTATTTACATACATACGTACAGTACATGCAAAGCAAACAGCTGACCTCCCACCCTACCTCCGTCCACTCGATCTGCCTGACTGCTTAGCTCGTTGCGTTAAGACGCCTCTTTCACTGCACAACTTCTTTATTATTGCTTTTTCATGCCATTTTGTATTTTGCCATTCATACATCAACTGTAACGGCGCATAATAATAATAAGAACTAAGCAGTCATAACTGTAGCAAATCAGTAACAACAGCATGTACAACTATAAATATAATGCAACAGACGAAACATGTTGCAGCAACATTAATGTCAACAACTGTAGTGCAAGAAAAAAAAGTAACAAGAAATAAAGCAACAAAGAAGCTGTCAGCTACATTTAATGCCAAGCGAAATATGTACATATAAACAATGCAAGCAGCAAAATAATGGAAATAGAAATGGCAATAAGCATGGAAATGTGTTAGTGAGTTACAAAATTTGCTGTTATTATTTGTTATTATTGCTTTCATATTTTTCGTTTTACCCAGATTAATTTGCCGCCTGAAGGCATTGTAAATTTTGTGTCAAAAATCTGAAACAAATTCTAAATTAAACATTGCAAAACAGCACAAAATGCATAGCATGATTAACGCAGTATTTGAAAAGCAAAAACGCTGAGAAAAAAAAACGCACACAAAGCAATGCATTGTTAGCACACATCGGCGCTTTTAAGTTAAGCAAATATTTAAACAATCCAGTTTGTTGACCATACATAATCATTAATTACATTTAATTTTCGCGTATGTATTTCAAAGTCGTTCGACAACCCCAATAAAAATTAGTGCAAGTTCCCAAGCTGTTACAAAAAGCAAGACGGTGCAAAAAACACAAGCGGTAAAAATCAATTTGGATCTAGATAATTGAAGGAAATGAGAATCAAGTTGAATAGCAGATTGTCAAGCAACGATTACTATAGCGATACAGGTGCGCAACAATTTTTTCCACAGGGCTTGGAGGAAGTGTTGTAAACGTACGACCCATCACACCCTCAAGGTAAGGTGCAGCAGTTTTAAATTAAATATAAACAATCACTAACACTAAATATTACCAACAGAAAACGTGAAAAGCTTTCCGTTCTGCGGAAACACGGCGTCAAGTTAACTTTTCTCTCGGAACTAAAAAGAGCAATGGAGAGAACTATTAAAAACAAATGGCATGAGTGTAGTAACCATCGCACCCACCAAACAACATATTATGGGCTATCTCTGAATCCACCGCAGTTCGATTTGTTCGTGAAATCTACGAAAAAAAAATATGGCCTAATCTATCGCAGTACGAAGGTTATATATGCTTTGCATGTGTTCGTTCGTAGCCATTCGAACTCAGCGATGCCATTTTGCGAAAATCGAATTACGATGGATTCAGCCATGTAGACTATCGTAGCAACAGATGTGTCAAAGAAATACACAACAGCCAGAAAGTTATTTAAAAGATAAGGAACTAACTTGCAACTACATATGTTTTCTTTTTACTACTTTTAGTGATCGATACCCATGGTACAATAAAAACGGTTGTACCAATTATACAACGTACCTCGATTATGATTATCATCATCATCATCATCATCATCATCATCATCATCATCATCATCACTATTATCATCATTATCATTATCATTATCATTATCATTATCATTATCATTATCATTATCATTATCATTATCATTATCATTATCATTATCATTATCATTATTATTATCATTATCGTTATCAATACCAATATGATTATCATTATCATCATCATCATCATCATCATCACCATTATCTTCATCATGGGCGACAGTTCCAAACCGGGGGGAGTGTTTTAGTCTCCGGACATACCATTGCTGTGACGACAGTCTTGACGATGCATTAGGCATTTTAAACCCCCTGCCCGCAAAAAAAAAAAAAAAATCATCATCATCATCATCATCATCATCATCTTCATCATCATCTACATCATTATCTTCATCATCATCGTCATCACCATCATTATAATCATTAACAATTTCAAAATCTTCATCATTATAATTATTTACATTACATTATCGTTTAGATTATAATTATCATCATCGTTATCATTATAATTCGAATTAGCGTTATCACTATTATTATCATAATCAATTAAGTATCAGTATGATTATCTTTATTATTTTGATTATCAGCATCACATTAATATCATTATTACTATCATCATCGTCACCATTACGATTAACATTTTAATCTTATCTTTATTATTATTATCATTGTCTTTATTAGTCAGATTTTGTAAAATTTATTTTTATAAGTATGTATACTTTTTTTTTAACTAGCAACCGATTTTCATTAAATTTTAATCCACCGTGCAGCTGTCGAAATCGGTACACACAGGTATTGTAGCATTTTTACAGAACAACTAGAAGTACATTTGAGAACTTTGCAGAAAATTCGTAAGCTCAGTTCGTCATGCAATGCTATAAGAAAAAAGAGAAAAGGACAACCAACCAACGGGGTTCATAGCTCCTTCTCGAGGAGTTTCTGCATGCAATCGAAAAGATACGAGAACACTGCGTTTGAGGGATCAATATTGACAACATGTATCTTTCTGATAACATAGATTGAATGTCATACGGTGGAAATTTTTCAGAAAAAAGGCTAGAATACAAAAAAGGTATGGTGAGACATATTTTTCAGGTTAAAAAGGTACGATTTAAAAACAAAGATTTAAGTTAGATTTTTAATAAGGAATAAAAAAACAATTTATAATAGTCTGCTATAATTTTCCTATAACAGCGCCTCCAAACGCATTTTTTTTAAATTATGTTCTAGCAATGAAGTGCGCTGTTTGCCCTCGAAAAGATGTGTAATAATTTTTTTCCAAAAACAAAAAAAAAACATAAGAGAAGTCAAGAGAAATTAAAATTAATACCAAAAGTCATTAACTACTGACATACTAAAAACTTTTCAGCAAAACTGTCCTACTAAATCCACATAAAATTAAAAAAAAAAAATGCTGAAACGGAACAATAGAATTCGCATAGCGACAATATAACAAAAATAATAATTATTTCTAGGAGCTTAGAGAAATAGTATAGTATATGTATGTATGTATGTACATATATTCGCAAGCTGCATCACACTTTTCACATCACCCGTATTTTATTGCGAGTATTCTTAGTGTATTCAGTTGCTGTCAGCTGTTGGTGGTATTGGTGGAATTTAAAGGCACATGTTGTGCCGGGCAACAGATTAATTTTGCGATAGCGTTAGCGAAAAAGCGACCTATAAAACGTACCTATGTATGTATAGGTATGTATGTATAGGTATGTATGTATGTACATATGTAGTACACATATACATACAAATATATATATATATATAATTATAATTTGTTTTAATTCGAAATAATAAATCGTTTGCACTGCGCAGAAAGTATGCGAAAATTATTTAACGGGCAGTGAAAAATTTTATATCAAACAAAAAATAAAAATAAATAAATAAACATTTGTGTGGCATCAGTATTTTTTTTTTTTTGGCTCGGGTGTAGGTTGTATTTATAACTCAGACGACACTGATTTTTCCCACAACAACAATAATAACAATATAGTACATACATAGTATGTGTATACAACAACGCTATGCGACTTTGAGTATTAAAGTGGAAATGAAAAATATAAATATACTATATACATATTTTCCAATTAAAACGCAACAAAAATTATAGTGAGAAGATTTTTGCTGATAATTGCTATAGAAATTTCCATTCACGCTCATTTATTTCTTCAAAGTGTTTGGAAGAAAAGTAAATACAACTTGAAGGGGTTTTTTTAGTATTTTTTTTATTATTACACATTCTTGAAACATGCGTGGAATATCACAAAAAAAACAACAAAATAGATTTCCTAGTCAACCTCCCAATTCAGCGGCGTTTATGTAGAGCTAACTATGTAGTTCACTTTTTTCTACTTTGTATCAAACGGCAACTCTGTTCTTCTTTGTTTTCGCGCTCAGCTGGGTATAAATTATTGGATTTTATTTTGACTGTTAAGTAAAGCATGTGAACAACGACATGAAAGCGATATTTTTGTTGCATTTCAAAGGCAGAATAAAATGATAAGTAGAAACAGCTTCAAAGCTAAATGTTAAAAGCAATCAAAAATATGTGAAAGTAGAATTTGGTGAAAAAATATGCAAATGAAATAGCTTCGAAAGCAACCAATAAAATATAAGTACAAATGCAAAGAAAAAATAAAAGAAGTGTGGAGAATGTCTAAAAACAGTGAAGCGAATAAACGAAATAATTAAATATAAAAAGAAAATACATTGAAATTATAATAAGGAATGAACAGGAATTTAAAATAAATTGTATCCAAAATATATACACCTGCGAGCATTGAAATAGTAGCGCAACGTATTGGCATATGTTGACGAAGTCTCTTAATTTAATTTTTACAAAAAAATATAACTTATGATACAACAACAAGAAATATGAATTTGTAGACATTTGAAAAATTCACCAATCGTTCACTTAGGTTTCAAAAATTTTATTTGGAAGTTACTTATAATAAGTTGCATGATTTTTAGTAATTTTTTTGCTCAACATTGTGACATTTATGTACAAAAAAATTTCGAACATTCGTTATATGGGGGGAAAATGTGCAATACCGCAAAAATCAAATTCTCTGCAGCATAAATATGATATTTAAAACTTAAATTATAAAAATCGGACCAATACGACTGAAGATTACCTTTCACACTTTAATTTGTATATAACATAATACATAGTTTTGAAAATGTTGAACGTCAAGATGACATCAGAACTTTCTGCAGCCAAAGAAAAGGCGACGACAATTGAAATACTATAATTTTGTTTTCATTTTAAATAAGCATGTTAAACTTTTAACGGTCCGGAGCGCCGGTGTACCTGATGATGGATGATGGATTACCTTTGTTTGCTGTGCGATTTTAAATGTATTGAATTTTTTTTATGACTGGTGTATCTAAAAAATAATTAATATCTAATAAAAAGATTATGCAAAGGGAAATTTTTAAAGTTTATTTTGCATGATAAGTTAACATCAAATATAATACTCTCTAGAATTGATAGTGAAATTCTCTTACTTTTCATTATGTATTTCTTACTCGGAAGTAGTATCGAAAAAAGTATTGACAACTAAAACACATCGGTTCTAAAGTGCCGATACCTACTAGTAACTAAAATTTTGACTAGGAAGATATTCCATATGAACTAAATTAAATTGTATCTTTTTCTAAGACAAGTTGATTATCCCCTAGGAATCATAAATTCTAAATAATATAAATTAATAATGTAGGAACGAAAATAAAACACAATTGCTTAGAAAAACTCTATATTTAATGATGCGTGGTATTTAACGTATTTAATACTTTGCAAAACATTATAAGAAAGTTACATTACATATTACAGCGAAAAAACAAACAAATTAAATTATACATATATACTTCCCAAGAAATGGTTATCTGTTAGCCGGTTTTTCGACCTTATTATTGTTGGCCCTGCTTTCGAAAACAAGCGTTCGAAAGGCCAGATATTGCAAGAAACTGCATAAACTTCATAGCCGTTATCATTGTTTGTTCCTATTAAATAAATTCCAGTAAGCTATTTGAAAACTCGCTAGATGGCGCTGCAGCCAAGTTGTTTATACAAATCGTATTTATAACCCGATTTTGAACAAATTCAGAATGTCTGATACTGTCATAAGGAGAAACAGGCCCGCTAGGTGCCGCTGGAGTTGAGTTATTTAGAAAAACTGTAGGTATGGGCCGATTTTGTTGATATTAGAAATAGCTACTAACTTTAGAGTCGACTTATTCTTATCTATTAGTGCTGGGCATTGTTTTCAAATTCATCAAAGCTGCTTTAACAGCTGTAAACAATGTAGAGATGGGGATAATGTAGGTTCTATCGAGCTTTTAAAATTCAGATTTTTTGGGCTATAGTTACCAGGTCGGAGCTAACATTGTCAAAGATTTTGCAACAAGTTTCAATACTTATTTGGGTGATCTTTTAGTATAAAAAAATGGAATTTTAGATGTGCGCAAATGGAGTTTCAGGCTCTTTAGTAATTCTCGTTATATTTTCTGTGTTTTCTTCCGAGAGCTTGAAAAACGATGTGTGTTGAACCAAATTCCTTTCATCTCCAGTCAAATTTTGGTTTAAAAAATGTCACTGAAGTTGACACAACGCCGAAATCGAATATTCAAGCAGCTTCCTGCTGATATGTTCGCATCTTATCGGGAACCCAATATTTTGTTTTATTTTCTCCCCTCTTTTTCAGTATGACTCCAATGCATAAAATTTATTTACTTAATTTACGCGCGTGCATTGGAGCTTTTGTAAATTTGATCAGAGCGCATGGATGTGCACGTAATAAAAACAAACGAAAAATTCATAAAAACCAATATGGTTGATATGAGTACGAAAAATGCAAAAGTGTGCAAAAATCCGAAAAAAAACGACAACAACAACCAATAAAGCCAACGAGCAATATAAAAATGCGAATGTGAAAAAAGATTTAAACAAGAATTTGCGCTCAATAAACATCCCCTAGTCGACGACAATGATGACAAGCAAACAAAATATGCGCCGCTAGCGATCACAGAAATTTTTTGAGAGCAAGCAAAAAATAAGAAAAGTGGAAGAAATCATAAAACAAAAAAATTAATATGGCAACTAAATTAAATATAAAGAAATATACATATGTATGTATACATATATTAAGGTTGATCTAAGAAAAAAATACTAATAATATAAAAGGAAATACCCATGTTTGTACGTATGAATGGTTGTACTTTAGTTAAACCGCATATGGCACATGTCCGGCAATATGTGCGTTAAATAAAAACTTGTGGAGGTTGGTATTGTATGTAGAATATGGAATGGGGAAAAACACCCACAATGGCATCTACGAATATTTACATACATACGTAACTAGCACTCAACAAGTGAGAGTGAGTTGAACATAGATACACTTGACTGAACCGGAATGGATGGAATACAAACAAATGTAAGGCAAGTGAGCTAAACTGGCTTGCTGACTGATTGAAATGGCTTTAAAATGTAGCATCTACATACCTACATATGTATGTAAAAATTTATATTAGCACCTGCAGGGCGAGGATTGATGATTGAATATGCAAAAAAAAAATGAAAATGAAATAAAAATTAAATAAACAGCAGATCTTGCGGGTGTGTGTGTGAGTTAGTAGTTAAATGAGCAATCTAGGAAACAGAAGAAGCAGCTTATCTCTCACAATTTGACAATAACAATGAAAAAGTTACAGTTAGTGAGTGGAGTGCAAAATTGTGTAACAAAATTCAACTACAAAACAAAAAACACATGGAGCAGCAGCATACGAATCTAAGTCTTTTATAACAATATTGCTTTATCGGTATGCTGATAGAAGAAATGATAAGGTCGTATGTTTTTGTATATATTTATGTACATACATATATTTGTTTATTTGCTTATACAAATTTATGCAAATCTATCACAAATTGAATGGAATTTTGGTGAATTATTTAGCGGCGCGACTCTAATTGAATTTCTTACAATAAAAAGACAAATGAGTCTTAATACCGTCGATTTAAAAAAAAAATGAAAAAAACATTGCTTCCAAGAGTTTTTATTGATATTCATTGCTTTCGTTAAAATAAACCCTCAACCATTTGTTTTCTCAATTTTATAAATTTTGAAAATTACTAATTTAAAAACAATAGTAAAATTTTTTCGTTTTTTTACAATTTTCCTTATTTCGATAAAGAATCTTATTTTATCTATGAAAGTATTGTTATTTGTATTTTTTCGATTGCTTTAGATCGTTATATTCATACTTCTACTTTGTTTATTTATTTCAATTTCGTCAAAATAAACGCAAATATCCTAATAATTTTGTATTATGAATGTGAGGCATAAAAATAATAGTTAAATTATTCAATTTTAATTATTTTTTATATAAATAACTAAGAACATAAAAGTCGAAGTCAATATAATTTGATATTAGTTTTTTGAATATAACAGGTCATTTGGAATCGTAAGCTAAAAATTTAGAGAATACTGAAATCAGAAAATAACGATCATATTTTTGTTTAAAGCTGATGTCCAAGAAAATCAATTAATTTTGAAAAATAATAATTCGAAAAATAGCTATCGCAAATATCGAACGAATATGATCGAAGAAGTATAATTTCGAGAATAACGGTTATAAATGTGGATCATTATTATTTTCAATAGAAACAAAATACAAATATTTTGTACAAAATTTAATTCAAAAATCATAGTATGATCGAAAAAAGTAAATACTCGTAACTGATAATTTTTTATTAAAAATAAACAAATTTTAATTAAGAAAATACAAAAAATGGAAATCTAAAAATAATAATGTTTGATCGAAAAAAATTGTTAAAAAAATTTAAAAGCGAAAGTAAGGACTTATTATTATAGAAACAATTTATATACAAGAATAGCCACCATTTAAACAAAAAAAAAAACAAATTAGCACACAACGAAAAAAAATATATTTTAGAAACAGAGAATAACGATCGAATAAATTCGGAAGCTAAAAAATTAAGTTTTTTGGAATTTTTGTACGAAAAAAAAAGTATTCGAACAAATTTAAATACCAGAAAATAAATAGATAGAGTCCATATTAATTGCTAGCAGTTGAAGTTTTTGCAAGACTTTAAAAAAAAAAAAACATTTAAACATTTTTTGTTAGCTTATGATCTGGTAGCGCACACAAACTACTTATATTGAAAATTTTATAAAATTCTTGTAAGTTTAGCTCATACAAAAAACAACACAAGTATTTTAAGATATTATGAGATATTTGTGAACCCACGCAATGTATGCCAAATAATTTTTTTATTCAAAAATGTTTTCGGCTAAAACTCTGAAAAACGCTGAATAAATCACGATTTTCCATAGGTAATAACAATTGATAATATTAACTGCTAATAAACAAAGTAGGAATGTAATTTTTTTTAGAAATAGAAATTCCAGAGCTGCCAATGTACCTGCCTAATTATACATAAATTCATTTGAGTTGATGATAGTTTAAAAAACTAAACACGTTTGTATGTAGCACAAACTATATATGTATGTGTGTACACAAATCTACTGGGAATTGGAAGTAAATAAATCAGTAATGATTAGCAGCAGTCATACATTGAGGTTATAGCAAACAGCGATAAATCATTTTAATAATTAAAACAATACTTAATTATGCAAATAGGAACGGAATTAATCATGTAAAAAATCAACAATATTATTATAAATAAAATGAAAATTATTAAGAAAGTAATTTAACAATAGAAGTGGCCACGGTGAATGCCACTAAATTTTTATGCAATTAAGAAAATAATGGAAAATCGATAACTCTGTAATTAAATTGTCGTGGCGCGAGTTGCGAGTTGATTTTCATTCTCAATAAGTGGAAAAGTGGCATTAGTATGTATGTTTATTTATGTGTGTGTGTGTAAATGTGCACGTCGTATGCAATACTTTGCATAAGGACCCAATTCGAATTGACTCAATTCATTTAAGGCTTGATGAATGGATGACTAAATACAATGAAAGTGTAAATGGAAAGTAAATATTAGCAAGTAATTTCAAAAATGGGACAAACACGACTAAAGCGAAATGATTAATATAATGGGCCTGTTTAAAAAACATATTCCTGCAATATGGCTATAGTTTTAGTTTAGGATTTAAAAACTTATTTTAATGTTAGTATCTTTAAGAGAAGATTCTATAAATAAAAGTTATGCAAAAAGTAACAGAAGTTTTAAATTCGTATTTTTTTCTCTAAAGTCGTTTTGAAAAATCAACAACAAAAAAATAACATTAATATACAATTTATGGTGTGCTTCTTGATGTTGTACCACAAATTGAGGGGCCTACCGTTTTACGCCGACTCCGAACGGCGAAATGTTTTTTTCATGGCAGAAATATGTACACTCGGAGGCTTGACATTGCCTGACGAGGAGCGACCGCTATTAGAACAAACGTTTCTATAACTTTCGATGTTACCTGCCTCGGCCGGATTTGAACCTGGGACCCACCGAATGAAGCGCGCGCACGGCTACGGCGCCGCCTAAAGAAACAACAACAACAGAAAAATACAATATAAATTTGTGTCCATTTGAAAATGTATGAAAACTTGAACAGCGTTCCCATTACAGCGTAAATTACTTAGTTTCGTGTGAATTATTTTATAGAAATCAAGTGCCTTTGTACTTCGTGCTACTAAATTATCTTGACAGGTTTTTGTTATTGACAGTACAGGAACGTTCCCAGACGTTTTAGGAAGTGGATTGGCATGGCAAGTCATCGATAATTAATGAATATCACAATAAAGCGGAGCTCATTTCTTGCGAGTGTTGGAGAAAGCCGGGTGGCCATAACATTGTATGTACTGGACTTGTCGGCGGAGAACCGCTCCATTGGAATAACATATGTGCAGTGTGCTGCATACGACTACGGTCATGGCAAGTTTTACGTTACCAATTGAAAAAAAATTTTGTTTATTTATAAATTTCACCTAAAAATTCAAAATAAATTGAGAACTCAATGACACTTCAGTGATGGATGACTATGTACATATTTCTATTATTACCGTCTTGTTCTCTTTTCGGTTCTTGATTGAAGTAAAGTATCTCATTTATTCTTAATTTATTGAGTTTTTGTTTGGCTAACTTACGTAATTTAATGCCCGCATTCTGTAACTCAGTCTCATCTCAGGTCACTAAATTTTAGACTTTCAATTAAACATGTTTTGTGACTTAAGACGGTTTAGGTATTCCGTAAGCAACAGTCTCAAAATATTTCACCAAAGACTGTGGTGAAAAGCAGAAGAGACAATCAGCTGATGGTATTTTCATATAGAGATGCAAAATCAAAATGAAACCCAATGAAAATGTTTTCATCGGTAGCACACAATACACTTTTTTCAATTCTTTGTTAAAAGTATTATTGCTCTTTAAAAATTAAGACAATATGATGATCGTAAAATTAATATTGATATATAATATATAGCTGCTAAAAAATCTTATTACTGAATTTGCTGTGACCGAATATTTAAAATATGATTAAAAATTAAAGCTATCAACATTCGATCAAAAACAGCTTCCCATCTATATGTGCGTTCGATCAAAATTGCATCTTTATTTTGAGTCTATGATTAAAAATTAAAGCTATCAACATTCGATCAAAAACAGCTTCCCATCTATATGTGCGTTCGATCAAAATTGCATCTTTATTTTGAGTCTAGAGACTTGTGGCGGCTTACAGAGTACCCAGTAGTCTCAAAATCAATCCCACCACCGAAAAGTTTCAATTAGTGGCTAGAGTCAGCTTATAGAATACCGGTATTAATATGATTTGCTCATTCATAAATTAAGAATGGGCCATAAATTAAGATAAGTAATATGAACATGCTTTTATTTATTAACCTCCGAGCGATAAATCAGTAGGTTTATAGGAGGTCAAGGTCTTTCCGTATAGTAAACTTCTGGTGTTTATAGAGACCTTCCACGCCATTGCACCACGCAATGATATTCAGATACTCTGGATACCAAGTCACATAGGAATTGAACGAAACGAGGAAACGGAGAGATTAGCTAGAGAAGACGTTTCGGCAAAACCCCCCCTAAGAACTCGAGTTATACTTTGCGTTGTGCCACCAAACTGCGCGCTATGTAAGACCTAACCTAAACATACCAGAAACAAATTATATGTCGTGTTATTTTAGCAGCTGTAAATGAAATGTGTGAGATAAAAGCTCAATTATAGAAATTGACTATTACGGTTATTATGACAGCTTCTACAGTGATTGCATTGTAGTTGTTATTTTATTATTTACATTTTTTGTAGCTATGTATTTATGTAAGTATGTACTGTCAGTGTGTGGGTTTTTATTACACGAGTAGATACATACATATAAAAAATAAATCAAATGGCAAAACGAGTTTTTGTTTTTTTTTGTGTTTTTTGTTTTGTTTTGAATACATTCAAGAATTCAACAGTTGGAAAAAATAGAATTGAAAACATCAAACAGCCTCCTCAAGCAGCCAAGACTGTATCACACATATAGCAAATCACAAAATCAAGTAGCGATTGGGAAACTGTGCTGAGTGAGTCTTTGTTTTTGTGGCTAAATAAAAAGCTGAGCTTAATAGAACCTGTAAGAGCAAACCGCGACGAGCACATGATTGCAGAACTGGCGGTATACATATGTGGTTAAAAAAACATCTATGTATGTAGTATGAATGTACATATGTACATTAGGTTGTTTGAAAAATATATGGGCAATATATGGGACAAATTATTTTTCAAACTTGTATACATTTTCAAATAGCAAAAAATTTATGTCGCATTTTTTTCACTGATTTTATAAATGACTACAAACAAAAAACATTCAAAATTTAAATCTTAAGATATAATTTTTCAATTTCTTCGATACACATATGTACATATGTATGCATGTACATATGTATGTACATATGTACGTATGTACACGTATTTAAGTATGTACATATGTATATAGTTCGACGCATGACTTACCATATAAGCGAATTTTAAATGGAGTTGCCACCTTTTTAAAATGTTAAATTAACGATAGCAATTACAGAAAATAAATATTGCAATATGGTTATGAAACGAAAGCTTTATTTACAAAATATCTTGAAAGTAGGTTGCCACCTGTTTAAACGTAAATTATGTAAAACCAATACGTTAAATGAAATTTTTTTATATAGGGTTGTCACCTGTTTAAAACTGAAACTTTGCATAGTTATTAGTTTCTACTACGGGAAGCTTGCATTTGTTTTCTCGTTGAGGGTTGCCACCTGTTAGAAAAGTCAAAATTATTACAAATAAATACCAGTTAATGCTAACTTTTATAGGAGTTTCCACCTGTTTGAAAAGCCGAATTAACAAAAATATACACAAGTTATATAAATTAATAAAATATGGTTCTGAAACTGTTCGTTTCGGTGGGGCTTAGTTTATAGGTATATTTTGCAGAGGGTTGCCACTTTTCAAAAAGTCAAATTTAATTAAATTATACACAAGCATATAAAATATTAAAATATGAGTTTCAAACGGCTCGTTCATACCTATATTTTAGAGAAGGTTGCCACCTCTTTCAAAAGTCAAATTTAATTAAATTTACACAAGTTATACATCAAAATTTTACATAAAAATACAATTATAAGTAAGCAATATCTTACTTAAAATATAAAACCAAAAATTATTTGTAAGCAACTCATAAAATGCGTTTTAATAAACATAAAAATAAAACGCCTATGCTTTTTTCACTATTAGAATATCTTAAAACTTTGTCCGGTGAAAAATTTAAACTTACTTTCTGAATAACCCCAATGCATATACATATGTATGTATGTACATACAAAATACATACATATGTACATACAACTGTACTTATTTTCATACTATATACATATGTACATATACATATACTATACGATGTAGCTTATCTCTTTCTATTCACTACGACAAATGTCGGTTTGTGGTTTTATTGAAAAGTAAAATAAAAAACATTCTATTGCTAAAGCAAACAGCGTCAAGTACAAGTTTGCAATAAAATTATTAAATTGGGTTACATTTATAAAGAAAATAGCAAATGAGATAACAATTAGTTTATTGGGAAATTTTATGATACGTACGTACATATGTATGTATATAAAAATTGCAAGTTTCTGAAAAATAATTATTAGTTTTGGTTAAGTGATTAAAATTAAGGTGACCCGATCCTTAATTGTAATCAAATTTATCGTCATTATGCTCGATTTTTTTTTTTGTATAGAGAAGAAACTGAACAGAAACATTGTCAAAAAGAAACAGTAATTTTTACCTACTTCAAACTTGTACTTTATTGTACTGAAATTGAATAGGCTAGAAAATTGTATACCCAAAAACATTCTAAAAATTCTGGTTAAAAGGTTTAAAATTTTGATCAATATTTCTTTATTTATATAAATTATTTTATATAAATTTTCGTTGATTTTTAATATTTTTTTGTATGTGCTGGTAGTCTTGAACATATTTTATGATGAAAAGTGCAAGCGTTAAATGAAAAAATCCAGGTTCAAAATTTTTAAAAATTATCAAAAATCAACGAAAATTTCAGAGTCTTGAGGCCACATTACAAAATAAGCAAGACAACTGCATACCAACAAGTTTTCTAAAAATTCTGATTACAAAGCTGGAAAATTTGTGAATTTTTATAAATTTTGTACAAGATTTATAATTTTGCTTTAAATGATTTTTGTTATAACCGGAAGTATATTTTTATAAAATACAAACGAATAAAATTTTACTGTTTTTTCGCTTACTTTTATAAATAAGGCTTCAATAACTGTTTTCATGCGACGTTCTTTTCAGATTTATCAAAAAAAAAGATTAAATAAAAATCAGAAATAACAGTTATTTTCAGATTTATGACAAAAAAATTATATAATAAAACTCAGAAATAACTTCTTTTTTTTTAATTTGGCATAAAAATTGCAACAGAATTATTTTCAAATTTGACTCTCGGTTACGAAATAAATCGATCATTACTGCTATTTTCGGCCCCCGAAAAATAAATATATTAAAAATTCAAAATTTTCCTTGAGTAGAAATTTGCTATGTGATGAAAGTTTTGACCAAAATTCATCCAAAGCAAACCAGCTATTGGTCGATTTGTCGTTATATCTATGAATGAAAAACAACGGTCAGCTATTCAATTTTTTTTATTATTATTTTTTATTAATTTCAATTATCATCAATAGAAAGCGTGCGTGATTGCAGACTAGAAAAATTTCTATAATGAAATATTACATATTTTAGTGTGCATTTTTGAATGCACTTTCCAATCACAACCAATCAACTTCATCGCTAGAATTTTAAACAACACTCTTTGTGCTTTTTAATCAGCTTTTCAATTATATAACTCTTAAGGTACACATCTACATACATATGTATGTATGTTTGTAATTTAACTGATGGGTTGTACAATAATATGAAATGGGCGAGTGACGAAGCTTTTAAAAGCAGTGCGCCCTACTGCTTCAGTTTACGTAGCGATTTTTGTTGTTTTTTGTTTTTTTGTAGCACATGATTGTATGAGTTAAATAAATTTTTTTCAATTTCTTTTCAACGACAAAGCAATATGTGTGAGTGCAATTAATTGGAAAATAAATTGGCCATAGAAAAATACGCGAACGAGCGAGTGAACGCACCATCATCAACAACAACAACAATAACACCAACATCAAACTGTTGGAATTCACTTAGAGCAGCAGTGGCATGCCTTTACACTTTGCTTAAATGGTTAAATGACAGGAAAATAAATAAATAAATGGTGATTACAATAGCTACAAATACGCAGCAACAACAACAACACGCTGGAGAACGTAGTAATGAAAGAAAATGTTTGAATGGCAACATATCGAGCGCAGCAAGTGACAAAGTGGCGAACGGGCGAACGACCTGGCGGCCAAACAACCAGCGGACGGCGCGCCCGATATGTTTAGTTAGAGTAGTAAATGTACGGTTAAGGCGGGCGAGTGCAGGGAAAAGTAGAAGAAAAAAAACTGCACCAAAAGCAATAAAAATTATAAATTATAAATGAGTGAATAAAAGTGAAACAATAAAAATAAAATAAAAAAGCAACATTGCCGAAGTGGCTGAGTATTGAAAATACAAATGCGGCGATTGCAAGTTGTGATAGGAAAATTAAATGAGCTGGAAATTGTTGTGCGCATTAGTACACACATACATACATACATACATATGTACTTACATGGGAAATGGCAATCGGAGAAAGTAAACTCAAGTTTGGATAAGTTTTTTCTTTGCAGATACTATGATATCCAAGTATGCACTCACATTTATATGTATGGTTCAAAAACCCCAGAAAATTACCCTTACTTAATTGGTGGGCAAAATAACTTTTCCTTATTTTACGACAAATTTGTTATAAGCGCAGCAAAAAGCAAAGGACGCACCGTTAAGCATTTAACAGCATTTATATTGCAAAACAGAAACAAATACGAGTATAAGGTATGCCATAAAACAAAGGCGAGCAAGTTCAATGCCCTTGAAAAGCAAACGTTACGCGTAATCATCCCCTGCTGCTGCTGGCGAAGGTGCACCAATGCAAACAAAACAAAACAAAAAAAGAAAAGATCGAAGGTGAAGTGAATTGCAACAGGAATATGTGCAAAAAAAAGCAACCAAAAAAGAAAAATATCACAAACCTGCCATTGTATTTTATATTGCTGTATTCTAGAACTGTTAAATTTGAGCTCATTTGTTGTACAGTGTCATTAGTAGCAGAAATAATTGGGTGATTGACAAGGTATCATAAGCCATAAAGTCATAAAATTAAAAAATAAAAATAAAAATTGCTTAGTTTTAATTATTGGTTTCAATGCAATCCAAAAACATACCTTTTGAAATCGAAAATTTTGACTTTATGATTTACGGCATATTATTACACCTTGTGAATAACCAAAATATGTACATTAATAGAAAATTATATACATGTAGATAATCGTACATACATACATACATATGTATGAATATTTATTATAACCACGATGTAGACCAAAGGTGGCGTCGTTAGTGGTGCCGCTATTTTGGTTTTTTGACAATTCCCAAGTAAAAATAAATAAACCTTGGATTACAAACAAGCGGCAAAGAGTCACTGTTTTGCAGTATTTTGTAAATTTATTTATTAAACATCTTTCTATAATTCGTATTTTTGCAACTCAATCTTCTTTTCTCAATATTATTTGTTTACTTTTACTTGAGATATGTCATCGCCGCAGGGGCGGAGAAGTTTTGTTTTCTATTATTCTTGTACCATAACTGAACTACCTGCCTCCAGCAGAATCGAGGTTCTGAAAACAGCAGCTAGTTGCTGGACAGATTAAACCATTTTGAAATACAATGAAAATATAACGATTGCATCGTTTATACATACAGTGAAAGCTCTCCTTGCGGACAGCTCTTATAGCCGGACAGCTCTCTAAAGCGGACAAATTTCTTGGTCCCAAAATTTTCGCCTTGTTTCAGGAAGGAATTATGCTCCCTTAAGCGGACGCTCCCTTGGACGGACGCGGACACTTTTTTATTACAAAACATCTCCCATGAGCGGACAACTCTCTCTTCAACTTCACCATTTGTCTTGCTTTATCCAGTTTTTAAATCATTGGTCGGCAAACGCATACAACTATAATTTAGAGTTTGTGTGGGTGAGTTGCTATCCTCCCTCTCCCAAATTGTTATACAGTTTTCTCATAACTATGCACAAATTTATAAACAAGCAAAGAAGAAATCATATGCTACTTCTTTGTAATCTAATCTTTTACTCTTTGTAGACTCGGATCTAATTAATAATTATCATGAAGCATTCAAACAAATTTCTCGCTTGAAAACGTTTGCTAAAAGTGATGTTGTTGCATATCAACAACTAACGGCTTTAGAGATTCGTCTTGTGGAAAATGAGATAAAATGGAAGCAAACCAAATTAAAGCAATCAACAATCCGTCAATTTTTATTACAAAATGTTTTGAAATGTATTAACATATTTATTTCCTTAGTGGTGGCAACATTCTACATATTTGGTTTTCTTTTTTAATTTTCCTTAAAACGCTCCATTGGGCCGACATCTCCCTTAGGCGGACAAAATCGCTGCGACCGTCAGTGTCCGCTTAAGAGAGCTTTTACTGTATATCTCTAAATGAGCTCTGTTATAGCATTCCGCCGCATAAAATTAATGTTTCGGAGACTAACATAAAAAAAACTGCAGCACTATGCCAGATCAAAGTAAAACAACAACAAATTCGCTTCAATATAGCTGAAACCAATTTTATCCGTCAACGATATTCTCATTGACAGTATTAATTTCGGTGACCGTCTTCAAATTAATGTTGGGACTGAAATATAGCTCTAGTGTGACTTCCATTGCCGATGGTTTGTGTTGTTTTTATGATAATATTTTTTATGATATGGTCCCTGATTAGTTATACACAAAACCTAGCCCTTCCTATTAGCAAAAATCGTGTTTTTTATTTTGTATCAACTTCTAATTTATGTCCTATCCTGAAGTGGTTCAAAATTCGTTTTGATTTTTGAGAATTTCTTTCGTTAGTTGTATTGCATTTCTTTACATTTAAAACTAAATGTGTTATATGGAGGAAAATGAAAATTAACGATAATTTCTAGTCATTTCAAACATGGCTTTTATTATAAATACTACAATTGATTTTTTTTATGCAGTGTATATTTATTCATTTGATACTTTTGCTGTCTCATTTGCCCTCTAAAAAAAAACACTGTTATCCCATATATCCTTGTGACCATTGCCTTGGCAGTTATTATATACACAAATACATATTCACGTTGCTGCACGTTAGGTCGTGGATGTTGGATTCACAGACAGACGGCAATTTGCCGATGACTCATTTTGTGTGTCTGGCAAAAAAGAAGCGCAAATACAATATACAAATATAATGAGGAGCAAACAAGCAACCAGTACAACAACCCACCAAACAACTCGTCCACCCGTGTAGAGCTTCCCACTTGCATTTATTGCTCCCCTTACAATGACGACGATGGTTGCAACAGCGACGGTGGCAATGATAGCGACTGCTGTGGGATATGTTGAGGCCGACAGCAAGCGCATGCAAGAATGATAGAATACAAGATTGCGCCTTCCCGCGGTGAAATGACAGATTTCGCCTTTAGTAAACAAGAATACGGGAGAGAGAAAATTGAACAACTTCCAATATTTCATTGAAAAACGTGTTCTAATTGTTCTAAAGTGTAAAATATGAATTTATAGGCAGGCATTTAATAAATAAATTCGCAAAATACTAAAAAAGTGTCTCTTTTTCTTAATTTGTGAAAAAAGCTTTGTCTAGTTGAAGTTGAGAATTGTCAAACCCGGCAAAACCAAAGTAGCGGTACTTCTAAAGGCGTCACCTTCAGTATTCAGTACACCGTGAAGCGCATGTCTCGCGTCTTTGCATGGCCCGACTATATAAGTATGTACATACATAACTGCTGGCAGCCCACTTTGCAGGCAATCTAATAGCCAACTTGACACATCTATGTACTAGATTTCCTTTATTTCTGCTTCCACATAACTGCTAAACTTTTGTTTCGTGTTGAGTTTCGTTAATTTGACATTTGATAAAGTCGGTATGACAATAAATACAAATAAATAATTAAACGTAAAAGCATTTCTTGTCCTCGTAATAAATACATAAATTTTTTTGGTCTCCGAAAGTATGTACATACATATATACATATGTATGTATATACATAGTATATATTTGGGATTTCGATACTCACCTTTCTCATTCGCACACACATTCAATTGCTCATCGTCGCGTGAGACTTGTGTGATTATTGATGTTGCATCCATTTAAGCATAAATTTTTTACTTCACTTTCGGTAGGCAAAAAGAATGCTTTGCCTGCCGCCGTTCTGCTTTGTGTATGTTAAAAGCAACAAAAGTAACAAAAATTGACAATAAAAATTAAGTTTCAACAGAAAGGAAATGAAAAAGCAAAAGAGAATTTCTAAGCTATTATTAACACACTCGTTTCGTATTAAGTATTATTATTTATGCTTTTTAAATTTCGTTTCACTTTTCGGCTTTTGGTGCTAAGCGCGTGTTGTCGTTAAATTTTTTTTAAAATTACTTGCGTGTTTTTTTGTTTTTGTTTTTTTTTGTATTACTTAAAAGATGATTCGATTTACAATCTTTTTTGTTGGTTTTAGAAAAAATCACTACGGAAACAATTTTTTCTTTTAAGTCGTGACTACTAAAATACTGCTGATTGTGTGCAATTATGTTTAAATACACTTTATTATTGTATTAAAATTCAAAGTAACCACATCAAACTCGAGAACACAAAGAAAACCTGAAATGGAAAGTAACAAACATTTTAATTATTCAAATAAATCAAATATTCATACATACTACATATACGATTTAAGTGCATTTATAATAAAATGTGTAGAAAACTTGACTTATCATTTTTTAGAACAGAAAATTCACTTCATCATTCACACTAACATTTCACCCGTTTCACAGTTGCTAAATTTTCAAAAATATTATGAAGAATGAGTATTAAAAAAACAATGAATGTAAGAGGATATTTTTTGGTAGAAACGTCCGCTTAAGCCCGGCTTAAGGCGATCATTTATCTTAGTAAATGACTTATTCAAACAATAAGCAAACTTCGGATAAGAATTAATGCCAAGTTTTTCTTTTTCTCTTGTACGCCAACTTTTGTTTCCCTTATACTGTTAGGAATTACCATTTTCTATCTACGCTTCATTCATCGCTCTCTGAGATTCAAATGATGAATTTGTTCTCCAAGCAGAATAGAGTTGTTGTGTAATACAGTTTTCGTAGATTGTTCGGCAGAGTTTCCAGGACCATTGTAAGCCCGAATCAGAGTTCTTTCCACGGCTGGATCTCATTTTGCTTGACAGCACTACAGCCGCCAGAAATTCGGCATAGAGATCCACGGGTGGTTTTAAGACTACTATCATATATTTTTTGAGGGTGCAGGGTAGTTCTCCCGAGGTAAACACGGAAGCCTTCAACTATACCTGTTCTATCTTGGCTTTGGACATCAATACACTGAATGGCTTGTCAACTAGTGTCCTTTAGATCTATAAGGGTGTTATCGGTTAGAGAGTTGTTTGATTATGGGCCCATCCTTCAGTCCTGAGAGAATAATTTCCACGCTACACCATTACCCTATGGAGGGTATTAGCAACAGATTCAGGGGAAAATTGTTTAATGTTCCGTCCCTATGTATTCCTTGATAGCCAGTTTATTTCAATTGTAATGATGTCATGGAGATTTACATTTTTTTATTCCGTTAAATATATTCATCTATGACCCTCCTTAGTTAAAAAAAAAAATTAGTGAGACTTATGTTCGTGCAATCTTGGTTTCACATGAGACTTTGCTCACTTTTAATAGAACCTCCACCTTCGCATTTGTTTAGGAGAGTGGGATATGGGATAGGGTTATGCAATATGTTCATAGCTGCTTGTAGTTGGGAAAGTGGCCGGGAAGATGAAATTCTGTCAAATCCCGCAGATTTGTATTTCATAATTCACCCTTTCATAATTTATTTTTATGTTACCACACAGTTAAAATTCTGGATAGAGTTTATACTTGAACAAAAAATTTATGTGCTTTTCACTGTTTAGCAGCTTCCGAGTTTTTTTTAGAATATTATTGCAGAAATTTTTCCCAGATTCTCTTCGCGCCCACTTTATGGCCTCCTCGAAAATTTTGGATGCATCCTTGCAAATGTTGCCAAAAACCTGTTCTATTGTTTTGGTCGAGGATTGGCCTTCTGTTTTTTGCCAGTGCTGACAACTCCCGATTTCACCAATGTCCTTCGGCAGGAGGCGATATTTTTGATGATAAGTTCAGCTCCCCTAGAGAAACAACTTTCGTATTGTGAAGCGTCGCTTCATCACACCTTATCGATAAACATGCCTTATCGTAAGAATCGTGGTAACAATGGCATTTAACCATATGGAGTTGAAATAAAATAAGGTCCTTCTATTTGTGGCAAAACCTTTATTAATATACTTTAATGTTATGTCGAACTGAAACGGTTTGTGCATCACATTTTTAAGGTTCTGAATGGATTCTTGTAAGAAACAGATCAGGATTGAATTATTCAGTGGTTATCATTTCTCGATAACTTAGTGGCGAGTATTAATCGATATAACAGTGTAATAGTCAGTTAATTTAGAGTTAGAGTATGGGATATATACATACATATGTATATAGATATGTACATATGTATGTATGTATGTATTGAAAATTCGGGCAAGATTACGATTCCTGGGACGCCGCGTTTTGACGACTATTTCTTGTAGAACTCGACAAAATAAACACTTTTTCACTAGTAAAAAAAATTGATATCTCGCTTGGGTTTCGAGATACAATAACAATACAGTTGTTTTATTTCACTTTTTCCAATTGTCTTTTACGCAGTTCACATTATTTTTGCGTGCAACACCTTTCTGCGTAGGCGGCCTTCGGCCGCGCTTTAAAAAAATAACCCTGGCCGGTCCAACACCGGCTACGCTGACCACAGTATTTTTGCGTGCAACACCTTTCTGCGTAGGCGATACTGGTTAATGATAGTTTTTATGGTGTATTGGAAAAACAAAAATCATCTGTTATTATTGCTATTATCGGAAATTATTGTTAAATAGGCATTAAGCGCCGCGAAACGGTTGACCTGTCAAAGTTGAAAATCACCTATTTTTATGAATTTAACCCTGTATATCTCGAAAACGAAGCGAGATATCGAATTTTTTTATAAGTGAAAAAGTGTTTATTTTGTGTTTTTCGGAACAAAATCACAATGTATTATAATAATAAAATGATTTTTTTGGAAAAGTAACGGGAGCAAAACTAGTGCGGGTGTATCAACATTTGTTAAAGCTGGCAATCAGCAAGAGAACAGATACACAATAAATGAACAACACACAGCACATTGCAAAATCGTAAGAAGCCAGTCAGTTCGTCAAATTGCTTTTTAGCGACGAAACACGACAGTGACAGCGCAGCAACTGCTGCTGCTGACGAGTGATCGGCACTTGCGCAGCAGAAATGTTGACAGAGCCGCACCGCGACTGACATTGCACGACCTAAAACGAAGTGGCGCAGTAATTCAACGACGCCCGAACTGACGTTAACTGCGACCGCAGCAACTAACTCGTTTTGAATTTCAATTTTTCCAACATGAAGTAAGAAAGCACAGAAGAGGCGGTGCAAAAGACTGAATGAATGTACTATATAGAAAACGCAAAGAAAGAAAATGCGAAGCAAAATGCAAAAGGGACTAGGCAGCAGAAAATGTGGGAAATACTAAAAGCAATCGAAAAATAAGCGCAGAGCGGAATTGAAATAAAACCATTAGACAGCATAAATAAGTGAATTCTCTTGCATTATAGCCGCTTCTTAGCGCATTCTTTCCCCCACAAAAACTTCAATTCTGCACTCAAGTCACTTTGATTGCAACCGTCAGCAGATTTGCAACCACTTCATCCGATTCACTTGACTTCATCAGCAGCTTGTGCAAAGCAGAATGCGAAATACAGCCAGCATATCACAGTATTACTATGTTTATGATTTGCATATAAAGAAGGCGATGGATGAGTGTTCATTTGCTGTAAAATGAATTTGTTTTATGTAGTTGGGCTAAGGCAAGAAAATAGCTGACTGGGACTGAGGCTAAATAAGTTCATACATACATACATAGTAAGTATCTAGCGAGGAACGGGGTATAGAAATCGCACTGTACACGGTTGAGACTACCTTGCTGTACTTGTGCATTGAGGAAGACAAAGATCGCGTGCTGGCGGTAGTGGTAGCGGCCGCGACTGTGGCAACGGCAATGACAGTAGAAGAGCTCTCAGACATTTTAGCTGTGGGCTATGTATTTGTTGGCAATTTCTAGCCGCTTCCCTTTGTGGTTTTGTCGCAAAAGCAGGCAATATTAATAAAATGATCGCTTATTTAAGTATACATACATACATATTTACATAGTACATATTCACATACTGATGTTATTTTTTCTGTAGTTGGGCGTTTAATAAAGCGGCATAAAACTGAATACACCGTATTTTTTCTTAATAAATCTGCACATTATTATAAAGAAAAATTACTCACGTAAAAACTCGAGAAAAATTTAAATCAAATTCCTTTGCACAAACGAATTTTTTCAAACTAATGTCAAATATCTGATAGGAAGCAAATAAAAGACAGACGACGTATGGAAAAGCAATCAGAGCAGCAAAACGCAAACGACTAGAAGGACGCTGTGCTGTTATGCTGGCTTTAGTTGACTTTTTTTACACTTGTGTTCAATGCCCTGCGACCCTTTCACTCCTTATGCCTTTGAAATCGCACTTGCCATTAGCGCACCTTACGCATTTTGCTTTCGTGGTGGTGAGTTTAGAGAATAGCGGTGTTATTTGTAAAAGTAAATTTTGGTGGTGAATGGCGTTACTGGTTAAAGCAGTGGTAGTGTGATGACGTTTACTATGTAAATGACGTCGACATTTCGTAGACAATGAAGTGTCAACAATTTAATGCACTATTTATGACCAACAAATAGTAGGAGCACAGAAATTCCCATTTTTGTTGCATTACGTTTTCAAGGTTCCTTTTTCCTGTTCACTAAACAATTTTTCGCATAACTGCCTAATTAACATTTCTTTGCTTTTACGTATTTTCTATGCGCTAGCTCCCCTTTTCGCAAACGCTCAGCTATTTATAATAATCACATTCATAGTATTCTCCACTTATTATTTTTCCCTTTCTATTTTCATTTTATTCTTGTAATTTTCTTATTTTAACATCCCCTTCTTGCAATCTCTTTATTATCTACTTTTGTTGCTGCTTCATCTTTTATCGCTCCGTCATATTCAGTCTCCGTCCTCGCTTCCGTCTCCGTCTTCTTTTACGTCTGCAGCTACTTACACACATATGTACATAAGTATTTACACTTCCATTTTTTTGTTATTGTACAATTGTCCCCGCCACCATCATTGCCATCTCAGCCAACGTCGCTGCTCCCGACGGCGTTCACTGACGGCTTTTGGCTACAAGCCACTTTTAAGGTGTGCGCAACAGTTCGGAAAGCGGAACGCATACAAATGTAGTCTCGAACACATACATATCCACACTCACGCACATACACAACGCTGTACACAAAGGAATTTTTTTTTTGTTTTTTGGAGGCGACGATTGAATGAACCAATATGCACATATAGAGAAGAAAAGCCTCGTAGAAATTTAGTAATAGTATTTTAAAATATTTACACTTCACTTTTATGCCTAATCCACTTGGTCGCGTCTTTGTCTTAGCCGGTGTTCTTAATTCGACGCTAATTCGTCTGTTTCATGGGAATATCGCACTCGTTTCGTTTGGAATTTTTATACAGTAGAAAAAATAAAAACAAAAAATTTCCGTCATATGCAATCGTGCGCGTTTAAACCGTATTCAATACTTTTCTCCTTGCAGTCTAAAAGAAACTGAAGAAATAATGAAAATTATTCAAGAAGATTAATGGAATGGACGCAAGTGTGGCCTATACATTTGAGGAATGTCTAATTGAAGAGGAACAAAAGACAGAGTTGCTACGCCGGCTTATGTGCACTTGGCAGCACTATAGAATGCAGGATGATTTGGATGATTTGCGGTGGCCAGAGAACGTACATATATTAATTATACGTTCTTTGCGGTGGCTAATTAATTTTACTATCTTATAAAATTTAATTACTGGGTGTTATTACTCAAAAAAATATTATAAAACACAAAATTTGGATAATTTAATTTCACATAAAATACTCTTTGAGTAAGCGAGTTTGAATTGATTTTTTGGAACGCAGTTTTCCTATTGTTCACACTTTCATTACGTTCCCTTTCTCATGCATTCCAGCAACTGCGTTATTTTGTTATTTTTTGCCGCATGCAGGTGATTGGGTTCTGCGTTGGTATGTAAATTTCCTAAATTAATCAGCTATTAAAAAATGTGGATCTAAAGGTGGTTTAGTTTTGCAAACTAGTATCAAGGCTATTAAGCTCCCAAAGAAATCAAGCGTGTTCAGCTCTGCGTTTGGTGCAAGGTGGATCAGCTGGAGCAGTAAGTGAAAATTATATAATTCTTTTGTTAAATTTATAATCAATGTAAATTTCTCTATAGATAAGATACAACAAGTTACATTTTAACTACTTTTCCAACACAAAGAATCAACCAAAAAATATAACCTACTACATATGTAGCTAAACTTTGCTGGCAAAAATGTTGCGCACCACAACTGGTGTTTTATCACGACTCTCATTCAATGAATCAAAAACCACAAGCTCTGCTTTAGCGCTGGAATTCGTGCGTTGGCGCCGGAAGCCCCGTTGGTTACCGGTAGCGAAAAGTAAATTGTATCGAGTACCTGAGCGCAAACAACAAAGTCCAGAAGAAAAAGCTGAATTATTGCGGCTAAATAACAATTACAAGTATGTATTGAAAAATACATGCCATCTCATTTAAAAAAACAGCATATTTTCTAAATCCTCCCATTAGATTACAAATGCGTTCTATTAGACAGTATCTGCGCGAAGAGGTTTTACGTTTGAATCTCACAACCACCGCTGATCAAGTGGTACTCACACCAGAGCAGGAGGAAGCCGAATTCCAACGTTGTATGCAAGAGAATGCAGCTTGGAATGAAGCTATAGCCGCTGAACGAAATGAACGTTTGCAGAAGGAACGTGAACGACAAGCAAACGAAATACGTGAACGTTTAGAAGCGGCGCGTGTACGCACCGAGGAACGTTTGGAGCGTGCTGAGGAGATAGTTAAGCGTGAAAAGGAATTGGCAAAGACATTTGTGACCCGCGAAAATCTCGATACCGCCATCGAACAGGCATTGGCCAATCCAGTTGACTATAACTTTTCCATGGATTTGAATGGCAATATATATCGCGGACGTACAACAGTGCCAGGTGGGAAAGGTGCACCAGCCACACAACCGGGCGAATCGCAACAGGCAATTGAAGCTAGGAATTAGTTGTAATGCTGTGGGTAGTATGCAACATTTTAAAGTGCTTTTATTATAATTGAACATCTCCGAATGTTTTATAACCAAAAGTTTGTAAAAGGAGCAAGTTGATAAAGTGTGAATTAAAAAAATTGGCCGTTGTGTTGTACATTAACATTTTTATTTGAAAATTTTGCATGTTCGAATCTTCTTCTAAACTTGAGTACCTATAACAAAAAATTTTTTAATGTAGATGTTGCTCGGCAGACAACCACACATCTATTTTGTTGCAGCTTTTCTTATTCAATTTGACAAATTTCATTCGATTACGTTGCCTTTGAAAAACACATATTTTAACTGAATTTGAAGTATTGCTATGCAATAATTCACATGCTGACTTAATTTCGAAATTTTAGTTTTTTTCCTCGTGTATATAGTATTACAAAAAATAGGATGCAATTATTTTTAAATTCATACGTCATTTCCTACGCTATCTAATTTCACAAAATATGACTATTTCTGATAAGCCTTTACTATAACTATAGTAACTTACAAAAGTAACTGTTTAAATTAAAACAAATAATACATAACTAAATTTGTATAAAAGTAAACTAAAACATTTTCGATGCTATGCTGGCTTTGGACGTTCTCGCCGTTCCTCCTGTTCCATTAGATGTTCCCAGTCGGGTGTGGCGGTGAGTTTGGCTTGTATGGGTCCTAAATTTATCATATTACCACTACGCTCTTCCCGATTTGTATTGATGGACATGAGGTCCTAAAAAGTGAAGCGATTCAAATGGTTCATTAGCTTAAAATATAAATACTATATTAAATTTTTTGCTCACTTGCAAGAATCCCGTTTCCATGCCCAT
Source organism: Anomoia purmunda (assembly GCA_951828415.1). Taxonomy (NCBI): domain Eukaryota; kingdom Metazoa; phylum Arthropoda; class Insecta; order Diptera; family Tephritidae; genus Anomoia; species Anomoia purmunda. The sequence goes on from OX639996.1 coordinate 98,409,635, forward strand.
ATTCAAATCGAAATACGTACTACCAAAAACTAGTTTTACTTTTCCAGATTTATAACGCAGCAATTTTCCAATTTTACCTTCTTCCATCTCTTTGAGCGACATTCGCTTTGGCGGTGGTTTCGTAGCGGGTGGATTTTGTGATGTAGATGGCGTATCCGCTGTTGCATTCTAAAATATAATTGTATCGATTTAAAAATTTCTTAAACATTTTGGAAGTTAAGTCTTGCTTTCTAAAATTTCATCGCACCTTTTCATGTAGCGTTTTTTCATTTACATCTTCTACATCGTCTTCGCAAGGTAGAGCATCTGGCAGCTAAGTGGGATTATTGAATTATGATTAGCAAAAGACTAATTTTATTTCCATCAATTTCCACTCACCTGTAGCAGGATTATCTGTGACTGTGGTAAGTCAAGTAGCTCACAAACGGAGGCAGGATATCGCTCCAAGACACTATTTGTGCGTTCGTGCTGCTTAACAACCAGCGATTGCATTTTTTGTGCAATATTGATAGCAGATTCTAAACAATAATTAAAAAATAGCTGTATTAATACCAAAATATTGACCACAACTAAAATCAGCAATGCAATATTACGAATACAATTCTCGTTATGGAATGGATGATTACAAACAATTATGATGTGGTTTGGTTTTTTTCCCCCCAATTTAAAAAAAGACACTTCAATCTCGTTTGCACTCACCGGAGTCATCAACATTTTCAGCAGCTTCGCCATTTATTCCAACCTCAATCTTTTCAACCTTAATTTCAACTTTAATGGATTTCCACTTGCCTACATTTTCAAAGTGGAATTGTGTGATTTTTTTAGGTAGAAAGGTTTGCATGTATGTGTGTGGGCGGAAAGTGTAAAAGGGCAAACCAAAAGAAAAGGAAATAAGAAATCAAATAAGAAGTGCAACTAATTAGGTACCAAAATGACTGGAAAAAAACTAGCTTTTTGCTCTCCTGCAGCCGCTCATGCAGTAGTCTTTACACTTTGCGTACCACTATGAGACCATTGCACTGTTGCTAATTTACCAAAATATATTCTCAAAATCGAGCAAACATAAATCGCTAACTCGACTTTCGCGCACCTTTGGTTCATACATACATACAAATGTACGCAATGCCAATTCATAATATTCCACTTACCCTCAGTCAATTTGACAGGTATCTGCTCTAATTCAGTCTTTTCATCTCCGAAATCATCTTCGTCAGTATCACCAAGCAGTTCACGTATATGCTCATCATCGGCTTTCATATCAATTTTTTTCAGCTGCTCATTTTTGATAATTGTTGGTCTACGCATTTGCGAGGGTGCATCATCAGTGGATCGATTGTTGAAGCTTGAACCTCCAGAGCTCGCTTTGCGTATATTTAAAGCACCAGCACCCTCTGAGAAGACGCCTGTTGTTTGTATGAGTGATGAATTAACGCCACCTACAGCACCACCACGTCCGCCACGCGTACCGGTGCCAGCACCACGTCCACCGCGAGCGCCGCGTCCACCACCACGACCGCCTCGTGCTGTCGTGTCCTTGGACGTTTTGACATTGCTTTAGGAAGATTAATATTTACATTTACCGAATGTTTTGTTTATATTATCTAAAACTCACGTGTTTTTATTGCGCACCACATTGAGGTTGGGCGTAAATACTTTTTTTGCTGCATTCGCCCCTGCGACACCACCACGACCGCCTAGCGTTAAATCACGCGCTGGCTTCAATGATGACAACTTATGCAGCGTTGGTGTAGCTGCTGCTGAACTGCCGTTCATGTTGGTAGCTTCTTTTAATTTTTAGCAATGCCTATTTTGTGGACCCAATTCCAAATCTGTGATGAGCAGTACAAATTATTTGTTGTTTTCGCTGTAGCAGCAGTTCCGGCTTTGTATATAATGCATTGTGAATGGATAACAAGTGTGAAATCATCTTTGACAGAAACTTCAAGATGGCGGTGAAAAAATTTGACAGCACCACAGCGCCATCTACTACAGGTGATAGGAATAGAATCCATGCTTCTTCTTTTGAACACATTCATTTCAAATTATCATCATTTTTGCCTGGTGATTTGCATATTGTTCCTGATATTTTCGTTCATTTATTAATGGTACATATTTAGGGAGTTCACAAGCCGTGTTATTTGTCGTATTTCTTTAATCGTGTTATTGCAATACAACAGTTGTAAACTTGTTGTTTTTGTTTCACATGTAAAATTGTCTTATTTCAATACAACTCTGAAAGGTATGTTTAGTATTTTATTTGTGTGTGTTATTCGATCAGCTGTTTCTGTTTATCGTCACTTTTTTTAATATTATTTTTGCAAAAGCGGCCAGTGAAACAATTGAAGGAGATACATATATTAAAAAAAAAGAATGGAAATACATCTAAATGAGGAAGTAAGTGATTTTGAATAAAAAAACAAACACATTAGGCATTTTAATGTTTATACTTTTATTTCGTTTTGTTTTCTCTTCTTCTACTCAGCTGATTAATTGCTTGAATTTGACATACAATAGTTAACGAAATAGCACAGTGCGTTCACACGTTCCACTGTTATTTCAATAACGGACTAAATATATACGACATATAACACGGCTTGTGAACTCCCTAATTGTTTTTGTGTCATCGCTATTACCTGATACATATAGTTGAATCATGAACAGAACAAAAGAATTTGGGCAGCGAATGACATAAGAATGAAAGAATTCACAAGGAACGTGGACTACAAAGAAGTTGCATGGTGTCTCGTTTCTGTGGCAATTCACCACACAAATAAACCAACTAGATACAGATTCTAATATCTAATTTAATGAGGGTATTCAGTAACTCAGCCTTTTCTTAAGTCACTAAATTTGAGACTTTCAATTAGAGAAATTTTTTGTGACTTGAGACGATTTCAGTATTCACAGTCTCAAAAAATTTCACCACAGACTATGGTGAAAAGCAATATAGGGAATCAGCTGATGGTATATTCAACTAGAGATGCACAATCATCCTCAATAAAAATGTGTTCATCGAAATTTAATTCAGTTTAACTCAATTTCACTTTGTGGGCTTCCGTGCAAATGTTTACTAATTCCTGTACACGAAAAACTCAGGCCGTTATTATGAGCTACATTCGATCTTCGACTGTGGTCGAAAAAGCTGATCGATAAAAATCATTGTGAATAATTATTTATTCATTATTTATTCACAATGGAAAAAATTTGCATTTGGCATTAAGGCACACATTTGTGAATTTCACAAAATTGGATAGTCCACAATTGTATATTTTTATCAGCTGTTATTGAGATTAAAATTGCCTACAGGGTTAAAGATTACACAAGCTACCTGTTTCTCAGTCGACTTTTCTGTTATTCTGGAGCCTCTTGTTTGGTTGTTAAGCTGAGAAATTGGGTATTCACAAAAGTTTGGAGTTAACCGATACAGCTTCTGAAATTCTGTTGAAAGGGATTATCCGCATCCCGGAGTAAACGTCGATCCTTCGTCGCCTCGTGATAAATCGTATGCCGAATATTCAAACGACATTATTTAATGCCCCTTTTTTAATTACAAGAAAACAAATTACCAAATTTTAAATTTGTCTTTTATTTAAGTTGAAATCACTAATTTCACTTTTCTCGATTGAGTTAACAACATCAAATTTGTTGTCGTTTAGTTTTCGGTCATCGACTAGCTAACATCAACAGCTGATTCGGCGAATGCGAAAATCGTTAAAAAATGGTTGCTGAATAGCAGGGTCGTTAAAATTTTGGTTAAGTTGAGTTAACCAATCGAATATCTTTAAAATAAGTTAGTGAATCGCACTACAGTTGTCTGTAATGGCGCAGAGCTACAATGCTATTATCGATCATTACTATTCCTCATTTCATTCCACTTTGCTGGCGGCAAAATATCCTGTAGCGCGCATTCCAACTTTGCAGTGTATTCGGGATGAACTGCGACGTACCGATTACTTCAACTACTATCTATGTACTTCTTTTTCCATTCGCTCAAACTATGCTGAGTGATGATTTGACGCAAGGTACGAGTTTTAGTGATTTATGGGATAAGAAGCGCATGGAGCTTAATCGCAAGGATATTTATAGCAATAAACGTGTACTTGAGACGTACAAATACATGCTGAAGGCTTTCGACGAAAGAGGCTTACTTGATTAGTCCATAAGATATTATGTTAACTTTTGTAATTTCCTTAAAGTTACTTTATATACATACATATATATATATATATACTATTGTAATAAAAAATATGTACATACTTAAAAAACTGTTTTTTCTAACAAGGAACGTAGATTACAAATAAGTTGAATTTCCAGTGGCAACAACTCTAGTCCAATTCACCATACCTCAACTAATTTGACTTTTTCCGATTGATATTGGAATCTGATTAGATCCAATTGGTTTCTGTGTGTGGTGAATTGGTCTAGAGTTCTTGCCACAGGAAACGAAACACCGTGCAACTTTTTTGCAATCTACACGTTCTTTGTTTTCAATATGTGCGAAAAGGTTGACTTCTCCAGTGAGAGTATGAAAGTTACAACGATGTGCTAATGGTATTCAATGTTACTGGTGGACCAAAAGGTTTCTCGTAAGTGGTACTGCTACTTTGGGTTTTCCGATTTTAACAGTTCTCAAGTAAATGTTCACAACCCTTTTTGTTTACAAATTAGCGGTAAAGAGTCACTGTAGTGAACTCAGGTATTTTAGGAGATGTTTATATTTGCCTTAAGGCGGGTTGTACCACGCCCATTTTTCAAAAATAACTGTAACCAAGTATATCTTACTCCGATTTCGCTCATTTGTAATACCAATTGGTGGACGGCAAGGGGCATACCAAGTTTCGTTGAGATAGCTTAATATTTACTCGAGTAATCAGACCCTCGGGCAGACGGAATAACGCCATGACTTCATGGTGCACATGTCTATATCTTATTGTTATATCACTCATGGCCAAGGAATGATAGAAAACAAGATTGCGCCTTCCACGCTGAGATCAACTGATAGTGACGTAATAATATCTAGAGGAGAGAGAGCAAAGAAAATATTCTAAAAAACCAGAGGAAGAAACACAGGAGAAGCGGACAATCGGCAGAACGACTGAATAGCTTTCTTGGCATTGTTTGTATAATATAAAATGCTTTTATTTCGTTAGCGAATGGGCGGATGTTGTCTAATCGACAAAGAGAGTACCAGCGATCCGCGGAAGGCGCAATCTTCTATTCTATCATTCTTGCTCATGGCCAAAGTGCGCTGGGTATGAAAGTAAACAGCAAATCATAATTCGATAGTATAATAAAATCTGGATATGTACATACAAGTAAAATTGCGAACATTCAAATATCTAGATCGGCTGTGATATGTGTCAAAGTGGTAACACATTTCGGATGTGCACGAACACGATATTTTGCCATTGAAATCCTCTTTCGTAACCCGTCTACAGAGGGCTGTTGGTTTTCGGAAGGCGTCACACCAACCGGAGTTTTCACTTTTTTCGAAAGCTTTTCTTTAGCTAATCTTTCCTCCAAAGTCTCCGCTTGCATTTCTGCCTCCGGTTTATAGCAACGTTGTATGACAAATTGGAAGAAGTCAATATGCTTTACATGATTGTAAAAATCGTGATTGAATTGGCTGTATTTGGGGAAAACTTTATGCTGCAGCATCGCTTTATATAGCATAGTGCGTTGCTGTTCGCGAAATAAACGTTGTTTATGTTCTTCCAATTTAATTTTCCAATTATTGGTACTCCAAAGTTTTGCTAATTCGGTACGTATCCGTGGACGCAAATAATATTCGAGGGCGCTGAAAGTTATTCAAGAAATAAATTATGAGGAATAAAATTAGTTTACTAACTACATATGTAGATGTTTACTTACTCCCGCAAGTAACGTTGCGTTTTCTTGAAGTTAAAGCCTTCAATGGGTTCCACAAATTTGTGTATCTCGGCAGTATTGCAGAGCTGTGGCGGAATTTTTACGTACATGCTGAAAAGATGGAAAATAAATTTAGAAAAACCGAGCTAGAATAAAACAGATTGATAGAAAAAAATTGATTTAAACTATGAAGAAAGCTTTAGTAGTTGAGACGGCCGGAGCGGAATCGAACATTTTCAATGAATTTTTAAAACTTTTGTTATTTTTATTATTGTCATTAAAAAGGTACTTACTTCTGCATAAATTTCATCCATTTTTAGTTCATAATATAAACTATTTACATACATATGTTTGAAAAAATAAAAAAAAGCATTCATATGTATATTATTTTTCGGCCTGTTTTCTTAAACGATAATATTAATTTGTGAGCTCAAGGCCAAAAAAAACTAAAATTTTTATTACCCCAAAATTTAATAATTTTATATTGCAATGTAAAAATAATAGCCCATCAGAATTTCCACCTTGCAACCGATTCCGTATATCGGTATAAAGCTGACCTGAAGGAGTCGACCTTTATTTTAAAATAACTTTTTTCAACAGTATTCAATGCCATAGTATCTTCATTATTTCTTGGCAGAAAAACTCTGCAGAAGTTAATTTGCCTATATTTCTTTAACCATTGTATGTACTATATACAACCAAAATATTGTCCTCGTCGAGCCGAACAGCTTGGCACCCACATTTTAATATTTAATATCCCTGCGTATAATTTAATTAAATTTTACATTTAAAAAGGTGGCAACCCTTTTCATAAAATACATAGAAACTATCCTAGCGAAACGAATGGGTTGACACTGATATTTTACTCTTTTATATAACTTGCGTATAATTTAATTCAATTTAGCTATGATCCTTCCCTTTGAGATATATTTCATATATCTAGTGTATATTTAAATTAAATTCGACTTTTTAAAGAGTTGACAACACTCTTCCAAACATAAAATATCAGGGACCGTAACGGTTATAACTTTTATTAAAAAAATACTTATTTCGTTATTTCTGAGTTTTATTTTTTGCTCAGAAAATAATCCTTATTTCTTGAGTTTTATTTTTTGCTAGGAAAATAATCACTATTTCTTGAGTTTTATATTTTGAACTTAATTTGTGGAAGAAACAAAACTCAGCAAAATATAAAACTCAAGAAATAGTGATTATTTTCCTAGCAAAAAATAAAACTCAAGAAGTAACGATTATTTCTTAGGCAAAATATAAAACTAAAAAATAACGTCTAAACTTGATTTTTTTTTAAACAAAACTCAAAAAATAAAAATCAGTGTCGCTGAAAGTAGTCCTTGTTACAAGGAGTAGTTGCTTTAATCCTTATACGTATTATTTCTCTTTCCGCATAATTTGTTGATTTGAAATTTGGACAAGAATCGTTATTTGCGATCCCTGTAAAATATACTTTACGACCTATTCTTATATACACCAAATATACATACAAAATTTCATAAACAATAGTCGAACGAGATTTTTATACATATATAAGATTTTATTTAGCTTTATTTTATTGCACTTATTTTAATTTCATTTAATGTTATTTTACTTTGATGAAAATGATTATTTGCCCTCCAGATAGATACTGTGTTTAAGTAGTAGTAGTTTCGAGCTTAGGGCAACGTTGTATAAAACAACTGTTTAGTTATTTTAATTATTTTATCTCAATTTGAGCTCATCCTAAGTACTGAAATAATTTTATACGACATTTTTCCTTTCAACTATTTCATGGTTTTTCTCTTGAAGTCTATTTGCAGGGTCACGCTTCAGGATAGACAGCTTTCAGATCTGAATGCTAACAAGGGCAATGTAACGGTGGTTATGACTAAATCAGAATATGAGACCAAGATGCAAAGAATACTCAATAACATTTCCACGCATGGAGTTCTGAACCCTATAAATAAACTACAAATGAAAACTTTGAACTATTTTAAGAAAGAAAGAAAGAAATAATGTTTAAGAGAAAAATCAGTGAATTTTAAGGAAAACATCATCTGACGAGTAGAACTGTTAACACCCCAAGAATATACGGAGGGGGCCTTCTCGGACCTACATATATGCTCGTCAGTAAGTTCACCGTACTACAGTTAAAACACGTCGTAAAAATCCTCAAAAAACTTCAAAATATACATAATGTGAAAGACGCGACTGGATTCCATAATCAGATCGGATATATGTACATATGTTTTTGATGATAAAACTATAGTGTCGTTTGATGTTGTCTCATTGTTTACAAGAATCCATCATAGATATTATAGCTTCCAAGTGGGACTTGATTAAATAACATACCCTTTAGATGAAAGATATATTTTTGACTATGGTTAAGTTTTGCATTAAGGATCATTTAAATACAACGATATTTTAAATACAACGATAGAGTGTATGAGGATACCGGCACAACCTGCCCTAGGAAGAATCGATCAACAAACCACATTTGCCCACAAACTACATATGTATGTCGATGATTTGTTTGCAATTATCAAAACTGAAGATACAGACCAAATATTCCAAACCGTAAATAATAAGACGCGACAACAAATTTGCTATTGACTGGTATAAGAAACCTACATCACCGGGAAGATTACTAAACTTTAATTATTAAATATTGATGTGTAACAAATAAAATAGTTTCAGTTCTTAGGATGACCTCAAATTGAGATCGAGATATCGACGAATAAAATAATTAAAATAACTAAACAGTTGTTTTATTCAACACGGCCTTAAGATCGAAAACTTAAACAAAGTTATTTTACTTTGTTCGAATTTATTTTATTTTATTACATTCTACTTTTCCTCTTATTTTAATTTACATTACTATTGTATTGTACTTTATTTCATTTTGACTTATTTAAATTTATTCCACTTAATTTGATACTATATTATTTCATTTCAGTTCATTTTATTTTATTTGATTAAATTTTAATTCATTGTACTCTTTTTTATTTTATCTATAAATTAATTTAGTTTAATTTACTAAATGAGGGAAAACAATTTTTCGTAGAAATGGTTCAGAAAATTTTATTTTTGAAAAAAATGTAAAAATATAAAAATGAAGTTAAACACAACGAAATGAAACGAAATTAAATGTATGCAAAATTAAATTGAATAAATACATACCTGCACAAAATTGATACTGAGCACTAAGTGGCTTTATAGGCAAAATAGTATTCCTTCTCCATATCGCGAGACTACCGCGCAATTTAACCTAACCTTAATCATAAATCAATTTAATTTAGTTAAATTTATTTTGAGCCCACTAATTTTATGTAATTCAGTCTTATATTATTTTAGTTTAATTTAATCCAGTTTAACTCAATTTTATTTATTTTAATTGAAGCTAATCAATTACATTTAAATTGCATTCATTTTCAATAATTCTAATTCTCTTATAATTTAGGTTTTTTATATAAGTTAAAGCTAATTTATATTCGAATTCAGGCTAATTTAACATTAAATAATTGTATTAATTTGAATTGAAGCTAATGTGATTTGAATTTGAATTTAAATTTAATTTTCTTTAATAAATTAAAATTTAATTTTGCTGTTTTGTTACTCTCCCTCGCGTCTACATTTAAATTATCGTATACATCGCAATTCAAAACACACAATATCTCACCAGCTATAAACAAATGTAGAAGCTTTATAGAGTAGCTCTACTACAGAGCCATTTCACAATCGAAAGCAAAATAAAGCACACAATATCTTATCGGCTATTAAACAAATTTCGAAGCTTTTGAGAGTAACCCCACTACAGAGCAATTTCACAATCGAAAACAAAAAATATGCGCATAAAAGCTTCGACCGTTTGCAGTCGCATCTCAGACAAAATAGTAGTTTGAACGCTAAGTGTACGTCAGCTATCGCTTACGGCTTTACAGTTCAAAATAACAATATTGGAGCATCACAACAACAACCATAACAAATAAAATAAAAATGAGTGCTACTATTGAAGATCTGCCAGAACACCTGAGCGAAGCTTCCTTTCAAAAAATACTGACGCATACGTTTGGTCGGCCAGCACAAATACGTGATTTACAAGTTATACCACAAAAATCGTTCGGCAATTATTGTAGTGATATTTATCGGGTAACTATAAAATATTGTTTCAATGAACGTGACGACGGTAAAGTTAATAGCGCAAGTGAGGAAGGTCAGCGCAGTGAAACGACTGGAGAGCAGCGCTTACTGCACGTGCTTGTAAAAGACTTATTTGAAAGTCTCTCTTCGATATCAAATGAGAAATTTATGTATGCCGAGGTTTTACCCCAGATCAATAAGACGTTACTTAGTTGTGGACTACAACCTGCGTCGCCAACGTAAGTTTGTAAAAGTTTTTTGAAAGTTTGAGTTCTAAGAATATAAACGTAATTTTCTTTTAATAAACACTTTCTTTTCATTTTTTTCAGTGTATACTACGCGCTTAAAACCAAAGGCGAAACACATTTCTTCGAAGACTTGAGTTCTCGTGGTTATGTAATACGTCCGCGCACACTTGGGTACAATGAGGATGAAACGCGTTTGCTATTCAAGCGTTTGGGAGAGTATCATGCCGCTTCGTTGATCTTCAAAGAATCGGTAAATATTGTTTTAGGATACATTTATATTTTAAAGCATTGTGAATGAGAAGTCCTCGAAATTAAAGATGGCGCCGGCCGATATTAAATGTCAGACATAGAAATTCGCTCATTAAGTGATAAAAGAATAGTGAGGGTTGCTTTATCAGGTGATCTCAGCTGTGCCGAGTTTTGATGTTTATGGGCTATTATTTTCCACTTGTATTTATTCACAATGTTTTAAAGTTTTTGTAAGCTGTGTAATGAATAGTTTAATAGGCTCACAGAATACGCACTTTGCGTCCTTGTCGGATCAGTAGTTCTTTTCCAGAGTTCAAAAACTCTCAACAGAAAGGCGAGCAAATATCGCCAAAACTCGATATCAAACGGTCTGGAAGATCATACTGACTTTTGGCGCCATTCCTAAAAATTACAGCATTTTGCGATAGGGTGATGACTTTTGCGCCAGACTGTATACTTTACTGAACTTTGTCCTTGCCAAAATTTAATTCATTCTCCAAACTCTAATTTTAACAGCATCCGGAGGTTAAGAACAAGTTGCGAGAGTTCTACGCAGCCAGTGATCCGGCGCTTGAACAGTTCATCGAGGATAACATCTGTGAAAATATGGAGCATGTGGCTAAAATTATAGAAACTTGGTCTGGTTACGATAAAATACTCGAGAAAATGCGCATAAATATGCGTGAGGTTTTCCGAGGTAAATTTTTGCCCTTATTCGACGCATCGAAGGCTAAATTGACGCTGGTCGCCCATGGGGATATGTGGATTGCCAATTTATTACTGCAGTACAATAGCAAAGATGGCAAAGCGAACGATGCAGTATTCGTAAGTATTTAGGGGAATAGTCTAAAATATTTACTTAAACAAAAAATACAATGTTCCTTCTTTCTTCCAGTTGGACTATCAGAATAGCTTCTATGGCAGTCCTGCCATCGATATACACAATCTTTTCATGACAAGCGTTCAGTTGTCTGTAATGACGCAGAGTTACAATGCTATTATCGATCATTACTATGCCTCCTTTCATTCCACTTTGCTGGCGGCAAAATATCCTGTAGCGCGCATTCCAACTTTGCAGTGTATTCGGGATGAACTGCGACGTACCGATTACTTCAACTACTATCTACTTCTTTTTCCATTCGCACAAACTATGCTGAGTGATGATTTGACGAAAGGTTTGAGTTTTAATGATTTAGGTGATAAGAATCGCATGGAGCGCAATCGTAAGGATATTTATAGCAATGAGCGTGTTCTGGAGACGTACAAATACATGCTGAAGGCGTTCGATGAAAGAGGCTTACTTGATTAGTGTTATGAGAATTGGAGGTAATAAATAAATACAAAGTGTGCTATTTGAGTAGGAGCTTCATAAAATCTGTTACAACATTGATAATTCGTTTATGTTAGTTAATATAAAATTCTAATAATAAATATGTACTTCAAAAAACTTCCTATTTTAATATGTGCCAAACTTTTGACTACCCCAGTGAGAGTATTAAGTTACAACGATGGGCTGATGATATTCAATATTTCTGATACTTTTCATGATCCAGAAATGCTAATGTAAAGCCATTCATTTTTCGTAATCTAAGCAAAAGTTTGACGCATCCATCCATCTACCATTTTCTTACGAGCCGCATTTTTCTCCAAAATTTGTAATTAAGCGATGTATCTGTTATAAAAGTATAACTTATAAGATAAAAACAGCAAAAAATCAACATTTCAGGCTTTGTTGATAAATATGTCGTTTTATAGCCCATTCAATTTTAGTAGCAAACAAAATATTAAAAATCGCCACGAATTCTTAACCACTTAACCTACCATTCTTGACATAATTTTTTTTTAACGATTTGTATATTTCGTTCGAATTAATTTTTGTTAAAATACATTTACAATATAGGAATATAAAAAAGCCCTGCGACAAATTTTGAGAAGGTTAGGAAAACCGAAGCGGAATCGACATTAGACAAAACTTTGCAAAATGAATCTGCTGTGGCATTTTCTTTTCCATTAAACAAATTATGAAAAACGAAATTTTTTAGTTCTCTAAACTTACATCTATCTGTAAGAAAAAGTTTAGATGTGTAAAAAATTTAAAGAAAAATTGGAAGGCAATCGAAAGAAGACGAAATTTCCATCGCTCCTACAGCTCTCCATAGCCACTAGGGCATCCTGGGCTGGAATAAGTCAGATAAAGACTTTATCATTAATTTAAAAAACTGTGGTTTCAATAGGATATACAAGTTCATGCTGAAGATTCTTTTGAAAATATGTACCTACATATAATAGTCATGGAAAAGCTCCAACCAATGGGCTGTAAAGTATCGCATCATACAAATTACTATCGATTTAAAAATTCCGCTTCCCTAAAATTTATATTTATACTCAAAGTGAGCACACATCTTAAACGAACACCCTTTGCCAGTTTAGATGTTTAACAGATAGACCGTTCAAAATACACTCCTATATTGCACATTTTAATACTTCAACAAATGTTAGAGATAAGATACGAATGCTTCGAACAGTACTCTTCTTCCCTCTACTTAGGGGAAAGGAAAGCTACGCCACTTGGGACAAATTATACCTGTAATAATTTAAATATAAATATTGGAAAATTCTAAATTTTATCGCTGCATTTTCACGTTCAAGGTAAATAATGTATTCCTATTTTTTATAATTAGAATTAAGTCGTAACGTTAATTAGTATAATCAAGTACCCGACAACGCGGGCAAAGATAGCGTAGATAGAACGCCACAGTCGCGTCCAAAGTATTCAAAGATTAAATTGTACTTGTGCACAAAAAAATCTCGCAATAAAATGCCAGTAAAATAATATGATCTGCAAATAAATGAATACTTGGACGATTGTGCAAGAGATAAACTAAATTAAGTATAAACTTAAATTAGATGCGGGGTTTTGGCACATTTTTGGTGTATTGCAATATTTTTATGGTCCTCGACAGATTTCAGGTAACCTAAACAAAAAAAAAGACAAAGAAGCTCATATACGGATCGAAGAAAAATGTTCTTTAGTTTGAACTGCTTCTCCGGATTTGAGTAAAAGCTCTGAATAAAAACCTGCATATAGTTCCCGCAAAAAGAAAAATGTTTTTCGACAGACTAACTTCCACTCCCACCATTGAATCCCATAGATAGCTGCAAAGTTGACTTTGAATTTGATTTTAGATTCTAGGCCACAACGGCATTGAGGGCAATGAGAATGCTCATAGACTAGCTAGAGAAGTGTCGTCGAAAACGCCTATAAGACCTAAGCCCTTCATGGCGATAGGGCAACACTCTATTAAAGAGGATCATAGGAAAGAAGAAAATACCATTTCCATATTTCACATATTATGCGGGACAGACTACAACGAAAATTACGTATTTTCGTCCAAATTACTTCGCATAAACCATGTGTCGTTCCTACTTTGTATTAACAGCTCTGTAGTCAAAGGGTTGCTTCATTTATAAGCACGAAAGACAGCTTCTAGGGGAACACATTTTTTGATTATTTAAAATCTTGATTTATGATAAAATACCTCACTTTGTCTTAGTTTATTGACCGAAATTGCAAGGCGAAATTAACAAAGCGAAATTATTTAGTTTCATCTTAATTTTTATCGTAAGTATTAAACTACTCAAACAAAAAAGTATGCTTCTTTACAGTGAAGTAGAGAAAATAATTAAATATAATTAAACCAATCAAGAATAATTAAAACGTATCAAATAATAAATAGATTCGTTTTTGATTATTTTTGTTCATTGCAAGTAATCATGATTTTTTTTTATTATTATTTCGTTTTATAATTGATCACTAACTGGTTTGCGAATATATAAACGAATTGGTTTAATTATTATAATTACCGTGCCCCGAATCGTTTTGATCTAAATTTAAGGGCTCGGTTTAAAAAAAAAAAAAGAATTCAAGGGTTTTTGCTTACATAGAGTTATTTGTACCATTTCATAATTGTACCTTCTGACCAATAAATTTTTACTTTTCCATCACTGGTTCTCTGCATGCAATACTGCTGAAAAAAATATTTATATGTATGTATGTGTGTTCTTTTTACCATTTCACAATACCATGCAAACAAAAGTAAAAGCTCAGTTTCACTGTTCCCCATAAAAACATAAACACTGACTAGGTACATATTGGGAAGAGTCTCAATAATATTTGAAATCAGTTGCAATAATGCTTTCTATTTTATTGGTATAGATCTCTTGTGTTTTGGAATAGTTGAATGGTGAAATAATACTTGATAAAGTAGTGTCACATATTGACTTGTATCAAATGAATTAATAAATTTATGATTAATAAAATGTCAACCCATCAAAAAGAAGTGACACTACCACCAACCTACCTCAACGCAAGCTACATTAAACGCGCGCTGGAATGTCACTTTAATAGCGTGAATGGTGGTACCAACAACAATGTAGTGGATATATTGGAATGCCATTGGACGCGTGGAATAGAAGATGGGGAAAACTTTTGCAGCGTTATCTATCGAGCAAAAGTACATTTCTATCTGTATAGCGCAGGTGTTGAAAGTTCCTGTGAAAAGTGCGAAATAACGGTAATTATTAAGGATGTCAAAAGTGACGTAACGGCAGAGGGATCGAATGAGTTGGCAATGTACACAAATGTGCTGCCGGAAATGCAGAAAATATTAGAGAAGGCCATAAGGAAAAATAAAAATGAAGATACCACTATAACGGCGAAATTATATGCAAAGTAAGTGGAAATGCACCTTAAAATAATAAACTACAATATATTAGGTGATTCAAAAATTGTATCCTTTGGAAATTCGCAGTTGTTATCACTGTGAGCGTGCTGAAAAGGAAATTTACGTTTCAGAGGATCTGCACGCAATGGATTATTACAGCGTAAATCGTTTTGTTGGCTTCGATTTAGACGAAGCAAAGGTGGCACTGAAGAAACTCGCACAGTTCCATGCTACCTCAATGATGTACATAGAGCAGGTATGTAAGTGATAAATTCAATACAATACGCCTAGACACTTTTTCTCAAAAAACTTTATGAAACTGGAAAATTCTAATAGCACCCTGCAGAATCAGATGCACTTCTGCCAACAACCTTCGATTGCGAAGTGGACGTCAGTAACGATGGCCTAGATGGGATACGTGCAGCCTCCAATATCGTCGGAGTATGGCAAGATTTTGAAGACATAGCGTCAAAAATGACTAGATCAATAAAAAAATTTGAAGAATGTGCCAAACGAATAATGCGACCAGAGCGATGTCGTTTCAAGGTTATAACACATGGAGATCTCTGGGCGAATAATATACTCATGAAGTATGCGAATGTGAAGGGTGCGAAGGTGGCCGAGGATGCGGTTTTTGTAAGTCGATAATCAGACATACATAGTTTTGAAATGATATTTTGTTAAAGAGCACTTAAATTCTTCGCAGGTCGACTTTCAAGTGGGCTTTGTTGGCAGCTGTGGCTACGATTTACAATTCTTGCTCAATACCAGCGTACAATTGGAGGTCTTGAAGTTGCATCGCTATACGCTATTGCGTTACTATTATACACATTTGAAGGAGACTCTAAGAAATTTAGGTACTGCCGATTCTGCCATACCCAGCTGGCAAATGGTAATGGAGGAAGTACGTGATCTTGAATTTGTCGGTTACTATGCGTTGACTTGTGAATTGCCGACATGCTGCATGGATCGACAACTTTCACGAGATTCTCCGAAAATTTACGAAAACAAACGTTTTTTGGAGACGTTGCGATATGGATTGGATCGATTTAATGAATTGGGTGTACTGGATTTATGATATTTCGGGGGGAAAATTGCAAGAAATAAAACAAATTATTCGCACTCGCAATTAAGTTGAAATAGTGCTACGTCATTGGCTTAATCGCTTTAGTAAATTGAAAAATTCGCATGAGCTATTCTTTTAGTTAGGCTGGTGGAATTTGAAAATTTTTATCCTGAAGAGTATCTATGTAACTATTCACTTTCCAGCACAGTTCTTGTCAACTATTTTTTGCTTCATGAAGGAATATTCTTTGTCTTTACCTTCTTTATACCCTCCAGCGAAGGCTATGGGTGTTTAGTTAATACTCCTCTTAATGTTGTAGCGGCGTGGGGAAGAGAAACTGAGCCCACTATCAAACTAGAACGCTCTATATTTAAAGGACAGGTAGGTGCAAGACAGTCGGCATAAAACTGTAGACCCCTCAATATGTGGTACAACATCAAGGTTTGCATCGACACATTGTAGGGGAACTTCGG
The DNA here is from genome assembly GCA_951828415.1 of Anomoia purmunda. Classification (NCBI taxonomy): domain Eukaryota; kingdom Metazoa; phylum Arthropoda; class Insecta; order Diptera; family Tephritidae; genus Anomoia; species Anomoia purmunda. The sequence goes on from OX639996.1 coordinate 98,426,397, forward strand.
CCAAACATCGAGATTTTACCATCAAGGTATTTTATGCAACTTCACAATCGTATGATAGTACACAAACAAAATATAAAAGCGCTGCTCTCAACAATTAATAAAGCTCCACAAAGAGATAAATATAGAGAGACTAATCCACATATGCCGTTTGGAGTGAGTGCATTCAATATTTGAAATCAGTTGCAGCGATGCATTCCATTGCGTTAGTATTGTAATAAAAAGTCGTTTCGCGCTTTAAGAAATTAAACTACGAAATAGTGTTTATTTGTTAAAAATTATACGATTGCGATAAAAGTGGATATTTACATATATCCCGTATCAAAGTATAAATATTCAATAAAATGTCGAACACTCAAAAAGAAGCGACATTACCGCCAACCCACCTCAACGTCGACTACATTAAACGCGCACTGGAATGCCACTTCAATGGCGCGCGTGGTGGCGACAACAACAATAAAGTAGACATACTGGAATGCAATTGGAAGCGTGCAACGGCTGATGGGGAAAATTTTTGTAGCGTCATCTATCGAGTAAACGTACATTACCACTTGTACAGCGCATGCGCGGAAAATTCAAGAGAGAAGCGCGAAATAACGGTTATTGTGAAGGATGTTATAAAAGAAATTTCGGAACTCGGTTCGAATGAATTGCCAATGTACAAGAATGTACTGCCGGAAATGCAGAAAATATTAAATAAGGCTATCATAAAATTTGAAGATGGAGAATTTGGCATACCGCCGAAACTTTATGCGGAGTAAGTGGAAATGCACTAAGTAGTGGTAAATTAGTAGGTGTATTTTCTAATTTAAAAATTTTAGGTGCTTGTTTTGTGAGAGCGAAGAGCATGAAATTTACGTCTTAGAAGATTTGAATGCTGCGCATTATCGCAGCGTGGATCGCTATATTGGTTTAGATTTTGAGGAAACGAAAGTGGTGCTCAAGAAACTCGCACAATTCCATGCCGCCTCAATGAAGTTTATAGAGGAGGTGAGTACGTAGACCTAATGATGGTTCATATATTTAGTAAATTGTGTAAGTGGGTTTTGTTGATTCCCATTTTTGTGTGCTTAAAAAGTACAAGGTGTTTTTTCTTTGTTATTATGTGATGTTTCGATTACCACGACCGTCGGGTCTCAGTGTCTTTTTTTAATGTTAAAACAAACTCGTTTATGACGGTATAGTTTTTTTTTAAATTTAGCAAAAGTTCCGTTTGATGTAGATACCACCACCACCTTAACAGTTACAACATTTATTATGAAAATCGCTCCTTAATAATTTTGATTTGACTTTTATTTAAATAACAATTCTATATCTAACATCAAGAAAAAAGCATTCAGTGACTTTTATAAATACAAGTTATCAATAACTGTTATAATAAGACATATTATATAAAAATCAAAACTAATTGTCATTTCTTGATTATAATCGTGAAATGAAAAGTTTTTGGTAGATTTTCAACTGAAAAAGTGAATGCAACAAAAATTTTAATTTACTACTTTTATTTCATTTGTAATAACTTTTAGATTTTCCCTCTGATTTAGGCGGTCTTGCACTCCACATTTTTGTAATGAAATTCTCTTTTAATAAAATATTTTAAATTATTTTTTACGAAGTTTATTTATTAAAAAGATTGAATAAAAATGAACAATTTTCGAAAAAGATATATCTGGTATAAAGAAGCAAAATGTACTTCTAGAACGGTAGCCTTAATATATTAGTTTTATTTGTAATTTTGGAGTTTTGTGGCAATAATTGCAAAAGGATAGGTGTTTTGCCTATATCTCAAAATCGCTTCTTTTGAAATATAAATGAAACTCAATTATCAAACATTTGCAGTGTTATTTACGTAAAAATCAAAAATATAACAATTGTTAAAATGTTGAGAATGAAGAGAATAAGAGAGTTTAGGAAAGCTTAACTTCCCAAATGTTTTGGAAGAGGGTTGCTATCTGTTTAAGTGGAAATTAAGTTAAATAAAAAAAAATACATTTTATTATATGAGTGTAAACATAAAATTTTGAGCAAAGCTTAATTTTAAAAATATTTTTGGAGACGGTTACCATCTGTTTAAAAAATTAAATGAAGTACTAAGTAAAATGAAATATTGAAATATAAGTCTCAGAGTTTTAAAAAGGTTTTATATTGAAAATACATTTGGGCGGGGGTTGCCACTTAATTAAAAGAGTAAATTAAACAAAATGATTAAGTTGAGGGAAGTATCACAGCATGGGATTTAAGGAAATAAACTTAAAAAGGTTAACTTTCAAGTAAGTGAAAATAAATAAATAATTTATTTGATTAGTCGAAAAATACTTTTTAGACAATTTCAAGCCTCAAGTTGGCCAGTTATTTGTACTGATCGAAAGTTCCAACAAACAAATAATTTAGAGAATACTCTACAGATAATACTTTCTATTTACTATAGCAGCCTCATTATTTTCATCAATGACTCTACATATTCTACAATTTACAGTTCCCTGCCGAAGCGACTGCACTTCTACCATCAACCTTCGGCAATTCACTAAACGACGATGTCTTCCTCAAAGCCATTGCTTTGGGTGGCATACGTGCCGCTTCTAAAATTGTCGAACAATGGAAAGACTATGAAGAAATAGCTGGGAAAATGCGCTTATCGCTTGATAAATTTGAAGAATGTGCGAAGAGAATAATGCGACCAGAACGATGTCGATTCAAAGTTATAACACACGGTGATCTCTGGGCAAATAATATACTCATGAAGTACGCGACTTTGGAAGGTGTACAAATGCCAACGGACGCAGTTTTTGTAAGTAGTATATATGTACCTACAAAAAGGTGTACAGATTACTTGATCAAAAACATTTATAGGTCGACTTTCAAATGGACTTCGTCGGCAGCTGTGGGTACGATCTCAATTTCTTTCTCAATACCAGCGTACAATTGGAGGTCTTGAAGTTGCATCGCTATGCGCTTTTGCGTTACTATTATACCCATTTGAAGGAGACTCTAAGAAATTTAGGTACTGCCGATTCTGCTATACCCAGCTGGCAAATGGTAATGGAGGAAGTACGTGATCTTGAATTTGTTAGTTACTATGCAATGGCTTGTGAATTGCCTATTTGCTGCATGGAACGTGAGGGTTCACAGGGTGTATCGTTAAATACTTTAGTCGATCCGGCAACACAGGAAAAAAATCATGAGTTAATGTATAACAATGAGAGGGTGTTGGAAATGTTGCGTTATGGGTTGGATCGCCTAAATGAATTGGGTGTATTGGATCTGTGAAGGTACTCCACAGAATAAATGAGAAAGATCCAAAGATGGACAAGAAGTTTTATACGAAAAATTAAAATTTTTTTAGAAACTAATTCCGATGAGCATTGCCTGGTGAATTATTTAAATACTTTGATTGTTTTAGGCATCGAAAATTTTGAAAATATATTTTCTTAAGAGCATTGGTCGACGTTTTGAAATTCAAATTTTGTTAATTTAGTTTGTGTTATTTTACAATAAAATGATTTGCCAAATATATTTTTGTTTTATGTATTATTGTTTTTTACTAAAGTGAAATAGGCACTTCGTTCCGACAAGAAATACGAACATTTTCAGAACTTAAAAAAAATTTAGCTGTTATGTTTGAAAGTTTTAAAATGTCGGCATAAGAAATTTGTAAGTGTGGGCTTTGATTTTAATATTTAATTTTGCAAAGGCATACATACACAAAAATAAAGTATAAACAAAAGATAAAAATAAAAATTCTGATTAAATATATAAAAAAATCTAAACCGGACTATAAAAGTATCTCGCATCGCACCTGCAGCATACTTTTCTAATATCATCAATATCAGACATTAAACACGGATTTTCTATTCTAGTACTTTGCTTCGAATCTCTATTATACCTTTCTAACTTCAAAAAAATCGGATCCAGAACACAGAGTTGCATCTATTTTTCATAAAATTATATTTTATGGCACCAGCATCTTTACTTTCTAGTATCATCAATATCGGACGATAAATACGGATTTACTGAATATCTCGATTTTAGCGCCATCTAGAGGATCAATTTTTCGCAAAAGTTTTCTCATCCACACTCATTATAAGATTTTGACTTCATCAAAAACGACTCGTAAATATAGATTTTCTGAATAGCTAACTTCCTGCGCCTTGCAGCGCATTAATTTTTTATGAAAGTATTTTTTATTTCACCAGTACTATACTTTTATGGTATGCTCAATATCAGACCATTAATACGTTTTTTCTGAATATCTCGACTCATGCACCACCTAACGGATTAAAATATAGCCGCGGGTCAAAGGAATGTACTGTCTAAATTGGGTTGAAATCAGTTAATCGGGTTTTGAGCCAACTTGTTACAAAGATCACAGCTACATTTTTATATATGTATGTGTATATAGATAGATTAATAAAAAAAATTACCTGAAAAACGTTGTGAATATTTGCGTGATTAACTGTACATGTTTACTTACTTGACCAACAAAACGAGCGGAATGGTTTCATTTATCGGCGGTGTACGCTCTCTCTTTAATGGGAACCGTGGAAATTTTTTTAAATCTTTATCGAACCAAGGATAATCGTTTGTCATTATTTCATCAATGTTCTTAAGTTTTTTAAGTTCTGTAAAAGTGTTGCTGGCTGAAAAATTGTACTCGGTTGGCGGTGGCAGATCACAAACAAAGCGATAGCCTATGGTAATTTAAATATTTAAACTAATTATTAAATTGAAAGTAATAGTTTGAATAGTTGAAGAAATATTTACGCATTCACTAACCTGTTGTATGACATTGCGAACTCTGATGTTCCAAAAAATAAAATTCGTTTGATTTACGTTTTTGATAATTTTTAAATTTCGATATCTCTTCGACGAAATATTGAAAAAGGTCGGTGATATTTTTCATATAGTCAAAATGTATTTCCAGAGTGTCGCTGTAAAATAAATATTAAAGGAGACATGTTTTAAACTGGAACCGTAACGGTTTTATTAAAAAAAATGTTTTCCGGTTATATAGTTTTAGAGCTTTATTTATTCTAACGAACATAAATGCTATTTTTATAGCTTTGTCCACGAACAGCCTAAGGCAATCGATATAGTTACAGTCATATATATCTACGCCAAATTGTGATATGAATGGAAAGATAAATCCATTAAGCCGTGTCTGCCTATCTGTCTGTCGTATAATTCGAGTAAATATTAAGATATCTCAACGATAAATACAGGATTGGGAAGTAAAAATACTTAGCTCAACTTTTTTTTGGAAATGGGCGTCGTACCGCCCGCTTGAGAGCAATTAGGTATATCTTCGAAACTACCAAGTCAAACTCTACGAAATTTAATACGCTTTTTGGATTTTAACTCAGAAAGCCTAATTTTGAAAACTATCGAAATCGGGAAAAAATTACGCGCACTTCTCATATAACGGCAATTGACAAAAAATTAAAAATTCGTTGTTTTAACAATGCAGAAAGTTTTAATTGTCAAGTCGCAGAAGCGATTTTAGTTATTCGATTATAACCCGATCATTTGCAACCCCTTGTAAGAATGTCTGCGACAGTTTACTTTGTACTATACACTTATCGAAAACACTTCGCCTGGTATGTTCCAGATGGGTATCAGTGTAGATCAATGCAGTCTCCATTTTATACTCGTAAAAGAAGAAGAATGGTTGAAGTTATTCAAAGAAAACAATTATTCTATGGATGTAAATAAAAATATACTTAATTTATAAATAGACTTATAAGTTAAAGTCGCTAAATTCGAAATAAACGCTCATTTAATAAATAAATGGAAACGGTAAGCTTCAGAATAAAACTCAATAATGGAAACTTCAAAATGTTTAATATTTGAAAGTTAAATATAAATACTAGGATATAATTGTAAGCTTTTTAGATCACGTAGATCGCGCTCGAGACGAGGTCGTCTTCGAATGTCTATTAGACTGGATCACGAAAAAAAGTTTTCAATTTGACCAAACTTTGTAGAAAGAAAGGAAAATTCTACAAAATTGCATCCAATGGTCAAAATATACAGTTTTATAGCCCATTAAGTTTTAACATAATAATTCCAGTTAGCTGAATTTGTATAAAAGACAATGTGTGATACCAACAGTACAAAAAAAATGATCAAAAATAAACGGAAATTTTGAACTAACTGTAACTTGCAGTTTATTACACTACAACATAATGGGCTATACAACTGTATACCAGAATTGTCTCTCAGATTAAAAATATTCCAATTCAGATACAACTTTTCACAGTTTTTCAACTTTTTGCGCAAAGTTTGAAATTTGGATCTGTAGAGTTTCTGTTAGAGTTTCTGTTACTTTCATAAAAAATTAATAAACATTAAACAAATAGAAGAAAAGTAGTGGAAACTTGTTAAAATATCGTGACCCTATTAAATTTTTCGGCATTGTATATAATTATCCTTCACACGTACCTTATTTCAGTGATCGAGTGCGTTCCATATGGGTCAAATTGACCCAACTTATTTTTCCGACTTTTGCTTCGTTTTTAAGTGGTAAATCATTGCAATAAGTAAATATGCAATTTTTTTCATTTTTTAAGTGGTTTATTAAGGAAAAGATGGTTTGATCAAAAACAGAGAAAAGTGACGAAAACGAAGCGCAGCGAACACTGTGGTTATTGCTGTTTTTATCAAGTTGGCAGTTGTTTTGTATCTGGTGCATTTTTCAAACGAAACGAAGTTGACTGTGACGTTGACCATTACAAAAAACAGCTACTGTCCATCGATTAACCTTTCTTTTGCTAACAGACTTGCTAAAAACATCAACGACGCCTTTTCATACGTACTCAATACAGTTTCGAATAATTCGATGAACAACAAAAACTATGACAAGCGATCAGTTTTTCTGTGATGCGGAAAATGCTAGTAATAATGTGTAGAAAAGAATTTAACAAAAGAAATCAATAAACCGTAAGTTGATTGCGAATCCAGAGGACGGGAAACAACTGGATGATCAACAGACAATGGGTCTTTCGTATATTCAATTGTTTTGTCTTTCGATAAGCATAAAATATTTTCTTCTCTCTGGTCTTAAGACGAATATTCGTTGTCCGAATCATTACTGTCGTCAAAATCACTTTAAACTTCAGTTTCATCTGGCAAATAATCTTCATAATCTAGTGTAATTTTATTGAGCTCGAAGCCTGTTTTTTATTAAGGAATATTATATAAAACATAAAACTTCGAGCTCCATAATATTAAACGCGTTTCTCAAATTTAAGTTAAAAAATAATATAATAATCTTTATCATCCTCTGAAACATAAGTTGGATATTGGTTGAAAAGTTAGAAATCCATTATATTCCGAAATATTATTAGCCTCTATTGAAGAAAAGTAACCAAACTTACTCTGGGTCAATGTGCCCCTCACGTATGAATTAAGTACTTTTTTAATACAGCGTTTCGGCGATGATTACAAAAGATTTGAAAAATCCATATACGAATTGTCCGTTGTGCCAAAACCCCGGGTAAATTGTATCAAATTTTGATCGAATTTTAAGCAATTCAAGTTGAAATTTGGCTGAAGGTTAAACTGTATATAATTAAAGGTCAAGAAACGCATCACCTACTAAAATGTTAAATTTGGTGAAGAGAAAAGTTGCATTTAGGGCAGCGGAGGGTAGTTGGGTGTAAATTAAGTGCTTTGAACTTAGTAGACTAAGGAGGCACTTTTTTCAACTACATACTCGTATATATCATAGTTTGGAAACGAGTATAAATAAAGTTCGATTTTGGCTGTTAAGACACTCCTAGAATGAAGACTTTGAGGACCCTAAAATCTTCTTAAAGTAAGCTTTTAAACTAGGGAGTAATTACAAATTTTCTTTTTTTCTAATGTCCATTTGGAATGAGAGTTCGATTTCCTCTTTTTATAACTTCCACATAAAAAATGCTCAAAATTCAACTCCTATGGCAACCAAAATTATTTGTTAATATAAATAAACATAAAGCATACAGATTTCTTAAAATTTAGCAATGGAGTATAACACAACACACGTGCTTTTCAGACTGTAAGGATTTTGAAATGTCAAATCAAGAATTTTATTTATCTTCTGTAACAGACTGTAATTTCAGTTACAACTTCAATTTAAAACTTCTCTGAGATCTGCACTCACGCACCTTTTACACAAGAATGATAGAATACAAGATTGAGCCAACGGAGCACGATGCAGATAAATGAAGATCATTCCAAAAGAACTTTCGTTACTTCGTACTTGCCTCATTTGAAGGATTGACGTCACAAATGGTTCTTAAGAAGTTGATTTTTCTGAGTTTTGAGTGATTCTTACAAAAAGTTAAATACAAAATAATAAAAAAGAAGTGCCGAGCTTTGTATTGTAGCCGTTGCAGCGCAAATAAAAGGACAAGTGTAGCTATCACCTTGCTTTTCTTCTCGCTATTGCTTTCGTATGAACATCTGTGACGTGTACGCTACCGGGGTTGTCGTTGAGAAGAAACATGTTGGTATGAATGTTAGATTGATAAACACGTTGGAAAGAATACACATGAGTGCTAGTATACATAAATATGTACACGGTTTTTGTAAACAAAATCTGTTGTGACGTAGAAATTCTGTCAACATTTCCAAGAGGGAATTAGCGGTATCACAATGTGCGCCACCTTGTGTACCCTTTTCACCATGCCCTTTACATACATTCTCCAGTTGTTTATCCTAATTAAAATCAAGTAGTTTTTATGCACACATTTCTTACACTTTTTATAGCCCGAGAACAGACGAATAAAACTACACTCACATGCTTACGCCTTTTGCATTGCTGCAATTTTCCAGTTGATAAAACATTTTCATTTGCATAACAGTATTGCAATAATAATAAACGCACACATACTTGCACATATTAATAATGATAATAATGCAATGAAGGCAATGATGCAGTGAAGCGGTGTACTTTTAGTAAGCATGCCCAACGATGCGCATGACCAATGCAATGCACTCCCATTTGTGGACACATATGTATGAGATACGGGATATATGTACGTATAGGTACGTATTGTACTTATAGGTATGGATGTGTGCTTGTGAACTTACTTGCACACCCATGACAGCACTAATCATAAATGCAAAGTACACATCACTAGTAGTATTATCGACGATGCTGCACATCTTCTTCATCTTCTGTACTATCTATTTGGCTGTCTATCACATTTGAGTGAGGAGTGTGCGTTTTGCTATGCAACTGTCACAGCTCGAAAACGACAAGGAGTCATCATAATTTTATACTAAGTTAGTAAGTAAAGGGGTAAGAGGAGCAGAGGAGCAATGCCACCGCCGGTTACCGAATGAAAGAGTTTAAGTATCTATGTATGTACCTATTTCAAGTGCACGCAGTTTGCAGAAATGAGCTAAAGTGCTTTTGACGTTTTTGCAATGCGAGGCTGTGTGTGACTAGAGATGAGATCGTCGATGACACTGTTGAGCTATTCATGTAGAAAAATCTTTAAGGTGTTTACCACTGTGAAGTATTTGTTGCATGCGTGGCTTCATTGACATTATCTACTCATTTGCACACAATTTTGCGGTAGAAAAAATTAATCTCTGAAGTGTTTGAATTAATGGAGAGGTGAATGACAGCTGAATGAAAAAAATAAAATAAAATACAAAAGGATGTGGGCGACGATTAGACGATGTCATTATCACGGATGGACGAGAAATGGATATGAGAGGTAAGTGAATAATTTATTTGCAAAGTAAGGAGTTTGAAAATTATCAGACGCGATAAAAATACTACAATCTGAGCATATTTTGTTTTCTCGAAGAAATAGTGATTTCGTGGTCCTTCAGAAATTGAATTCTATTGAATGCCGACCCAATTCAAGTTTTTGAAGCAGTTAGCAATTCCACATATCCCACATTTTATTTAAATTACCATCTACTCAATACCTTGCTCTGCATGCAGACTACTTGCTGTAAAGAATGACCGAACAGTGATTTTTATGGCTAAACAGAACTTTGAACCGAACATTTTCCAGGTCTAAAATAATAAATAATATATGAATTTTAAATTTTTATTATTGGACCCGTTTTATTGTACCCGACTTACAAAATAATGCTCCAAGTCGGATAAAACTTCCTTTAGTTGCAAAAGCACCCTGTTGGGATCTTTCATGAAAGATGCGCTTGGTTTAGTGCTATTTAAGATTTGGAATTTGAGGTGGACGTGGTTATATATTTAAAAATGCTATGCAAATAAAAACTAATTAGGTCTAAAAACTGAATTTTCCCATGTATTTTCTTCAAGCTCATTCACTATAGTGCAGTTTTTTCACTTCCCAACACTACATCTCACATCGGATATCATTTAACCGAGTTTGCTCAACTGTTTACCGCTACTTCTCTAATTATTTCGGAAGGTTGTAATCCCGAACTCTTTCAATTCATTATTGTAATTTTTAACTGCAAGTTGATGGATCTTGGGATCATAATTATGCTTTGTAGATACTTCTTCAATTCCGTGCTTTTCATTAATTTTATTTGTTTTTTATTTGCGTAAGGCCATCGAAATTTTCTTTTTAGTTTGCGAATGCAAAGGGTAATTATATCATCATAAATCCATCAAATGTTTAAATGTCACTGATTGCTTTAATGTATTTAAATCAATATTGTCGGAAATATGTCTACCTGATATTCCCCAAATTAAAAAAATGGGGGTATAAGTTCTCTTGGAATATACCTACATTAAAAAAAACGTAACAAATTGCATAAGAATTTATAAAAACTAAAAAAGACACTTTTCGGGCTAAATATTTGAATATTTATTTAAAAGATTTAAACTGTCTAAACAAATTTCTGTATCTAAATTACATACTTGGTGTTGAGAAAACTATGTATGTCTTTTGAAGTTGTCAACAGTTACGCCAATTTTTAAAAGTGACAACACGAATGATGGTCTAAACTATTCACTATATACTTCCAAACTATTTGAAGCCATTATTATTATTGATAAATTTTATTTTGCAACGAAAAGTTCAATTTCATCAAACCAACATGGTTTTGTTACAGGCAGGCCCCCAGTCGCCAACCTAGCCGTTTTTTAGTGAATATTGCCTTAGATTCTTTTTCGTCTGAACTTCAAGTAGATTGCATTTTTCCAAATTTTTTGACACTGTATCTCATAGAATTCTTTTATGTAAATCGGGCTATTTTGGCTTTCACTAGGTCTCCCTTCATTGCTACTTCTGGGGTACCTCAAGGAAGTATTTTGGGCCCCCTACTTTTTCGTATTATTCAGAAATGATATATGTATTAGTTTTTCATTTGCTAGTAATTTTTTATATGCTAATAACTTGAAAATTTTTGCCACAATAAAAAACTCATAGGTTGTACTTAGGCTTCAGTTTGATCTCAATCAAGTTGTCAATTGGTGTACTAATTCTGGTATCTCTTTAAATAGTAAGAAATGCTTTCAAGTAACCAACTCAAAATCTCGTGATATTCTACAATCGTCATATAAAATATCTAATAATGTCCTTCAACTGGTGGATGAGGTCAAACAAAGACCTAGAGTAATTTTTGACTCATGTTTCTCTTTTTCGTGCCACATCAATTTTATTATATCAAAATCACACTTGTTATTAGGTTTCGTAAGACGTAATAACTCAAATTTTTCAGATCCGTGCACTATTAAATTAATATCTGAAAATTTCTCTAGCCCTTCTTGCGTCTTATGAATCCCGCCTGCTTTTAATCAACTTAAAGTCCCTTGAACGTAGATGGTCGATACTATCGTAGACTTTTGTGTTTAATTTAATTCAAGGGGACATTGATTGTGCGCCTCTACTGCAAGGCTCTTACACCTTTTATCTTAAGAAACGTAAAACCAATTTCGAGGGCAATGCACTTATTTATCGCGCGCTCCGTGAATTTAATGAGATCTCGAATTCCACTTCGTTTGATTTTTCAGTTTCTAAAAGCCAATCGTCGTATTTGTTGAAAACTTCTTTTTAGTCTTTAAAATATTTATAAATTTATCTAACATTGTTATATTCATAGTTTTCAGTAAATATACAATTAGTTTGACCAATTTGTGTTATTATTAAGTAGTCCGTATAAACTATTGTGATTTTGACTAATAAAATAAATAAATAAAAAACAGTATGTTATTTCCTTTATAGCACTTTGAAAATATTATTTCAATTTTATCACAAAACCCCGTTTATCAAATACCCAAGAACCCCCCTTCCCCCTTGTGTGTGCCAATAGTTTACACCTTGTCATTATTTAACCTAATCCAAATAAATAATAATAATAATCGTGCTCAAGGTCCCGCTAGGTTCTTCAAAAGTTTTTTTTTTATTACACTGCGGAACAAAATTTTGCGGTCAGAGATTTTTAAGTCGATTTAGGGTAATTTGGGGGCGCTGATTACGAAAATAATATCAGTTTTGTCGAATTGGCTCTGGTTTTACAGATAAAGACTTTTAAATATTTAACGAAAAAACCTAATTAAAAATACCAATATGGATTTAAACTATATTTTTATTGCGCGCCAGTGTAAAAATAATACAAAAATAAAAAAATATATATTCTTTTCATTAATTAATTTAAAAAAAAATACAAACAACTTTTTCTGTAGGACCTCCAATGATGTCGTTGCTCAGGACAATCCCGTATTAAGTTCCAGCAGTAGTCTGCCATCATGTGGTCGTCCCATCGACCTTGGTATCTTTCTTCCATTATTTTTATGTCCTGGTGGAACCGTTCACATTGTTCCTCACTGTAATCGCCTAGGTTGTCCGGAAATTTGTCCAAATGACTATGTAAATAATGTAATTTAATGCTCATTTTAGCTCCTAGTTTGCGAAAATAGAGAAGCATACCAGCAACTACTTTTGTATAGTCTGGTGATTTATGATTTCCCAAAAATTTGTTGACTACATTAACAAAGCTTAGCCAGACTTCAGATTCAATTTGTGACATATGGTTTAAGAATTTAGTGTCTTTTAGAAGGGTACGAATTTGAGGACCATCGAAGACTCCTGCTTTTAATTTTTCCGTACTAAGGGCTGGAAATTTTTTGCACACATATTCGAAACAGTCACCTGTCTTATCAAGGGCTTTGATGAACTATTTCATTAGCCCAAGCTTGATGTGAAGTGGTGGAAGAATGATTTTTTCTCGGCTTATCAGTTGGTCATGAACCACATTTGCTGTTCCTACCTCCATATTTTCTCTCACCGGCCAGTCCTTTCTAATCCAATGTTCATTTCTTGCACGACTGTCCCATAAACATATAAAACAGGGGTATTTAGTATACCCACTTTGTTGGCCCATTTACAAGTTGCATTTACAAGTCACGCGTTCGATAACGTGCAGCGGCAGGCAGGGACTGTTAGAGTTTTCAGGTATTTAGGCGAAGTCGTCGAATTAATGTTTAGTTGTATTAACTCACACGACTTAACCCGCTGCCCTTGCTCTCTTGCAAGGGAAATAAAATATTTAAACCAACGAACTACTTGTTTTATTAATTTATATAACAAAACTTATTGAGGAATAATTAAATTAATACAACTGGAACTGGGTCATATAATTTTTTTTGATTAATTTCTTAAGTTTCGTTTGTCTCAAGACCTGGAGCCAATCCAAAAAAAGTAAAAACACAGTTCGTAAGTCTGCTACTAATGTTAATAAAAGCTATTAACAAAATCATGCCCGCAGGTTTTTTTAAATTTTTGTTCCGCAGTGTTATTTAACAATTCTGGAAAGAAAACAAATAGTTAACGTACGCGAATACCAAATTAAGGGGAATTCAATATATAAAACAAATATGTTGTGGATTGTGTTTTTAGTGATTTTGAGTTTGGGAATTTTGTGTTTGAGGATGGGGATTCTAAGCTTGGGCATTTTATTTTCGAGTATTTTGTGGCTCTCCCTAATATACCATCACTGTGTGACTATCGGCTTTGAATGGTTATGGCATAGTGGGTGCTTTCTTGACGAAATCGATGAAATACTCATATTCCTTAATGCAGATGAAACGGAATATGCTGATTCGTCTCCCCGAAGTTTGTGTCAGGTTTTGAATTTTAAGAGAAGTAAAGAGCTTTAGGAGCTGCTTGGGTTACTGTAAAAACTACGAGCTTATTTTTTGTGACTACTTCGTTAACTGGCTTTGAAATATAATACAATGTTCTGGCCGACTGAGCAATAGAGTCCCCTAAGTTTCACACACTCAATGAAATTATAAATAACATAAGGAATATACTTATATCAATTTCATGCTCTTTTCACTTACCGCACTTTACCGCTTTCAGCATCATAACGTTCCAAATCCATTGTGAGCTCACATGCATCTTCAGTTGCGGACATAGTGAAATCATTTCCAAAGCTAACCTTCACTACTGTCTGCACGATAATCTCTTGCTCGATTGTTTGATCCAAACTCATCGAGGTAAGCAACTCAATGCCATCCGTGTGAATGGAACTGCTTTTAGTAGTTGAAGTGCGAGGTGGTAAATGTTTTTGTGTGTTGCCTGTTCCGCTGTCACCCAATGTTGTGGTAAAATTTGGTATCTCCGTGTATTCGTCCAAATGTAGATCACCGATCAGAGGAATTACTTTGTAAATATAAGCGCATATATCATCAATGGCCATTATAGTAACAACGATATCGTTTATTGGCACTTCGTACAATTCAAATTTAATTCCTGCATATTTTTTGTGCAGCATATTGAAGGTAGCAGTGCGATAGGTAATATACGAGGGATCTTCAATACGGCGGGCCTCTTCACCTTCACCGTTAACCAGGTATTGTGATAAGGTTGAGAAGACGCGTGAACGCGTGTGAGCTGATGACGAACGTGCATTTTGCGATGCGAGTGTTGATTTCTTATCAACTTTACTGCTCTTCAAGCGGGGTCGATCAATCAGCATGTGGCTGGTCTAAGCAGACAAATTAATTGCCAAATGCCGAAAGAATGATATAAACAAATTTACCGATAAGTCCTCAAAGTCGCCAGCACCATATTCCTCTTCAATTAGCGAAGAGCTCAAGGTGACAGCGGTATCTGTAACGTAAAAAATAATATAAATTGGTAATTTCATGCATTTTTTATCCAGTTCAATACCTGTATCAAAACTAAATAATTCGACTTTTTCCGCCAGCGTTGTTATTAGCAATGTGCCATCTTCGTGATAGCACTTCAAAGAGTCAGCTGTCCAAATCATGCGGACACCATCGCCACGTTGGGCATAGCTTTCATTTGCAAAATAATCATGCCATTCCAGTGTGGGTGTAGAGCGTCCCCTGTAGACCTAGAAATGTAGAAATGAGAAATGAACTGAGCAAATTTGTGGAGAAAGTTCGCGATTTCTTAAACCCGAAATCATTCAGAAACTGCTAAGCTGATGACGTGCATCTATGTACATAGTATTATCCGCTTAGAATATTAAGACAGCTCTCGCAGTTACTTTATCTACACATTGCGATTTCTTGAAACTCGACTGAAGTCTTTAAAATAAGAATTTTTCACTCCCTTTCTAGGAAAGGTTAAAACAGAGACGTGCATAGAAATAATAGTTTGGCGCTTATATCAAATAGTTTTACGTTTGGCCGCATTCTCCTACAACATCAAGACGTACACCACAAATTGAGCGACCTGCCAGCGGTGTTTGTGAGAATGTTTTTCATGGCAGAAATACTCTCGGAGTTTTGCTGCGGCCTGTCGAGAGCGACCGCTATTAGAAAAGCAGTTTAAAAAAGGCCTGATTTTAGATAAATCATAGAACACCCAGAACTGCTTGGTAATCCTATACGATGCTGTGTAGTATCATTCTGCGGGATATAATTGCGTTTTAATCCAGCTTCGAACCAAGAGTATGTCATAAAAAGAGCTCTCTACTTCTGGCTTTTCCAAGATGCCAATGGGTTTCTAATTCCGGAACGCCAGGACCAAAGAAGCCATGGAGAAACGCTGCGTGCCAAAATGAACTACCGCAAGCTGCTGATTTCCATCCTTGAGAGCTCTTCTGGGGGTTAATGAAGTAAGGGCCTAGGTACCTGAACCGCAGTCTCGCAAAGGCAGGACAGCTGAGTAGAAGATGAAAGGATGATTCCACCTCGTCATTCTCCAGATAGCTGCAGCAACTGCAGGGTTAGAGACTATATTCAGCCTAGTCGCATGAACACCTATCGAACAGAGTCCGGTCAGAACTACTAGGAGGATCGAGAGTTGTCCCTTTGTAAGGGACCGGAGTTCCTTCGAACGCCTTCAGTCCACCCCGGCCAGAGAGTCCTTGCAATTCTGCATGGCGTGGTATTTACCCAGCGCTCGCTGAGCCGCCGTGGAGTCAATCTGTCCAAAAGAATACTGTAGGTGGTCTGAGAAGCTCCCATCCTTCCCCTGCTTGGAGTAATGACCTTCAGGGTGCTCTGCCGTGCAAGACCATCTGCAATGCAATTTCCTACAATGCCGCTATGGCTCGGCACCCAAATCAGACCGATATGAAAGTATTCAGAGGTGATTGAGAGGGAAGTCAGGCACTCCCTGACCAGTTTCGACCTGGCCATTAGATATCTTAAATAAATGAATAAATGTTCGCCCATCCACAGGGCAATGGGGTAGTGAGTATCTAATTGCCTGCCTCCTTTATTGCGGGTACCTCCGCCTGAAATACACTAATCTAGAATAAGTGCAATATATATATACATAAAATCACCAATTAAACAAAATGTTATTTTACTAACCTTTCCACGATGTGTCAGGTTAACAATTAATCCCATTGATGTGGTCACAATTAGATGCAGATATTTCAAACTATACTTGGTTGATAATTCATTAAGAAATCTCAGCTCATTGTCAATAGACTCAATTAGTAGCTCCTTTACAGTTTTTCGTTTAATAGACTCCTCCAGCACAACAGATCGATGAGATGTTCGATCATCTAGCAGCTTTGAAGATTTCGTTTTTTTTGCAGACTCAGCACCAATACGCGCGCGTAACGATTCCCTTTGAGTTGATTTCTCTTCCTTTTCTTTTTCCTTCTCCCTGACTTTTCCCTTATCTTGCGCCTTTTCCACGCTTTTCTCTTTCACTTTATCATTATCTCCTCCTTTTTCCGCTTTAGTGTCCCTCTGTGTGCGACGGGTTGTTTCCTTGTGCGCCGTGCTATCTCTAAGTTCAATTTTTAACGAAGAGTCTAGATCTTCGGACATTTCGTTATAACCCTCTTCTTCGCCTTCAGGAAATTCATATTGGTACAAGCGATACACCTCACCGTTATAACGCAACACCAAAATCAGATCCTCGCTATGATAGTGCACAATAACCGCTCCTTCGGCCACGTACATGCGCCGTTTCTCTCTATTGATCGTTTCTTCCGTATACCATTCTTGTTCGACGTAGTTATCGTTGTGATAAATTGCCAAGCCATTGGGATAATTAAAAACAATCTTAGCACATTCGGGTTCTTTATTCAACACACGCACGGACACGTTATTTTTATTGGTAAACCGTAGACAGGGCGAGACACAGGTGTTCCAAAAACGTGGACGAAAAATATTCAGTAGGTTGCCATTTACTTTGAACAACAAATTCTTGTTCATGTCTGTAAAGCACCAACGTTCCTCGTACAGTTCCACACCACCTTCCTCGAAGTAATACTTTGAATGCTTCACTTGTATCTCTTGGCGTATATCCTCTAGGTTGTATCCCTTCAGTAGGGGATGATTGTGTGGCAAACCTGCCCTTTCTGTCAACTTCGAGACGTCGTTCAGTGTACTCTCTATATTTGGCATTGTATCAGGTATACGCGATGAGCCGATAACTTGCGCCTCTTGAGTTTCCAAGTACGCTCGCATGCCTTGCCATTTTAACGATGTCGGCCGTATGAATATTGACATATCTAATCCCTTCAGATATTTCTTCACCTTAGTACGTGCTATGAAGCTTTCAGTGTTTGGAAACATTTTTTCATGTTTTGCTTTTATCATTTCGGGTGTTACCAAAGCCTCGATGAATTCTTCCATTTGAAATAGTGTGAAATCGCGAAAGCACAAAGGGGACGGCAACACCACCACCTGCTGCACTTCATTCACTTCATTATAGGATCGTTTGAAGTGATACAACTTGTAACCTGGCATAATCTCATCCACATCGTAGGTGTTGTATTCCATGTACCAATTCTGTAAATGTTGTTTCACTACATGTTCTCCTAAGTATAACTTTGCATAGTAGGGTAGGAGAAAAAAGTCTCTATCAGATAATTCATCGTATCTCTGCTCCTTGAACATATTCTGCATGCAAGCATTATCTAAGTACGCTCTCATCGCATTATATTCCAGAGTGGTGTAGTGTATTGTTTCAAAGGAATCGGTGTTCGTATACAAGAGCAGTTCGTGCAATAGGCGATTATTCTCTGCAACACATAAACGTTCAAAATACTTCAATTTCAAAATGCTATCAAAGGCTGTCGTGTAAATATCGCGCAATTCCGCATTTAGATCCAGACGGCTTGCTTCCTTGTATGGCAAAGTGGTGAGTTGTACCTGATGTGGTGTCAGTTTGCGTAAGCGTTCTGCTATTTGGTTTAGTAGCCCCTCTAGGT
This sequence comes from Anomoia purmunda, assembly GCA_951828415.1. Taxonomy (NCBI): domain Eukaryota; kingdom Metazoa; phylum Arthropoda; class Insecta; order Diptera; family Tephritidae; genus Anomoia; species Anomoia purmunda. The sequence goes on from OX639996.1 coordinate 98,444,979, forward strand.
AGATACCGATTGTTGCGCCATCGCTGGCCATTGCTGGCAGTGGTGCTTTTAAATATGAGCCTTGTATTGCTAGTGATTTGGCGACCTCTTGCAATCCATCCAAATTCACGTCTCTTGGCATTTCGACATTAGTTATTTGGAACGGCTCTTTGTAGTAGCGTAAATATTGTTGCTGTAGTAATTCGATGTCATATAGGTAATAGCTGAGTTGGTCGTAGATCTGCTGTGTGTGCTTCTGAGCGAGACAGCGGGATATAACAGGCAAATAATGTTGCATGTAGCCTGTGGATTTTGTAATGGCCAATGCACGCATTTCGAAGATATCCACCTGTATCTCCTCGATGGTTTTCGCGAGCAATTCTTTGTTCTCCGGATGGGGTAGCAGTAGGTCGTAACCGCATTCATCGGGTAGGAAGTGTACGATAGCCTGAAGTGGTTCGTTGTGGCTAAAGAAAGCAGGGAAGGGTAATGAAATTTAGAAGTAAAAGCTTAAATAATACTAGTGTAGTAATTTGCACAGTGCACTGTTGATAATTTGACCCATTTTGAGGTAAATGAGGGTTTAAACAAAAAAAATATTTGCATCAATAACGCTAACGAATTCCAAAGAAAAAGGGGCAACATTAAAAATTAAAAATTTTTCACCAATTTTTTTTAAATAATGACAACTTAATGACAATCAAAGTATAAATCAACCCAACTAGGGCTCGTAATCCTTCGTTCTCTGTCTAAGAAGTGTAGCTTGGGTTCCACTGCAAGTTCTGATTTGCCGTCCACACCCCTTTCGACAATTATCCAATCCACTACCTTAAGTATAGCAAATATCTCCTATTGGTAAACCGTTGTCATTGTGTCTAATGCAGAAGAGCGTCTGAAATAGCCATCGAGGTGCCAACCAGCTCCAGTTCCATTATCATTTGGGGTCAGAAACAAAGGGTATTGGATATGACATCCGTCCAAATAACTATCTGTATCCGAAGTTCTCATCGTCGTGCCACTATGGTTCGCCTCTACTTGCCTTCAGGTGAAAACAAATGTAGGTATATTGCATACGTTCTGTTTTGTATTGTAAAATGTTTACTGTTTACTGAAATAGGAGAAATGAAATGCCATGCCCACTGCCTTTCCTATCCTTTTACCCTAGTCCTCATTCCCTTCATGCTTTCCAGGCCTTAATGGCAATGGGAACCCATGTCTAAGAGCTTATATTTCTGGTTTCGGGTATTGGGCGGGACAATAAGTCAATCTTAAAGAAATTTGCTATTTTTTCTTTTCTAAGTTAATTCGAATTTAGCTAAATTGAGGAACCCAAGTTTATTGTAAGGTACCCTTTTATTGAATCTTTAAATATTTGACGTCTTGCAATTTAGTAATAGAGCTGACGCTGGAAGCTGGTGCTTAAGGAATACTATATTTTGAAAAAGAAAAAAACCGCTGGTATAATATCCATTAAGGTTGAACTCAATGGCACGTGTGACCCCGTATGCGTTCAATTATGCCTACTTCGTACGTGTCATTATATGGATATTATTAGGATAGTTCTCTCTAACGTTCCTAAAATCTTCTTATATCTGTTTGCTACTGATTCTATGAAAAGCGAGTACTATAAAATTTATTTTAAAAAAACCAAAATTTTAGATCCCATTAGATACGCATTTTGGAAGAGCAAATAATTTCCCAACGGACCACTGAACGAGTTCGCAACTACATAAATATTGTGTGCGTGTGTGCATAAAATCTGTATTCAAACTATAAGCGTGTAAGCTAAGAAATTCTGAGATATGCAAATGTGACATTCAGAAGTTTGGTCTGAAATGCCGGCACTTACAGGATATGCAAATCGTTTTAAGCTGCCTTAAGTTCACGTTCAAGTTGGCAAGTAAAGATGCAGATACAGGCTCTACTTACATTTCCATACATACCTACATATATACTTTACATCGTGTGTGTGTGTGTGCTGTAAGTGGCAAATACCATAAATTCTGGTGTTTCTATTGCAATTTTATGTTGCACATAAGCATGATGCATGTGTTGCAAGCTTTTTGATAAACTCTATACATCTTCCAACAAAAACAACAAACAATTCCTTGTTCTCCCTGTCTTTATAATGCTGCTCAAGTTTCCTTACAAGTTTGGGCTAAGTTAACAAACTACATATCGAGGTGTGGGAATACGGTGGTGAATCCGAAATGGATATTTGAATTTTCAAGAAAACAGTAGCGTAGTTGAAGAGTAATATTATTAAATACTTAAGTCTTCCTAAAAACAGCGATAAACGAATACTTTAGGCGATGGATAATGGGTATTGTAAATACCTCGGAGATCATTATATACCTTTTAAGTTAGGCTAGGATTAGGTTGCCGAAGCAGCTCCTAGGAGTACACCTAACACATTTGGGGTCCATTGTGATACCACAATACATAAAAAATAAACTTCGGCCTTAGTCTTTTGAAAGCAGGGCAACTGAGTAGAAAGTGGTGAGATAATTCAACCTATTCATCCTTTAAGCACTCCCGTGACCTCCTCCGGTCTATTTTTTCCCAAAATTACTTCGAGACCCAATACATTTTAGTAGCTGCCCAGAGCTTACCAGCTGATATCTAAAGGTCTATTTGCTTCAGGAGTAAATCAAGTGTACACTTCCTAGCTAGCTCATGTGGTTCAACATGCTTCGGTATTTCACTGACGCTCTCGAAAGAGATGCCAATCAATCGATAACTACCTTCGATTGTATCATTATAGAACCAACAGCTCTTATTGCCGCTTGGCTATCATATTAGATATCTACTTAGTTATGACAAAAATGCCTTTCAGAAGCTGATACTGGCTCGACGTGAAGAATAAATTGATTATCTCCGCTTCAGACTTTTGTAAATGGAGAAACTATTTGGTAAAATTTTGCTACGAATCTGACCCAGATCAAACAAGAACGTCAGAACAAAGAAATTCCATCACTCTCACCTGCTGAATTGCAAACCAAATTTGACCTGTATTCGAGGCTAAAAGGTTTAAGAAAGGAGCTTCACCTCTCAGTTTCATCACTTAATGGGAGAAGTGACCTATGTGTAGCTCTTCAAAACAATGGTGCAGCTATAGCCACGCCAACTCAGCCTCACCGTTTTTCTAACACTGGAACAAATCTGACGATATTGCTTAACAACAACATAGCCATCGGTTTGTTACATTCATGCCATTTTCTATTTAAGAATACATCATTCAAATAACCCAGTGGGTTCAATTTTTCCGAACTTGGTCTGATATGTTTGGTGGCATTCCGGCAATTACATCTCGAATGTTGGCCTCGAGCTCGTCAAAAGTGGTCGCCTCGCTAGCTTAGAAAGGCGCTGATATAGTGCAGAGAAAATATTCGTGGAGTCGAGTCGTTTTCCATATTTCCAAATAAATAAGGTTCGTTGATGCCGCATACCATAAACTACACCAAACAGTCAATATTTGTGTTTATTGCCATAACCTTCTTCTTCTCGCACTATAACCGCCTAGGTGAGCTGGCCGATTCTAATACTGCACGCCGGTCGTTCCTTTGCCGAGCTCCTGAAGATACCAAGTGAAGCCAAGTACTTCTAACAGAGAGGCTTCATCCTCTGCCATCTAAAATGAGTTCCAAGGGGCATTTCATCCGATCTTGATATTTTCCATACAATGGGACGGGCTATAAAGTGTTGTTTTGATTCGTCGAGAGGCGGCTTCTCTGCTCATTTGCCTATTAGCCCAAAAAAAAGAGAGTCTCCGTTGGATTTTGAGGCTGAATTATTGTTGTGTTATTGCTGGTTTCTAGATAAACAAGGTCCACTACGTTTTGAAAATTTTAGCTCTCAACAGTGACATGTAGACCAAGATGCGAGTGCAGTGACTGTTTACATGATGACAGGAGGTACTTCGTTTAGCCATCGTTAACCTCCAGACCCATTTCTTTATCCATTTTGGAGAAAGCAGAACTAATTGCGCGGCTCTTGAGGTTATTATTGACAAAACCGATGAGCTAAAAATGAGCCTCGCTCGAGTCCGGATGTCCGTATTTACAACTGAATCGAAATTTCGATTCCACTTTAAGTTACTTCCACACGTTCTGTAAGCGTGAAATGCTGTATGATGAAACGGCCATTCTTACTGAATATTTCGGCAGGTTACTTCCATTAGCAACTTTGACAGCTGCTATAGCAAAAGAATTGGAAAAATTATTACTAATCTGGCTACATTATCATCCATCCTTTGACTATTTGTCTATTCTTCTCGCTCCTCTGCTAAATTCGGTAGCCGAATTACATCATCCGTATTTTATTTACTTATCTTTACTTCGCAAAAAACAATGGAAATAAAGTTTTGTCGTGACTGAAAGCTCGTTTAAAATCAATTTCTAGAGGGAATATCGCCTTAAATCCCCTCCTTGATGAACCACTGCCCAATTTAAATTGAGCAATGTATTAAATTATATTTAAGAAGCTAACAACTAACAATTTTGAAGTTTCCTAAGCGGACGTATTTGTATGTTAGGGGGGAAAGGGAGGGAGGGAAACTTGGACATACAAAGAGAGGGAGAGATAAAGCACGAGTTTTAAAGTGCAATTTATTGTCAGTCAAGTTTGAAAAAATATAACATTTGCAATTCGTTGCAGCTGACATTTGAGAATATTTTTGTTTTAAAAGCTTTTGAGATAAGTTGGGTTCGACTCAGCATCTCACAATACTGTTATATTGTATTAGAACCCACATCGATTTTATCGAATTTTTTTATGCAACATGCATCGTGTAAATAAATGAATAAATAAATAATTTTAGACATTTACATCATCGTTTTTTACATACCTTAACAGTTTTACATAAAAGTCATTGTCCATATCACCAATGAGTACAATGAATAATTTTGACTTCTCCGGTTCATCTTGGATGTACTACAAGAAATGAAATTTATGTTATTTAACAAATGTTTAACTAAAAATTTTCTTTTTTCTTACATGATTCTTGGACAACAGTGGTGGACGTCCGACTGTATTGTGCTGCTTTGGTGCCAGTTGTGGGCAAATGGGAAAGCTGACAACGGACTTCTTTGCAGGAATCGCCTTGGAGCCTTTCGCTTTCTGCTCAGTGGCTTTGGTTTTTTCTGGTACTTTTGGTGATTTTGATTTCCTGCTTGCTAAGCTCATCTTTTTTACCAAAGTTGCGCCGGTAGGTACATTAATATTTTCCATCCAAAAATCGATTAAATTAAATTTCTGTTCCTCTTCAATTATTTTCGATGTTGCTGTGTATTCACGACAGCAGCGCTGAATGGCCGAAATTGCAACGGCGAAATCATCAAAGCGTTTTGTATTGCGAACTAGGTTGAAAAGGTGAGAGAGTGACTGTTTTATTTACAGTTATTGTATGACTCTAATAGTTGGACTTGCCTTTTTGTGCTAGCAGTTTTTCTTCTTCCTCCAAGTCTATTATCATAACACGCCGGCGCATGCCCGACTGCACTCGCTTCTTGAACTCATCGCGTATGGAGTATAGCGAATTCGCATGGAAATTGATGGCATAGAGTTTGTAGTCTCGATTATGCCCCTGCAATATATCGAAACGGACGAAGTTGAAAGGTTTTGAAAGTATGTACTACAAAAACCTTTAAGAAACTGGCTGGCTTGTGGTGCACGTTCGAGCTGGTCATTTGTAAAGGAATTATGTAGGTTTGATTCAAAATATATTTGTATGCTTTGAGTTTTTCAGTTTATTATTTTAAAACGTTTGTAACAAATACAAAGAATTCTTAAAAAATATATTTGAAGTTGAAAAGTAGTGGAAAATAATATCAGTAAAAAATGAGTGTTGCCAGAATGCCAGAACATTGTTATGTCCGACCATTTCGATAATCGACTAATTTTGTTTAGCTTACATTTTTTAACAAACTCTTTTAATCGAGCTTATTGTTAACTAGCTTTACCCCTCGCAACAATGAAAAATAAACTCCGTCATACGTTGATGCCGTTGAAAAAACTTAAAATGATTTTAAACCATTTCTTCGAATAATTGTTTTTGGTTTCATTTAAAATTTTGATAAAATATAGCTTGTTACGGCTCAATGAAAAACCATTCAGTATTTTCGGCGATTGGTGAGGTCCAACAGACAAGCAGACATAAGAAAATTCTAAAATATTTTCTACTAAATTGACTTAATCACCTTCTGTCATCATTTTAAAGAGATTTTCTATATATAGCAACGACTCTACTATAGTATAGACTCTAACAGAAGTCATGTTTTTTACATTACTAATTTTTATAAAAAAATCATGATTTAAACGTTATTTTGTGATTTTTATTTTTTCGATCAAGTTTGATCTGTACTTTTAATTTTTATATTTTTCGATCAAAAATTATCTTTATTCTTGGATTTTTATATTCATTTATTCCGATCACGTTTTATCGATATTTTGTTATTTTTATTTTTTCGATAGAAAATAATCGTTATTCTTAGATTTAAAATTTTCCGATCATAATTGATAAAACTTTGTGATATTTTTTCGATCACAAAAATTGTAAATACAAGAATAACGATTAAATATTTTTGATCGAAAAAATAAAAAACACAAAATAACGATCAAATATTTCGGACAAATTTAAATCCAAGTTATTATTTTTGATCGAAAAGAACAAAAATTCAAAGATAACGATCAACCTTGATAAAAATCACAAAATAACGAATATGCAATGATTTAAAAAAATCTTCCAAATTATAATGAGGTCAGATTTATATAGCAAATGTCATAAGGATTAAATCGATGTATTCCAATTTTGCTGTGAACGAATTCATGAAGAACTAAATAAGATAAGTTTTTTCTACAGAAACATGCCAATTTTTTGTATTTTGATAGTCGTTTGTCTTCATTTCAGACTACTTTTTTTGAGTGTATGAGTATCTTTAAAAAAAAAACTAAAAATGAAACCATTTTAAGCACTTTGTAAAAAAAAAATTATATTTCTGTGCCATAAGAGACCAACAAATTAAGTAGGGTTAGGGTTTATAAATTTTCCACAAGAAAATGAAGAATTGTTTTCAGTGGAATAAAGCTAAAAATTACTTATATAAATAAAAAAAAATTAGTTTACAGTCTTTCACTTAACTCAAATAATCTGCATTTAAAGTGATATTCTATTCGGCTAATATCTGTATTGCCATAGGTCAGACCTGGCTGCCGTCTTTTATGTTGGCTTCTTATGACATTGAAGGTTGCCCTTCAAAATATATCGATTCGAATTGATCTGTGTTTTCAAACTGTCTTCTTTAATTCATAATGTAGAAAAAAGCTTTTAAATTTCCAAAAAAAAAAATTGTATTAGTCATAGAAACCTATAGTCGACACTAATGCTTGCCAAATATAAAAATTACATATATCCTAAAAAAGGGATGGAAAAAAATCACATCATGCTGCCACATCACTATCCCATCATATGATCACAATTGCCTAAGCGCTTTATCAGTCCATGAATCGTTATGAAAGTAGGCGATTAGTTGCAAACACGTTTTAAATAGTAAACGATTTCGGATTGCTCACACACTCGTGTCATGTCAACACTGCATATCTAAATAGGGAAATTACCTTAATCATATCAAACTTATGATGAGATCACATGACGATATCATATGATGAGATCACATGATGAGATGGTCGTACATTGGTGAAACTAATTTTTCTAAGCTGATTTGCAATTACTGTGTTGCATTTACTAAGATGAACCCTAGATCCGATTATACACTATCATAGCGAATTCTAGTTAAACACGTTATAGTATTCAAATCAACGTGATATCTCACCCGACCATCTAATACTATCACATGATTGCTTTATATGACCTTATAAATGAGATCGCATTTGATGACGTCAAAATTGTTGGATTTTTTATATTTGATATTAAGGAAGTTCAAGCAGAAATTTATTATGTTCGCAGTACACTTAACAGAAGATATATAATGAAAAAAATAGTTATAGATGTGATTTTATGATGTGATTGTGTGAAGAAAATTCAAGAGGAGAACATTTCTCTTTCTTGTGTACTTTAAGCATATTTGATAGACATGTTCGCAATTTCGAACAGGATAGTTTTATGTGCCATTCGGAGGAGGAATTTATTTCCGTGGCACTTATCAATTACAATTTTGTAACCAATAATTATGAATAACACTGTTGATACCTGATTATAGAAATATTAAATTTGGCTAAAGTGCTTCTTCTATTCTACATATATTTGTAAATTTAAAAGTTTTATGCGCGAATTCCATAAGCACACTTTATATATAGATGTAGTTAAAATTTTGACAGTTTCACCGCGCTAGGCAAAGATAGAATAAGCATTTAGCCCAAGGCGAATTCATATAAGGTGATGGCATGCCATGGGCTCAATGCTTGTTCTTATTTCCCAATTCACTGGGTTGTTTTGTTTACACAAACAAAATACAAGAGCAATACTGAACGAATATAAATTTAGACATTCCACTCGCAAAATTACACAAAGAAAATGCGCAACGGATTCGCCACCACTTTGATTCAGCCCATGGGATGCTGGCACCTTATATGAATTCACCTTGCTTTTCCCTTCAGTCTGTCAGTAAAATATTATAATTACTAAAGCAAAATATTGGTCATATATATTTAATTTAAAGGTTTCTTTTGTTAATTCGAAAAACTCGATGAAATAATATTTACATTTTTTGCTCAGTATAACGGACTTTTAGGTTGCATTTGCATTTGCCAAGCCAAAGATGCGAATATGGTAATTTTGGTCAGGTTTTCTCTACCACGGAAGGTAGAACTTCGCGATACAGATTTTTAAAATGCAGTATTGTAAAAAAAAAGATTAAAAAAAAAACAGAATTTGGTTCCAGCAAAAATTTGTTTTTCCATTTTGCAGAATTTTGCTTTGTTGAATTTTGCAATGCAGCGCAATAAGGCGCTTCCATTGATTTTAGCTCAAAATTTCAAACACGGCAGTTATAAGACCGCTCAAAAACTTCCCTGTCGTTAAGACTTGGTATTTTGAAAGGACTTTCCTCATATGTGATTTCCAATATTGTCCAGTTTATTCTTCCATTGCGCTACCTACACATTTCCAATCCACTTATGTTGTTGCATCGGATCGGCACAGAAATGCAAATAATTTTAGAAATCAAATGCAACTCGTAGAAGAAATAGACAAACAAATACAAACAAGCAAACAAATTTACATTGTAAAACGAGTAGGCTGATAGAAAGGCAAACAAACAAATAAATAAATATGCAATTGAACTTGAGTGAAAAGTTCAAGTAAAAGGATTCACGAGGCGCTCGTATGAAACAGTAGTGCAGAGTGAAAGATGCGAGAACAGTGGAGTACGAACAAATCAAAGATATGCAAAAATGCTTTGCGGGCATTAATTGCATTTTACTGCACAACAGCATTCAGATTGCACTTTCAATTAGACTTAGCAACCGGAAGTTGAGTGCACTGCTACCCCGTAGAGTTCCCCTGCACTCCACGCAAACGAATCCACAACGAACTATGCCACTGTTTGTCTTGTCTACTGCCGTTGCCGGCAACATTGCTGCAGGCGCCGATGACTGACTTAGCGCGTATGTATTTAGTATGAGTATGAATGTTTGTAGAGTTTGAATTATTTCGATAGATGAAAGCGCGTCAAAGTAACAGAGCGGAAGTTTCGTGGGTGGTAGCGGCAAGCAGTTGTATTGAACGGAAATGAGTGGCAGGAAAATTTTAATTGAAAGGTGATGCCATATCAAATATTACAAAACAACAAACGTTTGCATGTCGGCAGTGAAGAAGAAGCAAATAAAATGCTGCAGGCCAACAAAAGTGGAAGATGTGTGGGTGTGTAGGGGTTTGTTGTTCAAATGCACTTTGAAACCTTAGAAGTTTCGGTTGCAGTGTTACTTAGAGTTTATTTTTCGATTTTCTTTTGTGTCGAACTACATTGGGTGCTGCTTTAAACGCTGGTTATGATGCAAAATTTTGCAGTTGTCTCAGGTAACTAATGGCAAGTTTTGTGTATGAGGTAAAGGTTAAGTAAACGATGGCTTAATGCATTACACAATTGATTTATGAATTTACTGACTATTTCTTTAGCCAGTAGCTAGTTAAAGTAGAAGAAGCACGAACGGAGTAAAGGAACAAATAGTGCTGCAGGTGAGTTAATATTAATTATGTTTGCAAATAATCCGGTGAGGATTTTGTTGCGCATATTCGTTTGACGTAGGTCAACTGTTTAATTAGAGAGTGTTGATTGGCGGTGGTGTGAAATGAAAGCTGAAACGTTTGGAATGATGTTCCAAGAAGTGCACGATTTTAGACGATTAGTATAATCGAGTATGTATGGAAGACAAACATAGATATATACAAAACTCTAAGCAAATCAATGCCTTTTATTGAATCTTAGGGAAGGCGAGAAATTGTGTTTTTTCAAAGGTGCGCCAAAGTGTTTCTATAAGTAATGTTCAGAAAAGGGATCATAAGTCTATAAGTAATATTCAAAAAAAAGAGATTAGAAGTCAAGTTGCAGTTCGGTTAGGGTGATCAATTCAGAAGTGGAATAAATGCCATAAGTTGCCAGCATATGAGATCTTTCTTAAAACCAGATACCAAGAATAATAATTATTTGATGGCTGAGTCTTAAAAAATTCTTCAAAATTTTCATTAGAATTATAAAAGTTTTTTGATCATTACATCATTTTGAAACAGAGTAACCTTGGGGCTTTTCTCAAAGGGAGCATCGTGCAGGTAATTTTTGAAGGCCCGCAACCCTGAGCTTCTGCAGTAAAACTTCTTTCAGGCGTTCACCACTGCTACTACTACTACTACTACTACTAATAACTACTACTACTAACTGCTAACTACTATAACTACTAACTAAGTATTACTAATTACTACTACAATTTTTACTATTGTTACAACTATTTTTAGTAATGCTACTACTAATTTCTACCACAATTTTTACTAATCTCTAATAGTATTTTTACTAATGCTACTTAGGCTTCCGGACCACTGCAGTGTATTTCAAGCAGAGGTGGCCGCAATAAAGGAGGCAGCCGATTGGCTACTTACCAATGTAATGCCCTCTAGACGGGCCAACATTTATTCGGATAGCCAGGCCGCTATCAAGGCCTTAGGATCGCTAATGGTGAGATCAAAACTGGTCAGGGAATGCCTGACTTCCCTCGCAGCCGCCTCGGAATATCTCGACGTTAGACTAATTTGGGTACCGTGCCATAGCGACATCGCAGGGAACTGCATGGCTGATGAGCTTGCTCGGCAAGGTACCCTGGAAGTCATTTCTCCTTGCAGGGAGGGGGTGGGGGCTCCTTTGACTGCCTACGGGCTTCTCCTGGACAGATGGGCTTTATGTCGTCTCAGCGAGCGCTGGGAAATTGCCACGACATGCAGAATTGCAAGGTCCCTCTGGCCGAGAGTGGATCGTGGGCGCTCTAGGGAGCTGATGTCGCTTACTAAGCGACAACTCTCGACCCTGGTTGGTGTTTTGACTGGGCATTGTCCGTTGGGTATTCACGCGGTTAGGCTGAAAATAGTCTCTGACCCTTTCTGCCGCAGCTGTATGGAGGAGGATGAGGTGGATTCATCTTGTCATTTTCTGCTCAGCTGCCCTGCATTTGCGAGACTGAGGTTCAAGTACCTGGGCTCGTACTTCTTTAGCTCTCCAGAAGACCTTTTTGGAGTGGAGATTGGTAATTTGCGTGACTTCATTCGGGGCACGCAACGTTTCTCAGGTTAATCTTTCCTGACTTTCCGATTCACGTTACCGTTCATAAATTTAGGTGGTATCACAACGGACTCTTACTATGTCTAAGTGAGTTCCCTTTGGGGAACTACCACAGTAACCTAACCTAACCTAACCTACTACAAATAACTGCCTCCTATTTTTACTAATTTTAATAATTGTACTACTTATTGCTACTAATTTTTTTGCTAACCTCTACTACTATTTTTCTAATGCCACTACTAATTACTCTACTTTTTTTTACTATTTTCTACAACAATTTTTTACAAATTATACTACCTATTGCTACAACTATTTTTTCAAACTACTATTTTTACTAATGCTACTACTGAGTACTACTAAGTACTACTAACTACTACTACTACTATTGTCACTGCCACATCTACTGTTACTACTACTATTTTCACTAATGCTATTACTAATTACTACTACATTTACTCATTTTTAATACTATTTTTATTAATGGTACTACTTGTTACTACTACTATTTTTGCTAATATCTACTACTATTGTATTTTTCTGATGGTGCTTCATTTACTATTAAGTACTACTGATATTACTACTACCACTACTATTCCCATATTTAACTCTCTATTTCCTTGTAGAATCGCGACAGAAGTTTTACTTCTGGCTCGCTCACTTAGTAGTTGCACGCATTTTTTTTTTGTTATTTGTAGTTAAAGCTTAAGGGGTCACAATGGGTCTTTGTACCATAAATAGAAAAACATAAAGCCTCAGGATATATTGTTCCTTATTAAAAGTTAAACATTTCGTAAATACACTTTTACTCGCAACCATAAATCCTTCCGACATTTTTTCATATTATTCCGAAAGCAATATAAAGTGTTTACCAATAGTTTACTTATCGACTAAAATTATAAAAAAAACTAAAGACTAAAATTATAAAAAAAAATAGTGGCAGGCCAAAGTTTAGATATGAAATGCTTAACTTTTTAAATGGACAACTTTTTTTAAAGCGGCAGTAAATCTTTAAGTTTTTGTACTTAATATCTATTATAGCGTGGGCTATCATTTCGTTTAGCAGAATGATCTCTAGGTAGCCTTTGTACTATTATAGCATCTCTCTAGAAAAGAGAAACATTCCTCCTGGCATGCTGTACAGTTTCCAAAGAAGCATGGAAGGTTATACCATTAGCTCAAGAAAATGTATGCATTCTAATATATCCTGGCGTACCGGTTGAATCAGGGTATAAGTGAACATTTCTTCGAAACCGCTCCAGTTGGAATTTTTATGAACGCATGCAGGAGTTCCGAACGTACATGACTCAACCGCTGGATCCGACAGCGGACAGATATGCCATGAACAGCATTCACCTAAGAACTTACAACTTCACCTGCGAAAATATTTGTTCGGTAATATTGTTTAAACTGCTTTATAAGCATATTTAATTCATATTTTATTCGAAAAATACATTAATACAAAACGCATTAAACTTTTACGAGTACCTAACTACTTTTCTACCACCTTTTCATAAACGGCGTTGAATTGATTACCAACTATCTCCTTCTCAAATTCAACCTTACAAGACTGTCAAAAAAGAGAACATCAAAAGCAGCCAACCTTTATCAATTGAATCATGCTTAGTGGTAGTTGATAAACTGGGGAAAAATTTTCATTAAAATTTAAAAGATTCGTATTCAATAATCTATATATTATATATTATATATAGTATATAAAAATGAAATGCCCCACGTATGTTACCTCATCACTTGAGAACGGCTTAACCGATTTTCTTCATTTAAATTTTATTTGGTTTCCTTCTGACTGTAGATGGTTTGTAAAAAATAAAAATTGTAAATGGTGTTGCCAGACCTCTAAAAAATAAAAAAATAAAATTTCTTTGGTTGGACTACCATATGACCGTTTTTTTATTTTTGGACAGTGTTACCATTTATAAAAAAATAAAAATTAATATAAAAAGTGGTGAGAGAGTTGCCATCTTTTTCAATTAATCTAATAGGTTAAATCAAGATATGCAATGCGGGTATCAAATGAAAGAGCTTTAAAAAACTAACATTTCGAGAATAAATTTATTAGTGTTGCCACCTGTTTAAAAACTTAAATTCAATTCAATTTTAAGTCAAGTAAAATATTGCAATTTGAAATGAAAGAGGTTTAAGAAGTCTCTAAACTAAATGTAGTTATTGTATTCTATCTGTTGTTCATACATAATGTATTTAAAAATCCACTAATCACTTCGCAGCTTACCTAAACACTTGAAAGTAGTCTACATACGAGTATATTTATATATAAAAATGAAATGCCCCATGTATGTTTCCGCATCACTTGAGAACGGCTTAACTGATTTTTGTTGTTGTGCTCATAGTTGCCAAGACAATGTTTGTATGGTAAAAAGGTACAGCCACGCCCTAAAGGTTTTCTGCAATTTATTTTTACTAACAACGGCCACTAGGTTGCATTTTGGTGCAAAAATCCATATTTTTAGGTTTTTCCGACTAAGAAGGTAGTTATTGTATTCTATCTGTTGTTCATGCATAATGTATTTAAAAACCTAAACACTTGAAAGTAGCTCGCGCGATCTCAAGTACATCACTAAACGCTATTAAATACCCTTAATAACAGCTTGCACAAAAACTCAGTACCTGCCATCTTTTTATTGTTATGTTGTTCTAAATTTGGGGTGGTATATACAAATTCGCTTGCATTGGCGAATGTATGTTGTTGTTGTATGTGTGTTCAACTGATATTGTAAGTATAGGAACATTACATGTTGTTAGGCCTTTGTTTTTTGTTATTTCGCTAAATCATATGCGTTGGCGGCTAAACAATAATTAGTCTGATCTAGCGCATTAGATCTATAACATCAATAAACTTAGTTGCGAGATTTTCGAAGTAATTTTGTTATATGTATCAACATTGTTTGTACTGGTGCACTGGAAAAGATTATACATATTTGTTGTGTTTGGAGACATGCCGCCAATAAAGCGTCAAAATATCGGTCGGCGTACTCGCAGAGCAAGGGTAATGACTATCAGTCGGGACGACGAGAGCGTTGTAGACCGTACCCAGCGTTTGGATGCAAATCGAATAAGAATTTCTCAAGCCCGATCCATTATGACTCCGGAGCAAAGGGCAGAGTCGGGTTCGACTCGCTCAGTTGAAAGTAGCGCACAACGCAATTTGGAACGAAGACAAAATAGACGATCAAATGTCACAATTCGGCATGACCGTTTGGCGTTCAGATACGATCCAACAATCGATTACGCCGTGATCCTGATCTTCAAATTAACATTGAGATCTACAACGAGGTATTGACTTCAATAGAGAATTTGTGCTTGCAAATGTCGGGAAAGATGTTGCACGAATTAGGGATGCCAGCGCCGAATCGCTCTATGCACGATGCATTCAATCGGGAGCTTGAACGAGAACTGCAATACGATCGAGATGTTTTGAGTCAATCAGTGCGAGCGAAAGTCCTACTTTTGAATCAGCAGCAAAAAGCCGCATATGACACATTGATGATAGCAGTCAACGACAACAATGGAGGAATATTTTTTCTGGACGCACCTGGTGGAACGGGAAAAACGTTCCTAATATCACTGATTTTGGCTTCAGTTCGCGCACAAGCCCAAATAGCGCTGGCTGTAGCTTCATCAGGGATCGCTGCCACTTTGCTAGAAGGAGGACGAACAGCCCATTCAGCGCTTAAACTGCCACTGAATTTGCAAACAATAGATGAACCAATTTGCAACATTACTAAAAATTCAGCAATGGCGAAAGTATTGCAGAATTGCAAAATAATTATTTGGGATGAATGTACGATGGCGCATAAACGGGCATTGGAAGCACTTGATCGAACGTTGAAAGATTTGCGAAATAATCAAGACCTCTTTGGAGGTACGATGATTCTGCTGGCCGGCGATTTTCGACAAACCCTGCCAGTCATTTCGAGGTCAACAGCTGCTGATGAAATAAACGCTTGCTTAAAGTCATCTAATCTGTGGAGATACGTGCAAACCCTAAAGCTAACAACAAATATGCGAGTTGCGTTGCAAAATGATGAATCGTCACACACATTTTCAACACAATTATTAGACATTGGTAATGGAAAAGTTCCTATTGATCCATCCACTGGTCTCATTTCGTTTCCACCTAATTTCTGCCAATTCACAAAGTCGAAAGAAGAGCTGGACTCAAAAGTGTTCCCGAAAATTGGTGCAAATTATAAAAATCATGTTTGGTTGAGCGGACGAGCTATTTTGGCAGCGAAAAATAAAGATGTAGATGATTTGAACATAAAAATTCAAGGCAAAATCGCTGGTGAATTGCACTCATATAAGTCAATCGATTCAATTACCGATCTAGATGAGGTTGTCAACTACCCAGTTGAATTTCTGAATTCATTGGATTTGCCAGGAATGCCGCCGCACAATTTGCAACTCAAGATCGGTTCAGTGATAATTATGTTACGCAACCTGAACCAACCGAAGCTATGTAATGGAACAAGGCTCGCTGTTAAGAAGCTGATGAACAACTTAATTGAAGCAACGATAATCATAGGAAAGTTTAAAGGCGAGGATGTTCTGATTCCAAGAATACCTCTTATTCCAACAGATTTGCCATTTCATTTTAAGCGTATCCAGTTCCATGTCCGCCTTGCATTTGCAATGACGATTAATAAATCGCAAGGTCAATCTTTGGAAGTTTGTGGAATAAATCTGGAATTACCATGTTTTTCTCATGGGCAGTTGTACGTAGCGTGCTCGAGAGTGGGTAAACCATCGGCGCTATTCGTTTTCTCTCCCACCGGAAAAACAAAAAATATCGTTCATCACCAAGCTTTGCGATGAATGGTTTACTTAACTTTTCCAATGTAATTTTAATATCATTTTTGCTTTTGTACATGTTTGTAATATTACAATAACCGTGCTTTGCATCATTATCTCAATATAAAATTTTAACTGAAAACAACTTATCTACCATGTAAATTTTGTACTAATTGTCAATACAACGACTGACTAAGATAAGTTTCAGACGGGTTGTCACCTACTTGAAAATTTAAACTTAAATAAGTTGATAAGATAAGCTAAATATTAGAATATAGGTGTCCAATGGAAGGTATTTGAGAAATCTTTGACTAAGAAATCTTTTTAACTAAGGCATTTTTCCAGATTAAGACCATACGATTTTTTGGATGCATTGTACTTTGTAGTAAGAGGGGCAACAATGCAAAAATACTTTAAAGGCGCAGCGAAGCACGCCGGGTATTTGCTAGTATTATATATAATTAATAATATTACATATAATTACTATTATAGTACCAGTTCAAATTTGTAAAAGAAAATTTCTTCAGTAAACTTCCTCAAGCTTTCGTTTGGAAATGGAGTGGAAACAATGTCGATTCAAAACTACTGACTTATTTCCATAAGCAACGAAGAGAGATTTACAAATTTTTTTCTCACTTTTGTCTCAACTTGTATTAGTTGTGTTGAAAAATTGTTTGCCCATATAAGTTTTTATTTACTTCTAAGGGATAATATAAAATGTTCCGCTCAATACAAATGTGAAATCAGAATATAGCAAAACAAAAAAGTTTTTAAGGCATAGCTACATTTAGATTTTGATGTGAAAAAAGATAATTCTCTTAATTGAAAGAATTTCTGATATAGTTCAATTCGATTCAGATTTTATTTATTTATGTAAAGCAAATACAATTTTCTATAGTTTGTTGGAACAACTTTTTGTAATCGGATTATTGATTCAAGGGCTAATCGACGATTTTGCACAATTTTTACAAAAAATTTTTTGCAACAATAGAATTAGAACAGTGCAGAACTCCGACATTAATCGACTGCTCACTTTTTTTGTAGCTTTTATACATTTGTTTGAAAAATAGATTGAGATAAAAGGTTTTTAAAACATTTACTTATTAAATGTGTTTTTATGAATGCTTAGCAATAATCATATTCTTTACATTTTTAGTGAAAGAGTTTGCCCCTTGAAAAAGTTTAAAAAATCCCTTCTCGTTTGCAATCGATTAATGAATACTTTTATCATCTCTAACTAGAATATGCTATCAGCTGACTGTCTCTGTGCGTGTTTGACTCCACATTTTTGGTGAACTTTTTGTGACTTTCTCTTACTGAATACGCAAATCGTCTCAAGTCACAAAAAGAGTAATTAATTTATAGTCTCACATTTAGTGAGGAGTTACGGAGTACCGGTATTATTTATAGTTGGTTTTGCAAAAGTTGTACGTAAAATTGGCAACAATGCCCCACGAAACATGCAATACATATTTTGCATTTTTTATTCGATCAACTCTTGACAAAGTTATAGGCACTTTCCGCTAGTCCGAAAATGCGGAATGTCGGAACTAAGTTTGAATTGCAAATTGTGACTGTTTATATTCCCATCTCAATTTTAACCGTGATTTCGTTGACACTTGTCTGTTTACAATTTTTTCATTATTCGATTGAGTTCGTTTTATATTTTTCTTTGGCATAGTTGTATTTAATAGTAGTACAATTTCAACTCAGAAATAACACTTTTGTTAATTAAAATTTGTGTGACGTTTATATTTTTTCTCCCTTCTTCTTTCTTATCTAACAATCACAATAAGTAAATTACAGAGTAACATTACCGCAATTGAGTGAAATCTATTACAATTTGGATAAAATTCCGCCGCGTTCGCAGCTGTTTGTAAAGCCAAATTGGGAATTTCAGCGCAATTTCTGATGAAATAGAGAATACTTCCTACCCAAATTTAGGCAAATTCGGGATAATTGAAACAGCCTATTACCATAGGCGCTAGAATTGCGGTGCCTCAGTGAGTAAAAATTTTCACTCATTTTATGACGACGGCTGTTAATGGTTTAGATTTGTTAAAGCTTTATTTTACTTTCAAATTCAGTTAAATAAGTAGTTCTTCAACGCCATCGTTTGGGTCATTTAGAGGTTCTCTATTAAAAAAAAATTAAATAGATTTTCACTACTTCAAATAGTTGCAACTTTACTAGTGAATTTAAAACCATCTAGAAATCACTCCGCTATCTTTTAAATAAAGAATATCAAACTGTTTCAGCTACTCAAATGCTAATTACACCACTAAGAGGTGGAGGAGTGACATGCATTCCCATCATGGATGGTAGCAATGGTTGCCATTTATTCTAAAAGCCACTTACACTTATTACCTCATATACGTATATGTGGTGTAAGTATTTACCAAGTCACAATGATTGTACGAGTACGAGTGCTTGAGGCATTTACATACAGACATACATTGTGTAAGTAAATAAATATGAGAGTATACGTTTGGATGCCAAATCAACCCACATACTATACATTTCTCATTACAATCCTTATAGTAATCTGAATGCAGATCTTGAGTGTAATTTAAACAACAACAACACATTATAGCTGCTGCAGTGTTGCATGAAAAATATACATACATACATATGCGTCGAACAATTCTGCCTATGCGTAGGCAACTAATGGAGTAGTTAAGGATATGTCATGCGGAGGGGTCTACGTATGTTCGCTCGGTCATTAATGAGCCACTAAACTTACCAGCAATTGAGTACTTTGTAAATAATTACACAAGACTTATTAACAAAATGTGGTATAGCAATAAATGGTAGGGAAAATGAAATGTACATAGATCCCACATCGAAACAGGAAGCTAGGTGTATCTTTTTTAGATAAGCTTCTGAATAAAGTGTTGCTTCGAATGCCCAGAAAATAGAGCTTACATTTTAGAGTTAGTTATAAATTTATGCTAAATATATCTTCATCATATTAAAAATTCGCCACTATTTAATCTGTGGATTAAAGTGCAAGTTAAATACCAACACTTTGACTAACATGCCTGCAGTTTAGAAGAATAATAAAAATATATAAAACAAAAAGTAAGACAACTTATCATTCAAGTTGCTGCGGACGTGCCTGCCTGACAGTTTCTTTATATTCAACACAAAAACCAGAGCTTGCGCTTACCATCCATACAAAAAGAAGTAAAAGGAAAATTAAAACTCATTCGCAATTAGTGAATTACCAAAAAAAATAAAAATAAAAAAAAGAAGCGACAGGTGAAGAAAGCAAAAATAGCGCAAATAAAACGAGGTGACACCCCCAAAAGACTTGGTGACAGCGCTTGGTGAAGATTGGGGATAAAATACTTTTGAAAGATTAATTTCTGCAAAAAGTCAAAAAGTAGCCTATTGATGAGAAGAGGCGTTGAATGTTGGGCCGGCGACTAGAAGACTAACTAATTGCTACTTGCATATTCGTACTAAATATACTGAAGAAAATGTGAAAAAAATTTACAAAAACCAAAGTGTAAATATGACAAATATACCTAAGCTTAGGTAGTTACGCCTCCCAAAAATTGGTGGTGATGAAGATGGGTAAGTGCAAAAGTGAAGTAAATGTCAGAGGCTGATGGAAACTTCAAGAGAAATATCAGAAGTGGATATGAAAAAAAAACGAAATAAAAATAAAAATGAAAAAAAAACAAACAAATTACTAGAGGACCACACGAGGCGAGTCAAAGTGAAGTGACAGCCAAATTGAAACATAACAAGTGACAACGTGGTTGAGTTGCAAGTGAAGAAAGGTTGTGATTTGGAAGCGATTGTGTCAAGTATATTTGGAAGACTACGAGTATGCGGTAAGGCGACTAATAAGCGTAAGTAAGTAAGTAAGTAAGTAAGTATAGAAGTATTTAAGTAAAAATATGAGGTGTAGCTGGAGCAGCCAAGACAAAATACTTTTAATTAAAAGCGGGAAACAGTGTGGCAGATATTTTTTGTCTACGAAAGAAGAAAAATACTAACAAAGCAAGCAGTGAGTTTTTCAAAGTAAATATTGCTGGTAAATTTTTTTTGTTTTGTCTTATGCCTCTTGGCGACTAGCAGCAACACCCAAAAACCATTCAAGTGTAAGCAATTCTTAGCAAAGCAAAACAGAAATGAAAAAAAAAAACAACACAAACCAAAGATGGTCATTCAAAGCAATTTCGCAGAGTAGTGGGAGAAATATTTGGGGCCAAAACACTTGATGAGTTTTCCATCAGATGCTTGTTCGCTTGACATTTGCAATGTGTCTGGTTGGTGGCGTGGTTATTGTTTTTTCTTGCTATCGGATCGGTAACAAAATAAGATGACGTTTGAGGATAACAGTGGGCGCTGTCTGGCTGGTTGGCTGGCTGGTTTAAGTACCCTGTAGTAAATCGAGCTAGTGTAGAACTAGAGCAGAATTTTTTAATTTGGGGGTTGGTATTCGTTCGCGATCTGTGCGAATGTAATAGTTTCAATTCTGTTATTCTGCAATTGGGGGAGGGAAAACATAATTAATTTTATACAACAGCAAGCCGACACAGTGGATTATTTATGTAACATTCGAGTGGTCTGGAATTTGTTCTCGAAAGAAAAATTTGTTAAACGACTGCTTTTATTTTAAATGCCCTAAACCTGACACAATTTTAGACGCTTTAATTTGCCAAACGGATTCGAATATGAATATAAATATGAATACAAATACGAGTGTAAGTACAAATATAAGTAGGAATATAGTTATGAATATTAATATGACTATGAATATTAGTAAAAAAATGAATATGCATATAAATATAAATATGAACATGAATATGAGTATAAATGACTATGAGTACTTGTAAGAGTATGAATATAGTTATGAATATGAATGTGAATACGAATATTAATATCAACATGAATATACTTTCAGTTATGAATACGGATATTAATATGAATATAAATGTAAATAAGAATGTTAGTATGCATATGAGTACGAAAATCAATATAAATGTGAGTATGTATATGAACTGGAGTTTGAATATGAGTATGACCACGAATATAAATATGAATATGCAAATAAATATAAATATGATTATGAATACGAGGATGAATATGAATATGAATCCGAATATAAATATAATTTTGAACACGAATATTAGTATGAGTACGAACATGAATATGAATATGATTATAAATATAAATACAAATGTGACTACGAATACGAAGATAAGCGTAAATATGAAGATGAGTATGAATATGAATATGAATATAAATATGTGTATGAATATAAGTATGAGTATGAATTTTTCAAACTAATATGAATAGAACATGAATATGAAAACCAATATAAATATGAATATGAATACGAGTATGAGTATGAGTACGGATATGAGTATGAATATAGTTATGAATATGAATATAAATATTTCTTCGAATATGAGTATGAGTACGAATATGAATATCTATGTGACTATAAATGTAAATATAAAATTAACTACGAGTACGAAAACAAGCGTGAATACGAATATAAATGAGTATAAATATGAATCCGAATATAAAATCATTTTGAAGACGAATATAGATATGAATAAAAATATGAAAATCAATATAAATAACATGACCAGAACTTTTCTATGAGATATAATTAAGAAAACTTTTTTAATTAGCAGATTACCGTCTAAGTTTGTTAAAACTCAGAGGTCTAATCCAAGTGTTTATTGATAGTTTCGAATAATACCACATTTGTCAAAAATGGCAGTCAAGTGAATGAGAATATAAGTTGAGTGCCTTAACTTTTCTTCTCTGCTTCCATTTTCTAGTAGTTCGGAGTTAGTCATAAATTATATGGCGCGTAACCAGTTCTTTAAAAAATTCTCTACGTATTTGTCTACCTACTATAAGTACAAGTATCTGTATCTTTCATGCTGTAGCATAACATTTAATTGTTGCAAATATTTGTGCGACAAAAGAATTTCATTTGACTAAGATCAAGTAATCGTCAAGCTGGACATACTTACATACATAGATAGCCATTCACATAACTACATACCCCACTTCCCCTTAATTTGGATATTTGGGATGAACTAGACGCAATCTACACGGTATCGCATTTGATGGGCGTAAATGAAGGGGAGTTTATATCACACTCAAACATAGCTAGCTATAGCTATTTACAAAATAACGTAGATATCTTCGAAAGTCATATCAACAGTTTCATAGATATCCGTATTAGCAAGTATCGTCTACATAAGATATTCCCATTTATTTATATTTGATATTTTTCTACAATTCTTCCTTGCTGTATTTGACTCTTCACTCATTTCCGGAATTACAACTACTACATAGTATAATAAATACCGTTAAGCTGTGTATTGGTGGAAATTAGAAATTCTCATTAAAATAAGTGGCGCTCTTCACCGACGTCAACGTTCTACATCAATTGACTTTTTCGTACGAATTTACTTGGCTCTATTCATATTTTTTCCTTCATTTCGCCCGAGTTGATAGCAATTGTTCCAATGACAGCAATTGCCCCCACCGTTGCAGCGTTGCATTTGAACTGCTATTATAAGCAGCTCTAGTATCACCACATTTTTTTTCTTCCATAGTGTTTTCTTCTTCTTTTTCTTCAGCTTTGGCGCGTCACCCGAAGGTGCTCAGCCATGGCTGTCCATCGTTTTGGACATTCTATACTCGTATTTGGTTTGTTGCTCATTAGTTACGCTTTGTAAGTAAATAGCGCCAACATTTTGGATTGAAGTGAGGGTCGGTAATGTGTTGTCTTGCTTTTGCTATGTATTTATGTGTGGATGTTTGCATAATGTAGACTTCTTATTCAACCTCATTTGAGTGGAGCTCTAGCGTCTTGAACGTCCTGGAAGCTTTTGTCTCTCATTTCCGGTTGAAATGAATTTGTTATTTTTTTGTATTTTTTTTGCTTATTTGAATTTCGAAGTTCAAGATTGTGAGTTTTTGCAGACTGAGATTATTTTCTTTCCTCCACTTTTTTTCCAACGTGGCTATTACTTCGTCTTATGAAGAAATGAATTTAACTATTCCATTTCATAACAGGAACAAGACTGATAAGTTTCAGATTTAATTTGGTGTTAATGGATAATAAAGCAAAAAAAACTCCGTGGAACCAACATCGTTATGAGAATAAGGAAAGGCTGAAACTGATTACTAAAGATTTCCCTGCCATGTCCAGTCATTCTTATAAAAAGGAAAAAATAAGCCTTTTGTCGGGACGAGGATATAGCTTTCGCGAGGAAGAGGACAGGCATATGTTCAAAGAAGAAAATAAAGCTTTTTTCTACGGACCCTAAGTACCTTCGATAAAAAAAACTATAACAAACCCTAAAATGCCTTGTTAAAGAATGTCTTTTGCAATTACTTTGTTCATGTAGCAAAATTCTTATGCAGTATCACGTTTTGGAGTTCATGTTCTAAAAAATTTGTAAAGAAGGGGACATTGAGAGAGGAAAGCGACTGTTCTTTTGGAGAAAAAGTTGCAAATTCTTGCTGGAGAAATTTTTACTTGCAACAACTGACAAGTGTAAGAAAAACAGCTGATCCCATAAATTTTATAAACCCAATAAACAGGAAAAATATTACTTCCTGACGTACTATTTTCATAAAACAAAAATAACAAACAAAAAAAAAACAAATTTAGAATGGAAAAGGTGAGTAAAAATATTTTTTTTTTCAAATTTATTATTAGTTTTGATTTGTGGATAGTTTTCTCTTTGAGAACGAATGCTAGCAAATTCTGAGATAAGTTTTGTTGGTGGATAAGTTATACTTTATTTTGAAATAACCACTCCAAATATAAAATAATAGTTGAATGGCGTACGTAAAGTTCTCTCAAAGTTTTACGCGATTCCAATGCAAGTATATACATACATATATCCAGAAATGAATGTCACTGGATGGATACCATGCTGTGATGTTAATTTCAATTTAATTTATCTTCGGATATGCATAGTATAGATTTTATCGATCCCGCCGAGTTTTTAAGGACATATGAAATTGTATGCCCAATTCTGATTAAGTGGCTTGGCTTTGTGTCTACTAGATATCTAAAACCTGCATTATAGAGAAAGTTTGGTTTTATTCTAAACAAAACATCCTATAAAGTTGTGAACACACCACCAAACGACATTTAACATTTAAAAAGCGTTAACCTTCAAGAAACTAGGTGCTTTACTTGATATCGATGCTACCTTTAATAAAGAATTTCAAATAAATAATTCGGCGCTTTGTCCTGCTGGTAGTGGGGTAAGCATCCTCAGCTTTCCGGTATGTGGAAATCTAGTCGCAATGAAAATATCGTATCACAAATAAAAAAAGAAACTTCCCTAATCCAAGTTTCATCTTCTCTAACACTAAAATTAGGTGTCATCTTGAACAAGAAGCTAACCTTGAATACTCATCGTAGTATAAACAGTGGCGTGTGCACCCACACTCTAAGACTACTAGAACTTTTCTGACCTTCCTCCGGGATACTTCTGTGAATAACTTCAAGCAATACGACTGAAGGAGTTTAATATACAGCGAGCCAAAGGATAAGACAGTGCTAAAAATTTAAAGCGAAATTACTTGCCCACTCAAATTCTCGCTTAAGAAAGCTGTTTTCCCACAGCAGAGAATTATATAAGTACAAGAAAACGAATGCTCCCAATTAGATCATAGATAGAATAGAGGATGGCACCGTGTGCAGCAGGTCACTGAAGTGCAGCCTGAGAGTGGCAAACTAGATCACGACTCTGTATGATTTCACCCACAGAATCGTGTGTGCTAATGGATTATTAGTCGAGATATTCAAATACTGTGAAGAGAGTTCTCGATATCTGCGGTATGTACCTCTATTATGTCGCTTTGATCTAGCTTTGGTTGTTTTGCACGAAAAGTAAGCTTTTATAAAATGAATAAATGCTATCGCAAATGTAAATTGCTTAACTTTTTCTGATAGCCGTGAAAAATACTAGCTTCGTGAAATGATTTAAGCAAACGGGAAATCGATTAAACCATGTCTGTTTGTTCGTCCGTCCATCCGCCTGTACATCGGATATCTCGAGAAAATATTGAAGTATTTCAACGAAACTTGGTGCACACATTGCCATCGAACCATAGTAAAAGTGGATTGAGTTGGAGAAGGGAATATGCGGTTAATTATTTTTGGAAAAATGTGGGCTGCATCAGCCTCTTTAGGGCAAATATGTATATTGCCGAAACTATGTTACCCAACTCTATATCTACAAGTTGGTACATACAAAATCCACGCCCACTTCTCATGTGACGGTAATTTGAAAAAACAAAAAATAGCTCCATATTTTAGTAGATATTTTCAATAATTTGCTCAAATAGAATACGGAGGATTAAGTTTTGGAGAAAAAATCGTGGAAAATATAAGTGATTCCATCCACTTTAGAGCAAATATGTATATCTCCGAAGTTACTGCATCAACGTAAATACTATAGATTTAGTTGGTATAATTTTGCAAATTATAGAAATGAAATATTTCAGTAAATATATGAGAGATAATTAAACCGGTCTGGCACGAGTGCTGATGACATTGACATCATCGGCCTGAATAACCGCGACGTGAGTTTTACCTCTTTCAAAGAAGCAAAATAAAGTACCCACTGTCGATGTATTAACAGTCAGTGGCAAAACCGAAACCACTTTATATAAATGAGGCGTAATGAGGCTCGTCCGACGCATGGACGCTATCAACATCGGCTGAGATGAGTCTTGAAGTGCTCGAAAGGAAGATTGTGTGAAAGATTTTGGGTCCTTTACGTATTTGCGAATACTGCTGGCGAAGGAACGATGAGCTGTATGAGCTACATATATTGCGACTTAGAATTAAGATTCTGCGGCTATGTCGGCTAGGTCATGTTGTATGTATGAAAGAAAATAATCCAGCCTCGAAAGTATTCAACGCGGTACCCGCTGGTTGTGGCACAGGAAGACGAAGACCTCTTCTGAGTTGAAGAGATCAGGTGGAGAGGGATTTTTTGTCACTAGGGATCTACAGCTGGTTACCTAAAAAAGAAATAAAAAAATAATAAATAAAAATAAGCAAGAATAATAGGGAATAATTAAAAAGTGTGCTTATATTTCCATTTACACATATATTAGGGCTGGCTTTTTTGAATTATGAAAATCTCGGAACCAGTCGATTCAAATCCCGAGATTGTTGCACATTGAACTTTCCAGAGAACAACTTTTGACGTCCTGTCCTAATGATAGTCAGATCGAGAGCTCTAATCATCGACATCCTGGCCAGTGCTCTGTATTGGTAAGGATAAGGAAGCAATATCGGCAGTTTTCGCATATTTACTAGTTTTTGAATAATCTCTGTGGTTTTATTAGGTAAATTAATTGCCTTCACTTCTATGGAAGTAGCTGGATTTATGTGCTAACTAAACTGACATCTCAATCAGACAAATGACAATAAGACGAAGGTAGCCTAAAAAATCTAAATCAACCAAATATCGTAATGTCGAAATGAAAACAAATATTAATTCAGCTATTTTAGAGTCTATAATTTTTAAAGGTAAGTGAAGAGTTAAGCAGGCAAAGAGGCTTAAGAAAACTAAAATCGAGTTTCATTTGCGCAATCCAGGAGTATAGCAAAATATTTAAACGAGCATTTTGAATTTCATAATTCAATATTAAGAATTTATTTCCATTCATAAACCGCTACAAAAACGATTAAGACAAATGTGTTGACGCGCATATTGAAGTGCACACGATTTAATTAAATTATTTATGTGCACAACAATAACAATGTCGCGACGTCAAAAATGCGCAAATGCAAATAAATACCCATAGCGAATTGAACTAAAAACTCTACGCTTCCACTTCCGCTTTCTTTTTCAGCCAGCATTGCGCCAACTATTGCAACATTTGTGCGGCGAGTAGTAAAATTTTTGATGACTTTTAAAAACTATCCACGTTGACGTTTTACCCAATACACCCGTATTTGATTTTGGGGAATTGGCTTAGAATTATGGCAGTTTGACGATAGTAAAGCACACAAAATTTATGCATTGCGAGCAAAAGTAAAAGCAAAAGCAAAAACAAACAATTATAGTAAATAGTTTGGCAAAGAAATATCTGAGAACGGTAGTTTTGGAATTTAATTTCACACTTTGAATTCAACCAGCCCAAAAAAGGTAACAGCCGCACAACAAGAATTGACATTCGAATGACGTTGGCATGGCAGCTTGTCTGGAAATCAGTCAGTCAGTCAGCCAGTCACTCAATCAGTCAGTCAGTCAGATGTGATAACTGCCTTTGCGTTGCAACCCTACCACAATGCGTTAGTATTATTTTCATTGCGCGCACATGCGGTGCAATACAACAGCAACAGCAATGCTGCCAAAAACTACTAGCGTTGTTGTTGGTTTTGTGCTACTATTATTTGATTTTCATTTATGGCTCAAATTTTTATAGTTTCGATGCGTTTTTATGGTGTCGCTGGCGTTTCAGTAAAATGTCGTAAAAACATGATATGCATGCGCGAACAAGTGAGTGTATGCGTGCAGAGTTACATATATAATTTACATATGTACATTAGGGTGCCTCGGCAAAAATAAATGTTGTGTGTTTGCAACGGAATTGTGTTTTAAGGTTTTCGCCAAAATATTTCGGAAAAATGTTAAGCATTACGGGAGCTTCTTTTTTTTTTATATAAAATAGGGGTTTTTCACAAAAACCACTTATGCTTACCTGATCACAAAATTTATCTCATCTCTATTGCGATAATTACAGTGCCTAAAATTATGCCGCAAAAATTGAATCGTAAAAGCTTGGGAAATGCAAGAGACAATAAAAAAGGTCTTTTCCAAAATATGATTATTTTTTGCATAGTTTTGAGCGCAGTAATTAAGGTGAAATGATTTTTGTGATTGCCTAACAGGGCTATTCTAGCTTTACTGTCTTTCAACTCACCACAGTCCTTTGGAAGACAAAAGTCATATGTAAGACAAATGTCTATTCTTGTAACTATCTTGAAAGCTCTTTTCTGTCTTTCGGAAGACGAATTTAAATACGTGCTAAAGAGCAGGTCTTAGCGTTGTATTGTTTTCATTGAAGCAATTATTTTGAAGCTTATATATGTACATATATGTATATATAATTAATTTGTAATTTAAACGTTATGCTATAGCAGAATTAATATTTTTTAAAGAATATTAAAATAGCCGCTAAAATCAGGAAATCTGATGTATTCACATTTTCGATAAAATTTCAAGAATGCAAGTTTTAAGTAAAATGTGAAAACTAAACGCCAGTTAGTTGAAAAAAACAACATAAATAAATAAATCCATAATTTGATTTCGCATGCACAGGGTATCGAACCTTGGATTACTGGAATGGCAGTCATGGGCAAACCAACCCGACTGGAATGGATGGAGTTTTTCGCTTGCTTGTTGTGTATCATCAGCAGACTGCGGATGCTTATGAATTTTTAAGCTAAAAAATTTGCCTAAAAATATGCACAATGATAACTATAAGAAAAAAGCTTTTCACTATGAATGTGCATGTGCAAAGAAGAGCTTTTTGTGTAATATATTTGTGCCAGAATACCAAAAAGTCTTTCCAACAGTCTTTACTATTCTCTTTCGAAATACTGTAAACTATGTTTACACTATCTTTGCTAGAATATACTGTAAGAATAAAGAAATTTATTTAAAAATTTGTTCAACGGAATAATGTGATTTGCGAAAAAAATTGGGTCGTTAATGGGTTAATGCCCAAAAAAAAAGGATGGGAAAATATCTTTCCAATGATGATACCTTATAAGTCTAAATTGATCAACTTTTGACTGAGTTATTTTTGCATAAATCTATCATCCAGGAAAAGTCTAAAACAGCATTAAATATCTTAGTTTTAGGATTCTGAAGGAAACTTTGAGGATTCAACTGTTTCATGACATGATAAAAAGTTACACGTAAATCGTAATATTTTCCCGAAATATTTTGTTTAATGTCTTAAAATGTAATAATCTATGTATGTATGTATATATATCTAGCTGGTTTCTTTTTTTTAAATTTATGCAAAATATATTATGAAGACCTGTGTCACGGACAAAAGCTATATTTTAATCCGTTAGGTGGCGCACGAGTCGATATATTCAGAAAATCTGTATTTATAATCTGATGTTGATGTTATCAAAAAGATATACTCCTGGTCATTAAAAATGGATCCGCTAAGTGGCGCAGAGTCAAGTTATTAGAAAAATGCCTATTTATGGTTAAATTTTGATGATATTAGGAATGCATGTTGCTGGTGCGAAAATAAATACATTTATAAAGAATGGATGGGCAAGCCGACGTTAAAAGGGGAGTTATTTAGATAATATTTTGATAAATTAAGAAACGAATAATGGAGGTGTGACAAGAAATACTTTCACTAAAAATGAACTGGCTAAATGGCGTCAAAATTGAATTGATATTAAAAAAGTATATCTTGTAGGTGGGATTAGAAATACTTTTACAGTCCGATTTAGATGTCAATTAAAACAGGCAACTTTAGTGTGATAATGGTGCATTGTTTTTAAATTTCAGCGAAGCTACATTTAGCTTCAAAAATCTGCTGAAAATACAGATATGGAAAGAAGTAAGCAACGCTGACAAAGTCGCCAGTATCAACAAATAAATTTCATAACTCCTATGAGGTATACAGAACAGTAGTACATCCTATTCTGTTCTACAGCGCCACAGTATGCTGGACATTGCAAAAGAAATCAATAATTAAGGACAAATTTACCAAGGAAAAAAGGAGGGCGTGTATGCTAGTCGCAGTAAGAGCTTTACCCTCAGCGGCAACTGGAGCCCTAGAAACCTTACTAAAGCTTCGGCCTGCAGATGAACACAACATCTGGCCACTCTAAAACTCTGGACGGATGCCCTGCAAATTCCAGGCAAACTGATCACGTCACTCCAATTATGGCGCAGCCAAACTGTTTCATCACACGAATTTCTCCGAGGAGTGAATATGTGGATGACGTAGTCATCGGGGTATTATGCCAACACCACAGTACATTACACTGATGCCCCTAAATTGGACGATAGACTTGGAAAGGGGTTTTATTCTGAGGATCTCTCGATCAAACTCAGCTTTCGACTCCCAGATCACTGAGTTTACCTCAATAAGAGAGGCTACGCGCTAGCTGATAAATTCGATTGACTGCGATCGAGTGTAGGAACATCCTCAACGAGCTGACAGCCAGATACAACACTTGCGTAGCATGGGTCTTTGGAGACAGCGATATACCAGGTCATTATTTCAATGGTTGAAGCCATGAAGTTACGATTGAGGGCGCGTTGTCGGAGCCCTTCATTGCATCCTCAGGTGTACCACAAGGCAGTATTTTAAAGCCTCTACTTTTGATCTTATTTATTAATGACGTTAGTAGCTGTTTTTCTTTTTCAAACTGCCTCTTGTATGCCTATGACTTGGCATAAAGGGCGCCGACGATGCGCAGTTCTAGTATCTCTTTAAATATCATTAAATGATTTCAAGTTACTTTTGCCAAAATTCATAATATTGAAAATAGTCTGCTTCAATCTGTTACTGAGATCAAATATCTAGGTGTGATCTTTGATTTACGTTTTTCATTTGTTAGTCACATTCATTTTACTTTATCTAATTTCTACTCCATCTTAGACGGAATAGCTCTAATTTTTCAGATCCTTACATTCTAAAATTATTATTCACTGCTTTCGTTCGATCTAGGTTGCAATATGTAGCTTTAATCTGGAGGCCTTATTACCAATTTGCAGTTGATGGAATTGGACGAGTGCACAAGGTGTTTATTAAATTTCCTCTTAGGTTGTTACAATTTTCCAATCCGGCCCCTTCGTACAAGTCGCTTTTGCTTCTAATCAATTTTAAGTTTCTAGAGAGTAGGAGGTCGATACTTTTTCTGAATTTTCTAAATTTTTTAATTAAGGGAGAAATTGATTGTTCATCTCTATTGCAAAGCATTAACTTTCATAATCCAGTAAGGACTCTGCGTAATTCTTAACCTTTTTATTCAAATGAGTCACGGATTACGCGCGTAATTCTCCTACTTCTCGAGCACTTCGTGAAAAAATTGAGATCTCGAATTATGCTTCCCTTGACTTTGCGGTTTGAAGAA
Organism: Anomoia purmunda; assembly: GCA_951828415.1. NCBI lineage: Eukaryota > Metazoa > Arthropoda > Insecta > Diptera > Tephritidae > Anomoia > Anomoia purmunda. Next base: position 98,476,707 of record OX639996.1, read on the forward strand.
TATAATTTTCTGCTTTAAATAAATAAACTGGAGCAGCAGATTAACTGGCAAGAGCAGGTACATTTCTGATGAGCATAAATACCTCTCAAGACGCAGGAATACTGTTGTCTTCTTGTAGACTCCAGTTGAAGGCCAACACCCTTGCGCTGGGGAATGTCAGATGTGACAAAGATCCCACTTGTGGGATAGCCCGTCAGCTCTAGTCTAGAGTAGTCAAAGATACATCTTTTAGTCGTCTAATCAAAATGGCAAGGCACCTCCTACGCATGACAGTAGGATGGGCTTTCCCGCAAACGACTATGGGCGCAGCTGTCGTGGTGAAAAGCATTGAACACTACCTTTGCTTTTGCTTCGACGACCTGCCGGACCTGGGATCAGTAGATGTAAGCGATGTGATATGCTTCATTAGGCAATCCAATTGGATTCTTTTTTTGGGGACATAAAAGTGTTCTCAGACTATGCTATGGTACAAGGGCAGCCGCTATAATCTAATAGCGATGCAAAAACAGTATCGATTTTTTTCTTAAGGGGAGCAATGCACCCTAATGTATAAGTACCTGTGTGAGTATGTGGAATATACAGACAATTTATCAGCGCCGGTAAATACCATTGACAGCGGCGACAACTGTCAGCAACGGGCTGTGAAATGTGGCAATGTGTGGAAAAACGCTGTAAATCAATGAGCTATATGTGCGTTTGTGTGCGTGTGTGAAAAAGGTGTGCGGAAAAGGAAGTAGGCGACCGCAAGTGTAAAACTTGTGCCACAAAAAACAAAACAAAAAACGAAATAAAAATAAAGCAATAACAGCTTTGCGCAGCCACAGCAACATTTAAGCTGTAAACTGTAAGCTATGCTCACTTCACTGAAGTCTACTTGCAGGCGCTATGGCGCAATTTCAGTCAAAAAGCTATTAAAAATTTTTGAATTGAAATTGGTTTCTCAATTTTGTTAGTATAAGTGATACTTAAACAGGAAGCACACACACACTACACATACATTGCTCACATGCACATTGCACACATATGACGCAGTAACTCAACGTAGGTACATGGTAACTGAAATGATTGGTGGTGGTAGTGGTGGTGGGGGAAGTGGAGATTTGCCTTACAAATCGTCGCAAGTAGTAAAATTTTAATAGTTTACAACGTTTCAAGCAATTTTATTATTTATTGCCAACAATGCCACTGCTACGTAACACTTCTAACGCTCCTGCGCCTGAATGTATGCAGCAGATAAAGCGTCTGCATTGCAACTCTGTCTGCGGGCGTTAGTTAGTAGCTGGTTGAGGTAATTAGTTTTAGCCAATTCACCAAATAAGCGGTCGTAAAATGTATTACATCACTCACACACTCTCATATGCGTACAACAACTACGTAGACATTTCCTTGCTTACTTTTATAAGTGCAAAGTACTTTTCTCCCCGTTTGCAAAAGCAGTCAATTTCGCTAGCGTACGTGCCATATCTCTGGAATTAGAGTTACACTACATCACACACACTACCATTCGCACAAGTGCACGCATTTATCAGTTTTAGTTTGATTTTTGCATAAAGTAGATAAAAGCCGGGATTTGTTTAGAGTTTTTATTACCCAAAGTCATAAAAATTCGTAAATGGGATTTACTCGTTTGATTTGCGCATTTACGTATACAAACTAAACAAAAAAAAAATATCAAAAAACACATACAATTTATACCACCAACTGATTTTCTACTCTATGCTTTAAATGCTGCGCTTGTATGATGGATTTTAATGCTTTTAGTATGATTGCAAATGCTTTCTGAATATTGTTTATTTTTATTATAATAAATTTAGCGAAACAATAAAATTTAAGTTTACCATTTTTATTTTTTTTTTAGCAGTAAAGTTAAGTTGAAAAAATTGTATTCAGCATTTAGATTTGCATTTGGAGCTTTGCGAAATGATTTGATAGATTCTTTACAGATATTTTATTTGTTCGCTCAACTGGGAGAATTGGTTTTGCAAAAATTTTGCAATAACAGTAAAATATATAAATATTTTGAGTGATACAGTCAGACAGCCTATGACTTTAATGAAGTATTTTAAAGCTACATGATTTAGTAGAAACGAATAATATATCAAATAAAAAGTACGCTTCACTGCAACAGTTTTGCTAAATACAGCGATTGAATACAAAACATTTCTTCTAGGTTAGGTTAGATTAGAATGTCGGAGAAGGAACTCGACGCCAAATTAGCAAATGAGTGATGTCTACCATACAACTTCGTTTAGTTTAAAACCAACCAGCGTAATTGATAAATTTATTTTCTAAGGCTATGCTTGCACAAAACCTGCAGAGAATTATACTCAAACGCTTCTGGAGTGGCTTTATGTTTGTTTCCTTACTAGAAAGTAATAAACTGCCTCTTGTTTATTTAAATCTCTACAGATTCTGGAGTAATCATTGTGGGCAATATGCAGTCCTGTGGCTATGGTTCCGATCGACCAGTGCCCCGTGAGAACAGCCACGAAATTCGCCATGTTAGCCCTCCCCGTCGCCAAAAGAATTGGTGTCCTCTTTAAGTCTTATTCGGACCATGTTAATTATGCAATTCTACATCCTAGCGCTGTATGCTATCGCTTGGCAGATTCCTGAAGGTGGCGGATATAAATGTTTCCTGTAAATTAAACCTATTGGGCATCGGCACTTCATTTGAGGTTGTCACTGAAGCCTCTCAAGCTAACTTATCGGTTGTCTTGTTTCCAGCTATGTTGCGATGCCCAGAAACTCAAATTAACTCTACTGAGAGGTGGGTTTAGACTTAAATCAGTGCTTAACCTGCTTAAGGAGCCAACCGCTGGTTCCGACAGCGTATCGGCAGGTCCTAAGCAACATCCTCAAAGAGACAACCACAGCCAACATCGACGCTCGCCTTCTTAATACCGTAATAGGAGCCCAACCACCATCAATTGTAGATGAAGAGCCCCAGCTGCCTCGCGAGTCCCGCGCTACTCTGGCCCAATTAACATCTGGATATTGTAGTAGACATAACTAACTGACATACCTAGACCCGTAAATGTACGCGTTGTGCAAACACTCGAATCTCCGTTCCTAGTGGAGTCTACGAATCTAAGCAATTTCCGCATCTTCAACATAGCTAGGCTACTTAGATTCTCGAAGAATTCTGATCCCATGAAAGTTTCCGGCTTCTTCTTATCTCTGGAACTCCTGCAGAAGTTGTTGTGGGAAATCCACAGTCTATCCGCATGATTTCCGATATCTATTTAATCTGTGAGTAGCCCTATGGCGATGAACTTAGTATGTACATTTCTTCTGATCGTCTGAAAAGTTCCATCTATTCTCGCTTTCTTCAGGAAGATTTGCCTTAAATGAGCCTGCCAGTAGCGAGAATGGTGGAAGTGGAGTGCAATCGCCTTTCCTTGCAAGCTCATATGCTTTCTCATGTCAGGGCATATTACTATATCACAATACCCATACCAAGTGCAAGTTGACCTACTAAGCCATCTCGTTAAGAGATCTGTAATTTTACATAGCCGTGTTGGATATTTTCAAATATTTAAGCTAACAGTACGCACTTATTACCCATTAGACGAAATAGCAGAACCTATCCCTAAATTCAACACCCATCCTGTGGACTGAGCAGATGACATTTGAATGCCAATCAGTTCTTGAACAACGCAGCTGCTAATTCATCGGCACGCTGTTTTGTTGTTTGTCCGTAGCCGTGTGATTGTTATCCAATATCGACATCAGCGATTTGGGTTCGAGATCTTCATCTTCTCTAGTGACGTTTATGACTTCCATATTACGCTAAGTGGATAAGTGTGCCTTCTACAATTTTAGTGTACTTTGGACATCAGACCTGGTAACCGTTGTCGTTATTGTTCTTATAGTCCACGATCTTAAAATCGTTCGCAAGCCGCCCTTCTCAACCCTCGGTAGCGCTCCCATATGGCTCGTGTTGTACCCGATCGCAATGTGGCCCATTAGGCAACATGTTTACTTTTCGTAATGACGCGACATTCTTCAAGCTACCGAACCGAAAGCATTTCAGTTAAAATGCTTATTAACTGATAACATGGGTGGTGTGTTTATTTACCTAAAGAGATCGCAGCTCTGAAAATGTTTGTATATTTCTCTTTATTAGGGACAATATTTTTGTGCGCTAAGAAGTAGAGATCAATATGCCACCTAGTTAATATACATGCGGCCACCGTAGCCAAGTGTGTACAGTGTGCGCGCTTCATTCAGTGGGTCCCGGGTTCAAATCCTGGCCGGGACAGGTAACGTCAAAAAAAAAAAATTATAGAAAAAAGTTTTTTCTAATGGCGGTCGCACCTCGGCAGGCAATGGGAAACCTTCGAGTGTATTTCTGCCATGAAAAGACTTCCCACAAAAAAACATTCGCCGTTCGGAGTCGGCGTAAAACTGTAAGTCCCTCAATTTGTGCTACAACATCAAGACGTACACCACAAATTGTAGGAGAAATTCGGCCAAAATCGCTTAAGCGGTTATAGCGCGAATTAAGTACGTTAGTAAGTTAATATCCATCATAGTATACTGTTATCTTTATAGATCGGTCGTGGTTGATACTTTTAACATTTGTTTTTATGTTTAACACTTTCACTCCGTCCTTTATTCGTCCGTCCTGAACTGTAACCAATATTGTAAGTGGATACAAATTAGTGAACTCGACCAAAAACGTATGGCTGAAGTCGTTGCCATATTTTATTTCATTTTTTTCTGTAAATCTTAATCTTAAAATTTATTTTCATTAACCTCCCAGACCCAGGCTAACGATAACAAAAACAGATAAGACCAGGGAAAATGATACTTGGCAAATTACTAAGTACTTACGCTTAAAGAGACTAAAAGTGTGAGTGTAAATTAACCCTTCAACTACTCTATATCAAGATTAAAATATTTTAAGTGTATCTTTGTAATACATACATTTAAGCTCATTAGCTGGCAAAAGGGGTAAGTAAAACGTACCACACTTATTTCTTCTGCCTCTAGGTTTTTTAATTTTTTACCGCGTAGAAAAAATAAATAAAAATATTTGCATAATACAATTTGTCGAATAAATAGCATATACAAGTTGCTTACAAAAATATTTTCCAAATTACCTCTCCCGTCTTTGTGTTTATTTATCGGGCTTTAATTTAAAAAAAAAAAATTCACTACGAAAGATGTCATACGTAATTTTGTATTTGTCATTATTGAAAAAATAAACAGAAAATGCAAGAAACAATTAGCAGTGCAAATTAAATACCCACCGTCAGAGTTTCGACTGAAGAGACAGATAAACAAATTGCAAAACATTAAAAGCATTTAGCCTTGCATAAATAAATACACATACATACGTACGTTTTTCATACAAACAATGTACAATTTAGCTATCGCAATATTTTTATGCTACATCCCTCCGAGTTTCACTCCAAATTATAAAAGGGTTATCTGTAAATAAATTAATGATGAAGTTCAGTACCAATGGCGACGGTAATAAGTGAATCCACAAAATTTGTGGTTGAAAAATCAAAGTGCAAATTTTAATCCTTTTTTTGTCGGCGCTTTTGAGCGGCAATAGACCATGCAAATGTGAATGTTGTGCATATGTGTGTGTGTGTGTATTGGACAATAAATGGTCAAAGGTGAGTGAATGTTTAGTTTTGTTTTGCAAATGGCTATTGTTATCTTTAAAAGTTACTTATGTGTAGAATATTTAAGCTTATTAAAAATATTAAAGGATTTCATTTTGTGCCACTCGCAATCAAAGGGTTAAAAGGTTGAGGTGAAGGCACAATCTGTTTTCCTTTTTTAATTTTAAGCAAACTATGCAACTGCAAGCTACAATTACAAATATAATGATTGTGTTTAGCTGGCTAACTTACACAGTTCTGATCAAGCTTATTAGCTAATAGTATAGAAGTTTAACCCTTTCCTGTCAACTTCTCTATTTTACCTTGCAAACATTTTTTGTAAAAAGAAGTTATCAATCAATATAAAGCCCATTTCTTAGTAAGCGAGTTGCAAAACGCTCGAACTCGGATAAAATTTCCTTTAGTTGCAAAAGCAACTCTGTTAGCCTCTTTCATGAAAGTTGCGATTTGTTTAGTGCTATATAAAGTGCAAAATTGTTGTGTAAACAAATTTTAGGTTGCCATAGTTATTTATTTAAATGCTATGCAAATAAAAACGAATTAGGTCTTAAAACAAAATGTCCATGTATTTTCTTCCGGCTCATTCACAATAGCGCAGTTTTATTTCACTTTCCAACACTACATCTCAGGTCGGATCATTTTACCGAGTTGGCTCAATTCGGATATTTTTCCGAGTTAGTGTTGTTGCTTTACATGCATTTTGTTATCCTACCTAGTGTTCTTTGGCAACTCGGGTACAAAGAAACGGGCTCATTCACGAAGGGTTGCGGATCAACATGCAACTTGCTGTAGTTTTTAAAATGCTTTTATATTAGAATAAGCAACATAATTTGTAATGGTGAAAAAATTGAGTTAAAAAAATATAAATAAATAAACTTATTTATAAATAATATTTAAATAATTCATATATTTATGTTGAGTTACTTTTCCTTGGTAAAGTTCGGAATTGTATGGAATTCCAGATTTCCCACAAATAGCATACATTTTTATACTCCGAGGATTGGGCTTTCTTTTGTAGTAAACTTTACATTAAGTTTACCTCTAAAGGGTATAATTTGTTAATTGATGCCCACGTTCTGTGCTATTGGTTCTTGAAAGCACCGATTTGCAATCGCATTAATTAATAGACATCTTTTTATAAATTTATGGCCGCAATTATTTGATGCACTGAAATTTTAAACGAAATGTATTTATATTTTTCTAATAGAATTTCGCAATCGTTCAATTAATTTGTGCAATGTATACTAAGTATTCACCAAATTATTTTTTATACTATATATTGCACATTACTTTTGCTTGCTTTTAATTTGTTTTGATTGGAGAAAACTTAACTTACACATGGAGTTGTTTTATTTTGACGAAAGTGTACAATTACGTATTTAAATATTCTGATTTCTTTCATTACCTTGTGGCTAAAATTTGGTATTTGAAAAAGCAAGGCTTACTAGAATTGAAAATATTAAACTTTTATTGGCAAGTCCAGGTAACTTTTGCAAAACAAAACGCGAAGAAATATACCATTTTTTTGTACAATATTTTTCACAAATACAAGGATACAATAAAGTGTTGACAAATTTTATTGTTCAACCGGGCTTTGGGTTGGCCGGAAAATGAGACCGTTGCTTAGTACTCAAGTTTTGGTGGTTTTATATAAATCGGTGAGAGAGTGTAGGGTTTATTTACTGTGTAACGAAAATAATTAATACAATTCAAAAAATAAGCTTCTGCGAAATAAAGAATTTTTTAGTAGCAATCGGACATTCTCTCTTAGGATGACTACTATTGGAAATATTTCTGACCAAACCCAATAAGTACTGATGCACAATCATATTAATTTATTGGCTAATTTCTGCTTCAGAAAGTAGGTTTCTCGTTTATTTTAAATAATTTGTTTGTTTTAAATAATATTGCCCTGTTTATTTTTCTTTCTCCCTTTCAAAGCTCCGCCTGTTAATTTCTCAAAACCAAGATACCAAGATAACGTGCAAAATTTTCTACTAATATTGCCAGTTTGCAGGACAACAGATTCCTAAATGGAAATGTTGAAAGAAGGTTGCCACCTGTTTTAACGTAAATTTAGTCAAATGAAGTGTTACTATATAGGTATCAAACTAAAATGTTTAAGAAAACTTAATTTCAAAAATATGTATGTTTGTAGAGGGCTGTCACCATTTTAAAAACTTAATAAAAATTAGAGTAATTTAAATCAAATATTGCGATATAGGTCTCAAACGAAGAACGGTATGGGCTACCAAGGAAGTAGGCTAAAAATTAAACTTATAGGCTAAATGCAATGTAACAGTTTTGGTACGAAAGAAAAGCATTTATACGAAAACATTTTTGAAATTCTTCAATACTGGCGTCAAAGGAAAAAGGGCTAAGACAGCTTTGTTTGAGAAATATTTTTCGAGAGGGCTGCAACATTTAAAAAACATTTAAATTCAATTAAAATTGCAAGATTTATTAATACAGCTATGAACTAAAAGAGGCTAAGGACGGTTTAGGATTGAAAAAATTTTGAGAGGTTGCCAATTCTTTAAAAAATTAAATACAAATTTATTAATAATTGAATACTAAATATAATATTTCGGTTTATTTAAATAAAAGTAAAGCAATGTTAAATAGTTGTGAAAAAAGAATATGATTTTCTACATACACATTTTTTACGTTAACTTAAGTTAAAGAAAAGTAAATTCATTACAAGGTAGTTCTGCAGCCTTAAGATTTTGGTAGGAGTTTGAAATCCAAAACCCCCCGACATCCTCAAGGGATGCGTCAATATAAGTACCTATATTAATTGGTCAAAAAGGACAACCAATCTTTGTTCGAATCGAAGTCACCGTTTCCGAAACACACAAAATCACATTCCACAAAGAAGTTTGATATCTCCGGCTGACTTTTTATGAACATTACTATATAAAGTTTATAACTGAGTTGTGAGTCCCAATACGCAAAGGCTCTTTGTTCTTTGCCAGAAAGTGTTCGGGAACCCCAGATGTGAAGGGATCGAATCCCACGGGGGAAGTCCGATGAGGAGATGTGGTGATCTCCGAAATACCCACAATTTCTACCTTTGTTGTTTTTTCAATAACTTCATAGCACATAAATATTCTCGAGCTTATAAAAATTATTCTCGATGAAAAAAATTAAATACATAAATTAATTTTTATTATAATGAAAGGTTAAGTTTTGTTTTTCTTGGGCTACACACGGCTAAAAATTAAATGGCAAACGAAAAAGGCCCACAATTGGGTGAAGCGGATAAAGCCATAATTTTGGCTTTGGGTTCTGAAAACAAGAGTATACGAAAAATTAGTGGAAAAGAAAGATTCAGCCAAACTACTGTGGGTGCTTACCTCCAAAGCCAGACTGTCTGGCCGACGGCCTTCGAAAAAGCTTATCTTGACGATAAGAATACGACAAAAAAACGCCGCCAATGGGCCAAGATACACAAAACCAAAAAGGATTGTATCAAAAAGGATTGGAGAATAGTACTATTTTCGGACGAATCCAAAATTAACCTTTTTGGTTCGGACGGAATGGCATACGCTCGCAGAAGAGTCGACTATAACGTTACTAACTTTCTATTTATAACAAACAAAGTTAATTATCTACTAAATTTTTTTAGATAAAAAACTATTTAGCAGACTTGGCTATTTTATCGCTGGACTGACCTGGGAACAGTCCTGATCAAAATCCCATTGAAAACATCTGACGTATTATTTAAATGCAGATTACAAAGAAGATACCCAGAACTTTATCAAATCTTGATAAAATAATTGAAAATATTTGATATAACGGTATACCGCCACAATTTTTGAAACCTTTAGTTTACTTCAAGCCTGAACGGACAAAAGTTGTTATAAAAAATAGATGCGGTACTAAAAAAAATTGAATGCAGACATTTCGCTGTACCTATCAATAATATCAATTTATAAAACAATTAGGAGTTCCTTATTATAACGCGTTTGGTTTTAATAATATTTTTTATAAGTACCTGAAATTTTTACATGTTAATGGAAATATCACTAATATTCTGTTTTGGCTGCTAAAGGAAAAAAAAGCAGAAATGTATGTACTATTTACTAAAAGGTTTATTTATGTTAGAAATGCTTATACAAAACGTGGTTCATGACAATATTTTTCTGTCCTGTTTTTTTTGAGCGCAACTGTATATCCACGTGCAATATTTGCACCTTAAGCTCCTCCGCATGCTAGGCTGTTACCATAGCTTTGTCTCATCTAAGGAATTGCAGATTTATTTCTTCACCTTACTAAATGGATATGCATTTATTTTAACAGGGTGAATTTTATTTCTTCCTACTGGCAGTATCGGCTAATGAGTGGCATAGAAAAGCTTCCTCAGCATATGCTTGACTGGGTAGTAAAAAATATTAATTCGCCACATATCTACCAACCTTTTCAAACAATTCCTTTACAATACACCCAGACAAGCAATTAAATAGAGTAAGTAAATTATTGTTTAATCGGCTTTTATTTTCCATATGAAAAATCAACAAATTTCGTAAAACTGTGGCTGCCGCCATAAACTCAAACTCGGAGTTAGCTCAAAGGTTACAAATTCAATGCGCCCAGTATAAAGTACAATGTAGCTACAATGTAGATCTTTCGACGCTACGGTCAAATTACTTAGCAAATATGGTTCGTCGTACTTAATGTACCATAGCAAAAATAATAACTCAAGCAATTGTTATTTACACGCGCTTGCAAACAATGTTTTTTACACTACTCCTTACTATGCAAAAAGGATCTGTGCGGCGCTCTCTCAATTTGACTCTTTTACTTGGCCGGGGTATTTCAACAATTGCAGAGTTTAGCAAAAAATCTAATGAAAAGAAAAAAACAAGCATATTTCAGCATATGTGTAGTCTAACAAATCGTTTGGCGGAAGTTAAAAAAAATGCCGTTATATAGCATGTAGCACATGTACTCGTATCCTTGCGGCTGTACCACACAAACAGATAACCATTAGAGAATACTTGAAAGCAGCAATTGCTGTGGCTGGGAGCAAGTGAAGCGGGGCGGGTTGGGTGGCGTAAAAAGTGAATAGAGCGCACAAAACGGAAATTTGTTTCAATTTAAAATATTGCAACCGACATTAGCCAAAATCATGCGCCAACAGATATGCTGTGGCGAAAAAAATTGGGAAAAGGTTCACATGTGAATGCATAGAATTGGCAGGACAAAACGGATAGCGAGTCAGTCAACAGGAAGCTACGGAACAGCAGCACAATTCTATTTATTTAAAACGATGAATCAGTTAAATGTGCGGCCACAAGCCACTGGTCGCCCGCAATGCCAGCATCACATATTATATTTACAACATACACCTATAATAAGCCAGCAGAAAAAGGAGCTAATTCAGAACTGGCGTAAAACCAGCTCATGTTGGGATAGTACTGGTTCTTGTGATATTCGTTTGCTTCATTGCAGTTATGGGGTCATATACTTTATAAGCACACTACTTGTGGATAGAGAATATTTTTCAGAAAATAATTATTTTTATTTTCAGAAAATAAGTATATTAATTTTTCGGCCTTTTTATTTGTATCAACAATAATTTCTTTGAGCTCTAGGCCACTTTTCATAAGAAAAATTATAGGAAAAAAATAATGGTAGAAGTTATAAATATTTTGAAGATCACCAGATCTCCTTATTATACTTCTTAAGGGGATCGAACCTACGTCCGCCACTGAAAACTCATACTCGTATTCCTTAAGGTAGCGCAATAGAAAATAAGTTCAATTTCAAATATTTTTTGTTTATGTACTTAATTATATTAATTTTTGCTTTGATATCAACAATAATTATTATGAGCCAGAATTGTGTTTGGAAAGTGAAATATGGAAATGCACCAACATTTTACACGGCTTAGCTTGGTAGCGCGGTTGCTTTGCGTGCCGAAAAGTCTCATGGGTTCGCATCTTGTGAAAGTCTAAAGAGAAGTCTGATGAGAAGATGTTGTCATTTCCGTTTAGCAGAAAAATAAAAATATAATCAGGTTTACAAATATAATCACTAATCGAATTGCAAATCTAAAATAATTATTTTTAATTTTTCTACGATTTTTTGATTTATTTATTTATTAATAAATCTACAGTACAAAGTTCCTTACAGACTAGACACAAATATAATTAAGATAAAATTCATACTCAGTAATTAAATTTAGAAAATTTATAAAGTTTAATCTAGATCAAGCGAAATCAAGCAGGCTCGAATTAGGTAATGCATTAAATTTCAAAGGTGCACGAGCAATAGCCGCATTACTTGCAAATATAGTCATAAAGTTTTCCCCAAAAAAGCATAAAAAATGCGATGGACCATCAATCATGCCATTAATAACATTGAAAGTGAACGAAAGTGAGAAGACTTCCCTTCCCTTTACGAAGGAGTCCAGCTTAATTAGCATAAGGTGGAACAGGAGCCTCAAAACGCATTGAACGTAGTGCATGTTTAAGTAATATTTTTTGATATAATTAGAAATCTTGTAAGATAATTAAAAACATTTTGATGCCCCAAAAATGTTATATGAAAACTTTTCTTTAATATTCACGGAGAGGCGTGATTTTATGCACCTGCGATGGGGACCACTCAAATGATATTGGAGCTTCAGAGCATTCGCTGCACTCTTAATAGATGCAAAAACTTTCATCTTGTTCTGTGTTAGGCAATTAAAAAGTTTCAAGCTACTTGACATATTGGAGATCGATTTTACTTAGTGCTGTACTAGCAGATTTTTTATTCAAGATCACTGAACTTGAGCATGATTTTATTGCAAAATAAATTACGAGCATTTTTTTAATGTAAAAAAACTAATAATTAGTTAGATCCTACTTGAGAGCGTTCGATGGATCAACTCTACCGAGTTTTTTCTACTCGCAGTTCCAAAAGGGCCGCACACAAGTGGACGTTTTTGAAACCCCAGCTATGTCTTAAAGAGCGACTTGCTCTAAAATAGCTAGGTTTAGAGTGATAGGCTCTACCTGCTTTTGGTATGAACACTTCCTTGACTTCTAGATCAAGAAAATTAAGCCAAGTTGTCCTTGTAGCGGCTAGCTACGCCCTGTACAGAACGGATCCACCCCTGGTCGTTGTGGTAGAACTCATCTAGGAGGAGGCCCAGGCCAACGTGCAGTTTCGACTGGGTTGGACCAGAGGGAGCCCCTCTCCCTGTTAGATGAGCTGGTTTGAGAGGGCATGTGAATGGGTGTTTGGTAACGTGTGGAAAATCTCCACATGTCGGATATGTATTTGGTATGTCAGAGTTGATTCTGGATAGGTGCGAGTTAAGTCTACTACAATATCCAGGTCTTAATTGGGCCAGAGTAGCGCGGGACTCGCAAGGCAGCTGGGACTCTTCATCTGCTATTGGTGGTGGTTGGGCTCGTATTACGGCATTAACAAGGTTAGAGTCGAAGGTGGCTGTGACTGTCTCTTTGTGATTAGGACCTGCCGGTACTCTGTCGGATCTAGCGATTGTGTGCTGCTGGTATCGTTCTTTAGTTTAAGGAATTGCCTTCTGATGGACCTAGGAGGTGGCTCGTCGGCAAGCAGATGCCTATTTGCGTGACCCGAACGGTGACACCCAGCAGGGATCTACTTGTTGAGCATGAGGTTATGCTCCTCTTTACCCGGAGCACATTTACCTCTTGGTGTAGGTGCTCATCCGGCCCACAGCATTTCTTTGTATTTGCGCAAAGGGCTGCCGGCGAGCGACTCGAGGACTTTATTGCGATTGCAGAAGTGTACACAGAGAAGGGGAGCAGGATGTCAAATGTAACCCCAAAATTCTAGGGTGATTAACCATCGGAATGAGGGTGCCATCGACTGGCAACTTATAAAGCTTGAACTTAAATGCAGGGAGCCAACCGGTTATGACTTATATAATAAAAGTTTCAAGAAAAAAGTTATTTTATGACTTTTATTCTATTAGAAAAAAATAACGGTTAAAATTTGACTTTTATTTTTTCGGCCAAATAATAACGGTTAAAATGTGACTTTTATTTTTTTTCGGCAAAAATAAAGGGCTTAGCTAAATAACAAAATACCTTAAGTCCAATTAAAATAAATATGGTACTAATCGATTTGTCTTGACTTCTAGATTTCAAAAATATATAATTTATTGGTATTGGGATTCTGACTCGGCAAATGAGGCAAAGCTAGCTGCCGTTTGATTCCCGGGATGGCAACAAATTAAATGTCGATTCAACACTGCGACAAAAAAAAATGTTTGAAGTACACCCGGGAAAAAACTTAGTAGAGGTTTTAGATATGGTCGAGTGCAACATCAGAAAAGGGTTCTTATACTCCCTGAACCCTCCAATTTTTTTTATTTAAAACCCCCGTTATTTTCGTAATTGGTTCACTTAACTATTGAAAAGTCGATTATTTCCCGAAGAAGATGTTTAGTCCTTTAAAATAATGTACATATGTCTATTACAAAGATAATCCCGTTTGGGGTTATCACGGGTCAAGCCTTGAAAAAACACTACTTTTTCGCAATTCATCAGTTTTGACCATCGCTTATTGCAAAAATTTCTATGAAACTTGTAAAAGTTATGATAACAATATAAAAATAAATTTTATAAAGAATAAGTCGGTACCTCACATAATGGCATCGGACCAAAATATGAAGTAATACGTCCTTGTATTATACTGACTTTTATGTATGTATGTATTGGATTTTCTTGTTTTTGCGCAATGGGCGTAATGGATTTTTTATTATTTACTCAGAAATGATGTTTCAAGTGCTGGTTTAGCAAAAATTTGTATTTTTATACAATTTTTGGCTAATAGTCGTGGCACCCCCTACCGATATCACACATGCATATCTCAAATACCATTACAACGATTCGCCCCAAATTTATTACGCATAATGCACTTAGCCTTATAAAGCTACACCATGAAATCGGACAAAAACTACACCTTTCTTCCATACATCGGTAAGACGGTAAGTTGGTTTGTGAGATTTTTTTTGTCGCGGGTGCCGTGGGGTTTTTCCATATAGAAACATATTTGGACCAAACGTTATATGAAACCAAATGCGACAAAAAAAATCTAAAAGATCAGCGGTAATTTTTAGCCAACTAAAACTTGCCCTTTGTCCTACTAAAATTTTAAAGGCTACAAAACTGCATACTCAAAAAATTTCTATAAACTCTGAGAAGAAAGTTCGAAATTTGGATGAAGTTTTGTTGCATTATTATAAATTTCGTATGAAGTTTGAAACTTTGGTTTATGCGGCTTTTGTAAGAGGAGGAACTGTATTTTAATTGGAAAATACATATTATAAATTAGATAAAAAAATAGGTAGAAAAAACTTAACAAAATGCCGCGTTGCTATTATATTTTCCACCAGTATATAAGTGAATCGGACTTCAGCTAGTTTTTGTGTCGCATCTTGAATCGTAAAGGCCGAATACTAACAAATTATATATTTTTGAAATCTAGAAGTCAAGACGAATCGATTATCATATTTTAACCGTTTATATTGGACTTTTTTTCAAAAAGTTAGAAAAATAAAAGGCATGGAGGAATCTTACAAAGAAGGCCCTGAGGACCTCAAGAACATTGCAAAATCTAATCTACGACAATATTTAGTCCTTGCCTTTTTTATTTTAGAAAAGTGTAATAACTGTTATTTTGGGTCCCTGCTTAACTGTAGTCCAACAAATTTACCGAGCCATCAGTAAACTCTGGAAGATAGTTAACTATCGGCTTTCTATGACAAAAACGGGGCAACTCAAAGCTTCTGCAACTAAATGCTTTAACTTTTGCGGTCACAACACGAGAAAAATAGACGACAGCAAAGCTGACACAAAACCAAAACCAACTACTCCCTTTTGCATACGGTTTGCGCTAGCAAGGAAGTGGTCACGAAATGCTGACCCTCGATTTTCGATTAAGGTGTACAATACAATATGTGTGTACGCTGCACATATGTGTGTGTGCATCCATTCACCATCATTTATTTGAATTCCTTTCATTTCGACAAGCATAATGATGCTGCTTAGTGCAAATAGCCAAAAATATAGCAATATCTATTTGCAGCATAAAATGTGAAAAAGAAAGAAATAAAAGAAAAACCTAATAAAATAAACAAATACTCGCTGGTATTATAAAATCATGTTTGCATCTGCCTTGCCTGCTTTTCACTTACCGCCCGCACTCCTCTATTGGCACGCCCCGTATTGTGTGTCAAGCATAAAAAATGATGCCAATTTCACAATTTTTCATTACTTCATTTTTCTTATGTTGCTGTTGATTTTATAGAAAAGCGAATGCATTCATTTTTTTAAAGCAATTTCCGTAAATATCATTAGTTAGATGGTCGGTCAGTCGAGTCAGTCAGCCGAAAGGATGAGTTTGGTTGAATAATGATGGAGTTTTATGGTAGATTTGTGCGGGTTTTGTGGGCAAAAGCAAAACGTATTCGGCTGTCGAAGCCGACATGAAAAATCGTTGTCAAGCGAATGCAATCAAGCAGGAATTTGCTGTGAATTAGTTAAATTTAATTTTATCGCAAAAAAAAAGGAATACTAAAGGGTACAATAAATTATGGGATTTTTTCAATCATTGATATAATCGAATAGGTTAGGTTAACTGCTCTCTAATAAAAAATGAATAGGAGGCTACGTGAGGGTATTGATTTGAGAGCGTGAATTTACTAAAATTATCACATGGATTTTAGGGCAAATAGTAAGCCTTTCGAACAGCAAGGCTTTTTCGCAGTATTGACTTAAATTCTCCACAGAACGTAGAACATAGATTGTGCGATTCCCCCATCTCTTAAATTTCTACACCACTCGTACAATAAATAAATTGCTTGGCAATGCATCTGGTGCCTAACCAACAAAAGTTTTAGTGCTCTGCTAGTTTACGAAAGGGGGGAAAACAAAAGGTATTGCTTTCCCAAAAGCCCTGGAATAAAATTCATGTTCTTTATTGGCGCAGCCACGTAAGCCGGGTACGATATTGTTTTGAAACAAGTAAAGAAACATATAAATCCATTAATACTTATAATATACTTCAGTTTGAAAACCGGAACGATATTTATTAATGCAATAAAATATAATATTTGGGATTTTTTATTTAAATAAAGAAAGGTAGAAAGATGATGATGTCGCTTACTTAACCTCACTTTTTTGGTAGCCCCATTTCGGCAATGCATATAAATGTAGTAAAAAAGAGAAAAATTATTGGCCCTTTTTTATTACTTTTTAATACTATTTTTAAGACGTATGTATTCAACAAATTATTTTATTAAACCATCGAAAATATAATAAACATCGTTAATTAAGTTCTCCAATATTGTAATGAGTTCAATTGTTTAGTAAATATAACAAGATTTTTATAACTTTATTTGTAAAAATATTTATACATTTGATAGTCTTATCGAACATGTAGTTGAGCTTTAGCATCTGCACAGCTAATATTACGATAAACAAATAAATAAGAATTTATAAATTGTATTTTATGTGAATATTATTACACCTTAAGTTTTTTTAAATCGTAATCGTATCGCAACTTCACACTCATCTGATTCTAAATGTTGAGTCATGGTGCCACATTTACACCTGGTAATTTGAAGTCCCGCGGGATTCCATATCTAAACCTCACATCAATTTCAAATTGGCTTAAAATGAAATACAAATTTTATTTAATAAACTGTGTATTTAATTACACCCGTGTACCGATGTACGATTTTCCCGTTCTTAGAGAAATAAATGAAATCAATTGATAACTTGGAAAAAAAATAACACTGAAGATGTCACAGCGCGGAAACCGGTTTATCTCCAAACCAAATTTGACAAGAGATGAACCAAAATCCCTCCAATTTACAACATCATTTCACCGAGCTAGCTCCCAAAAACACTTCCCAACTGATCCAGTAGTCCTAAAGTCGTCTTAAACTAGTCCTTTAGGACTAATACCAAATGATACCAACTATAGTATACTGATGATGATGTCTGACAACGATATGTTACTGAGGGTGAGTAACGCGGCACAGGTTGTTTATTTATACACGAAAGCTTTTACAAAAAAAAAAGGTCAGCAAACAAAATACTTTTACCGAATTTTTCAAAATTATAACAAACACCCCTCAACTGACAACACCTTTTTATTATTGTATCATGGAAAAAACAACAAACAACAATCAATAACATTAACGTAAGATGCTCATTTTCAGATTTGAACGAATTTGCGAAGTGATTTATTAAAATATCGAATACTTATATTTTTCGTATAAGTTCAAGTAAAGGGTAAAATGATCTGATTTAGACCAAATATCCATTATTTTGCTCGATAAATTGTTGTAATTTTGAAGATAATTTTGTAATACAATTCTCATAGAAACTCTCGTCCCTATTGGCAAAAAACTGGGGCAGTCGATTTTCACATGCTTCTCTTGTGGCACTAGCAAAATCAGTCGCCACAGAATTTGTGCCCGATCTGGACTATAAAGTGGATGCATAAGAATCTCCCAACAAGTTTCCAGAAAGTCACCATCGATGTGCGTGACCTGGCGTTGTTCTGATGGAATACATTTCCTCTCTTATTGGCGAAAGCTGACCACTTCTGGGCGATTGCTCCCTTAAGACGGTCCAATTGTTGACATTGCAGGTCTGAATTAAGAGTTTGGCCGTAGCGGAGCTGCTCATAGTAGATGATTCCCTGCCATTCCCACTACGCACATAGCAAAACCTTCCTGACATCCTGGCTTGGCCGCTTCAGAAATGGATCGATTTTGTTGCGATTAAGCAGCGGTTCGTAGATGGAATTCCGGACCATGAGTTTTTTGCGTTAACTCGTGTGGGACCCTTACATCTTCTTCTTTCTTTTTGTATCCAGCCTTATTTGAATCGTTCCGAACGGTGTTTTGAGCAATGTGTAGCTCCTGGGTAATCGAAGCAGAGCTTAGATGACGGTCGGACTGGACGGTTTCCATTATTTAATCGAGATTTTCAACAATTGGCCTTCCAAAGCGTGGTGTATCTTTGATATCAAAATTTCCGGAACGGAATCGACAAAACCAAAATTGCGCGTGATTGACTGTTACAGTATCAATACCACATTTTCGGCTGCCTGACTTGCGTTTCATCTTTAACGAAAATATCTGTAAAATAAAATAAATATCTGATAATGGTGTCCATCTCTGATGAGGGCTCTTACAATATTGAGTCAAGCAATCACAAAACTGTCTGATAAGTTTTTTTTTAGTAAAAAGTCTTATCTTTATATCGCCATATAGCGTAACCCAATCGCTCATACATATACTACTGGAGCCTTCTATTGGAAAAATTATGGAATTTCTTTTATTTAAACTTATATGTAAAAAATATTTGAGAGATGGTGTGGCTTTTCTAATTCTATAATTTTTGTAAATATACCTACTGAGTTGAAATATAAAGTGTATCCCAAATTGATAGAGTTTGATACCATAGTTTTGAAGATATACCTATTTGAGCAATTTACTTTTATAGTTACTAAAATATCGAATTTTTTTGGTTTTTGTACATTTACATTATAGAGAGGTCGGCGAGGTTTTTATCAGTACTCATTGAGTTTAAATTCAGCGTATACCAAATTTGATAAAGTAGTTAAGGAAATGTACCTTCTCTCTCTAACCCAACTCAGCGTGTGGAATTTTAGCTAACTACGCTTTATAGCTACTGAAACACCGATTTTTTGATTTTTTTAATATTATTTCTTTAAATAAACTATTTTCAAAATGTGCCTAATGACTTAAAATATAAAGGGTGTATCGAATTTGGTAAGTAATTTTGAAGATAGACCTATTTGCTGTATATAAAGCTTATATTCAAAAAACTACTGTTATATGGGCGTGACCCAACCATATACAGCTTCTGAAATATTGGATTTTTTGATTTTCCTACCCCAATGGGTTGGGATACGGATAAGGTCCGGATAGTATGAATAATCGTTCAATATTCGTATATTCGGATATCCAAAAAACGAAGAATTAATGAATAATGAATAATAATCAGCACACACTTTTTGAAAATAATTTTTCGATGTATGCTATTCTACGGGACCAACTGACTACGTGATCCCGTGCCAGAACTTCGATATCTCTCTTGGGGCTACAATAGAGGTTGATGCGTGGCGTAGGGGTGTGAGCATGTCACGAAGACCGACGCACTAATACACGGACGGGTTTAAAATGGAAAAGGGTGTTGGAGCTGCGGTTTACTGGACAGAACCAGAGATCTGTAAATCTTACAAGCTGCCGAATCACTGCTATATTTTTAAAACAGAAATCCTGGTCGTGAAGAAAGTGACTAAGCTGATATCAGATTTTCAACCAGCTAGCGGGCGGATTAACATCAAAGCTTTGCTTTCGCACGGCACCTCCTCCAAGACCATAGTAGAGTGTAAAGGAGCCTTGGGTAGGTTGGCTATGACGAAAACTGTGCACCTTTATTGGACCCCGGTACATATGAAAAGGTAGACGAACAATCAAACGATCACATGAACTGAATACATATCAGCAAGCAGACAAGACTTGGAAGCAAACGCAGGGTTGTAGGGCTGCAAAAATCATGTGCAAATCATACGATACTAAACTCACGAATTTTTACTTTCTCTGAGCAGAAGAGAGTCCAGAACCTTGGCGAGGCTACTGTTCGTGCATTGTCTCTAAATTGTTCCTGATAAGGGATAAAAGATGCAGGAAATGTATGCTGTTAGATGAAATGGTGAGACATATTATATGCGAATGCCCAGAATACAAAATACTGTGCGAAGTACGGTTGCATGATCTGCAATCGGCTGCCGAAAGCGAGTCGAATGGCCTACCTCAGTTCGCCAATAAGACGGAGATGCTTTTCGGCATAGCCACCGGCTCATAAGATGGGGCCCTCATCTGTCGTGTGCTTTACTGGTAACACGAAAGACCTACTTGGTTTATGTGAGGCCTCCAGTTGGGCCAGCCAACTTAACCTAACCTATGCTATTCGAAATGTGGATTTTTACGTTGTTGGTTATATAATGAGCTACACTTTTATAAAAATTAATAAACATTAAAGAAAAAAAGAAAAATAGTCAAAATTTGTAAAAAGGTCGTCTCCCACTTTTTTTATCCACCACTGTATTTAGTTGTTCAATATGCAGTTCTTAATAAAGAAACTATATTTTTTTAGTGCGCTTCATTGTAGCTTGAAAAAAGTCGCAAGACTGCAATTAGTCGAATATGAAATGTTAAAAATCCTTTTGCACAACTATTTAACACACAAGGTAAATAGCAATTTTATCAAATAATGTTAAATTTTTTCTTAAACTAATAGACAACCAAATTTAATTTTTTTCACGTTTTATAAATAAGAAAATAACAACTATAATTCCGAAACTGGTCAGTAGTAAATAAACTTAAGAAACTAGCACTAGCTTTACAAAAATATTTATTTGTTATTGACTGCGCTGACCCAAGCACGGAAATACCCATTTTTCCATATCCTTTTACATGTTCTCCATTTTTATCTAGCGGAAATTAACACAAAACTATAAATCATGGAGTATAAATATTTGACAAAAAGCTAGTAAAGAAATCGCATACAGCGATATGCATGCAAACAATTAAAAGCAATAAATTCTATGAAGATAATTAATCAAAAGGACTGTGAAAGCTGATTAACAACGATAACGTTGTGAACGACAAATACCTACTACTTATTTTATTTTTCTACATACGAGTATGAGCTAATGCCGGTCCGTAGTGTTTTTGCATTTGGCGACTTAAGCGGAAAGTAAAATAAATTTCTACAACGAAAATGAGAATACAGAGAGCCACACCGGATAAACGGAGGAGTGGCGGGGGGAAAAAAAACGAAAAAAATGTCCTGTTGGTCACTTTGTAGCTTTGGGTTAATCTACATACAGTGCCGCGAATAATTGACTTCATGTTGATTTGTTTTATTATATCCGGAATGTTTTTTATGATAATTTCTCAGTTGATTTTGAGAAACTCTACCTCGTAATTTAACAAAAGACATATAAATTATAATTTGAAACTATTTATGTAAACAATTTATAAAAATTCAACCAATTCTCATCACAAATTCAAAGTTTTTAATTCGAATTTTCTGGAAATATCAGCTCTTTCAATTTTAATCACAAACGGTTACAAATGCCGGTTGATTTTTGAAAAATTCTTTTAAACTATAAGTAAATTCGTAGTAACTTAATTTTTCATTTAACGCATTCAATTTATACTCCAGAAACTGTGTCATATCGTCAGGATAAAAAATATTAAAAATCCAATCATAATTTGGAAAAAATGCATAAAACAAAAATAAAAAAAAATTGTCAAAAATTAACCGGAATCTCTAGCAATTTCTCTAGATTTGCACTCCGTTACGCTACAAAACTGATACACCAGATTTTCCAAAAATTCTATTTAAAAAGCTTTAAATTGTGAATTTTTTGATTTTTTTTGGAATTCATGTAAATTTTGTAAAAATTTTTAATTTTTTTTATTTTCTTGTGTTATATTATGAACTAAAGTTTTATAAAAAAGTAACGAAAAAAATTACTACTACTCCAGATTGTCTAAAAACTCGAATTAAGAAATTTAAAATTTTGAAAATTTCTTAGAAAGTTTAACTTTTTTTAGTTCCTTGTGTTATATTTCGAACTAATAATTTATGAAAAATTAACGAAAAAACTTAATCGAAGTTTGGAAAAATTGCGTAAACCAAAGATTAAAAAAATTTTCAAAAATCAATCGGAGTTTCTAGCAACTTCAGATTTACACTTTATTACGGCACAAAACTGACACTCCAGATTTTCTAAAAATTCGAATTAAAAAATGTTGTACAAAGTTTGATTTTTTTTAATTTTCTGGTGTTATATTAAGAATTCGAGTTTTATAAGAAATTAATGAAAAAAATTATCATCAAAAATATTGTTTATATGTAAGCCCGAAAATGTGTGACGATATCAACATAAAAAATATTAAAAACCAACGGAAATTTGTATAAAATCTATTCATAATTTGGAAAAATTGCGTAAAACAAAATTAAAAAATTGTCAGAAATCAACCGGAATTTCTAGCAACTTCAGATTTGCACTTTATTACGCTAAAAAAAAAGAGATACCGTAGATTTTATAAAAAAGCGAATTAAAAAATTTTAAATTTAAAATTTTTTTTTTTGTAATTTTTATAAGTTTCTTACAAAGTGTGATTTTTTTATTTGCTTGTGTTATATAATACGAATAAAAGGTTCTTTAAAAAGCGACGAATAGAAATTATCATGAAAAATATTGCGAATATTATAGAAAGAAACAACAAGTGGTCAATGGTTTGAGGCACTGTTTGTACATAGGTATTTACTTATTTCTTTAGCCTGTAACTACATTTTATATTTTTGTATTTTGTTTTGTTAGTTTTCCTCTCCACCTTCACCTTCTCGCAGGACCACATGTGTTATTAATTGTGCCGCTGACAATCATAATTAATGAACACGAGCATTTCCGCTGTCACGCTTGCCACAGTCCTTACTAACTGGCCTTACTTGCTTCCACTTACTTTCACCCCAATTGGGTTTAGGCTTTTTGCTAGTCAGCAAAACAAATAATTCGCACTCAATAAATCTCGTAGGACAACAAATAACATATAAGTAGATATAAATACGCTTTGGGGCATAAATACTCGTAAATAAATATATTTTTGGCATTTGCCAGCAATTTCAATTAATTAAAAGGATTAAAATCTGAAGGGATGTGTGGAGAAAAGGAACTGGAATTCTTTGACTGCTTAAATAGTAGTGGACTGTTCAATGTTTTTATTGTACATGGTGAAGATCTGTATTTGTTTTATGTCGAAAGGAAGCGCTGAAGATTTATACATCGCTAACCCTCCCTCCATCCCTTCAAGCAAAAAAAAAAAAAAACTGACAGAAGTCAAGCTAATGCGAGTTACAAGTAGTTTTAATGTAGTTTGCTTTGCATTTACTTCTTACCCAAAACAGGGTTGAAAACTACCCTGATTGTTAGGCTAACTACGAACGAGCAACCCTGAAGTCAATGAGCTGCATGAATTGGGTGGCTGAGCGGCTAAGCGTCTGGCTGACCATTGAATTGTATGAGTACCCCCGGCCTGTTGTTGGGATGCTGCCTTCGAATGCCTGGCTTTGCTTTTGGCATAAATAATTTGGTGTAATAAATTCGAGTAGCATTGGCATTACGAGGCCACTTAATTGCAGTTTAATGCGCTGAAATGGATGACCCATTGACCACTAACGACCGCCCGAGTATCGTAATACCTGTGCGGTGCAAAGTTTTATGCATAAGAAATATTTACTATGTAGTTAAATGAAAATGATATGAATGCTGATGAGCTGGAAATCCCAAAGAGTGCTGAAGCAAAGTAGCAAAGAAATTTATGCATATGAAATGGTTAAATAATCGAGTGGTGGTCAGATGGATATTGGAGTAGTGGGAAAACTTAGGTTGCCTTGGATTGCCCTCGGATTGAAAGGGATTTTTAGAAGTAAAATGTGTGAAATATTGCTGAACAGCGATTTACATAGTAAATGTGCCAATATTTTCCATAATAGTATGCAGTTTTAAGTTAAGGAGTTCTTGTTATGAGTGGCAGCGATATACATTTTTAGAAAGCAGAAGAAAAACTAGTAAAATATCAATTTGGCAGTAGGTCCGCTCCAAAGTAAACATAATCCCTCAAAGACAAAAATACCAACAGTCATATTTGGAGAGTTAAATACTGGATAACTATGTATTTTACTTGCAGCAGATTTTTAAATCTAAAAAAAATTCCTTTATTATTATATTTTGGCCGAACTTCCCCTACAATTTGTGGTGTGTGTCTTGATGTTGTAACACAAATTGAGGGGCCTACTGTTTTATGCCGACTCCGAGCGGCAAAATGTGTTTAGTAAGAAGTTTCTTCATGTCAGAAATACACTCCTAGGCTTGCCATTGCCTGCCGAGGGGCGACCGCTATTAGAAAAAACTTTCTATAATTTTTCATTTTACTTGCCCCGGCCAGAACTTGTACCAGGGACCCACCGAATGAAGCGCGCACGCGCCACACACTCGGCTACGGCTACCGCCTAAAAAAATGCCTTTGGTAAATTTAAAAACAATATTCCGTAGTTACAGTAAAGATGAAGCCGATTCTAAAGTTAGCAACAGTTTTTTTTACATAATTTTCAATGGGAGAAAACCTAAGAACTTATTATTTTGGCTTTAATTTAAACAGCCGAAGTAGCTCAAACTCAGAAAAAACAATCATTTTAATTATACAAAGATTATTAGATTTGAACTAAGTCGAACCATAAATACAGATTTACTGGAAATCTCTACTATAGAGTCATCTTATACAGTGGCGAGCAAAACCGGTAGGTTTTTACAATATTAGCAAGTTTTTTATGATACATTTTTTTGTGTTCATTTTATATACAAATATAGTTCATATTGTAGCAAAAACCATGCAAATTAATGTTTCAAACTTTATACAAAATTCATGAAAATTTAAAAAATTCTAATCAAAATTTTAAAATTTCTTGAGAAGAAAGTTTACAAATTTTTCGCAGTTTTATGACTTTTTAAATTTAACAAAGTACAAGTTTGAAGCGGCTACAAACTACTGCTTATTTTTTAAAATTTTTTGAATTCTTGGTCTTGCAAATTTTTTTTTCATAAAACGCGTGTATTTTATAAGAATTCTCGTAGATTTGTAATAATATTATATGTCGACAATATTCTGCATTTTCGATAACATAAAATATGTACTTGAATAGGTGATATATGAAAAAAAATTTCCAAAGGCTTAAATTAAAAAAAAGAATTATAAAAAATTTACGATAGTTTCTAGCTACTTCAAACTTGCACATTATTGTACTAAAACTAGAAATGCTATAAAACTACAAACCCGAAAAATGTCTAACCATACTTCTAAAAATTTCGATGAATATTTTTTGAGTATTTGTAAACTTTGTGTAAAGCTTGAAACAACATTTTATATGGTTTTTGTTTTACTATGAACTATAGTTTTATACAAAATTAACGAAAAGAATGTATCATGAGAAACCTTGACGATATTGTAGAAAAATCGGCATTCGTTTTTAATTTCATTAACATCGGAATATAAAAAATAATTTTCTAAACAACTCGATTCTAGCGCCATGTAGCGGATTAAATTTTAGTAAAAGTGTTTATCATCACACTTGAAACATTTGCTATAAATATAAGTAAATAAAGAATTTATGGATATCTCTACCTAAGCGCCACCTAGCGGATTAAAATATAGTATATGCCCGCTCCAAGATTCCAAGAAATATAAGGTGGAAATTTGGTTTAAATTCGTTCAGTATTTTTTGAGCCAAGTTTTAACAAAGAAAACTGCTACATTTTATATGGAAGATGAAAAAGAAGTGTAAATCATAAAACTATTTTATATTGGACCCCAACAAAAGCAAAAATTCAAAACATGGGGTTTTGAGCCTTGTTTTGCAAAATTCGGGTAAGGTATGCTAACATTCTATACGCTTAGTAGATGAAATAACTTTTGTTTTTTTGTCGAAAAGCTCAAAAAACAAACACATAAAAAATGTTCAATATCAGCCAAATAAACGGGATTGAACGGAAATTTAGTTTCAAAAAAGTTACAACATTGGCCCCGAACGGAGATTAACATAAGCGAACTGAGGAACACATTTGAATTATAACAAATCAGAAAATTTTTCATTTAATATATAAAGGTATTTACAATATTTGTAAGTCAACTTAATTTTCCTTAAAAATATAAATGATTGTATAAATATTTTGTCATTCGTAGTATTTGGTAGTTCTGAAAATTCCCTGCACTCTTCCATAGCTATGCTAGTTGAAAATACGTTTAGAGAAATAAAATTAAAGCATTACTTAAACGGGTCATAACTCTTATTTCGCTTATCCAAATGTATACTAAGCAGAAAAAGAAGAGATACTTCTACAATATTACAAGCTCAAAAAAATGTTTTACCCTTTCTCGACATGCATAAAAAAATTACTAGTTATGAATACATATATTTTGCTTTTTATTTTAACCAATTTGTGGAAGAACTTTTTTCATTTGAGTCTACTGAAAACGGAAAAAATGGTTTTAGTGTGCCGTACGATGAAATATGACGCTGACTGTAGGTAGTGGAACGTATTCAGAATAAGCTCTGCTGAAGTAAATAAATAACATAAAGTTAGTTGGGCCTTAGTTTATTAGATACTCCCTATCTCCGGTAGCTAAATTAGAAAAAAAGTTAACTGTTTATGAGAAGAATTTCCATTTTGCAGTTATCCATTGGAACCCACCGCGAATTTCTGAGAGAATGAATGCAAAAACTTTACAGACCTCGAAGGTGGATCTTAAGTTTAGGAACTATTTTTATACTGAGAAAATATATCACAGAACCTCAACTCAGGTCTTAAATTAACTACTTAAATTGAAGGAGTTCGAACTTTGACTCATAAGACTTTACATCTTACTACATGACCTGTACTCGGAGTCTTATAGAGTGTAATACACTAGTAAATAACTTATAAAGAGTGGTTTTTAGACAAGTGATTTTCAAGAAGACATATAACACATATATTTTAATGTTATGACCAAGAATTTAGCTTTGTTATAAAGACAAGGATTTGCCATTATGCTTTAAAAATGATGTCGGGCAAGTGACCGGGGTGGCTGGCTCAAATAAATTCCAGCCGAGAGGCACAATTTTCGACCACTTTTTGCAGCAATTGGGGCCATATGTCAGCAATAACGCGCCGCATATTCTCTTCCAAGCCGTCAATCGTCTCGGGCTTATCTGCGTAGACAAACGACCTTACAAAACCTCACAAAAAATAGTCCAGCGGTTTTAAATCGCATGATCTTGGAGATCACGCCACAGGCCCACGACGCGAGATAATTCGCTTACCAAAAGTTCCCTTCAATAAATTTATTGTTTCGTTGGCTGTATGGCATGTTGCGCCGCTTTGTTGGAACCAAAGATTGTCCACATCAACATCCTCCAATTCAGGTATGAAAAAGCTATTAATCATGATTCTATAGCGTTCCCCATTGACTGTAACATTATGGCCGACATGATTTTTGAAGAAATATGAACAAATGATTCCCTTTGCTCACAGAGCAAACCAAAAAGTGACTTTTTGACGATCTAGCGGCGTCTCAACAATTTTGTTCATTAACGTACCCATTCAACCAAAAGTGAGTTTTATCGCTTTGACCGAACATTGGACGCAGTCAACTATTATTTTGGTATTAAATTTGCACAATTTACAAACGTTACTTCAGGGTAAATCTGCTCACTATGAAATGGCAAACCAAAGTGAGTATAAATCAAATAACAGCTGTTAAAAAGACGAATTCCGAAAAAAGTATTGCCTCATTGAAAACCACACGCCTAAAAAATACCACACGTCTGGTTGTATTTTACCGACTGTTCCTCTGTTGGAGTATAATGGATATTTTGACCGAAGAATGTAAAGGAAATGAAAAGGCTCCAATATCAACTAACATTTTCCCGACTACTAATTCACCACAGATGCAAAACATCTTATTAATATAATCGATGATTTTTATGAGAAGCTTCTTCAGAGCGAAAATCCATTTGGAGGTTCTCAATTGTCTGCCGAAGTCCGACTGCTATTGGGTTTTTTTTATATCATACTTGGCTATGGCCCCTAATTTAATACCTCGATTGAAAAGCAAGCTTTCTACTTTGGAACACACCGTGTATGAGTAATCCACTGCTAGTAGCCAACAAAAAGCGCATGAAGCGCCGACTTGCTGACGTCCAGTGACATGCAAGGAAATGCAAATATTGCCAGCGATTTATCATTTTAATGGCAAAACATTAATAATTGCACAATAAAGGAAGTCAAATATGTGTAAAAGTAAGTATGTGCTATTGTGGTAAAGGATATGATGTAATAAAAAGAAGAAGAAGAAGAAGAAGAAGAAAAAATATTAGAAAATACTATTTGGCAAAGTGCTCAACATACCCGCACATGCAAGCTTGTGTGATTCTGTGGGTAAGAGGATATTCTTCATCACACACTCACACTCACACCCACACCATTGTCACCTCAAAGAAAAATGACAAAACATTAGCCGGGCATTGTCAGCAATGGGTTAAACGCGTTGCAAATGGTAACTCGTTAGTTGCAAGTCAGTTGCACACAATATCATCAAAGTGGCAGGATATGTGTGACAGGATACTCGCATGGGTGTGTGTGTGTGTGTGTGTGTGCGCGTAAATAATTTGCATATGAATAGCAGAAATGTAAGCGAGCTAAGCGCAAAAAGCATTGCAAATGCAAATGAAAGAGTGTGTGTGGGCAGGAGGAGGAGCAAAGTTTGAGGCAGACAAAAAATTGGCATGCAATCAAAACCAAAAATGCGAAGCGGACTACCAACCAGCCAACTAACCAACCAACCACCCACCACAACAACGATGATGATGGCGATGATGACGGAGGTGGTTAGAGTCACTAACAAGATAAAAACAAAACACATATGCAAATATAGCAAGTACATACTTGTAGTATGCATTGGCAGTTTGCTCGACACTTGGTATGAGCCTGAGCGTTTTGTTTGACTAATGAGCCACGCATTTGTCAGCTCAGCGAGCTCGAGCATTGAGACAATTTCATATGTTCACATCAGCTATGTATTTACTTTACTTTTGTATAGACAATAAATAAATGACGCTTCAGTGGGACAATACTTGAAAGGATATGCAAATATAAAGTAAGTAAATACAAACACACATGCAATCCTTAATATATTCATACAAACCCTCTTTACCCCAACCCCAATTCATACATATGCGTTGTATTAAGTGTCTTCTGCCTCTGCGTTAATTACTCATTTGCCATTTGCCATTTGCAGTGTATTGTATTTGCAAGACAATTTTCTAATTTGCATATGTGTGGGGTTTGCTGTACCCAGAAAAGCTTTCGCTTCTTCACACTTTTTAATTTCGCCGAAAAACTTTCATTTGGTGAAAGTGGCTTTGTCATCGCTTTTAAATATTCACACATGTGCTGACAGCTGATAAATGGTTGGTGATTTTCTTGAATACCTCATCGGGGTTTAAAACTCTTTGTTGATTATCTGTAAGCACTTTTTTTTACTATCCAATTTTCGGCTGTAAGAAAGTCTTAATGAGAATGTGTGACAAGTGATTAGTCATGAAAAATTGCTGTGATCATATCATGTGAGATATGTAATACTAGCTTTCACCTGCGACTTCACTCGCATGACATTCGGTTTAGCGTTATAAATTCGAATAGAACAGAAAAGGAAACAAATATTTGCACCAAAGGTAATAACTTTTAATTCATTTTAAGTTTAGGTTTCTATCTTTTTATTATCTAAACCAAAACTGAAACTTTTTACCCATTGGCAACTACGCCATGGCATTCAGGGTAAGTGAAACCTAATACGTTGGTGAAATTTAGAAGGCTCATTTTCTCGATTAAGTTTTCTTAAGCCTACTTCATTCGAATCCCATGCCGTAATACATATTTCCTTAAGCTTACTAATCTAATTTTATTTACTTTTTGAAGTAGGTGGCAACCCTCTTGAGGGTATTTCTGAATAGAACTTTCTTAAAACTCCTTGATTTAACTTATTATAATTTGAATAGATTTTTTAACCCATTCCGAAAAGACTTTTGAAATTAAGTGCTCAAATACTTTATTTAATTTTTCAACCCCTTCTAAAAAGATTTTTGAAATTTAATGTTCAAATATTTTTTTAGTTTGACAATCATATTATGAAATATCAGTTAATTTAACTAAATTGAGCTTTAAGCAGGTCGCAATCTTCTTTCAAAACATTTTGGAAATGTAGATTTGTTAAACTCCTTTTATTTATTACGGACATTGCAATATTTGGCTTCATCCATTTTTTGAAATAAATTTATACTTCAAATAGATGGAAACTCTTTAAAGAAATTGTTTTTATTGTAACAGATATAACGCTATATATGTAAATGTGCCAAGTCTTACCTCAATCTGCCCAGTGGTCATCGATATGTGATTTACCTTATTAATTAAATTGACAATATGTACCAAGCTATGTATATATCAACCCAGGTTATAAGCAACATATGTGCCAAATTTTATACAAATCTATCGAACATACTCACACACAAACTTTCACATTATATAGTAAAATTTCCGTTACCTTACCAATTAAATTGAATCAACGGTCTTGAAAGGGTGGCAACCTTCACTAAACTTGTTTTCGTTTAACCTTTTTTGTTTCAGAGTAATACTGTTATATTTGAGTAAGCTTGCAAATAGCATTAAAGTCATGTTTTTAAACACGTGGCAACACTCCCTAAATATATTTTCATAATTAAGTTTTTTCAAGCATACATTCTTTGAATCTCACTACGTGGTACTTTCGCATATTTCAATATAAGACTTAACTTATTATAATTTTGAGTAATTTTTTAAATAGGTGACAACACTCTCCAAATTATTTTTGAAACTACGCACATTTAAAATTTACTCATATTGTAAAATGTCGGTTATTTTTTGGATTAACTTAATTTGCATATCAACCATCCCCAAAAGTATTTGCAAAATGAAGCTCTATTAAACCTTGCATACCATATTAAATGGATTTGATTTAATTTACTATAATTTTGATTTATTTCTTAAACAGGTGGCAACCCTAACCAAAATTATTTTTGAAATGAAGTTTTTTTAAAGCTTGTATTTTTGCACTCCTAGTGTAAAATGTCATGTATTCTAAAATATCGTTTATATTTTGATTTAACTTTATTTGCATATAAACAGGTGGCAACATTCCTTAAAAGTATTTGGAAAATGAAGCTCTATTGAGCCGTGCATACAATATTAAATGGATTTGATTTAACTTATAATAATTTTGATATATTTTTTGAACAGGTGGCCAACCTAACCAAAATTATTTTTGAAATTATTTTGGCACTCCTATTGTAAATAGTCATTTATTTTTTAATTTAACTTAATTTGCATTCAAACAGTCTTCTTTGAAAAGATTTGGAAAATGAAGCTTTATTAAGCCTGTTTCGTTTGATACTTATATTGCATTATTTTATTTAATGTAACTTTTCATGTAACCTTTGAAAAAGGTGGCCACTCCCTATAAAAAATCGATTTTATGTTAAAAATTATAACGAACTACATATGTGCTAAATCTTATCCAGTCGTTATATAGCAATATGTGACTTAACTTATTTAATCAATTGGCTATAACTTTTTTAACAGGTGGCAACTCTGGCACAAAAAATTTAGCTCCATAAATATTTTGAAATGTTAAAGTCAAAGCGGAATTTAAGTTATATAAAATTAATATTGCGTGCTTGTTGAACTCGCGCATACAATTTTTAAATTTACAAATATAGAATAGAGGTAGGACTTTTAGTCCTTTGCTCTATGGAAAGAGAGCAAAAAGAGGTGTTGGAATGAAACGGTTGATAAGAAATCTGTTGGACAGCAGTGACCCATTCTCCATGCCAAAGTTTCTACCAAAAAATGTATTTATTAAATTTAGTAAATCGATAAAAAATTTGTTACTACACACAGGCTTTTAAATAAAATCAAGATGATAATATGCAAAACGAAGGCAACAACTTTTGAATGTAATTAAGAAAATGATCCTTGGAATTATGATGAAAACATTTTCAATAAAATCTAGTAGATAACCTGTACAATTAAGATGTAAACCTCTTCAATTGAGATGCGAGGCTTGGTTTTCATTGGAACCTCCTCTTAATTTTAACAAGCCGATGATATTATCAATTTGAAATTATTGCCCCTAAATTTTGGTTTAGTATATTATTTTCTGTCAATAAATATCACGAGTTTGCTGATTTAGCAGCCAAAAACGCATTATTGGCACCACTCATAACTACACCAAATCTGCTCTTCTCAGATGTCACAAAGCGCCTTAAAGTCCACTTTCAACAAAACCATGCACCTAATAATCGCTTACCTTGATGGTATAACTACATAAGCAGAAACTCAACATCAGCCTATGATTTCTTAAAACTCAAACCGAATGATCTCGCTAGATAGGACCAAACTAAGATTCTAAGGTTGCGGCTAGGGCACACTAGACTCACGCATCAGCATCTAATTGACAAACACCTTTCTAACTACTGCAAGTATTGTAATAACCCGCAACCTACAGTCCTCCACATTCTAGACATATGCCCTCATTTGGCAACTCATCGTCAACCTCTCCGGGACACATACCCTACAGGACCTCTTAGTAACCCCACAATAGACAACTTAAAAACTTTAATAAATTATCTGAAGTACTGCAACTTATACAATGAAATATGAAAAACAACAGCCTTAAAACCAACCACTTCTGAAAACTCACACTCACACACACACATAAACTTTAGCCATAAAATACGAAGAAAAAGATTAAGACCAGTAACTAGCTTAAGGCCACTGTAGCCATAGCTTTATTTGTTGCACTATAATTAAGTTATAGTTTCAATTAATAAAAAACTCACAATCACACTTTTTTTAAATTGTTTTTGTTTTTAATTATACATATTTTTCTTATAGTTACAGTAAGTTTAACAACCTAACTATTTACTATTACAACAGGATTTACATATTTGCTTATAATGTTTATAATTCATATTGTTATAAATCTTCCAAAAGATCAGTATTCATAATATTAATCTAACAACAATATAAGGTATATTATTCACAAAGTAAATAACCCTACAATTACTGTCGCTAACTAAAAATTTAATAAGTGTTTAGTAAAACTAAGAGGACCTCTTTATTAATTTACTAAAATAAGTTATCTTTTTGTTTTCAGCCGTTTTTCTTTTTTAATAAATTTTAGAAGAAATTCAAAATAAAATTAAGCAGATGTTCTAGCAAAAATTTTTTCAATCTTGCCCCCTCCCGCTTTCTTAGCCACCACGCTTTTTTAAACGTCGAGCTCTTTTATTATACATATGTGAACTTTTTAGCTCTGTGCAATAATCAGCTGCCAACAGTGCTGCCCATCATTTTAATTTCCCCACAAGGTAAACTTTTCCTTTTTACAAAGTTGCCAGAATGCCCGTTAAAAGTATTAGTTACAAAGTTGTATAAAAAATTTAAGGTGACAAATTATTGTAACCCAATCCAAAGAATGGGCCGGTAAGTAGATGACCGTGTATATTTTTTTTGTTTCGTTCTCTTGCTAGAAATAAAATTCTATTAGCTTTTTAAAACTTTCGAACTATCTTGGTTTTAAGAGCCATACAAATTTGTACTCAGAAACTAGTCTTTTTTTGTGTTTGTTTCATTAGACGATGTTACTAAGATAATTTAATTATTTTTGTTAGAAAAGAAATATTATTGCCATGTGAAAAATAGCATTTTGAACCTGTAAGAAATTTCACATCATCGAACATCGTCACACTTGTGTGAATTTTCATATATAAAGTATCATAGCATAAGTTTCGGAATGGAATAGGCATAAAAAATAGATTTATAAACTTGTCTGCATCAACAGTAAGAATAATTATTTTCAATATTTCAAACATGAAACTCTCGATTCCAACCATAGTTATATGCCTGCAGTGTCCTGTAGCAATTACCGTAACATTTTTTAAGCCATGGCTTGATAAGATCATGCATTTTCTAAATCGTTTTGGGTTTTATGATTCTAAGAGCTCTTTGAAGTGCTGCAAGCAAAGTAGATTGTTCTAGCTTAGTTCTCTAGGGACTTCCTCCTCTTTGGAGGTTTTCTATACCGCAGAAGAGCTCCTAACTAATAAAGGGAGTTAATGTTCCCCTTTTCGCGAGTTTTTTCGTGATCTCGTTCCCTTCATTACCAGTATGATCCGGATCCCAGATAACCCAAGCTTGATTGGCCAGACCAAGTCTGTTCAGGACTGTTAAGTCAGTTTTAAAGTTACCTTTTGAAATTTGAGGGCCAAAATAGCCGATTTTCTGTCAGCCTTTATATCATATCTATCATATCATTCTATAAAATACATCTGCGTAAAAGATAGACTCCCGCTTTCCCATGACTTCCGAATACCTTATACTCGTACCTTATATACCTAGATCGGTACCTTCATCAATTTGTAAACTATCCATCATTAACCAGGTTATCATACTTCGATTTATCTTGTATAATTAAGATCCTCATTTTTCTTACACCCTTCGGTTTCAAACCTTTTTATAAAGCTAAGCTCTGACTGCAAAGTATCTCTCGGTATTGCAGTTCCTGGGTACTCTTTCGCAAGAATGCCAGTTGCCCCACGATTTAGATACCTTTCTGCTCCCACCTTTAAAAATTAAAGTTTTAACATCCACAATTAAACACCACAAACCCCAAACCATGCTTCCCAACACTGTATGTATTCATAACCGTACTTTTTGCCCAGAACATAACCTCAAATGTTGTCAAGCAGAAAAAACGCTTGATAGTAGCTATGGAAAAAAAACAAAAAAGCGAAATGAAAGGAGAAAAAACTCGAAAACCAAAACCAAAATTGCGGCTTCACTAAATAACCGCATACCGTGTAGATGGGCTGTGTTGCTCAAGTGACTGCAGTACAGCAGTTTTTAGAAAGATGCAGAGGGGGGGCAGGGCACGGCACATATACAATTATACAGCGGATGAGCACATGCCGCTCTGTGTACTGCCGACACGAGAAACCCTTCAAAAGCATAGAAACCGAACGGAAAGTGCTGGACACTGGACATATGAAACTTTCATAACAAGGATGATGGGTGACAAAAAGGGTAACAAGGTAGTCAAGCTGTTGGATTACAAATGCTGGCAATTGTTGGTTGGCTGCTATGCAAAAGGTGAGTATGTGAGTGAAGTGAAATTTTGCATATGTCGAAGACATAGCGGAAACATTGTTGTTGCTGGTGGTCGGACGGTCGTTCATGTGTGGCCAGTGACATGTGTGTTCCGTTGCTCATGCGACATCGCTTTGAAGCTGGACGAGCGCAGTATGAGATTGCATGAGAATGGGGCGGGACTGATGAATTTGAAAAAGATTTGCTTAACATGATTGTAGCTTTGGATTTGGTTGATTTAGTGCAAAGAAATTTTGTTTTTGAACTTGTGGAGTAATCGTGGTGAATTAAGTGATATCTAACAGCTGTTGAAACAAACTTGAAAAGATTTTGCACCGGCAATATGAAATAGATTTAAGAAAATGCCGCGAATAGTTTGAAGCTGTAGTTTTACGTATTTAAGTTCTGGTAAGTAAAAGCTCACTCCTACATTTTAATTACTTTACAAAACGCATTGTCTCTGCACTACACGCAACGGCGCTAACCCACACCTGTGCCGTTCCTTTCACCCTCAAGCAAAGGGTTTCTGTTGTTCCAGCAATCATCGTCGCGCATATGTTGCCAACAGCAACAACAACAAAAAAATAATGGTATGGGAGTTTGCAATGCGTTTATGATATTTCGATTAAATTTATGAATTGGCAATGCAGTGCCACACATGTTTGATTTTCGGATTTTTTTCGATATCTTTCTGCTTCAATTTTTACTTCGACAACATTGTTTCGCGGCAAATTTAAATGAAATATGACAGTCGCGGCGCTGGTGGTTGCCAGTAGCATCCGGTGCATTCAATATACACACAAATATTTATACAATCCGAATATTTATTTATTATTTGTTTGGCATGGAGGTCGCTTGGATTGAGCTATAGAGGGATTGCGGAGGGGAATGAGTGTGGGGATTTGTACAACATGGCGGTTACATTGGTTAACCACACACATCCTGTCACTCACCGTAGCGGCGCGTTGTATGGGTTTGTGTGGGTGTAGAAATTGACAGCGCCGATGGTACTGCTGAGGAAGTATTGGTTGTTTTAAGGAAAGATAAGTACAGTGTATACCTTTAATTTGAAGAAACACGAGGAAAATATCAAACGATTACCTTCAATTACTCAGAGAAGGATTATTTAAAATAGATATTCAAACCTTAATGACTTCCGCTAATATTCTTTAAAGATTGCGGTGATCGTAGTGATGCGTAAAATTATGGAGGGATTGTGAAACAAAGCACATTTGTTAAATTGTTGTACTACATTACTGAGGCATATGAGATGTCAAAATCGTGCTTGCTTATTTCAATGCCTGGATGGGTAAGGAAGGGATCTTTGGTCACGCTCTCGGAAAACTCAGTCTCCACGATTAAACCTCCACTAACGGAATAAGACTGATCGACTTTGCCGGGGCTCGCAACATGGTATGCTGCAGCATCACAAGAAGATCCACCAAGCCACGAGGATGTCTCCAAATCAAAAAACGCGAAACCAAATCGATCATATTGCGATAGAAGGAAGGCACGCTTCCAGTATATTACACGTACGTACACACCGAGAACCGAACATCGACTTGGATCATTATATTGTCGTAGCCAAGATGCACCTCTGTGCCCCAAAGAACACACAGGAAACTCGACGTCCGAAAACTGCAATCGCAACAAACAGCTACACTAAGACAACTTCTCAGCAAACCGGAATTGGCGAGCATTGGGGGCACATTTCTCGTTCTCTATGTACCGGCGCTGAGGAAGTTCTTGAATTCTAGCGAGCCCGAAAGAACAACTGGTACGATGAGGGAAGTTGCGCCTCCACGGCAAAGAAAGATGCTGCTGGCAGGGTCCGCTACGATCAAATTTTTTTTTAGGTTTTCCTTAAGTGCGGGCTAAATGACACTTTTAGGTTGTAGCTAATGAGTTAAAATGTCCTGCGAATATATTTCCCGTGAAATTTTATTATATACGTTTTAACTTATATTTCAGGCATATATTTGAACCATTTTTCCTACTTTTTTTAAATCAACTTAGGGCGGGAGATGGAAACTATAGTAGGTCGTATAAAAAATACGAGTTAAATTTTTAACATTCATCGAGTGTTTTATAACTGGATAAACATATTTTCAGAAAATATTAGCAAAGTGCTGGCGGGTTTCTGCTATTGCATAGTGTAGTCGAGGGGGAAGAATCATTTCCTGCCGCTTTAATTAATCGATGTTTTACTAAGGACGCTAACCTTAAATTGCATGAGATTTTCTTGAAAGCTTCCGCGCTTTTTCGCAAAAAACAATATTCTCGAAAAAACACATATATATTTTTTTTTCACATTATAGACAAAGCCAAACATCACTTAAAAAATAATTTGCATGAAATTGAGTTCCATTTCATTTTTGCGGTATGTTGAGCATTTATTGGAAAAATTCGCAATATTTTTTTTTCAGTTTCACGCAAAACAGCAAATGCGCGAAAATATTTACATTTCTTCATTCCCCTACATGCGTTTGCTTTTTAGCAACCACATCAGACAATCATGGGCGCTGTTCATCCCTCTTGGCAACGTGATTTAATTTGCTTTCAATTTTTAATTTGCCAACGTATTGTCTATTTGACTTTGTGTGGCATAGAAAATAAAAAAAAGTGCAAAAAGTAAGGAACTCAAAAAGACAATCCAAACGTTGCCGTGAAATATTTTAAAGGGAACCGTGAAAAGGGGTTGCGTCGCGCACACATGTTAGCTAAAAAAGTGAGTTATTGCTGGGAAAATTGTGTTTACATAA
Source organism: Anomoia purmunda (assembly GCA_951828415.1). NCBI lineage: Eukaryota > Metazoa > Arthropoda > Insecta > Diptera > Tephritidae > Anomoia > Anomoia purmunda. Next base: position 98,514,988 of record OX639996.1, read on the forward strand.
GCATGAATATTTCACAAAACAATTTCATTGATTGGTATAGTGTAAAATCTGTGATGCGCTTTTCAATGACAAATGCACGATAAAAGTAAGAAACAAAATATAATGGAAACTTGATGGTTTGCATTTTCGTAGTTGAGGGGTGGAGGAGATGAAGGTATGACATTGAGTAAAGGTACTTAGACGAAATGAATATTTTGTGCTCAGTTTCAATATGAGTGCGATTTCCGTTCCGTCTTTAACCCTCAGATCGGAAAGCTCATCCCATAAATAGTAGATATTAGTTCCAGGAATGTATCAATAATTATTAAACTTAATAAACCTTTCTTACAAAGACTCTAGATTTTATTATTATTTACTATTATTTTTTTAGATTCACATAAATCTAAACGTTTACGTTCCTGGCGGCATAGAGAAATATGTAATGACTGTTCCAGATGCCTTAGGGAGCCATATTTTCAAATCTTTCGGTTTTCGTAAACACCCAATAAAAATCGTCTGGATTGAGGGAACCAAGGCAAATTTATATATAAGGTGGCGTTACTATAGCAACTCATTTAGTTTTTTTTATTCGCATCAGCGTATGGCTCAAGGCGAATTCATACCTGGTGGTCTAGAGCGTACAACAACAAAAATGTACACTAACAAATTATATGCAAAGTGACAGTTAAAATCGATGAGAATTATCACAAGCACAAAGTTTAGACATTTAGTGCAGCAAGCGAATTTACTCAGCTGCTTGCTGAACGCCATCTTATATTAATTCGCCTTGGTGTGGATTTTGAAATTGAAATATTTTAAGTAGAGTTCATATAAGATGATATAAGTATACCATGAAGTTCTTCTTTCCAATTCGCTGGGTGGTTTTGTTTACACAAAGAAAATATATGGGAAATACTGGGTGAATTCAGATTTCACTCGCAAAATTACAGAAGCAAAATACACAACATATTCGAGACTTGGTTATCTTCCTATCACCTTCTATGGCTTCACCCAAGGCGATTTCATATAAGATGGTGTTACTAGAACATCTGATGTGCTTGTTTTTTTCATCTTACGGCTCATAATATCAAATTTAAATTTTTATTTTTATTCTGATTGTTCTCATTGGCACGCGATATAAATTTTTGAAATAATTTAACAGTCGAAGCCGCAAAGGCAAAACGAACTACGTGAACATTTTTGTTTTTGTATTACTGCTACTATCTTATATGAATGCGCCTAGAATCTATCTTGAAATATTTTGTTTACATTATGGTTGTTTTCGTTGTCGAGAGAAAAAAGAGAGTAACAGCCAAAAAGTACGGGTACACAAAAGATCATCTTTTCTGTAGAAACATGAAACAGTTTTCTTTAAGATTGAAAGTAAAAAGCGAAAAAATGGAAGGCAATAAATGTAAAGCTGAAATAAAATGCTGAAAGTCCCTACCCCTGTTTTTCTACGGGAGTACAAGAAGCAGCGCCACATGCTTGCTGTGTATTAATTAACTATGTATATAAAATTCTCTCTAATATATGAGGAATTACTTACAAATTAAAATGTTTCATTATTAGCTTCAAAACTGATAGAAATATCTTTTTTAATAGCGGTCGTCCCTCGCCAGGCAATGGCAAACCATCGAGTGTATTTCTGGCATGAAAACCATATCACTTAAATCATTTGCCATCCAAACTCGGGGTAAAACTATATGTCTTTCAATTTGTATTACAACATCAAGACGCTCAACACAAATTGTAGGAGAAGTTCGGCCAAAAACAGACTATGATATAAGTGCCAAATTATTATTAATATTATTATTAGGTCCGTTCCTTTGTAACCGAGTTGCAAAAGAACACCAGGTAGGATAAGGAATAGTAAACCAACATCACTTTCTCGGGAAACATATGACAGTTGAGCCAACTCAGTAAAATGATATCCGACCAGAGATTTAGTGTTAGGAAGTGAAACAACGCGCATTTAATTCCCCAATATAATGAAATTGGTTAAGTTTTGATCTACACAGGTAAACTTAAAATCTAAAGAATAAAAATAGGTAAAAATAAAAACAAACACAAGAAAAGTTTTTCTGTAATTAAACTTCAAAGCCAGTAGTGACAGAGAAACGCCAACTCAAGTTTATTATATAAAAAGTTAAAAAAAAGCAAGTAGAAGGTATATTGATTCAATTACTTACATATATAATAGTCGTAACAGAAAGTAAGTTTGTCTCGCCAATAACAGAAAGCTTTTTATTCGTTCCAGTAACAACAGAAACTTCCAAATTGATCTTAATATTTAAGCGCTTTTACGACCTAGGAGATTTAGTCCGATTCCAAAATATCGTGCGTGTTGCTCCTTTGTTTTACTAACTAGCGGCGCCAACTAGAAACACCAAGTGAAGTCAAATCCTCCGCAATCTCTTGTCTGGTCCTTCCAACAGAGAGGAAACCTTTCTATTCATCTGCTACTACCCGCGGATACCATGTTGATTACGTTCAGTGCTGGAGCATTTTCTTCCATTTCTACAGTATGACTAGATAGCGTAGCCGCTGATTCTTCATTTTATCTATGTAGAGCTGGCCGTCCCATCGTCTGTGATATTCGCCGATGTTAAAAGCGTCCATGCTTCCATAGAATAGCATGGGCCTCATGAGAGACTTATAGAGTGTGGGTTTGGTTTGCCTTGAGAAGGTTTTACTACTCAATTGCCTACTCATTCCTAGGTAACAGCCTCCGTTGGATTTCGATGATAAAGAAAATGCGCTGACTGTTTCTGATGTCGGGTCGGGTAGTACAACATTTCCACTGCAATGTGGTCCGAGACTTGGATCTCAAAACATTCGACACGTTTAGAAGTTGATGATCATAAGAACGATTTCCCGTCATCACTTGTCGAATTTAGAACGAAAAATGGCACAGATGATGACTAAGCCAGCTGAAACGATCGCATATTTCACCTTTATGTAACAAGATCACTAAACTCACTTCTCATATAGTTCCCTGATTTATAAACTCCACGTTCGGTTGGCAAAGGGATCATGTTGGCACTCCCTTGTAAATTTTTAGTTGGCTTAAGCTACGGTCAGGATTAATTCTCTACTGTTGGCTACTGTGAGGAATGCATCTCTATTATGGTTATTGTTGTTGGCCGGATTTAAATCCAGGTCCATTCCAGACCCGAAATAAATTCTTGATCCATCTGCATGATTTGAGAATCGCACTAGGTTTATGAATGAAAAAATTCCGAATATATAAAAACTGAGATCCAAAATAAGGTAGTCTTAATTTTTCTTGTTGCAGTCCAATTTGCTGGCACCTTTAAAAAAGCTATCCTTAATTTTTTTAATTGCCTCTTTATTTTCGATTTTATTTATGTATTGTTTTTTTTCGTCCTCTTATTACCACAGCTCTTCACCTTTTCAGTCTTTTCTTATCAATTGCAGTATATCTCGATGCTTGTTTCGTTAAAAGTGCCGCAAAGCATAAAATTGCCAATTAAAATGAAAGTAACTTAACGAATCAACTCGGATTCCATCAACCGCCATTAAAAGGCCAACAATTTTTAACGTTGATTAATGAATACTACTTGATTGGATTTAATTGTGTTGCTTCGAAATGCCAACAAACAACAATAAAAACAACAACCAAACAATCAACTCTGACAAACAAATACAACCCTTTCCTACTGCTATTTACCGTTACCGCAAGCAGGGTTGCAATGCACAACTGAAGGCAACTTCATAAGTAAAGCCGCATTATCAGTTTGCAACTGTTGCGGCAGCGGTGACGGCAACATTGGTCGAAGATGGATGACACTAATGACATGCAAGAAAATTATAATTGCCTTATGGGCTTACCAAGCCAAATGAGATAACCTTACTTTCTGCTACACTGTGAGATGGCAACAGATAATACGCGGTAATGGCATGCCACTATCGGGTGGCTGAAGGATGTGAGCTGTTGGTTTGGGTAGAAACGGAGGCGGTTTGCATTAAGTGAAGAGTTAAGATAAAGTCGATTGTCAGTTGAAATGTCAGCAACATGGAGTATGTTGGGATTTGTAATGGATAGCCCAAGGCGTTTACCTAGTGTGAGCTATTGATAAATTTGGTTTTTGGTAAAAATTTTCGGTTGGCAAGATTTAATTGCATGACGTATGCTTTTAGTTTGGGAGAGTTGCTGAGTAAATGTGTGACGTTTGGTATACAGATATACAGATATTCGTAGACTGCACTTAGGATATTTAATTTGGGATTAAAGTGTTGTCACTTGCCACTGTTGCCACTTAGTTCTTATAAATATATGTATGGGTGTATGCAAAATACACCATATGTGAGATATTTATGGTGCGGGCCCTCATCATCCCTGCCAAGATTTTTAAATGTTTATTCATAAAAGGCAATGACAATATACGAATATGTATAACAATCCATATGTGTTTGTTGTTGTGATAAATGATGGCTCATTATCAGTATGCTGTCATCATTCAACTGTTATTTCTTTAGTGCTTTTGGGAGTGAATTTTCAAAAAACGAGCAGCATTGGTACCTTCTAAGAGGTGGCCTTCGGAAAGGATTGCAATACCAAAAGGATGACCGACTGGGACTGGGGTCCAAATAATGCTTTCCTATTGAATTTTCAGCGAATAAATTATCTGTATATTTGTTTTAGTGTAAAATTTTGAATCTTGGCTAAAACTGGCTGAAATATTTTTTTTGTGGCTGAATAAACGAAACCTAAAACGGTTTAAAACGGTTTGAAAAAAAAAACACGTTAGGGCTTCTTCGCTGTATTCAGTGTAAGGAGTCCTCAGGGTTTGCAGAGTCTATTCACCAGCAGCTGCGGCTGTGGACGAGATTCCGCCTTATAATAAACAGATCAGTATAAGAAATATACCTCTATCCAGCTAATTGATGATTTCAGATGCTGCAAGGAAGGAATACTATTAAATCTCCACTATAGCTACCTTAAAGACAAAAGAAACCCAATTCCGACTGTTAGTTTCTTGTAAGCTCATCTCACTTTGAAACTTAAAGTTCAAATCCCTTTCAAGAATCTGATTCTGGCCCATCTCACTTTGAAGTTTAAAGTTTAAATTGCCTAGCAGTAAAATACGAGGATGGTTCCATGTGTAGAAATCCTTGATTGCCATTCACCTGGGAGTGACCAGAAAGATTATTCTAGGATCTGTCTGTGCGCTCGGTTCTGAACTAAATAAAAATTCCAACAAGCCTCCTCTTTTTTGATGACCACCACATACAGATGGGGCCGCTGCCCGACGGCAATGAAATGAACGGAGCAAGGTAATAAAACTATAAGCCAAAGGTGAGAGAGAGACTTCGTCCCAAAGTACTATCGCTGTCTGCAATTGATGGTGGACTCACCACGATTCGCAAGAAGATAGAAATACGCCATGATCAAAAATGAACTCTATGCCGGGCTTCCGCAGTGCTACCCGTAAAACAGATACCGAAATACGTTAGTGCGATGAGCTTGAGATCCCTGCCGACGGGAAAAGCGCAAAAAAAATTTACTAGAAGATGCGACGACTTACGAAACGTTTTAAGACCGTGGTGAATTCGTGTAAGAACATGAACGGCGAACTGGTTGCTGAGGCCCAAATACAAAATTGGTCGAAGTGCGGTTCGAGACTAAAAATCCTTGCTGGGGTGTTTTCTAATGTGCGTTGAACGAACTGCCAGAGTCCACTTTATACTTGTCTAAGACTTTAGAGTTGCAGTAGAATATTTTTTGTTTTTTAGGTGTCGATGTTCGACGTTGATTTTGCGAGTTTTGAGATGCATTTCGCGTACTACTTAGTTAGACACAAAAATCGTATGGAGTCTACTTTTACAAGCTTTATCTCAACTCGCTTTCCACTAAGTCTTACTCTCGAGGCTCTACAAGTTTGAAAGATGAACCTCAATCTGATATACAGATTGCTACAGGTATTTGCTGATAGTCCTTGTGCGCTAATTTAGATGATTATATAAATCAAGTCAGTTTTTCAGTGTTATGGAAGGCACAAAAAAGGCACAATGTATGTAGTCTTTTAACTTCAAAAAAGATCTTTAATCTTGGAAAAGTTGCAACCCTTTTATGAACTGCCTTCAAACAACTTTTGAGTAAATATAAATTTACGAGAGATATCATGATTTTACTTACGTTATTAACAAACTTGTATTAAATGTTCAAACAGTTGGCAACCATTCAAAATGTTGTCGAGACTAAGTTTTCCTAAAACTAAATTAGTTCAAACCCTTACTGTAAACTTCATTTACCTTATGAGTTTAGTTGAATTTAATTATTTTAAGCAGGTGGCAGCCCTTTCCAAATATATTTCTCGAATAAAGCTACATTAAGCTTCTTTCGTTTGACACCAGTAGAGAAGAACTTCAGTAATCGTCTCAATTATATTGTATAAACGTTCTGCATAAGGTGGCAACCCTTTTCAAAAATACTTACGCATAAACGCTTTCGTTTTACACCAATACAGTTATATTTTAGTAACTTAGAATGTGAATTAAACAATATTTTTAAACAGGTGGCAACACCCAATACACACAATTTCACGAACACAATTTTTTAAGCCTACTTACTTTGAATCCTTCGCCGTAGCACATATTTCCTTTAACTTAATTAATTTGTTTAATCAATAATAATTTTAATTAATTTTTAAATAAGTCACAACCCCCTGCAAAATATTTTTGAAGTTAAGTTTTCTTAAATATCTTAGTTTGACACTCATATTAGACAGTTTAATTGAATTTATTATTTAACTTAATATACTTTTAAATATTTCGAAACAGTTTGGGAAAAGCTTTATTAATCCTCTTTTCTTTGATACCCATATTGAAATGTTGGATTTCATTCACTCTTTTAATTGAATTTTAAATAGGTGGCAACAATTGATTTTTTCGGTAACCTACATTATCGAAAACGCATACAAAAGTAAAATCTAAGTAAATAGACGTCATATAGCCATAAGTGATCTAACTTATTTACTTAATTGTCTATAATATTTTTAACAGGTGGCAAGTCTCTTTAAAATGTACCCTTTATGTTAATCAAGATTGTGGGCTGGTTATGTGCCAAGTTTTATAAAAATCCATCCATCCACTTACGCACTCATAATATAAATAGGATTTAACAATACTGCATTTAAGAAGTATATAAATAATTTTGGAAAAATTCACTTCTATTGTGTTAGAAAATTTTTAAGTCTTACTTAACTCTGTTGACATTTGAGATTTTTGTTCCCCAATAATTTCCTTTTTGAAACCACATAAATGTTTAATCAATCAAAAGTCGTTAAAAAAGGTGTCACTCAAAATCAATCACTTGACCTTATGGCCAGTTTACATTCTAGACATTATAGAGCGAACACTTCTGCAGTCGAAGTAAGTATATAATAATAATACTACAAGTATGCCTTGAAAATCGACCAAAAAACTTGGTATTTAAAGCAAAATTGAAATTTGAAAACCACTGATGCCTAAGTGTGACACGATGACATACCACAAAGTTTGAGTGGTGCAAATCAAATCAACCCTGTCACCACCGCCAATCAATCGTTAAATTATGAAGTATTTACTATTGTGCTCTGACTGATGCTTAGGGGAAAGAAATTTAGTGAAGTGCGCTAGAAAATGCTCGTACTAAGTATTGTCGTTAATACTCTTAGATCAATACTCAAAAGCGATTGAGTGTTACATTTGACACTTCAGCTGGTACTTTAAGTGGTGGAAAATGAAAGGAAGCAAAGAAGTGTGAAAATACCTTGGAAACAATGTGCTAAGAAGATGTTTTGAAAAAAACGCGTTTGCCTGACAGTCACGAGATTTCGTTGTAAAAAATTTCTCTTCATAATTTTTAAAGGAACTGAAAATAATTTTGGCGATTTCGTAAGAAGTGTCAACAATGAAAAAAAAATTTGGGTGATTCACAAGGTGTCTTAAAGTCAAGTTTGAGTGGTTCAATTATGTATAAAATTTCGAAAACTAAATGTCTTAGATCTGTTTTTTTTTAAATAACCTTTAAATTTAAAGCTCTCTTTAAAGTTTGAAGTTAGTTTCCAAACCCCGTTTACTACTAAAGGGTGTTCTTCCAAAATACGCATCTATTTAGGGCATATTATATGCCTTTTATTTGGTTTTCACAAGGTCAAATTTTATAGGACAAAATATGGCACAAAATGCCAAACTGTCAACATTTTATAATATTATATTAATGTAAAAATTATATAAATATATCAAAGTTTTGGCTGTCAAATTTAACCTGATGATAATCAAGTATTAAGCATAAAATTTAAAGGCTACAAATTATAAACGCAGAATATATTGACAAATTTTCTCTTATTTAAAAAAAAATTAAAAAAAATAAACTAGAGAAAATTGGTAATATGCGGTGCGTTTATTTGCAACGGAGTGTATTTAGTTCATAATTTCGATTCCTCTGAAATTCTCTAATATATAATTATTTCTCGCATTCATATTCTAGATCTTGATTTCATTAATCCTACCACTTTTATTATTACTATCGTTATAGTTGAAAAATTCGTCACTTTTATCGATTTTGTAATTGTAATTGTTATCAGTTCTAGTACGCAGGATTGGTATTGTTATCATTGATTACGATTTACAAATAGTGACCGATCTTTTCTGATATTGTTATCGATAATGCCGATATATTTCAATAAAAGAAAATGTGTTTTCAAATCTTTTTCTGGAAAATATTTACGACTATAAAAACCGTCAACCGAATTCTGTTTGGTAAACTAATCATTGCTCGCTTGTTTTAAAAATAAATCCATGCCATAAATCTTTAACTCACTCATTTGCCGTCATTACAGCCTAATTTTGGAGAAGTTCTCTCTCAACTTTACTATAAGTCTTATTTGCTAATCACCGTTAAGTATTTTTCTCATTAATTGTAAGCGCCAAATTACATTTGTAATCAAGCGAACTTTCGATGCATTTTATGTATACAAAAGATGCCAGAAATTCCTCGCACAAATTGACAGCTATAAATTTCGTAGTTTCATGACCGTCACAAATCTGCGAAATGAACAATACTTGTACGAGATAGCAATATGTATTTGAGACCAAGTGTGCATAGAAAAGCCCCAACGATATTGACAATTGCTGTTTGACTGCTATGCGGGATTGCCAAGGTAATAAAATTGGCCCCGAATTCGTCAGTGAGTGAGTATGTGCATATTTGTATGTCTATTCAAATGTAAGCAAACTTGTGCGCCCAGTATGACAATGTGACATTTGGGGTGAGTAAGTAAATGGTCGATACGAATATGCGTGAGCGCGCGAGTGTATGTGGTGTCAGTTTCAATTAAACATGTTGACAGCTGCCACTGTCAACACGATTACACTACCCAACACACACACATACCAAATGACTATCAATTTCGGGACTACTGTACTATTGCGGTCATTATTGTCAATTTGACATGCATGTCAAATATGCACACATATTTGCTGGAGCAAAGGAACGTTCATGCCCGGCAAGCGTAATGCAATAAGTCAGAGTGGTGTGATTGGTTCTTTGGATTACTGTTGGCTGATAGTCGCCGAAGCGTGCGATAATTTTATTATTGGTTCGCCTGGAATTTTCTGGCCTTGCAGCAGAAACAATAAATTTTATTAGCGTAAAAAACTGGGTAGAAAAAAAACAAAGGAAAATAGCTAAATGTCGAGAAATTGACATCTTCATCAAGCGTTTTACCATCAATAATGCGAAATGTGGACAAGAAAATACATTTAAGGAAATGGTAATAAGTTAGTACATAAAAATCTTCTATAAAATAAGGTTTCTTGATAAACCCTGCCGGAAGTAGCTAACTGATGGTGGTAAAAAAAACAAGCTTTTTTCTGTATTCTATTTCGCAACGATGCAAAAAATATTGAGTTTGACAATTTTTCGAAATTCGAAATATTTCGAGCTATAACTACTGACTTTTTTCGAAACTGTTCTGATTTTATTTATTTTCTCGCGAGTACCGACCAAAAAAAAAACCTTCGTTTTTAAGGAAAAGTTTTTTTGTGAAATTCATGTGTTCTGTTTAGCAACGATTGAAAAAATTAAATTTGTAATATTTCGGTTTATAGCTATTCACTTTTCTCGAAGTTGTTCGGATTTTATTTATTCTCTCGCGATTGGTAATATTTATGTATATATAATAATATATTTTGTATTTCTTTTTACAGTTTTATTTTGTAAAAGTTATTAAAATTTTTTAAATATTATTGGCATTTCGGTGCCTTAAGATTGATTTTTTGCCTAACATTGCGTTACATTAAATTAGAAACCATTGGCTAAAACGAAAAAAAATTGGCGCCATACAATGAGTCAAAACTTATTTACCTTTTTCTCTTCACTTGAAGCGATTTAGCTGTCCATATTATTTTAAAAAATGTTAATAACTCTTACAAAAAATTAAAAAAAAAATTGCTGAACTTACCAATAAATAAAATCCAAGGCGAATTCATATAAAGAGATGTTAATTCAATGATGTTGAATTTTTTTATTCGAACCAGCAAATGGATTGTCAAATTGAAGTACTTTTTTACATTGCGTTTTTTGTTGTTGCCTTACTATCAGACAGAAGTTAACAATTGGCTATTATAATCGGTACGCAAAAAAAAAACAAAAACAAATACATGCAAAGTAAAGTTCAAACAATTCTGAAAAAAGGAAAATTTCGAAAAATTTTGTGTATCGTTTTGAATAATATAAAATTAATTTCACAAAAAAAGGCTTGATCTTCTTCATCTTCCGTACCAACCAACAGACCAGATTTTAAAATACATACGTTGAACAACCATTGAGCAAGACGGCTCACTACTGGAACTAAATGAAGACGATAACTATTACCAAGATTAAGCGAACGAGATAGCTAGAAATATAAACTTTGCTATGGGTAGAGAACATTATAGAGTTCTCGTTTCGAATCGAGATCGAATCCAACTCTATATGTATATTACTATACATCTTACCGGGACTAATCAATTAACTAATCAATTTATCAAATGTTTAAAGTTTGACATAGGGCAGTAAGAACAAGGAAGGATATGTAGGTTTCGCCCAAAAAAGTGTAAAAAACGCAAAGTCCGCTTAAGATTTCTCCAAGGCTTAGAGGGTGAAATTAATGTCTCCTACTTGTCAATAAGCCATAGGTACTGCCCTTAGTAACGAATCGTCCGTGCATCTGTGTTACTTCTGAACAGATTTTTCTTCACCGACATTCCACAAAGAATGACTCGGAGAGTTGCAGCACCTCAATCGAAGGTGATCAGATTGAAATTCAAAGAGGTCAATTGGCAAAAGAAGGCACGCCTACCATCTTTATGATAGCCATAAGTACTGAGAAATAATATACAACTTTAGTTTGGGCATTAGGTATTAGCTCGGAAAACTTTGGGAATATAATTATGTATGTTGGCTTGAATGTTTCCATTCAAAGAAATTAGATTACTGGAAACCTAACAGCCGTCAGTATTGCCAACACAATTTATAATTAATGGATAACATTGGCTAAATTGGCCTTTGCTTGCCAGCATATAGCTATTAGATAGTCACAGCCAAATAAAAAAAGCCCAATTTTTTCAAAAATGGACTTGCCTTACTTTCAATATAAACGCCTCATGTATACTGAAAAATCAAATATATTATCTGGATCTCTCAAAAAAAGAAAAAAATAGACGCAAATAGTGCTTAAAAAATATTTCCTACTTTTTGAGAAAACCGATTTCATTTTATGTAGGCTTCATTCATTTTGAAGAAACCCTCACTCAATCGGAAGAAAGCATCGCAATTTGAAGAAAAAATTTAATAAAAATAAGGAAAATTGTTCTAAGTTTTTGTTTTGTTTTTGCAGTGACAAGTTCATGAGAGTCAGAATTTTATTGCAACAGGACGCACCATCTGATCCTCGGGTATATAAACATTGAATAACTTTGCCATTTTTCAACTGATTTCCTTTCTGTTGAGAACTTCAAACCAGTTCAATTTTAATCAAGGATCGGTTCACACTGAAAGAATGCGCCGAGACAATCGTCCTTAGTTTTAACTCCTAGACTTCGTTTTTTGAGGTTATTTAAAGAGTAAAATTTACACCTGCAAGCCGAACTCTTGACGAGCTTCAGACTAATATTCGTGCCGAAATAGCTGTCATACCAACCAAGATGCTCGAAGAAGTGATGGAAAATGATCAAAAAATCTTTAGGGTTGCAGAGTGTAATCGTTCAACAATAACTATCAGCTGAATTATCTATCTCGAAGCGAGCGTTTGTTTCGTATGCCATACGACTCGTTCATGTGTTGGCAGTGTGTAACTCGATAGCGTCTGGCAGCCCGCAAACAGCGGATCGCGACATAGTTTTCGACTAGTTTTGGATTTTCTAACCCGAACGGAAGACGAAACTGGGACGACAATCATTTAAGACTGACGAAGGATTGTTAATGATCGTTTATATGGAGGGCTCTGCCCGATTGTAGAAAGTAAAAATATATTTTTGCTCACAGCGCTTAAAAAAACTACATGATTTGAAATGGTAGCCAAGAAAATTGAAAAAAATCTTGAATTTGCCAATGGAGTGCTGTTGTTTGTATCTGAGAGAGGTAGAGCAGATGAGCGATGGACAATAATATGAAGTACGTATTGGTATATGATGTGTAAGGGAGTACGTTGCGAACATAGCTCGTCGGTACAGCGTCACCCTGATATGGATGCTAGGGAATCGCAACATTCACGGCAACGGAAAGGCCGATGAGCTGACCCAGAATGGGTCCGCTCTAGATATCTCAGATGCCGCAGAGGTTCTCGTGCCTCTGGGTCTCATCAGGGAACGGATTTTCCAGAATTGGATAAACAAGGCCAACAACAAGTGGAACAACTTAAAATCGTACAGTTGCATACCCTGCTTGTGACCGGTGAATGCCAAAAGGTCAAATACTCTAATTAGAATGAATCGGGTCGACGTCTTCAAGCTAACCTCTGTTTTCAGCGGTCACCGGTGTTGCGGCCCGAATGGGATTGGAACACAACACCTGCTGCCGCCAGGTGCGGAAGAAACGGTGAACCATCTCCTTTGCACTTGCTCAGGACTCTGTGGAACTAGAATGAGATTTCTGGTCAAATCCCATTTTGGAAGCCTGGAAGAGATGGGTAACGTTGATTCAAATGCTTGGCTTAGGTTCCTACACTCCTCGAGCTGGATCTAAGGCGATGCAGGGGGTTCTTCTCCTTTTCTTTTCCGTTTCCTTTTCCAATCTCTGTTCTATTTGGTTCGCGAGCGGGCACGTGGTATCAAAACGTTCTTAGTGCTACTTGGAGTTCTGTACTCGCCACTGCAACCAACCATAATGGTGAACCACAAATTAACTTCTAAAATTCACAATGAACAACAGAAGTTATAAAAATAGCAAAACATATTTAAAAAAAAAAATACAAAGGAGCAGTGTCGAACTTCGTGCTGAACGTTTTAGGCAAATAAGTAAAACTTATTGGCTACGCTCTGAATGGGTTAGCTTACCCATGGTCTTTACCATCAAACTCATCTAAGGAGAGCCCCAGTAAAAGAGCTATTGCAATGGGGTCGGACTAAAGCGGAAAGATGTTAGATGAGTAGGTTTAAGGGGCAATATGAATGGGACTTGCGAAGAATCTCAGAAGTAAGTATACTACAGTATCTTGATCGTAGTTGGGCCAGAGTAGCACCGGCCTCACGACGCAGCTGGAGTACCTCGTCTCCATTCGGTGGGGATTTTACTCAAACAACAACATCCAAGGAGCTATTTTCGCCTTTGAATTCTCCTGTCTCTATCTCTAGGTTCCTAAACATCCATTAGACCAATAGATTCATATATTCTTTTAAATTTTGCATGAGCAAAAGCCTTCAAATAATTTAAGAGTTGTCCAAGTGGTCTACATTTCCTATTGGGTATGTTGTTGTCAAACATTTATTCACACATTTTTATTTCTCATTGACAGTTATTGATATTTCCATAAATCCTTACTATGTATATATCTACTTACGCTTGTAGATTTTTAGACGCAAACACACGCAGTTTGTTTTCTGCAGTAAGTACGAGCAATTTTATTATCCTTTGGTTCGATATTTTCACATATCACCTACTGGATTAGGAACTTGTCGTGCTGTCATTGAAAATATGTTCAAATCATATTTACTTTTAGTATTTTTGCTCGAAATACTTCCTTAACACACACACACTTATCCATTCATACCTACTACATCAATTGAGCAATGCATTTTGTGGCTTATGCTCTTTGTTTTATTTATGTTATGTCCTGCCAATTTTATCATGCCTGCCAGCCTGCTCAGTGACACATGTGATTACTTATGATTTTATTTTATTACTTTTACTTAGTGTGCATCGGAAAATTTGCGCTTTAGGCACATTTTTACTTAACTTTTGTTTATATTTGTTGACTGCATGTAGGGAGAGCTGACGTATTTCATTTTGAATTTGATATCAATGTATTTAGTTTTGCTGTAATTTTGAGGACACTTTAACGTGCTATCGTAAATTGGTTTTTGTGTCTTAATATTGAATTGTCTTGCAAATGTAGAATTTACTTACGTAAGTCTTTTATTTAGATAATAGAGCGTGATTTTTTTATTTGGCTTTGTATTGCAGGTTGCTTTCTTTTCTCAACAACCATACAACAACCATACAAATATAATTTTCTTTATTTAGCTTTATTTATTAAATTGCATTATTTTTCCTTTATTTATCTTTCTTGCGTTAAATCGAAATATGTATATATGTTGGTTGATTTCACTTCAGTAAGCTGGTAGTATTTTCTGCGGAATTCTTTGTACGGCATATAGAGGCTTTTCTGAAGTGAAATATTTAAGAGAATCGTTTCCTGTAGAGCTAAAAAAATTATACTGAAAAAAATGCTGCACCAACATAACTCCTGATTCACGGACTAACCTTATATATAATACGAATTTGTAACAGCTTTATTAAAAAACTCAATTATAAAAAGTACTTTCTGATTCTCATTTATTACTCAGAAAAGAAGAACTATCTTTAGCTTAGAAAAAGATACTCTTTAGTTAAATATTTTTGGGGTTTTATGTTTTGCTTGGAAAATCTAACTATATTTTTGGTGTTTTATTTTATAGGTTTAACATTTTGTTCAGAAAATAACAGCTATTTTTTGGGGTTTATTTTTAATTAGCAAATACAAGTAACTTTTTAATATTTTGTTTTTGCTTGAAAAGTAAAAGTTGTTTGTCGAGCCTTATTTTTTGCTTGAAAAATACTCAAAATGTACCTATCTATTAACGTGTAAGCAAAATTATACCGGTTACTGGTTCATATTATGATCGCATTTATTTATTAAGCTCTTATAAAATGAAAATCAAACAAAATATATTATTATGTAACGAAAAAATAAAACTTAGAAAATAACTATTTTCGTCTGATTAAAAAAAGCCAAAAAATTAATTTAATAAATCCAAGCAAACAAAAAAGACTAAATGGAAATTATTTTTTAAGCACAAATAACTGTTGTTTTCTGAGCAAACAATTTAACTCAAAAAACATGTTTTATTCTCTAAGTAAAAAATAAGACTACAAAACTACCTATTATTTTCTAAATAAAAACAAGTAATACAAAATAACTTTTTATACTACGCAAATAATAAAACTGAAATAATTACTTTTTGTATTCTTAGCAACACACAAAACTGAAACAAAAATTTTTTAAGCAAAAAATAAAACTCAAAAAACTGCATTTATTCATCAAACAAAAAACAACGAAAGAATAACTAAAATTGCTCAGCAAAAAATAAAACTAAAAAAATACAACCTATAACCAGGGATAATATAAATAAGTTATTGGGGAAACAAAAAATTATTTTGTATACATATTATTTTCTCCGAAAAATTAAATTGACTTTTATAAGTATGACTAAAAAAAATAAAAATCAGTGACTTTTATTTATAACAACTGTTATTTTTTTTATTTATAAAATACAAATGATAAACAACTGCCAACTGACTTTTAAAAAAATAAAAACTAACTGTTATTTTTGATTTATAATAAAATAATAAAAAATCAACAATAACTGTTATTTAAGGTGGGGTTACTGGAATAGGTGATTTCATTGATTCATTGATTTCCAAATTAAAATTTTTATTTTTATTCCGATCGTAGTCATTAGCTTGCGATATAAATTTGTGAAATAATTTGGCAGTTCAAGACGCAAAAGCAAAAACAAAATACACGTGAGTTTTTGTTTTTGTACCGCTACTACTACTTTATATGAATTTCTCTTAAATTGAGTTAAGAAATTATTTCGTTAAATAATGTATTTTAAGGCTTTTGAAACAAAACATGCCATTGCTGAGCAAAACAAAATCCAGTATGTTTGATTTAATCATTGTTAACGAGTTTTTACCACTCTCGTTTTTATAAAAATTTACCGGCAAGACTGAGCAAAACATCAACTTTAAAAAAAATATTATAATTCATATAAATTTACCTATGTCTGTACATACCTAGTACCATATATTTATGTATACAAAAATGTGCACATATCGCACTACACTCCCATTTCAGAAGTTTTGAGCCGTAACCTAACATGTTGCAACCAATTCTACATATTTAACTATGTACAGTGGCGACCCAAGCGGTCGAATGTTGACTGTTTTACAATATTAGCAAGGTTTTTAGTGAAATTATTTTTCGTTAATTATATATAATAAAGTGAGTAGAAACACACGCTGATCTTTTATGATTTTTTTTTTACTTTTAGCCTTGGCAGCTTTTCATATATCGGCACATAAAATTATAATATTTATTTTATGAAAAAAGTTCGGAAGACCACAAATTCAAAAAATTATAAAAAATCAGCGGCCACTTCAAATTTGCGCTTTATTGCACCAAAATAAGTTATAAAACTGCATACTCAAAAAATGTCTAACTATACTTCTAAAAATTGAAAAAATTTGATGAACATTTGTTGAGTCTTTACAAATTTTGTATAAAGCTTGCAGCATTATTTTACATGGTTTTTGTTATACTATAAACTATATTTTTATTAATTAAACTTACATTCCTATTTAATCGCCACTATAACCGCTTAAGCGATTTTCGTCGAGTTCAACAAATTGCGCCAGTAATTGTAAATACCAAGTGACGTCAAGTTCTCTACCACCACCAGCTGGTACCGGATAATCTTTCTCTCGCACACTCTAAGGGACATCTCATCTGATGTTGACCTCGTCTATGCTTCAGCACCATACAATACCACGGGCATGATGAGAGACTTATAGAGTGCAGAGTAGAGTAGCACTTGCTGGCAAAGGAAGATTCTATGTTGGATTTTCAGGCTGAGATTATTTTAGATGTTAAACCTGTTCCCGGGTAAAAAAACCCTCCCTTGTTTCGAAATTGTAATTATCAATAGCGAGCCAAGACGCGAGTACGCTTACTGTTTATTTGATGACAGGAGGTACGCGAGGTTTCGCTTCTTTATCCAGTTTGGGAAAGGCAGAAGAAAACGGCGTGGTTGTTGAGGCCAGTGATATTGATATCATTGGAATATGCCAGCAGTTGCACACTTTTATTAAAAATGGTGCCTGAATGGTGCAATTCTGCAGCTCGAATTATCTTTTCCAACATAAAGTTCAAGAAATGGCACGAAAGAGAGTCACCCCGTCTGAAACCCCGTTTGGTTTCAAATGGCTTGAGGTCCGCGCTATTGCCGTTCGAGCTTCGTCCAGGTCGGGCAACGGTACTTCGATTCCGTTTTCATTGATTGGAGGTTCACCATTAAGCAGCGTGAAGAAGTGCTCTCTCTACAGTTTGAGTGTACTCTGGATGTCGGTCATCAGATCGCCGTTTTCATTCTTACAGGAAATTGCCCCGATTTTAAAACCTTCTATAAGCCGTTGTACTTTATGATAGAAATTTCTGGCAATTTTCATCTCAAAGGCCTCGCACTCGCGCAACTCGGCCTCTCTCTTCTTTTTTCGAAAGATGCGCCTCGCTTCCTTCTTCAACTCGCGATATCTCCCCCGCACAGTTCGCGTTGCATCCGATCGCAGCGTGACCCTATAGGCGGCATCTTTCTTTTCCCAGGCGGCGTGGCATTCCTCAGCGCACCAGTCTTTTTTCGATTTAACTTAACAAAACTAATATATTAATATTGTAAAACAATCAACATTCGACTGTTTTTGCTCGCCACTGTACGTATATAAGTAAATATACTCCTATGCATTCTCTTTCGCATTTCATACAAAGTTGCCTGCTGCACAGCTTTCATTGAAACCAAATGTTTTGAGTTTTCTGTAAACCGCAGCAATGACATGAAACGATATGCGAAGTTTTAAGAATAACATTGTTGTGCTTTACAAAACGTAGCCCTTCTATAAATATAGTATGAACAAATGGGGCCATAGAAAACTACATACTTCGAGTTAACATTGAATTCGGTTAAAACTTATCAAAAATTTTGCAAACAAACACATTAGTATTTACGTGTTAAAACCGAATGAGAAACATTTTGCACAGAAGTTGAGTCAAAGTTCAAAACAATAAAGTCGCACCACAAAGCAAACAACTAAGTCGCACTGAATGAATGCTTTATACTCGTATATGAAAGTAGTGAGCCTGGGACAGTAGAGAGAGGCATATGAAGTGAGTAGCAACATTGTGGCGAAAGTCAAAAGTAGCTAAAACTATAAAGAGTAGTTAGCGTGGGAAATTGCGATAATCTCGTAAAGGTAGAGGTTCTATTTACTTATAGTATATACCTAGATTCGGAATGGGATAAGTTATTATAATCGTTGTACTTTGGTGCTAAAAATAGCAGTACTGATAATTTCTATGTTTATAGTTTTTAATGTAGCAATTTCGATAGAGTTGTTGTAGTTTCGCAAGACAATTTGACGGTTTATTTTGCAGCAATATAGGTTTGGCGCGATAAGTGGTCATACATACATATGTATGTATTCAAAATAAGGGTCTGATTATGCAAAACTTTGAAGAAATTTTTGGCCGCCACATGAAAATCTGTTAAATGCGTTCGTAAATTATTAGAGGCAGTAAAAATCAAGAAACAGTTGAGTGAAAGCTAATATTTCAAAGTGCATCGTCAAGTTTGGTTATGGGAAGACACATTCTTCGATTAATAACAATACTATTTAGAGCCGACACTGATTTGCACGTGATTTGGTTCTTAATTTATGATAAAATACCTCATTTCATGTTAAACTACTTAGTTTCATCGTAATTTCCTCGTAAATTAAGAATGATACATAAATTATGATTTTGTGTATATTTACAAACTTAATTACTACTGAAAAGTTAATTCATAGCAATATTATAAAAGATTTTTTTTATTTATGAACGAATATTATTTTAAACTAGAAATAATATCTTAATATTTAATACCCTTGTGTATACTTTAATTAAATTTGACCTTTGAAAAAGGTGGCAGCCCTCTTCAAATAATACCCATCAACTTTCTTTCTCCTCAGTAAAATGAACCGTTTGACACCCATATTTTAATATTTCATATTACCTTTGAATAATTTTATTTAATTCGACTTTGCAAACAGGTTGCAACCCACCTCAGAATATGTCTAGCTGTAAGCCTTCTTCTCACCAAAACGAACCATTTGACACTCATATTTTATTATTTAATATAACTTGTGTGTGCCGGTCGCCGTGACCGAGAGTGGTATATCCCGAGTTCAAACCCTGGCCGGGGCAGGTAACATCAAAAGTTACAGAAAAAGTTTTTTCTAATAGCCCCTCTGCAGACAATGGGAAACCTGCGAGTAAATTTCTGCCATGAAAAAACTTCTCACAAAAGTATTTTGCCGTTCGGAGGCGGCGTAAAACTGTAAGCCCTCAATCTGTGCTACAACATCTAGAGAAGTTCGGCCAAACATCAAGCTAACGTAGCCGCTGAAACTAAATTCACTGCACTGTGTCTATGTCGCGGTAATGTTCATACAACTCATCGTTATATCGTCTGCGGTATTCGCGAAAAGGTCCAAAAATATTTTGTACAATTTTTCTCTCGAACTTCGAAGCTGACATTATTGTTGGTGTTAATGCTGGCTCCAAGATAAACAAAGTCCTCTACTTTGTCCGTGACGCAGAAGCCAAAACGCGAATACGCCAGCTGTTTATTTGATGACAGGAAATATTTAGTTTTGCCCTCGCTCACCTCCAGTAATTCGTATCGCTTCGTTATCCAGATTGGAATAGACAAAACTAGGCCGAGGCTGTGGCCGATTGTGTCGATGTCATCGGCTTACGCCAGCAGTTGCACACTCTTATAAAATATAGTACCTGACCGGTTTGATTATCTTTTCGACCATAATGTTAAAGAAGTCGCAGGATAGAGAGTCTCCCTGTATGAAACCTCTTTTGGTATCAAACGGCTCGGAGAGGTCCTTACCAATTCAAACTAGCTAGTGATGTTGCTCAGCGTCATTTTATCTAGCCGTATCAGTTTTTTACCAAATTCAGATATCGCGGCACAACTCTTCTCGTACTGTTGAAAGCTGATTTAGAGTACACAAGGGATGGTGAATGTCGATCCTTTTCTTAGGGAGTTTTCAAATATTTGACGTATCGTGAATATCTGGCCGATGATAGATTTACCAGGTCTAAAGTCACACAGATAAAGTTCAATCAGTTCGTTAACGTCTGGCTTCAGTCTTTCGTTCAATATGCTCGATATAATCTTATACGAATTGTTAAGCAGGCTGATCCCGCATATTGCAGGATGACCCTTCTTGTGGATTGATCAGAGCACTCTTAAATTCCAAACGGCGGCATTCGTCTGACCATATTCTGGAAATGAGCTGTTGCATGCGCCTTATCGGAATTTCATCTTCTATGGCGATACTTTCGCTGTCACCATTTAGCAAAGTGGAGAAATGTACTCTCCACAATTTTAGTGTGCTTTGAATATCAGTCACTAGGTCGCCATTCTTGTTCTTACAGAAATTTGCCCTGGTCTTATTTGCAGTAAGAAGAGAGAGCAAATTGTCCGAAAATTTTACCGAAATAACAAGCTAATATTTCTTCTATTTTCAATAAAACACATTTACCCGAAAAGAGAACAATCAATCACAAACCGACCCATCTTATGTTTTGTCTTTGAATTAACAAAACTATACAAAGGGATTCTCATGCTAAATAATCACGGACACGGGACCCGCGGAACCCACGGGACTAATTTCAAAAACGCCGGGTTGGGCAGTTTCGGAAAAATCTCCAAAAATTAGTGGGTGGAACGGACATCCTTTACTCTCCCGTTAAAATCACCAACTTCCAAAAATAAAAAAAATATTCATAAAAAAAAGTTATATGATATTAGCACTTTTTTAAATTTGAGTCGAAAACGAGCTGTAAAGCCAAACATAATCATCATATCTTTCAGTATGACTAAATTAGCATATTCGAGAATAGATTGCCTTCGTGGTTTGCTGAGTTTTTTGACCAGTCTTATATAGATAATCCCACTGATATTAAAAAAAGTGCTCATTTGCTATATATCTTCCGTTAAATACACAGAGTTTGTTAAATAAATTATATTAATTTAAACTACATTCAGTTGAGTTTTATTCAGTGAAAGATATCGGGACCTGCGGAGCAAATTCCTTTCCGGTACGGCGGCTTCGGGAATTAAAAATTGAATGTCGGTATGGGCGGAGTTAGGAGCGAATATTTAGTCCCGCGACCAGCTCTAGGGTGTAGTTCATTTCCTTTCGCTTCAATTATCTCTCCACTTTCTCTAACATGAGACGACCGATTCATTTACTATTTCCCTTTTACGTTGTTTCACTATTTCTTCGTTTGGCTTGTTTTGTAAAATTGTGCAAATCATTAAATACTTTTATAGTAACAATTGCTAAATACTTTCGTCCACTAATTAAATTTTGAATTCGTCGTACAAATTGTTGTCTAATAGATTTTTACGACAATCCTTTAATGCATTTAATTTCCTCTCTTAAATGAAGAAATTGAATTTTTGTAATTGCAACGCAACTAAAAGCAAAACGCAAAAAAATAAAAAAGATAGAACGCAAGCAGCAAAGCATGGTATAAGAAAGGACAAAATACACGAAAATGCTGGCAGTGACAAACAAATTGAACAATCAAATTAGTTGCAATTGTTGCAGAGAAAACCAAAAAAAAAAATGTAGAAAAACTGCATCATAGACAAGACACAGGTCGAAAAAATCATATAAAACCCCGTTTTGCGAATAGATAAAAATTTAAGTTGACAGCAAAAAGGTGCCACTGATTACACAAAACATAGAACGAACTGTCTCTTCCACACAATAACCGTTTTTACTTTAATTACACAACGCAAAGGAGATAGAGTAAAATGTTTACCTGTAAATATTACAACAAGCAGAGCTTTAATTAAAAATGTGGTCTCTGTGCTGCAAAATTTGTTTTTGACTTCAATAGCCGACGTTCTTACCTCCTTTTTCTTTTGCCAGTCTTTCGTGTGCTCGTTGTAGTTTTGGTAGCACACTAAGCTGCGATATTTTTGTGCCTAGTAGGAACAATGTTAGATGTAAAATCTTAAAATCTTATCAAACGTAGGTTAAAAAATAGGAACACACTTCTCTGATAAAAGAGATCCGAAACAGATGTCTCTTCGAACAATTTTTTCCAACGTTCACTGAGCTGGGAATATTAATACTTTCATCCTTAATGTAAATTTGATTTCGCTGAAGCTAAATTCATACTTGTGGATGGTGCCATGTGTTGAAGTCCACGACTTCCGAGTGACTTTACCCAAGAGTAAGAGAGTATTCTGATGACAATCACGAAAGACGTTATAGGTATCTCTGAGCGGCTGGTTGATGTCTTCGTAAAAGCAAAGGCTAACATCGCCGCCATCCAAAAGGTGTGAAGGATGGGGTAAGGACTCAAGATCATTAACGCCGTCTACTGCACCTGCGATTTAAAGGATCGCAAATTCGGAGTCAAAATTTGTGGAGGAAGAGGATCTACGCCGTCAGGTACTGTCGTTCATCCCAAAGGATTAACGTCCCGCCGCAATTTGAAATAAAGCGAGATTTTTTCACATTGTTCTATTTTACGCCTACGCTCCTATAGAGGTAAATGTCGATGCAACCAACGTTCTGTCAACCGTATTGTGCGAAAGACCTAAGACTACTGTCAACGAAGTGGTTGTAAATCCATCATCGACCAGATATTCACGATATGCCAAGTATTGAAAGATCAGAGGGAACGAAATCGACACGCCCCATCTCTTTGTCGACTTTAAATTAGCTTGTTGCCGATGAGCCGCAACGTCTGGATTTCTTATACCCGCACAACAGTACGACATCATGCCTTTAGTTCTGCGGTTCATAAGCTGTATAAAGAAGCAAAGTGAAAAATCTGAAGGTGAACGAGGGCAAAACGAGGTACCTCGTGTCATCGTGTTAAAATTTTCAAAAAGTAGTGGGCTGTCGAGGAAAATGATCAGAGAAACCCTGTCTCGACGAACGAAAAACACGGTCTTTAAGTCTCTCATCATGCCCGTGCTATTGTAAGACGCAGATCCATGGACGCTGGCAACATTGGTTGAGATGGCCCTTAGAGTGTTCGAATGAAAGATTATAATAATTATCCGAAAGATTTTTGAACCTTTGCGTCTCAGCGTCGGCATATACCGCAGACGATAGAACGATGCGCTATATCAGCTTTATCTGGATATAGACATAGTTCAGTGAATTAAAATTCAGCGACTACGTCCAGCTGGGCCAAGTAGGGCAAATTGGACAAACAACTCCAGCCCAGACGCGGTGCCCACTGGTGGCTGTAGAGGAAGAGGACGGCCTCCTCTGCGTTGCAAAGACTAGGCGGAGCTGAACTTGACGTCCCTTGGCATTTCAAATTGGCGCCAGTTAGATGGAAGAATGGCTCGCGTGAAATGGCGAACTCGCTTAGATCGTAAAAGCGCCAATTAAGTAAGTCAGTAGTAATTCCCAAAAAGTGGTGCGAGTTCCGGCATTCGCAAGATCTTACGATTGCGGGGTTGAGTTCTCTAACTGTAGTGAGCCAGAGAGTCTGGAAACCGATTGTCCTGAAAGACTTTCGACGTACTGACCGTGGAGTTTTCAATTTGACTAGAATAATTCGATTTTAGCGGAGATGAATTGCTATACTAGCCATGTTTGGGAATGATTCTCAAGTATTATACGAGTTTATAAGAGAATGCGGAGAGAGTAATTGTTGCATGATCATCTTAAAACAAATTAGGACCAGTTCATTTTCACATAAGACTTCGGCGCATTAAATACCACCAGTTCCTAAATATATGAATAAAATCTATACCTAGATGTTCAAAGGACACCAATAAATTTACTTTATGCCAACAAGTTTTTTCTCACAGGGTGTACATGGTGTACGTGTTTTGCATTTATTGCTCAGTTGCACAGTGCGCTTTGTACACAATTATTGCATTGGGGACCGCACCGGGCGCTTATTGTATTTTAAAGTTGCCTAGCATACGGTGATACGAAGTTTTTTTTTTTTAATTCGAATTTTCCTTGCCAAGTTGTACGCTGTAATTAGCCAGCGTTGGCAGCATTGGCAGCGTGTGGACAAGTTCTACGCTTATTTTTTTCCATAATGCAAAATTCCGTAAGCAAAAAGTTTGTGTGCACCATTGGAGGGGGTTAAGTGTGTAAGTAAATTGCAGCCATGGAACTGAGACAGCTGTTGACTATCAATTCCCTTGTAAATACATAAATACTGAAAAAATAAACATTTCTCTGTAAATAAATATATAAAAAAATAACCACTATGCATTCGTACGTTGAAATAGTTAAAATGCAAAGGAAACTTGCTGCGTTGGGAATCGTTTGCTTCACTTTGCTGCGAATTTCGGGTTATTACAAATAAAAAGTTTTACTTGACATTTTGCAAGCAACAGTTTGTAATTTGCAAAGCGCACTGCAACTATTAATTTTTCTTCTTTATTTTTTCAATTTCTGGGTACACCAAATCAGCAGTTATTGAGGTGGCAGCGCATTTAATGTCAGTGTAATTTCTTAATTACTGCGACCAGACACGTGGTTTGGGTTTTAGTTAAGATCAGATAACGGAGAGTTTGAATTTTCATTTTTAATAATTGACAATTTTTAGTTTTAGTGAAATTTGGATAGGGCCAAAAAATAACTTTTCAAAACTTAAAATATTTGTTATGCGACCGAAAGGGGGAGCTCATACTTTTAGATGAGTGTTTTTTATCTTTCGCAAAAACTGAGTGCACAAACAGATTCTAAGTCGGCTTAGCATTCAAATGAGTATACATATATTTCCCTAAGACTTGATGTCGCGTTTTTGGAAGAGCGGAACATTGCCAGTGATATTATTCAACGCTTTCCGCTTCTTCTTCAAACCGCTGAGCTGATGAAGTTCCGGTCGATATTTCCTTGTGACCTAGGCCTTCGAAAGTCGAACCTAGGATAGAATTGCGAGTTGGATCGAGTGCATCTCACTTCCTATTTTGCTATTTAGATTGGAACCATCTGTAGAAAAAGCCATAGGCCAGGATTTCCATTTCCGGCCTCCTTCTAGTCATTGCATTCTGGAATACATGTGGAAAACTTGATGTCGAAACAGAGTAGAGGTGTCGTGTAGTCCAGGTGCTGCAGTTCTCCGGATCTGTATCCAGAACTAATGATTGATCAAATTGATCTCTCCAGAGGGGAATTGCAAACAAACTAGTTGCTTAGAAGCTTGCTTGGAGCTTCACATGTAGATCTACTGGGAAAATGTTGAGTGAGAGTTCAAAGCCCTTTGAGATAGAGGAAGGTAAAGTATCCTTGTCAAGCTTGTTGGCTAATTGTTGCACTCTGTTTATTACACTCTTGATTTTAAACTTTTCTAGTGGTAATCCAGAGTCCAAAGAAGAGAATAGGTGCCACCACCGTCCAGTGCACAATGCGTGATTTTCTTACCCATATTTTACCTATCGCTGCTTTGTAGGCGTATTGGGCAGGGGGAGCCTTCCTGGACCGATCTCAAATGATTTGGCTGCGGTTGAGCTTTCTGTCTACGATTCTTCATAGCTTCTGGATTTCGGTTGAA
The DNA here is from genome assembly GCA_951828415.1 of Anomoia purmunda. Classification (NCBI taxonomy): domain Eukaryota; kingdom Metazoa; phylum Arthropoda; class Insecta; order Diptera; family Tephritidae; genus Anomoia; species Anomoia purmunda. Next base: position 98,541,102 of record OX639996.1, read on the forward strand.
AGCGTAAGTTATATTCCATATAGAGAGGATGGTTTAATATACGGAACTTTATATTTCTTAGTGCAAATTTCCATTTCGGTCTTAGAAGGGTTAACACAAAGTCCACTCTCCCTAGACCATTTGCTTATGAGGGTGAGAACATTCGGTAGTAGTTCTCCCAGAGTATTAAGATGCGTTGACGTAATTGTAGGGGTTGTGGTGTCAGCGTATGCTCTGATACGACTGTCCGTGCTCCGCAAGTTTAGGAGGAGAGGGTTAACGGTTCGATTCCTGAGTATAGAAGAGAGGACTAAACCTTTGGGGTGAATTCAAGCTCCAAGCGAGCTGCCATCATTGAGTTGCCTTTACGGTGAGCACTAACTCTATCTAGAGATTGCCTTATGTGAACATCTAATACCATTTCTAAGGTTTTGAGAAGAAGTGAGATAAGGCCCATTAATAGCCCATTTCAGACTGACATAGGCTAGAATGCCCCTCATAGAGTTTCCCAAGGGGTGATGCTTGGGGCAGTCGAAGCTTATATAGCTTCCTCAGTGCATCAAGGTAAACGTATACAAAATAGGGACTCGTCTCCATACAAGTTGACATCCATTTGACCATTTCGGTTCTGGATAGAATTAAGAGTAATTTGTTTTTGGAGAGAACCATTCTTAGTCGGCTGACCTCAGAGTTTTCATCCACCTTATTGCTGAAGTTCCTTCACGATTCGTTTTGAGCTTCCTCTATAGCCTTCTTAAAGATTTTCAGGTCATCCTTCTTGGTTTGCCAAGAAGTCGCGGATTTGGCTCCATTGAAAGCTCTGCTGCTATTCTTTCTCAATGTTTAATTCTCAAGATCCACTGGGGTCTCTATTTCTTTTCGGTAGAGTTTGTTGATAGGAGGCTTTTAAGGCAACATAACAAGCTTTGAAAGATAAGGCCAGCTCACCAAGAGAAACTGACTCCAGGACAAGAAGAAGTGGACGCGCCATCAGTTACTTTCGATCAGCGTGTCTTCTCGAGAAAAGCGTAAATTATCTAGATTGAAAAAAAGGAAAGATAAGATTTATAAACCATTAATTTAAATGAAAGGGTAGCTTTATAAATAATGGGTACTCAAATAAAATATCTTCGAATGTATATAGTATATTAGTTCGGATATTAAACCTCACGTTTTCGAATGAGGTCCGCATCATATTTTGGAATAGGGTTGCCACATACCTAAAAAACGAATAAAAGTTAAATAAATTACCCTATGCCATTTAAATTTAAAGTTAAAATGATTGACGATTTAAGTATAAAAGTATATTATTCGTTATTGTCTGTTGAAGGAATTTGAAGCGGTTCGTCTCAACAAGGCGAAGGTTTACGGTTATATTTTGAGACAGGGTTGTTATCTATTTGGAAAAATAAAACTAAATCGGATTATGCCAAAGTTTTATGATATTTTAATAGTAATATGGTCGTCCAAAAGGTTCGTTTCGCTGTGGAGAACGTTTATAGAAATTTGTTGCGGTTTGAAAAGTTGAGCTCAATTAATTTATACACAAGGTAAATGTGAGAGAAACCAAAATGCCAGGTATTTTTAGTAATTATATAAATAACATTTTTTTAATGGTATAACTTTCTGGAGAAATTCGGCCAAACGGTGAGCGACATGATGAATGCGCCCAATTTTTATTACTAATAACTGTTATTTTCAATTAATGATGCTTTCAATATATTTGTATATAACTTTTTTTGTATTTAAAAACACTAAAATAACGTTCCTTATTGGTCATTGGTCGTAAGTTAGGAAACGACATTCGAAAATGATTTGCCGAAATTCGAAATTCATCGTAACGAAACTTAGCTTTTTATTTACACACATTGAAGAGAAATTCAAAAAAAATTCCACTGCTGTCATCAGAGTGACAAAAAAACTTTAAATATTATGGAAAAAAACATCAAAATGATTAGAAAAATTCATAGGAAGATAAACGAAATTTGCACGCATGAATTCAGACGAGCAAACAAAGAGGGTTGGAAAAGGACGCTAAAAATTTGAGGATACAACAATAAAATTTTGAGGAAATTCACTCGTTAATTGCTGACTAGGAGGGGCTTTAACGATCGGTCAGATTATGTCGGTTAACTTCTTACTCATAAATAGAAATGAAAGCTCATAGCATTTGATGAATAATTTCCCTTGATTAGAAGGCAAAGCGAGTTTGTTCCCAAGCAATTTTAGTGTGCCGAGTTTTAAGCACAATCACAATTCATATTTTTCGTCATCATAAAGTGTAGAGCTGTAATACAAATTTTTATTACCTTTTTATTTGACGTTGTACTATAAAAATACAGTAATTTTTAATTGTTTCATCAACACTATATTTTCCTATTTCAGTGAAAAAAATGTCGTAAAATATAAGAAAAATGATGAAAGGGTGGTAAAAAAAAAGTCGTATAAATCAACAAATCTGCATATTTATGCACAATTTTTGAATCATGTTTGCTTTTTTTTCTTAAAACACCATTATACCTACTTTCTTTGTTTTTTTTTGTATGCACTTCCGCTTAATTGCGCCTCAATTTCATTACAATTTGCATAGTCGTAAAAGTAACGCATAGAAATTGGTGAAATTTTTTTCTTCACGCACACTTTTTTAGCCCACTGCTTTGTTGGTATTGTTGAAAAAAGATCCACCTAAGAAATTATGTCATCAGCAAAATTGTATGTCATAAAAATATTATAATTTTCGACAATTAAATTGCAACAAAAGTAAATAAACTTTGGACGGCCGCACTTTCATAAATTAAAGTTAAATCGTAAAACATGCGCTTTTTATTATCCAACAACAACAACAACAGCAAAAGGGATAAAATGCAAGTTATAATAAAGGACCAGTGCTTTATTAAAATTACTTAACAAAAATAGCAGACGCTTCAACTGCGCGCTTGCTTAGCCTTAACCCTTTTGTTTGCATTGTGAAAAGTCATAAAAATATCAAATATTATAATTACTTACTTGCTGTTGTGTGTGTGTGTGTGTGTGTGTGTTTGTAACGGGGGCCTAAGGAGTTATCTGGCTGCTTTCGTAATTTATTTCTCTTTCTCAGTTACTTACATACACACACACTCACATACACTCACATGTTTTACATATATTAGGGTACATCACTCCCCATATGGAAAAACTAAAATCGGTACTGTTTTTACAACAGAATTATGAAATTCTTTATATTCTAAGCCATTAAGCAAAATATTTCGGAAAAATATTCAAATTTACGTGGGCTCGACCGTCTTAAAAATACATCCAGAAATGGAGCTTTTTTTTAAAAACAAAAATATTTTTTCAAAACAATTAAGTCTTAAAACCGTTAAAGCTTAAAAGAAATTTCAACGGAATCATAACAATGCTATTTTCGAGGCTGTTTTTCACCATTTTTTGCAGATTTATTTAAGAAAAACTCGATCTATTTATGAGCAAATTACGATGAAACTAAGTAATCCTGGACTTTTACTGGCTCTGAAAGCTTTCTCTTATGTAAAATATGTACACAATCTCTCACATCTTTTCCTTCGATCTAGGATCTAAGCAACCCTGTGGCTACAGAGCTGTCAAGATAAATTAGGGATGACAAGTGTGGACGCACTTGGTTTATGCGAAATTATTTGAACGAAAATATGTAATTTACGTTATAGTGTGCTAGGTCTTTTATGAGGTATCATTGTACACTGGCCGAAATTCGATTTTTTGGCATAAAGTCGAAATCGTTGGTTTCGTTGTTAAAATGGCCTCCTATGCCTCCTCTGATTTTGGTCGATCGCATTTTGCAAGAAAAATGTCTTTAGCGGTATCAGAGTGATTTTTCAACGCCCCGTTACAAAGTCGCGTCACGAAGTCGCGACATGGCGCTTTTGTTAGATAAAACAAACATAATTTTCGGAATATATGATGCTCGGGACCATTTCCGCACTAGTTCAGAACAATTTGGGGTTATTTCTGGACCAATTCGGCATAATTTCGAGACCAGTTATTTTTGAATAATTTAGGCACTATTTCCTGTTTATTTAAGGATCATTTCAGGACTATTTCGGGACTAGTTCACGATTACCTCGAAAATAGTTATTTCCGAACCACTTTGGGAATATTTCGTGAACATTTCAGGACTGTTTCGAAGCTATTTCGCGACTATTTCAGGTCGAAAAATTTTGAAACTAGTTTTTCGGGACCATTTCAAGCCTACATCGGGTACATCAAAGTCTTTAAACTCATTAACTCATATTTTGATTTTTGTTTTATAATAACCCGACCGTTCGCAAAACTTAAAAATTTACTAACAATTTTGCTCTATTTCTGACAAAATGACAGTTAATAATATATATGACTTTGGAAGCGCACTGAAAGCACAGGGTTACCACTTCAAATCGGTTATTTATGAATCTTCTTAGTTAACATATGCCATTCAATAAAACTGTCTAATATAATTGCTACATATTGGCACATAAATATTTCATTTATGACAAAAGAAAACTAATTTCGGCCGGTGTGTATTGGAAACCTTTTTATAATGTTTTTTTTTTTTAGAAAAAGTATTAAAACTAACTATTTTTATTTATATAAAACTCGTAAGGAAATAGAAAGTTAAATATGCAAAGTAGTACTACTAGCACATTAGTAGTAATAGTAGTATAAAATTGTAAAAATGGTAGTAGAAATTAGTTTTAGTAGTAGTATTAAAAATAGTAGTAGACATTAGCCAAAATTGTAGTTGTAATCGGTAGTAACATGAGTAAAAATAGTAGTAGAAATTAGCAGTAGTACTCGTAGTAATGGTAGTAGTAGTAGTAGTTTTAGTAATTAGTAGTAGTTGGTGGGAATAGAAATTGTAGGAGTAATAGTAGTACTAGTAGCAGTAGTAGTAGTTGTAGGAGTGGTGGTAGTTGCAGTTGTGAACCAGTACCGAACTACTGAAAGGTCTTGAAATGGTTCCGAAGTATCTAGTCCGAAGTAGCGACCTTCCTTACACGATATAAAAAATCACTCTCATGCCACTAAAGAAGTTTTACTACAAAAACTGCATTTCAAGCCTAAATATTTAATTTTTAAATTTTTTTGGTGAACCATCATAATATACATATGTATATATGTAGATGGGTATGGTATTCATATATTTCATTACATTACGGCCGTCATTCAAAACATGTCTACAATTTTAGTAGTTTTGTCATAAAATAGGCAAAAAAATAAAGAAGAAATGTTTATACATTTTATTACTTTCTCATAAATATCCTTCTTAGCCAGCGGCTCTGCTGAGCTATCCATCCACCCCGTTTTGGTGCTCTATTAATTATGCGCTGCTTAACCCTTTCAGTAGAGCCGCAAGGCGTGCAATTTTAATTTCACTTTTTACGAGTATTATCACTTGGATGGGATGTGATGTGTGAGTGTATGCGCTCATCATGACCGAGCCGCTTGCCGTTTTTCATCACTCTAGGAGGAGTGTATGCCTCTATTTGTTTTGACAGATAAGTGCGTTGCCGCGTGTCCACATCCAGGCTATCCGTCACCGACTAAAATCTGCACTTCACCTCAACTTTTGTTTGCTTACTTACTTAACTAAAAGTATAAGGCAAGCACATAGATACAGATGTACATCGACTCGCTCTCCTCATGCTATGCTCATTAAAAAAGCATAAAAGTTTTGAGTCGCCAAATGTGACTGGTTTTGACAAATACAAAGTATACATATCCGCAAATGCCTCGGTCCGCACTTGCTATAACATTTCAAGTACATAAATGTGATAAATTTCATAGTGGAAAAATTTATGAAAACATTGCTAAAGATAGAAGCAAGGCAACGACCGTAGCATTTTAATGATTTTGATATAATTTAGCTTCAGTAGTTAGGGTTAAACTAACATATGCTGGGCATAAGTGTCCCAAAATGCCCCTCAAGCGTTTAGTATGGAAATTAAAGTTTCATAAATTGTACATTTTCTAATTGAATGTGACCTTTATTTGCTTAAGTTTGCAGAGCGTAAAAGCTTTTAAAATTAACTGGGCAATAATCATTTGCTAAAGCCATACATCATAACCCTTGGGCATAAATTAGTTGAATTGAACTTAACATTTTCGTAACTTAACCTCACAATTTGTGTAACTTGAGTGTAGTTGAAAATGATAAGGGCTCGTTCCGCAAGTTCAAAGTACACACACTACTCATTTTAAGTACAGTCACAACCCACACCAAGAATTACATGAATATTTGCTCACTGGCATGATGACAGAAAAATATAAGAAAATTCAATGTAGATAATTTCCGTTGAAAACGAATTTCACTGTATTAGCGTAAGGTAAATTAAGGCATTGCATTTCAGATTTCAGAGATCATATCTTGACTATCAAATATCATCTGAGTTAGTTTAGTGAAGCATTGACAGGTAGGTGTGGCTGCAAGCAAATATTTTTCAAACATAAAAACTTGAAAATAAAAGCAAACATTGCAAGAGGTTCCACAGGATGCGACTCTCCTCACTTTTGTTTAACATCTGTATCTCGAGGCTCTCCAACCGCCATAGGAGTCACTATTGTCTCGTTTTGCCTACGATTGCTCGATAATGACTACTGGCAATGGAGTTGGTGACCTGCGTTCGAAGGAAAACGGTTATGTCTCTGATCTTGGTAGTTTCTTTACTAATACGAACTTAAACTTCTCCACTACTAAGCCCTCGGCGGCATTTCTCGCACTTGTGCGAAGGTGGCCAAGCTGGATCTCAACATCCATGTTGACGGAAGCCCCATCTTAATTGTTAATCGCACCATCAGCACCCTCCAGCTGGAAGCCAAACAATTAGTTATGGGATGGTAAGCACAAAAGTGAAATCAAATTTGGTAGGTAACATCCACACTATCCAAATAAGTAAGCAAGTAAGAAAGTGGAGACTGCGGACCACAGTTCGCCGTCTGCCGTTAATATAACGACCGGGAAAACTTCATGTTTAAACTCCACGAGAATCGAACCTTTTCCCCGGCAATCTCTAGATATTCTCCAATATAAAGTCTTGCCTTGAAGCTCTCAAAAACCAAAGCAACGATATGCCTATCATATCATCGATTCTCGAACGGCTTTATGGCCTCGAACGACAGTCGTTGTATTGAATTGTTATGTACCAACGTTTAAGTGGGATTTGAAGGTAACAAACTTGCTGACAACTACGAGTACGCCAATGCCTCAAATCTGATGATGTATTTACATATATGTCATATATTCGAAGATTTATTTGAGTTACGCGTACCGACAAATACATTCAGAAACTGAAGCAGCATGGCAAATGGAGTACGACAAAGCGACTAAACAACGAACGCTTTTTTCGAAATCTTCATCAGAAGCAAAGATATGCAGAGAGATATTCGGCATATCAATCGAGCTGGCGCCATGGCTTAGACAAAGAATTTTGAAAACGGTTTGAAATCATAGATCAAGGTCACAGTATTTGCGATGACAGCACGAAACAAACCATCAATTCTTTGGTGCAAGATTACCCCAAGATTTTAGTTGGACTTCTAGTGCTGCTAGTGCTCACAAATGCCTTACCGTGCATTCCCAGGCAGTGAGGATAAAAAATCATCCAAGGATTTTGGGGGTCACCTTTTTTAGGCATCACATCTGGTAAGCAACATTCAAGGATACGCCGACTCCGAACGGCGAGTGTTTTGTTTTGAGAAGCTTGCCATAAATTTTACTGCACCAATTTTGTCACAGAGAACTCGCAAGTAAGCTTCTTGATGTCTCTACATGGCGCCAGTTGTCGTAGCAATGGACCGGCTGGCATGGTAAGTTTTAATCGGAAGAAATCGCCTAACTGGCTGTAGCACCAATTAAAAATAAATAGTAGTTTAGGTTAACAAATTATTGGCTGGTTGTTTAAGGTGGCAACAACAGATTTTCAAATTTGCAATTTTGATTCCACAACCCATCCAACCTAAGGAAATCCAGCGTCTTTAAAGAATTTCAGTATGTCCTACAAAGAGAGGCGGCTACACTCTGAAATGCTCTGGAAAGATGGTCTATCGAGCCTCATCCTAACGAGAGCTGGACACTCGCACATTAGATGTTCGACTGTCTCTCTTGAGCCCGGGTTCTCGCAGCTAAGATATAATCTGTTATAGGGAAAGCCGATTCTTTCGGCATGAACTCGTAAGGGGTAGTACCCTGTGCAGAGTACCGTGAGTTTGTAGGTATTTTCTTTGCTCATTCCTAAAAGCGGCTTGGGTTTAGGCGGGTCATAGTCTGTACAATTCTGTACAGTTCTGCTTCTGATCTCCCTAAGCGAGTCACCCCTGTTCACCACGTAGGGCACGGTCATTGCAGAGCCGCACCTAGTCAGTTCATACGATGTTTCATTTCCGTGAATGTTTCTATGACTCGGTACCCATAATAGAGTAATCTCGTAAATGTCAGAAATTGAGGTCAGCTCTCTCTTAACTCATCCATTAGTTGGGATTCGACCGAGGTAGAAGACAGTGCCTATCTGTGGGGATCTTACGGGTTTGGCCTGAAAACGCTTGTATGTTTCGGCAGACGGAAGGCTAACTTTTGATCATATTTCTCAATGAAAATCCCTGCGCCAATCCCGGATTCCATCTTTGACCCATCCGTCAAGACGGTTAAGCCAACCAATGCTAGGCTTCTTCCCTTAGAACAGTCTATGCGGTTTAGGAATGTCGTGAGGCTCAACCCACACCTATGGCAGAGTGTAATCAGAATCTCCGTATCCATTCCGCCAACGGCTGCTGTCAATTAAATACAACATAGTTTTTTAACAACGTAATCCTTAGTTTTGTTTGGTTTTATTAGTGAAAAGTATGAGGCAAGTGTCCACGGAGTTCCTTCCAAGAGAGCATCTTATCGCCTAGGAATCTACCATCCTTAGCCCCTTCTTATATACGCGAAATATAAACGAAGGAAACTGGCCCGATAAAATTATTAACTCACACAAAATTTTGTTTATTTAATATAGTTTCAAACGATTTTAAACCTTGAAAATATATTTTGCAATTTTTTCCATTTGTTTATTCTTTGAAACTCTTTCTAGTGCAAATTTCATATGTGAAGTTTACTAACATTTGTTTATATTACTTCAACTTGTTCCCCCACATTATCAAGCAAGCAATCAAACAGTTTTTAATCGGTTTTTTATCGCCCTTCTTACTCGATTTTCCATTTGTATAATTTTTCAACATATTTTTTATTTTATTTCTTTGCGCTCGTTAAGTTTTATACGGAAAATAGAAACAAGAAAAAATACAACGAAACGTGATCCATTTTATTCATGCCAATCATATAAAATATATGCAACTAAATATGTATGCACAAATACAGTTACATCTGCGTATAAATTCTTTTACTTACCGTGTGCCACATTCTTCGATTTATGCCAATTTTAATTGATTGCTTCCATTTCACTTCTATAGTATACTCCCAACCAGTTCGATAAGTTGGAATTATTTTTTTATAGCATTTGAATTTTTTTTCCTTAGGCCACGCCCTTTCCGCAACGGATATTTTAATATATATTTTTTTTTATTTGCCATCCCTTCGTGTGTTTCGCGTTTCATTTAGTTATTCACTACTCTGGCGTTTCAATTCAATTTACGATTTTTATGAGTTTTTAATGTGCAAACTGGTGCGCCAGTATTTACTTCTATTTCTGTTTCTCTAAATTTATAACCAATTCATATGTTCATATGTAATAGTGTAGGTATGTATGTAGATGATGTGTATGTGTATGTGTGAGTTTTCGAATTTTAAGTGTGTGTGCAGTAGCGTGTAATTCGATGCTTTAAATGTGTCCGTGTTGTTAAGCGAATTTTCTTGTTTGTTAACATTTTTATATGCATTTATTATGCTTTCTTCGGTTTTTATTTGTTTTACTTTCATTTTTATTTACGTTTTCCTTTTCGACACAAGGCGAGCCAAACTGGGCGTAAAGGATTCCCAAACAGGATAATAAAATCGTCTAACGTGAAAGAAGGCGTTATAACAAAACAATTTATGGCACTGATTGTGCGATTGTATTTGGTGTATTGCAATGCAATCCTAAAAGTTATAAACACATACATATGTACGAATATAGCTGTTTTTGGTGATGTGTAGAAATGTAGTTAATTTTCCGGCAAACAAGCCGCGTTAAGTGCCCTCTTTATCGGTGTTGAGGCCATGTTGGGTACATTGGGATTATTGAAGAAATGTTTTTCAATTGGTAGTATCATTAGAAGCGAAATTTAAAAAAAGGACCAACATCGAACTCAAGGGAAATTTTAGGATGATACGGGTTCAAGTCATTAATTTATACTGCATCCTCATTGACGGTTGGACAGTGAAACCTCAAGCAATTTCTACGTCTCCTGGCTTAGGTAAAATTAAAAAATCTAAATCTCATTTACGATTCCAGTATAAAGGCACGTTTCATTTAGTTTAGAATATGTACAGTGAACTGCGAATCCAAGACCTCTGATGCCGATGCGACCACTGACGAATGGAGCCCGAAAGGCAGTCGATTGCCATTCGTCTAGGCCATTTTCTTTCAACAAGCACAGCTTTATTTCAGGTAAAAAATTTCGGAAATCTTGACAGAAAGTCAGTATCATATCTGCACGAATCGAAGTCATGCAAACTTATTCCAAAGTAAATAAATACCGTATTATTGAAAAGAAGTTTTAACCGAATTTGTCTGTCGTGGCCAAGAGTATGCGATTCAGTTCTGGAACACCGACTTACTATCGATCTAAATAATTCAGCATTTCATGTACCATCCTCAGGGAATTTTGTACATTTTTGTCATATTATTCCTTTACAAATCCTATCCGCTTCGTAATCGCTTCTCTGTTTTGATCTAGGAGCTGCTCAATATGCTGAATGATAGAATGGTTTTGCTCGAAAATCTTCTCTTCTGGCGAACAGCATTTTCATCTCAGCGGCTTTGTTAACGAACAAAACTACCGCATCTGGGTATCATAAATGTGTCAAATGTGATCGTCGAGAAGCCGATGCATCTACTTCAGCCAATAGTGAGTGCTACTGAGTCATGATAAACAAGTTTTTATGACCGACAATTGAACACCAGGACTATCTTTGATTTTAGCAGGAGGGCGCACCAAGCAACACAGCGCATGCCTCAACCGATCTTTTGCGCGCTATGTTTGGTGATCGTATTATCAGTCGTCTGGGCGATGTCAATTGGCCACCTCGAGTAGACCTTTTTATAAAGTGCCGTAAAGGCAGATGTTACTTATGTAAAGAATACATAACCGATTCCTGCTCTCAAGGGGAATATTGAGCAAGCCATTCATGGGGTAGAGCCACAAACCGTTACCAAAAACTTTGAAAATTGTGTTAACACATTTCACTACTACAAAACCAGCCGAGACATTAACTTGTATGAATGTTCCATAAATAATGGGAATGGTTTCAGTAAGGATTGTCATTTCATCATGGAAATTATTAAAATTTACTACCAAAATTCGGAGTCAATGGCCTCAACTTTAAGAGCGCTACATCCAATTTATGGTCGTCGTCATTTCTGGCTGAATGGCTTAGTCAATAAGCAAAATATGCGTTATTGGACAGGCAGCAATCCACACGTATGCCATGAGTCAACATTGCATCCCGAAAAAATTACGGTTTGGTGCGGTTTATGGGCCGTACTTCTTCCGTGATGATCAAGACCGGCACGTTACTGTGAATGGGAATCGCTACCGCTCAATGATATTCGAATTGGATGATATGGACTTGGACAGTATGTGGTTCCAACAGGACGGCGGCACAAGCCACACAGCGAATGTCACAATCGATTTATTGAAAACCAAATTTGGTGAACGTGTTATCTCACGAAATGGCCCAGTCGATTGGCCGCCTCGATCGTGCGATTTGACCCCGTTCGACTATTTCCTGTGGGGCTACGCCAAGTCTATGGTCTATGACAACAAGCCAGCGACGATTGATGAACTTCGTACGAATATCGAACGTGAAATTGCAGCAGTATCGGCCGATTTTTGCTTGAAAACCGTCGAAAATTGGGTTCAGCGTCTGGACTTCTGCAAGCGTTCCCGTGGTGCCCATGCAAAAGAAATCGAGTTCCATACATAATGGCATCGAATGTACTTTCACTGGAATAAAGAATTTAATTCATATCCCAAACCGTTTTTGTTTTATTTAAAAAAAACTTTTGTAGCGTTCCTATTGAAAACCCCTGTATTTCCGATAGAAAAACCTTAATGACTTTCTTGTATGAGAAGTCATGCACCCTCATGTTAGACGATTTTTGATATGGAGGAAGTGAGCGATATTCCCAATAAATAATATTGCCAAAAATGGCATACAAAACTTCTTACTCAAAATCTTTCTAAGGAATCTAATTGGCAAGCTTTGCCGAGGTTGCGAAGGACAGGATCCTTATTGGGGTCCTGGACCGAGGCAACGAGCTCGGGTCCATACCAAAGGACCAGTGGAGGTGGGTGAAGGCAGCTCTGGCGAACGTCATCTTTGACGTTCTGCTGGAGAACCCTGGAACCCCCCCTGCCTGTAAGGACGCTGGTTGGTACCAGGGCCACATTAAGGTGGTCGCCTGTGAGGACCTGAGATCGGCGGCGCTGTATAAGGCCGCCGTTGCAAAGGTGGGCCCTGTCTACCCAGGGGCTAAGTTGGAGGTGGTAGACTGGAAGGACATTCCAGTCAGACCCCGGGCGAGGGCATGGGTTCCGGTGACACCATCGGCACCGGAAAGCATCCTAAAGATGCTTCAGGTGATGAACCCGGCCCTCCCAACAAGTGATTGGAGGGTCGTCCGGGTCGAGGACGCGGAAGGCCCTTCGAGACAAGTGGTCTTGTCCCTAAACAAGGAGTCCATCGGACTCCTTGAGAAGAGGCAAGGCCGCGTCTGCTATGGCCTCGATGAGGTCATCATTAAGGTGTACCGCGGGGACGCTCAGCGTGCCTCTGGTGCGGGTGCAGCAATGGACGTGGACATTGAGGCACCCGAACCGGAGCCGGAACCGGAACTCTCCGACGCTGAAGGCAGCGTCTCCTCTCAGACAAACTTTGCACCAACAATGCACAGGATGTTTGCGGAGGAGGAGCTGCTGCTCAGCGACGGAGAGAGCGTGGCTGATGTCACCGTCGTGGCTGGAGGGGAGGCAGCGGTTTTCTCGCATGAGAATTCTGCAGATAAACCTCCATCGATCTAAAGCAGCCTCAGCTGCTCTCCTAGGTCGCCTGAGCAAAGGCGACGTTACGGTGGTACTCATTCAGGAACCCTGGGTTTGTAACTCAAGGGTATGTGGGTTGAGTGCCACCGGCTTTAAGCTTTTCGTGGAGCGCGGTAAAGGTAAAATTAGAGCCTGCATTCTGGCTAAAGCAGATTTAAATATCTTTCTTTTACCTAATTACAGTGATGGCGACGTCACGGCAATTCTTGCGGAGATAGGGGGAATGTCACTGGTGCTGGCATCGGCTTACATGCCGTACGAAGCCGAGTACCCCCCTCCCTCTATGGTGCGGAACTTAGTGTCCAAATTTGAGAGCGGACACATGTTGGTCGGCAGCGACGCAAATGCTCACCATGTCAACTGGGGGAGCACGGACATCAATGATCGAGGTGAGTTACTCTTCAACTACCTTCTAACTACTAACCTACTTATATGCAACAAAGGTAGGGATCCCACCTTCATTACTAGCAATCGTAAAGAAGTTTTAGATATAACTCTATGCAGTGATAGTCTATCTGAATTGATCGAGAGTTGGAGGGTTCTAGATGAACACTCCTTCTCTGATCATCGTTATATTGAAATCGTATTGAACTTTTCTATTACCAGCCCAAAGGTGCGAAAAAACCTAAAAAACACAGATTGGTGCTCTTACAAAATGTTATTTGAGGATAGGCTAAACAGCGAACCTCTTATTGAACCTAATTGTATCGGGGATCTAGAGAACATGGTGGACGTTTTTACGCTGACCTGCTCAAATGCCCTAAATCAGGCTTGCCCTGAACCAAAACAATGGGGCAAACGTAAACCCCATTGGTGGTCACGCGAGTTGGACTCACTACGAAAATCTTGTAGGAAAAACTTCAACAAAGCCAAGAGACTTAGTCTCGAGCTGGTATGGCTAGAGTACAAAAAGTCTCTTCAGACCTATAAAAAAGCTTTAAGGGAGGCAAAGAGATCCTCGTGGAGAAACTTCTGCGGCGGCATCGAGGGTGCTTCCGAGACGGCCAGGCTAAGGAAGATTCTCTCAGGATCCCCTAACCCGATAGGTTTCTTGCAAAAGCAAGACGGTTCCTGGACCTCAACGGGAAAGGAAACCCTTGAATTGTTATTAGATACCCATTTCCCTGGTAGTACAATTGCGGAGGAAGGAACTCCTCCGCTCATCTCCTCCAACCCCGTTAACATACTGGTTTCGGAAGAAAAGGTTAAATGGGCTATCCAAAGCTTTAAACCATACAAATCTGCTGGGCCGGATGGGATAATACCTGCCCAGCTAATTGAGACACTGGAGCTGTCTGCAAAATGGCTCTGTACTATTTTCAGGGCCTGTTTCAAACTAAATCACATACCGTTGGCATGGAGAAATGTCACGGCTGTCTTTATTCCTAAAGCCGGTAAGGCCTCACACACAAATCCAAAGGATCTTAGGCCTATCAGTCTATCATCCTTTGCTCTTAAGGCACTTGAAAGGATTATTAGTAGCTACCTGTCCGATACCATCGACAGTAGACTACTGTCTAATGACCAACATGCCTACCGCAAAGGCAAATCTACTGAGACTGCACTCCATAGCTTGGTCGGCTATATTGAGAAGTCTCTCAGCGTTAAGGAATTCTGTCTTGTAGCCTTCCTGGACATTGAAGGCGCCTTTAATAACGTATTTCCAGAAGCTATAACTGGCGCCGTTAGGGATCTAGGGGTTGAACACTCACTGGTTGACTTTATCGGCCAGCTACTCTGTTGCAGAGTAGTAAGGGCTAAGCTGGGTGCGAGCGAATTGTCACGGCACGTGTCGAGGGGGACGCCACAAGGTGGCGTCCTATCCCCACTCCTATGGAACCTCACCGTAAACACGCTACTGCGAGATACGGCATGGGGTGGCGCAAAAGTCGTCGCGTACGCCGATGACGTCGCGATTGCAATCAGGGGGAAGTTTCCGCAGACATTATGCGAGCTGATGCAACGAGCGCTTCGGGAGGTATCCAAGTGGTCCACCCATTGCGGGCTCAGGGTCAGCTCAAGTAAAGTGGAACTTGTACTTTTCACGAGAAAGTATAAAGTGCCTTCTGTGACTCCACCGGTACTAAACGGTACCCGGTTAAGTCTTTCTACAAGTGCCAAATTTCTAGGCGTTATTTTAGATAGGAAGTTGAGCTGGAAGGAGAACCTAGTTCAACGTCATGAGAAGGCTTCTGTAGCCCTCTACACATGTAAGAGAGCCATAGGCAAGAAATGGGGGCTAAATCCCCGGATCTGTCGATGGATTTTCACAGCGGTCGTCAGACCAATACTCCTGTATGGGGTAATCGTGTGGTGGCCTGCATTAGAAAAAGAGGGTAACCTTAGACTACTCACCAAGGTGCAAAGATCTAGTATGATCTGCATAAGTGGGGCGCTCAGAACTACTCCAAATGAGGCCTTGAACGTCATTTTAGACCTTATTCCTTTAGATTTGGTTGGACAACAAATGGCAGCGATGACTGCTTTGCGACTAAGAGAGACATCCCAGTGGCACCCTGAAAGCCAAGGGCACTCTTGTATTTTGAATAAGTTCCGCTCTATTCCGAGCAGCACGGATCGGTGCGCCTTGACATCGGTCTCTGAAAGTAATTTTACTACACGTATTCCAAGCAGGGAGGAGTGGAAACTTGAGTTTCATACTCCACCTGATAGCATTGTCATCTATACAGATGGCTCGAAACTCGATAATAAGGTAGGAGGAGGCGTTTTCTCACGAAACCCTCTCCTGCAAATTTCCTTTAGGTTACCAGATCACTGCAGCGTCTTCCAGGCTGAGGTCTCAGCTATCAGGGAGGCGGTAGAGAAGATTGGGACCGGGATTACAGGAAGAGACATCTTCATTCTTAGTGACAGCCAGGCTGCAATCAGAGCTCTGAGCTCTTTCACTTTTAACTCTAACATCGCGCTGGACTGCCGCCTATCTCTGCAGGAGATGGCCAAGCAGAACAGACTGTACCTCATTTGGGTCCCTGGTCACCGGGACATAGAGGGAAACTGCATGGCAGACGAACTTGCAAGACAAGGTACGACCAAGCAGATTCTTCAAGATAAAGAACGCATTGGTATGCCGTTTGCCACTTGCAAACTGCTACTCAGAGATTGTACATATAAGCAAGCTGACAATAGATGGAGGCAAAATACGACCTGTCGAACCTCAAGGCAGATGTGGCCTAAATGGGACCGGAAACGGTCGCGCAGCGTTCTCTCTCTAAGTAGGGAAAACATTTCCAACGTCATCGGGGCTCTAACAGGGCACTGTCTGATAGGGAAACATGCTGAAAGGTTGGGAGTACCCTTCCGAAGATGCTGTAGGAGCTGCAAGAACGACGAGGAGGAGGAATCGATCTTGCATTTACTGTGTAAGTGTCCTGCACTGTGTAGAAGCAGAATGCGATATCTGGGATCACCGTTTTTTGATGACCTTAGTGAGGTTTCAATTGCCGAGGTAAATTGTCTGTTGAAGTTCATCAGCGAGGCAAAATGGTTTGGTGAGGGGTAATTTTTCCTTTTGGATGGTACAAATTTTTCCTTGTGGTAACACAATGGGCCTCCTAATATTGGCCTAAGTGAGCCGCTGTAGGCGGCTGCCACTCCAACCTACCTACCTACCTAAT
Organism: Anomoia purmunda; assembly: GCA_951828415.1. Lineage (NCBI taxonomy): Eukaryota > Metazoa > Arthropoda > Insecta > Diptera > Tephritidae > Anomoia > Anomoia purmunda. The sequence goes on from OX639996.1 coordinate 98,557,967, forward strand.
TGGCAAGCTCAAATTTGTAAGGAAAGTTATGAGTTTTGCTTTTAAATACTGCAGTTAGTATGTGGTGGGTTAATAATTTTGACACGGTTTTATTTTTTTCGCTTGGCAAAACTATTAGTCTTCATTTTGCTCTCAAAGAGTTGTTGTGGTTTTTGGATTGTCAGTCAAATCGGTATACAAAAGTCTACTTAGTTTTTTGATCATCTCACATATTGCACCGCCTAGGGGATTAATTTTCTACTTATAATTATTAAGTGAATAGTGCTGTAAATTCCAAGTTTTGAGAATTTTTAGCTTATCGTGAGTTTCTGTTTTGCGACTAGTCAACTTGGACCACTTCATAGCTCAGTTTAAGCAGCAAGAAAGTAAAGAAGAAAGTAATGCCTGCTAACTAGGGTTTGTACATTTTTATTACAAGTTTATCTATTTTGCAGTAATTTTTTATTTGCTAAATTTTATTTTATTCAAATTACCTTTCCTCAATATTTCCTATTTCATCGTTTATACTGGCTATCAGTTTCTTTATGAATTTACGCCTCAATGCATTTTACTATCCAGCGCAAATAATTGCAGTGCGTCCACCGTGACCGCCAACCCTCTACCTTCTAGTTAATATCATATTACAATACCCACCGAACTCTAGCAAATTGGTTCTTATCATTTCAACGCGCTGTTACGTTTATTTTTGTTTTTTTTTTTTTGTTAATTTTACAGCAAAAATCATAAAAAATGGAAATAGCTCACACACATAAGCAAAGCATAGAGAATTCGTTGATAACAATAGGGCAATGGATTCATTGCTGCATTAAAAAAAAAAAACACACTTTTATGCTGTTGTGCATGTGTGTGTGTGTTTCGAATTGTGTTTCCAATTTATCAATTCGTTACGCTACTTCAGTCATTCGTTTATAGTCAGCGCTAGTGTTATATATATATTTTTTTTATTTTATAGCCACCAATGTTGTTTCGTTATTTTTAATTTTTATTATAGTCTGATTTTGCTTTTTATTAGTTATTTTTTTACTTTAACTGCTTTTACATGCAAGTTGCTTCTTACCAATTTTAGTGAAGGGCAATTGTCGTTGATCAAATTACGATTTCCGTATCCGTTTTTAATGGCAGCTCGTAAAGTTAAGATTATAAAGGGGGTAGTAAGAAGTGGAGAATTGTGTCGCATATGTGATTTCTAGATATGAATGCTATACTTATAATTACGAGGGTAGGCAAGTTAGAATGGCGCCGATTGAGTACCATAGAACTTCGGATTATTTCGTTTAAAACTAACGAGCGCAGTTGATAAATTTTTTCCTTATTAGAGCTGGACGTCTGCACAGAAGGGCCTCGACTGCCTCTTGTTCATTTTCCTCTCTACAGATTCTATGTTAACTTAAGGTCATATTCGGGTCATGTTAATTTTGCGATTCTACATTCTGGCGCTGTATGCCATCGCTGAGCTGATTTCTAACGGTGGTGGAGACTGGAATCGGTACCTCAGTTGAGGTTGTCATTGAACCTTTTCTGGCTAGTTTATAAGATGCTTCGCCTACGGCGGGAAGGAGAAAAATATCTCTGCTATGCCCTTTCATCCTATCCTTTCTCAGGCTCAGTTCTTGGAACGCATTTTATGGAGATCTATAGGCTGGAGATGTGCTATAACTTTAGGGCATCCGCAGGACACGTTTTTAATACTCCCGCTCCCCCAATACACATGATCTCTGCTCTTTACATTGGTTGCCTATGGCTGTGTATAGTCTAGGTCATAAAATTTGACATACTACTTACTATTACCCATACCTTCCCATCTATTTTACCTAGATATATTATGTATAATATACACATATTTCGTTTAGATCAAGGTACACAAAATATTGTATACCGAAATGCACGATAATAAAAAAATCTGTTCAAGCTCGGTGCGTTAGTATAACGACGTTAGCAATCTTTAGTGATGTAAATAAAACCAAACGAATTTAGTACGATTTTAACGTACCAAAATTTTGATATTTTTAATATTTATCTACCAAATTAAATTCTTAACACCAAATTTGGAAGAATTCGCTACATGATTTGGTAAAATATGGATTATAAATAGTAATTTTTTAAAGTTACCGTTATATGAGAGATTTTGGTCGTTCGATTCAGATTTCTATAATTTTTGATTAGACATCCAAAAATGAGCACGAAATTTGATAGAATTTGGCAAAAAACTTTGGGAGCTATTCTTATCTGCTCTATCTGTCCCATTCCCATAATTTTTGATTCCATATATTACATTCTTAAAGCCTATCATGTGTATCAAATTTGAGTAAATTAGCTCGTAAAGTTACTAAAATATCGGATTTTTATTGATTATTGGAATTTAGTGATGTATGAAAAGTAAGCTTGGTATTTGCCCAACTTAGTAAATTTTCAAAATTGTCCTTACTGAGATGAAATGAAAGAAGTATACCAAATTTGGTAAAGTTAGATGCAGTGGTTTCGAATAAATACATATTTTATATAAATTATGGCCTACCATGGCTATTTCACACATTTTGTTAACCCCCGTACTTCTCCCCTCAAACAAGTTCTATGCTTTTGGTAATTTTATCATTTTATTATCCACCCTAGTAGGCTTGCCATTCAACCTGAACCAGCAAACTAGATCAACATTTACATATTTTTTGACGCTTTCTTCATTTCGTTCCGAAATTTTCTAGCTCTAAATTTACCGCAACTTTTTTTATTTTTAATATGTGTATATTTAGATATCTTTTGTAGTTTATTTATTTTACATACTTTGCCTGGAACGCACGCAGTTGCCAATTTTTTTTATGGAGCTTAATAAAAATTGCGGGAAAATATTTTTAGTGTTAACAAATCGTCGCCGCGTATTATATGGCTGCTGAGTAATGAAATAAAAAATGCAAACAACAATAGAAAAACAGCTCAACGATTGCATGCAAATTATGACTTCCTTATTATGCAACCATGCCGCCACGCCTCAACGCGTCGCATAGTTCAAACAGTTTTGCTGTCTCGAATTGTATGCCAAAAACGCGCACCCTTTTACATACAACTCCATCTGCTGTACATGTGTGCGTTTGCATTGAAAGCATTTTATATTTACAATAAAGAAATAAAAACCAACGCAGATAATTTTCAGTATCGTAAATTGCGATATTGAATTTCAGTGCTGCCATTGTGCGGCCATCGTTGCCATGGTTGCGACGACCCCAACCATCAACGCAAGTGGCTCTTTATCTTGCCACAATTGCGCGAGAGGGTGAAAAGGGTGAAGGCGCAAGCGACGAAACCATGCAAGCATTCATTGATAACCCTGCCCCTCCCCACCTCTGTTCTTTCACTACTTTATTGCAAATATTTTCTTTCTGTTTCAATGCAAGTTCACCTTCTCTTCTCAGGCGTAGAGTTGCATTAAATTGAAATGCGCTTAAAAAAAGTTCGCCTTTAAGTAGAAATAATATGGTGCGTTGAGAAGTTAATGAAAAGTTATACTATATATTGTATGTACGTCTGTGTACACGAAGTGTAGTTCAATTAAAAATCCACTTTGGCTAAATTAAGCCGTTGCACTTTGCTATCTCCTACATATATTGCAATATATTGCATACATACATTTTGACTACTCACTCAGTCCTGGGCGTGGCGTATGCGTGTTGTTAGTGCATTTTCCATGCGTTTGGATGCGTATGCGTTGCGGGTGTTATGCAAAGTGCTTGTTAACGTAGCCGCAGAGTGCACAATTTTAATGGCATACTTTTAGGCGGGTTATCGTTTTGTTGGTATGAAGTGTGGAAAAAGTAGTGGCATTTTTATGTTGTACGAATTAATAAAATAAATTTGAACATTTTGGAATAAAAATAATTAAGACTATTGCGCTTTAAGCACGTCTTTAATTTTTTTCTACTGCCATATTTGCATAAAATAAATGTGTACAGTTGTGTAAAAAATCGCTGCAAAATACGGTGACCACTAAAAAATCCATTAGGTTAGATTACGTTAATTTGGCTGGCTATTTAAAAGCTAAAACGTAAATATACGTTCTAATCCGTAGTTATAGATAGTTAGAAAGATAGCTGCTAGCGTAAAAACAGATGCGAAGGGACACTGCGTCTTGAAAGTTCATTTGCATCCCTGTAGCATTCCGCAAACCCCGACTTCCCAGCTTTCCTTCAGCTCTTGAGGTCTATTGTGCCTCTTTCATGGATTAAAAACCTTCCTTTAGTCCAGCATCCCGAACCTAAATCTCTGAAGTTCATACTGCTATCCGTTATTAGATATTCACCCTAATACCTTTTGCGTTTGTACACTCAAAAAAAAGTTGTCATCAAAACGATGCTATTTAGCCATCAATATGAAACTTTGGAGTGTCTATTTTTCCACATTAATCATCTTATATAAATGATATTTTCGAAATTGTCAAAGTGATATTTTCGAAGTTTTCAGTTTGATACTGGCTCATATCAATTTAGTTTTTTTTGTGTTATCAATTTGATGCTCCCTCTTATCGAACGGATACTTATTATTATCAAAACTTGGTATCTTTTTGATACTAACTTTTAACAAATCGATACTCGATAATAAACAATTTTCAGTATCAATTTGATATTTAATTTCATTTCAAATTGATATTATTTTGAATATTAATTTGATACTCGCTATTATAAAATTGACACCAGTTTTTAGTATCAATTTGATATTTATCCACAAAAGTTTCACCCCTCTCCCAAAATTAAGGCGTTAAATACTTTCTTTTCAATTATAAAATTTTTTTATTCGTATGAGGCAAAATCCTTTTACATTATGGTACATGTGAATAGGCGGTCCTTCGAAATTAATTACATTGTTAATTTGTAAGATGTTTTCTTTAACGTTAACTTCATAGCATTGGTAGTGCTCATTAAAAGATTTTATATTATAGCACTCACTTAAAATATAGAATTCATTGCGATGGCTTACGAGAATATGTTTGATTTTGTGTAAAGTTAAAACACTTGTTCTAAGAGTCAAAAAGTAATCTTTTTTATAAATCAATCCATTGTAAATTAATTTTTCTATTATAATATTTTGAAAGTTTTCATTTAAATTGGACAGTGCATATGCAAAATCTGAAGTTTCTATATTACAAAATACTGTCTTCTGTATCTCATATGTATTTGGAAAACCATTCTCGTGTTGTTCTAAGAATGTTGTAAACTTTAATGCCGCTTTTATACTTAACGAATATGTAATATTCCTTCTGCACATAACATTTCGTGAATAAATTTTAGCTTCTCTGTGTTTTGCCTCAAATCTGAAGTTCCAAAAGTGCTTTGGAGGACCAGTTTTTCTTATTACTTCTGGATAATGCGTAAGAAAATGAAATTTCGGTTTAAGCGGTTTCTTGTACAATCGAATATACTCTTCATTATGCTTTCGTATAAGACTCGATAGATTATTTATAATACTAGCGTCAAATTTACTTTGGATTAATATATCAACTATTTTTACCATATTAATAACGTGTTTCCAGACCATGTTATCGACAGGCACTAAATCGCCAATTATTAATGTAATAAAATGCACTAAAGTCATTGTTGGGTCTCCTATTGGTAACCCCTGTATTCTTGAACACATGTTGTATGTCCCATTTACTAATCATATACTTAAAATATTCATGGTCAAGTATCTGAAGTCATTCACCCCAAATCCGTTAACATTTGTTTGCTTGCACTTGCCTTCGTACGTATGTATGTATATACTCCCGCTACTAATTGTTGTCTCGATCATACATATGGACATGCGTACGTTTGTTTGTGCATTAGCTAGTCCCATTTAGCAGTGCATTAGGCCTAGCATGTAAGCACGCCTACTGCAATGCTGCAATCCCACTTTTTGGTATTCCTTTTATTGCTAGCATGTATGTATGCATGTACATGTATGTATACTAAGTAAATATAGCTTTAAGTAGGTATGCACCTTTTGAATTGTTAAAGGTACATATTAAGACAATAAGAACTTATGTATATGAAGTATGTTAACGGAATAGTTATTTAACATGAAATTGTATTTAAGGAAGAGAATTGTAGAAAATAAAGTCTGTCTACTAGCTGATCTCCAAGGCGTTATAATCTGCCCACATATTCGCTTCGTTCTTTGATATTTTCGCTTTTTGACCATTTGCGCGGTTACAAAAAAAGCTTTGTAATCCTACAGTCATCATTTCACAAGCAGATGTTTTAATTGAAAATTTTTTAAGCTGTTGCAAATTAAAATTAATCGATTTGTTTCCTATTTCTGTTTCACCATAGTCAAACATATTTTTTCGGTAATTGAAATTTTCTAATGTAAACAATTTTTCATTCAAAATAAAATGCAGGAGAATAGCATGCTATTGAAGAACGTACATCTTTCTGTAGCAGAGATGGCTTTCGAGTATTTCAACCCATATACATACGCCTGCCCCGGTATCTTCTTCAGTAAACCAGTGAACCAGGTTATCATACTCTGGGCTATCTTATATGTATTATATCATGATATATTCACCCACTCTATTTTGTTAGTTCTCATGGCCCCTGTTATACTAATACAGCCCAGTCTTTGCAGCCTTCTGAGTGCTGTGATAGTACCCTGTTGTTTAGTTCTGCCTTCCCAGACGTTGGCTCCGTAGGTAATCTTGGGTCGTACAGTAGCCGTATAGATCCATCTCAGTATTTTTGAGGGGCAGCCCCAACTATTGCCTCTCATGTATCTGGAAGTCATGAATGTTCTTACAGCTTTCTTTTCCACCTCCTCTAATTGTGGTTTCCAGAGTAGCTTTTGGTCGAGTATCACACATAGAAATTTAGCCTCTCTCTGGTAACCTGTGCTTATGCCATCCATTGCGGAATTTCATGGTAACCATGGAGACTGTCGACTATTTCTTGAGTGATTTTATTGCCGTCAGCTACTAGTGAAATCAGTCGATCTTGAAAATTGTATCACACTTTACTAGGTTAGTGGCCCTGTAAATTTGCGTTCAGTTCCACCTGATAAACACTACAGTGGTTCGGAAGATGGAAGCTAATGGCAATTTTCAGGTATTCATAGTAAACGCCTCTACCAACTCTTCCTTCGGGCGAGCTTTGAGCCAGCTGCGTATAAATGTATGGACTCGCCGTCTATAGGATCCCATTTCATTTCATTAGCACTGTAGTGAGAGCAGAAGAATGCAGTGCATAGTACACATCGCTAGGAAACTCCGCCCTGACCATAATTAGTGTTTGACCACTGTGTTCAGTCGAATTGCCGCTCCGATTGTGACCTGTTTGGCTTGTAGGTATACCCGGAATAAGTTCAGTAGCGCGTACAGCGCCTGGGTGCTGTTGTTCTCATCCCCACCATTATCAGTATGAACGCAAGCCTTTGGACTTCATCCATCTTTTTTTGAAGTGTACCCCCTTCTCAAGGGAATTCCACCATACTGTTCCGTAGTATAGAATTAGTCTTACTATCGAGGTGTTGAACCAGTAAATTAGTTTAAATTCCATCCTATTTACTATTTATTTCAAATAAAATGTGTTCGGGTATTTAGACCTTCTCTACATGTTTTGGTTAGCTTCGGAATAGGGCAACCAGAGAGTCTACTAGATCTCCATTACAATTTCATTTATTGCATAACTTTCCTTTCATGTCGAAACGGCTTTCTCAAATGCTTCCTTCTTTGGAAGATGTATTAGAAGAACTTCGAATAGCACATACGTGCAAAAGCAGATGGGAGATGAAATATTTGAGTAATTTTCTAAGTTAGATTGCAAGGAATTCAGTCAAGAATGCCTTCCAAAAAAGATAAAGATATATTGTGGACGTTTCATAGAAATTAAAAATTAGTAAACAACCTAGGTTGGAAAGTTCATCGCTGTCGAAGATCCAAAATAAAAGTTTCCAGTGGGCCATTTTACTTAATCTCCTTCGATTACGCGACAATAATAATAATAATTTTATGAAAAGGTCTATTATATAACAAAATTAATTACCTTTGTTGATTGGGTGCAAAAGTGCCTTCAATATATTTTCTTAGCGCCACACAAATATATTGATGCTATGCTATGCTACTACACCCACAACCTGCCTACTAGTTTCTGTATCATCTGTAGCAATTCGGTGGCACGTAATGAACTTCCGCTTCCGTGTCGAACATGTCGTAAGGCAGAAAAGAAGAAGTACAAGACGAAGATGCAAAATAAGCAGAGACGATTTGTAAAGCGCACATGCTGATGAGCGCTACCATGCCAACAAGCGTGCAGTGCAGTAAACTATCAATAGCCTTGTAAGAATTGCAATGCAATTATCCAACATCAAATATGCGCTTAACCCAGGCAGCGATCTGTGGAGTGGAGCCGAACTACCCACACAGCTAAAAGCTCAAACTCCAAACTCCACGCTTTTTCTTTGCAATTCAGTGCTACTTCAGCTCATTATTTTTTAATGCTCACACAGCTTTGTGTACATTTTTTCGCGCGCTTTTGTGCAACGTAGCTTTGATCGTTGTTGTTAGCGGCAATTTGGGTAGCGCGTATTATCTGCTGCTAGGCAGCTGTTTTACATCACTCATACGCCCCCGTGCTGTCTATTTCTCCACTTTACTTTGACTACACAGCGCGGCGTGCGTTGTTGCCTTGTTTCTGTGTTGCATTAGCGTGTGTAATTTAATTTCTTTTTTTTTCGCAAAACTATACAATGCAGGGAAGCGTGCGAACAACCGTGTAACAAAAACAAATTGTTGCTAAGTATGGCAAAAAAAAAACAAACAAAAAAATAAAATAAAAATAAATTCACTCAGCTGCAGTAGATCAAGTTGCAACGACCAAACGAATTTTTAGTTGAAAAAAATAGCGACAAAATATGCAAAGGATGCTGGCAATTTGCCAAACAAGCGCTTTGCAATTTTGGAAAAACATTTTTCTCCATTTCTCCCCACTTTTTTGTTACATCAGCTTGTGCGCCTTGTGTGGGCCTCGGTACCAAGGCAATACGGGTAATTTGCTTGACTGGCTCAATTTTCTTGTTTATAAATTGGCTACAATATGAATACAAAAAAAAAAAAAAATGAAAGCGACCCCTCCAAATGAATATTTTCCGTACTTGCAGCAAAGTAGTAATATTTTTAGTTCAACGCTACCCACTAAGTGACGTAGCGAACGCAAATAATTTGCAACGGTTTTGTATTAATTAGCCTTTTGTGCGCTAAAAGCGCAGCAGCATCCTTTGCCAGCAGGGATAATCAAAAAGTTTCAGGCACGAGTTTATAATGTGTAAAGTTGTTGTAGAAAAAGGCAAAAAAAATACACAAAAAGTCGCAAATTATGTTCTATTTATTCTAAAAAAAAAATGCATAAAAGTCTAGGGTGAAATATTGCGCCTAATTAGTGGCTACATTTTACGTTAATTTAATGTAATTAATTTTTGGTGCGGATTTTTAACATTTTTTTCTCTTCTTCAAAAATCCGGCGAATTCTATGGGTTCATAAGGAGTTCGTTAAAGAAAAAACTTAATGTATTTAAAGTGATAAATGTGTTAATATAAATATAAAATCATTCAAGTTAAAAACATTAGCAGAGATTAGTGAACCAAAGAAGAAATTTAGTGTAGAAAGTGAGAGGAAAGAATAGAATTAAGCAACAAAAATTTTAGTAAAACATGGCGTTGACCTTGTACACGCGATTTTTTTATGCGTGGGTTTTTCTTTTTTGCGCGGACTTTTCATACAATTTTTTGTAATACATACAGCATTTTGATCTCATTTTTGTATATACAGTGGGGAGCATTAATGGATGAATGTTTGACACTTTTATACTTGGTCATAAAATCAGTTCTAATGAAGCAAATTCAACCAAACTTTTTTATTTCATTTATTATTTAAAGAAAACATAAACAATAAAAGTAAAAACTAAATGCAACAATTCTATTCCTATAACATTGTACATTACTGCATTCATCCAACTTTGCACGTGCGAACAAAATACATATATTTATTAAGCAAACTTAATATTTCGTACACAACCCTTTATTTTTTCGTACACTTTTAATCAGTTTTTCGATTTTACGTTTTGGTATTTCGGCCCACTCAGTCTGAACCGTAAGCCAAAGCTCTTCCATATTTTTAGGGGCTCTTTCATAAACAGCCAATTTTTTTTTTAAAGAGGAGCCCGTAGATTTTCGATCGGGTTCAGATCTGGGCATACTTTCAATCAGTTTTTCGATTTTACGTTTTGGTATTTCGGCCCACTCAGTCTGAACCGTAAGCCAAAGCTCTTCCATATTTTTAGGGGCTCTTTCATAAACAGCCACATTTTTTTTAAAGAGGAGCCCGTAAATTTTCGATCGTGTTCAGATCTGCGCTTTGTGCAGGGCACTTTAGGACTTTAAAACGTTGATCGGCTAAACAATCGGTCACGATTTAGGCTGTGTATTTTGGATCTCCATCTTGCTGGAACATGACCTCGTCTTCGGGATATGTGCTAATGTCAACGAATTCTAGCGAATTCGATTTCAAAATACCAAGATATTCTTCCTTTTTTATAATTCTCTCAGTTTCCACTAGTGCGCCAAGATGCCACCAGGTGAAGCAGCCCCTAACCATTAAACTACCTCCGCCATGGTTCACGGTTTGCTTCACCTGATGTTTTTGCAGTGTTTCCTCTGGTCGGTGTCTGAAGTATTGCGTTCCATCCGATTGAAAACGATTGACTTTTGTTTCATCTGACCATATTATGCGCTTCCAGTCTTCTACGCTCCAATCTTTGACATCGTTACAAAATTTTAACCGCGCTTTCACATTCTTGTCGGACAATGCAGGTTTTTTTTTTGCTTGATAGCTGAGACTAAACCAAGTCGCCGAAGAGCTCTTCGCACCGCCCACTGACTAACGTTCTTGTTTATTTATTCTGCAGCTAATTTTGGTGTTATGGAATCGTTACGCCTTATTGTTCGTTTCATAAATCGAACATCTCCTGCCGAGAGTAACCTACGGCGGACTATACCATTCGAAGCGGATTTCACATTGCGCCTTTTTTGTGCAAATTTTTAATTCCTTTGCAATTTCTCGTGAGACCTGGCAACCAGACAAACATACAAACAAAAAATTCTAAAAATGGCCCAAAAGTATTCGACTATATAAATTATTCTCTTATTATTCTATTCTGCATGACACAGAGCAAAAAAACTCACCTATAATTAAAGAGATCGACGTCTAAAAAAGCTTGATGACCAAGAAGTATGAGAGGGGACGAAATCGAAGAAATTTTTACTAGAAAATCTTTTTAATATTGGTTTGAATTTCTTCTCAAATTTATTGAAACACGGTTGAAAAAAAGGAGATAACTTTTTGTTTATTAATTTTTATGGAATTTTTTTCAAAAATATGCAATGGTGGACGAAACCTCCTCATTTTTATGTTATAAATCATATAAAGGAAATTAATAAGGATAGCCTTTAATTTTTACTAGAATCCTATTGAATTTATTAGTAAAGGAAACCGTTTCTTTTTAAAAGAGTCCTTTTTAATTCAAATTACATACACATATATTTTGTTAATGATCTACTTTATATTGTTTTTAGTTTAGTAGTATCAATATTATTCTGGGAATTTTTATAAATATTATAAAAATGAAAATTTTTGATCTATTTATTTATTGTTCCAGTTTTTCAATGACTAGAGTTTCAAAAATTTCAAAAATAAAATATAATTTTAGGAAAAAATATGACTTATTAATAAATGTTAAAAAAAAAATAAATATCTATCAGTCCAAACGTGTATTAATGTTCTAGGAACGGCAACACTTGTTATTATAGATACTTATATTAATTGTTCTTATATCTTGTAAATAAATAGGTAAAACCTTTTATAATAATACGTACTTAAAATTATTATAATTATCTAAAATCTGCTAAAAAATTTTAAATTGATAAGACCTTTGGCTCATTAAAATTCGGAGGTGATTCTAATGAAACCAAGATTCGCTTCTTAATTTTGTTGAAAAGGTTTCCATCTTAATTTTACAGATTATTTTTGATTGAAAAGACATACCTGGTCGTAATAAAAAAGGGCTCCCTATGGGACAAAATCATAGAGAAAACCGTTAAATTTTGTTTAGTGGTATTTTCGCTTAAATGGATTTTATTTTTACGCTGTGTTTTTTTTTTAGAAATTATACCCTATATGCTAATTTGCCTGAAATTTTATTTATTTTTTTACGGTTTTCTAACGAATTTTTTTTTTATCCCAATGAATCGTGTAAAAAGAGGATCAGATGTAAGTAATATTCCTGCTAATTTAATTAAATAAGGAATTCTAAAGAAACAATTACCAAAACAGGCTAGTCAAAATTCAAGTAAGTTTTTTTTTAAGGTTTAAGTAAATTTTTTCACTATGCATATTTAAAAAAAAATTTAACAGTTGTCGGGCAAATTTGAAATCGTACAATTTGCCAAATATTTTTAATTAAATCTGTTGAAATAACAGAGTATTTTATATGAAAACTAAAAGAATCGATTACAAATTTTTCGAATTTCTGTTTTGTGATATTCTAGAATGCATTTCTTTAGAATGTCTAATTTGTTTTTCACTTCTTTAACCCATTAACAAGTAACCAATAGTCTATGTTTAGGTGAAAGCAATATTTAAATACAAGCCGCATGTTATCATTCCAAATAAATAATAATAACTAAGTCTGATTTCAGAAAATATTTAACTGTACAGGGTTTCATGGAGATAAATACTTAAATTAAGCGGAAATTTAGTGGCGGAAATTATTTAGTATAAAGCTTCATGGACGTCTAACGACTCCAAAATAGGGACCATAACGGTAATAAACAAAATTATGACTTAAACGTTATTTTGTAAAAGGTAATAAAATACAAACCTGTGTTACCATTGCGAAATGCACTAAAATGCGACCTTGACGAAGCGTGATCGGCAACCCAATAAAAATAACGAGTAGAAGTCGGCCAGTGGAATTACTCAGGGTTAAGGACAGTTTATATTCATTAAATTTCATATCCCTTTAAATATATTTTTGTTTTGTAACAATTACACAATGAACAAAAAATACGAAAGGATTGTTAATATTGAAAGGGGTGTTGTTCTATATTTTGTGATTTTTATTTTTTTTCGATAAAAACATTGTTATTTCTTCTAATTATATGAGTTTACCTCTTTTCTTTGTGATTTTTATTTTTTCGATCAAGATTGATCGTTATATTTCAATTTTTACTTACTCGGTCAAAAATAATCGTTATTCATAGATTTTTATTTTTTCGATCATATTTTATCGATATTTTATGATTTTTGTTTTGAGATATTTTTTCCCCGTAAAAACATGTTATTGTCATCGCCGACAAATTTGTTTCCATTTATTATGATCGAAAAATTATAAAGGTAAGAATATCGATTATTTATTATCGAAAAAATAAAAATCACAAATTATCGATAAAATACAATCAAAAAATTTTAATCAAAGAATTATGATAACTTTTGATCCAAGAAATGAAAATTAAAAACACCGATTAAACCTGATCGAAAAAATAAAAATGCAAGAATAACGATAATTATGCAGTGACTTCAAATAATAAATCTGCGAAATAAAAATAAGGTCAGATTTGTATAACATGTGGCATAAGTATTAGATCAATATATTCGAGTTTTGTCTTTAGCGAATTCTTGCCAATGATGTATGATCCGAAAAAAATCAAAATTTTTCGGTCCCTGCCTTTCTGTCTATTGTAAACTCCAAATGATTCTAAACTTCCTTGAAACTACTATTTAAAAATACTAGTTTTATATATAGTACATATAAGTAGAATAAATTACTCTTCGGTGGAAATAAAGCAACTTGTCTCGGTTTTATTTTTATTCTAAATTTAAAAAGCATTTTCTTTAAGCTGATTACCATACAAAATATTGTTGTATATTTTTATACCATCAGACGTTTGTATTTTCTCCACTGAAATGCACTCCCCTGGGATTTAGTCGCAACCAAGTAAATTTATTGCAAATTTGTATTCATGCCTTTTGCTGTCTTCTCAACAACTTTATCTCTACTTTGCAGTTGCATTTTATTCTTTTTATTGCTTTGAAACAGCTTTGCTTGCAAAGCAGATTGATTTATTTATACCGTTTGTTGGTGCAATTGTTTTCGGCAAATGTTGCTGTCAACGAGCTGAATGAAGCTGGCAGAGGAATTTAATGTAAGACAAATAAAAAGGAAGGACGAAGAGTACGAGTACAAGTGTGTTCAGATTTAAGTTAACACAACTAGTAATCAAAGTATTTACGTACATGGAATTTCTTTTGAAATATGTGTGAGTTTTCAAAGGAATTTGATTTGAAAATATTTCCAGGTTTACAGAATATTGTAGATAAGAGTTTAATTTAAATTTGAAGACCTTACGACCCGAACAGCTACACCTCGATTTTCTCAAATTTGCTATTTGGTTTTATTTATTTATTCAAGTTTCAATAGAAGTTCTGCCTCAAAAGTTCCCTATTTCCATTGGCAGCAGATTTAAGCAAACATATGTTGGAAAAAAGTAGTTTTTCTTAATTTTTCTCTCCTGTTTATGTTTCTTTATTTTCTTTTCCATTTTCAGCCGACATCTTGTCTCGGTGTGAATCGTATAAATTTGGCTTTACGTTTAAAATAAACTGCACAAAATGATAAATCCTCGAATGTGAGATGCATGTGTGGCATGCAATAAGGCATTTTTTGTGTGGAGAATGCACTGTGAAAAATCTGGGGAGCAAGAGAAAAGGGCTTACAAAATTTGTGTACTTATAATTTTTTTTATCTGAGTAGGAAAAGAGCGCTTGGTAGGATAGCGAATTACATGTAAAGCAACAACACAAACTCGGGTAAAATTTAAAAGTTGAGCTAATTCGGTAAACTAATAGTTACTGAAATATTGACACTTTTTTAATTCAAGTAAATTACCGTTATATTTGAGATAGATTACTGATATGAAATGCAAACTGTGTACTAAATTTTTTTAAATTTTGATATATTGTTTCTGTGGGCGGTGCTACGCTTAGTTCCAAAAAGTTTTGATACTGATTATTTCTTTTTACACCTATATTTTTCAAGTGGGCGGTGCCCCGCCTACTTAAAATAATCCTATGTTTTCTATTCACCAGCCTCATCCAGTATACCAAATTTGAGAAAATTATCTTTTATAGTTATTTTCATACAACACCGCACAGTGAGACAACGCCGGCATTAAATACAAGGAGTCATTGTAGAGCTCTGAAATTTTGCACAGGTTATTTTTGAGGCAATTCCAGTTTTTAAAAAAAAAATTAAGAAAATTCGCCCACTTTTACGCCCACCTGCCATACTGTCGAAATTTGTAAAATGCCGTATTGTCCGTAATACTTTAGGTATAACTTTCAATTTTGGTATACTTGAATGTTATATAGTTACAAACATTATTTGAAATAAAAATTGAACTTTGGCCCACTTTTATCCCCATCACCCATACTACCTCAACATAAAAAGTGCCATATTTTCTAAAATATATTAAATACAACCTTCAAATTCGATATTACTGTAATTTATATCATTTAAAATGTTTCATGCAAAAATTACAATAACACGCCCACTAATACGCCCACCTCCCATTGAAATGCAATAAAAAAAACAATATTTTTTTTTCATTCAATCAATAATTTTTTAACATCATCATGGTATTCTAATTTTTTCAATTTGTTTCTCATTCTAAATGAATTAATATAAGGATCTGATGATATTTGCAAATAGTGCATTACATCTTCATTCGTAGAAATACGTGAATTTTTACGAGAATGGGATAGCCTACAGTTTCTATACTCCTTATTCATTGCTTCTTGCGCTTCTTCGGATAACATTCCTGTAGCAAAAAAAAAAGTTAATATTAAATAAAGTTTAAAAAAATACTTTCAAAAATAAAAATTGCAAACAAACCTATTGGCAATATAGCCTCAGATACCATTTTGCTGCCGTGAATGAGAACTTTATGCACAGTGATGCGCATGTAGTACCAGCCATAAAGCTCTACATATAATTTTGCAGTGTCCATGCAATACGTATGGAATTTACCAACATCTATATTTTTACTACTATTTATAGTATTTAATATAATTTTAAAGCGGTGAATTAAGTCTACATTTACACCAGTTATGTCAGCGGTTAGTTTCGAAAGAAACTACTTGTTTTTAGCAAAAATAAGATTGCGTTGGTATTTTCGATTGAACCTTTTAAAATACTCTATTTTCCTGCCAGGCGACAAGTGACACTACAATATAACAACTAAACTAACCACATTAGAAAGTGATCATAACACAACTTAGATAAGAACAATATCTTGCACTATCAATTTAAATTAAAAATTATGCAACTATCTAACCCAAAGTCAATGACCTTCAACAAAATTATCTATCAAATTAATAACGTAAATAAAATTTATGTAAACAAGAATATTTTTATTAAAACATAAATGATCTTTAAAGCATAATTCTGATAACTAACAAAAAACAAATGTAATTTATTACTATTCTCTTGCACAATAAGTGAATAGTAAACAATTAAAAAAAATAAAAGTAAAAAGTTGTAAACATGCTATTGCATGCTAACATACGTATAGCGACAGAATGTGCGCGTTACGTACTTTTTGTAGTTTTTTGTATGTTTAATGTGCTTTTGCAAACTTTTGCTATATGTCCTCTACTTTAAATTAAAGCTGAGACTTCAAACTTTCATTTGGTATAAGTCTGCACCTAGGGCGAGGGGCTGCTCTATATTTCCTAGGCCATTGAAAATGCAAAATGTTCAATTTTTGCACCACAATTCTGTTGTTAAGAAAAAAAAATTGTGTTTTTTTTTTTAAATTTATTTTTTCATTTACTCATTCTACAATAACTAAATTAATTAAAACAATACATTAAAGTTACATTTATTATGTATTTTTATTTTAATAAGCTTTTGATTATTACATATTGAACTAACATATTTCAAGCGCGTTGGCATACCTCAACTTTGACTTGCTCTAGACCAAAAAGTAATGAAGTTATGAGGCTGAAATTTCAGGGAATTGTTACTCATATATCTGTTAATATACTGTGAAAATTTCATCCAAATTGGACGACACGTCAAAAACCATTTTTTGCCGCGGTTACTATTGGGCTGTCTCACTGTGCACCGTGGTGGTTCATACAACACCGTTATATGGGCGTGACTATTATCCGATTTCGTCCATTTGCAATACCAATCTACCTTTAGCCGAGGACAATGTGTGTGCCAGGCAAACTTTTCTAGTTCTATCTATAGCTATCTCGGTTGCTGTTACAAACAACCGTTACCTAATGTCAATAAAATCCATTGATTTAAGTTACAAGAGGGTTAAAATGAATATTCTGAGGATTAAGGAACTTTGCGGCATATATATTATAATTATTATTTAAACAAATTTAACTATATCCTTTCTGTTCACTACTCAAAATGTATTTGATATTTTGATAAATCTAAAATTAAAAATTTTATGTAATGTATCAGAACTAGCTCTTTTGCACGACACCGTCAAATGGTTAAACAAAAAACAAGATTTTGATCACAAAAGCCAATAAAGGAAATTGTTCTGTTGTTTTAAATGATGATGATTAAAAAATTGGTAGTAATAGGCAAATTAAGGCAGGAAATTCCGTTTATGTCAAGAATCCCCTTCCGAAAATGAAAAAAAAACAAGTGTTAGAACTTCGTAGTCAGTGGAACAGAAGAATGCATAAAACTTTTGCGCATGTACCGTGTATTTATCGGAGGTTATACAAGGCTCATAAAGTGGTTAACAATTTTCGACCTATTATCGCCAGTTACACCTCACCTATAGCAAACATTGCGGTTTTGTTGAGTAATTACTTCAGTTAACTTAGGAGTTTCGACAAATTTTTAATCAAAAATCCTTTCGATTTGATCCAAAAAAAAAAAATACATAATGTGAATTCAAAGCCAAGTTAATATTTTGCGTCATTGGATATCACTTCACTTTTTTCAAAAGTTCCGAGAAAAGGTGCTTTGGATGCCTTACGCGATTGGCTCGACAGACAAAATATCAACCCTTTAGTTGCCAGCACCTTGCTCAATTTAAGACTCGCCTTATGTGTAAATCCATAATTTTTCCAGTTCAGAGACGCATCGTACGAACAAACTGGAGGTTTACCAATGGGTTTGAATATTAGTCCCTTGTTACAGTTACAGTTAATTCTAAGCCCACTATTTCCATGTTTTTACTCTCGATACGTTGATGACTATATTGTTATCGTTGCTAGAGATAAAATGGATCAAACGCTGAATTTATTTAATTGAAATTGTACTGCCATTCAATTCACACGTGAAACTGAAGATAATAATGAATTGCCTTTCTTGGATCTAATATCGAAATAAAATGACCACGGAAATATTAAATTCGATATTTATCGAAAACCAACAACTACATAACGTCTTATTCCAGTGGCATCAAACCATCATCACTCACACAAATTAGAGGCTTTTTACTCTATGGTTCATCGACTTGTAAACGTTCCGGTCTGCTGTGTCGCATTCGAAATCGAAAAACAATTCATTATGAATATTAACCAGACAAAGGGCTACTGTACTGTCGAAATTGAAAAAGAGAAAATAACGAAGAGAGAAGCTTTTTTTTACGATCTGCGAATGGGTAAGAAAGAAGAGAATATTTGGTGTTTTCTCAAATTAGACCCTATATATTTTATAGCGGCATTCAAAAATCTCAAATCCAAAAAATGATATCGCCGAATATGAATTGTTATATGATCATTCAATAAACAAAAATGTTTTCAAATTAAGTAATTGTGAATCAAATGTTAATAGATTAAATATTTTAGAATCCTTGCATATTTATTTAAAAAAAAGGTCACAGTAAATCGCGATAGTTTCTAGTTTGTTTAAGGCCTTATAGCAAAACTTTAATATTTCGTGGTTAATTTTTGGTTTTTTTATTTAATTGTTAATTTTGAAATACATGTGATAACTGCAATTATTTTTTGGTTATTGAAGTGGAACTTCTTTGCGCTCGTTGGGCTCTAATTTAAATATCGAATGAAACGAAAAAGTGACAGGAAAAAGGAGCGATTGGCGCGCGTGGTGGGGCAGTCGGACGGAAGGAGACATGGGAGAGAAACGAAATCGCGACAGATTCGGAGTAGGAAAAAACTAGAGAGGACAGAGTGTGGCAATGATTGTTTCTACATCACTCCGAACCAGACGATATAATAAAGTTCATACATAGAGCATTATGGGCATATACTCCCTCTGGTGCAGCAGAATTAGGAGAAGATTTGCACACTATGCCAATGATTTTAAGCGGTGATTTTAATGTCAATTTTGCCTTAAAAGAAGCTCAACCACTTGCACAATTTTTTAGAAAGTAAATTTAATTTAAAAATGAATAATAATCCCAAAGACTCAACAACCATATCAGGCACGACAATAGATGCAATTTTCTCAAGATATTTAAATAATTTACAATCACGAGTTTTCATTTCATATTTTTCATAACACAAACCAATTGTATCTTTTCTTGAACATGAAAGTATGGAAGTGAATGAATAGGTTTTTTATAAATGGAGGCGAAAACATCAACTATCTTTTTTCATTAACCTATCACCCTTAAAAATTCCAGAATAAAGAATAAGAAGCCACTATTCTTCTGTTATCGGGGAAATATTTCTTTCTCATAAAACTTGCTGGCTAGGGTGAGTATTTCCATTTCAAGTGCCCATCGAGATCCATGAAGTTTCACTTCTATCGCCTAGCTTTCTAGGCTGACAATTTTTTTTTACAAAACAATTGTATTTGAAAACAAAAGTTATAATTTAAGTCGTAAAAAGGTGTTTTGTGTTTAATTCTTTTAATTTATAATTAATAGTAGTAATTAGTAAAAATAGTAGTAGTAAATAGTAGTAGTGAAGTTAGTAGTAATTATTAGTCGTAGTGGTAGTAATAGTAGAAGTAGTAGTGGAAGTTGCAGTAGTAGTAGTAGGAGTTGGAGGAGTAGTACCTAGTAGTACTAATAATTAGTAGTTGTAGTTATAGTTGTAGTGGTGAGCCAGTTCTGAGTTAATTTCATTTCAGCCCAATTGAGCTTTGCCCAGCAGCTAGAGACCCATTTAGGATTTTTCACCGCAAACAGTACTTTTTTTTTCCGGTGTACTTAACTGCATTTCAGTTTTTTTCACTTCCTCCATTCATTCTTTTATTATTTTTTTTGTTTTGACTTCAGCTTCTATGGGTTGGTAATCATTTGCCAGCTTTCACAGACAATTGTCGCAACTCGTGCCGACAAGACAAGACAAGACAAGAGCGACAAGACAGGACGTGAAACATGTGTTGCTCTGGGGATTTGAGTAGTCACTACAAAACTGGCAAATCCTCACTTTTTACCAATGTGTTTTTTCATATACTTCTATTATTTCATTTTTTTAGCTACTCGTAGTAGGATATGTGCAGGTTTTTCTAATATTTATTGCACTCACTTTTCGTACGATTTGTAGCTTAATGCTAGGGATTTTGCTAACAATTTGCTATTTGTTATTACAATGTGTTCTTTTTTGGCGTGCAGGCGATTGTTGTTTTTTTTCGATTTGTTTTTTTGGTTGGCGCCAATGACAACAATAAATTTCAATTAAAATACTATAAAAAGTGTACACATAGTATATCTGTTTCACAAAATTATCGTAAATTATTATCGTATGTGGAAAAAAAACGTAAAATTAACTTTTCCAGCGCGCAAAGTTAATGCAGTGATTGTTTTTTTTTTAAATTGAAATTACAGTTATTTTAATTAATGCCATTCTTCAGCGGCGAGCGCTTTGCTTTTTTTTGTTTGAATTTGTAGCTCTGTGCAGTCCGTTTTATTAACTTTATTTGCCACAAGTTTTTCTGCAGCTTTTCTGATTTCAGTATTATTTTGTATTTATTTTGCGACACATAAATTGGCACAATGAACTTGTTAAATAATTATCGGGGTTTCTGCTATTGCCATAATTACGCGCAGATTACATGCGTACAAAAAAAAAACTACAGAATATATATAAATATATTCATTCACTTACTGTATTATAAAATAATGCGCGTAAATTGCATAAAAGCAATGCAAAACGTACAAATAGTAGCAGTCAGAAGTTAATATCGAAAAAAACCATCGGTTTCGCCACTTTTATACCCAACTGTACATTTAATTTCATCGACGTCCATTATGGTGGCAAATTAAAAATTATTAAAAATATTTTACAGCTCAAAAGCGCATTCATTTCGCTTGCATATGAAAGCATATTTGGTTCAAAGTAAATAAGTAGCGGCGTTGCAATAAAAATAATTACTTGCAATTCTGTAAAATAGTGCCAAATTGCGTCTGTGTGTGTTAATCATAAAAATTCATGTGTGGTGACTTAATGAGAATAAATCACAGTCGTTTATTCATAGACTATTTGTAGGTACCCTGCAGGAAACTCCGAGTTTAGTTTATTTCTGATCTGAGACTTTAAACTCAAAATCATCATCATTTTTTGGCGCTACAGCTCTTTCTGAGGTTTGACCTGCTGCATAAAGTGCCTCCACATGACTCAATTCTTCGCAACTTCTTTCCAATTCCTCGTCTTCAGTTTTCACATGTCTTTTTCCCGCGCTCCCTCATCTAGATATTGCTTTAATGCTGAATGGTTTTAAGTCTACAATTTTCTTTAGTGCCCTCCACGTGTACATTTTCAATACATTTCCAGAGTATTCGCTACCCTATGATGAAGCGAGCTATGAGCTGGGTTGGGGTTAGCTCATCGTTATACCTTATACCCCATTCGCCAATTCTTTCTTAGGCGAAGATTTATTCTCCCTAGAAAGTGATCGCTGTAGCAGTTTGGATCTTTGCAACTACATACATTTTGGTTAAGCTACGTTTTGTTGAGATATTATCAAGAAAATTTGC
The DNA here is from genome assembly GCA_951828415.1 of Anomoia purmunda. NCBI lineage: Eukaryota > Metazoa > Arthropoda > Insecta > Diptera > Tephritidae > Anomoia > Anomoia purmunda. Next base: position 98,579,955 of record OX639996.1, read on the forward strand.
AACTTAGTTCATCTCATGGCTTCCTGGTACCTTCAAGGTTTTTTTGGGTATTTTTTTTTTGGAGGATTTTAGGTTCAATAAAATCTTACCTATCTTTTATGCGCTTTAACTGAGTGGTAGAGGTTTTTGTTTACTATATTCTACCAAGTGTTATATTTGGCTTTTTGTTGGAGCTGGAATTATCCAGCTGTCTTAGTAAATTAGGTCATATATTGCGTAATGTACTATATTTACTCCTCCGTTTCGATGTTTAAGTTGAACCTTTAAAATCGCCTTTGCATTCCACTATATATCGGTAACGATATGATCTATTCGTATCTTTATAATTCTAAAGAGTTCCATCGTATTTAAAATATACTAACCCTACCTGTGACATTGCTGTTTAAGCTTCGCCAGTTTAGAGGTTAGACAATTAACCTCTCAGAAAGAAATCATTTCGAAACCAACATTTTCCCTAGAGGGCGTTGTTGGCACGACAAATTCTGCATTTAAGAAAACATAATTAAACAACTTTTTAGTGCGAAAGTTCTTTTAAAAATAAATAGTAATGATATAATAATAGATAAACACAAAGAATTTTGAAAGGAAGAATTATAATAGGAAGTTCGGCATTGCCTACTATCGGGGCGATCGCTAATGGATTCATTGTGTTTATAGAGGCATTGTACCAAATTTGGACACGTCAGGTAGTTTCGGAGATATACATATTCCCATTTCCCAAAAAAAAAAAAAAAAAAATATTGGCCCAGCTACCTATTCCTTTATCTAACCCAGTCCTGTATATAAAACATCTTTATGTTAGTGTAGTTACGATCGAATTTCGACCACTTTCAATTCCGATTGCCGGGGCAATTTTCTTAAAGATATTTGAATTTTTTAAATCTTTATTTTGCCGAGGAGGTTCCGCTCAGTACTATATTTGACTCTTTAAATATTTTGATCTTAAAAGCTGTTTTGATTTGTACCTTCACTAATTTTGGAAACACTATTATTAGATTTCTAGTCATGTACTATTGAGTCTGGCCATAGGAACGCTACAAAAGGTTTTTTAAATAAAACAAAAACGGTTTGGGATATGAATTTTAAATTCTTTATTCCTGTGAAAGTAAATTCGATGCCATTATGTATGGAACTCGATTTATTTTTCATGGGCACCGCGGGTACGCTTGCAGAAGTCCAGACGCTGAACCCAATTTTCGACGGTTTTCAGGCATAAATCGGCCGATACTGCTGCAATTTCACGTTCGATATTCGTACGAAGTTCATCAATCGTCGCTGGCTTGTTGTCATAGACCATAGACTTGACGTAGCCCCACAGGAAATAGTCTAACGGCGTCAAATCGCACGACCGAGGCGGCCAATTGACTGGGGCATTTCGTGAGATGGCACGTTCACCAAACTTGGTTTTCAATAAATCGATTGTGACATTCGCTGTGTGGCTTGTGGCACCGTCCTGTTAGAACCACATACTGTCCAAGTCCATATCATCCAATTCGAGCCAAAAATACTCGGATATCATTGAGCGGTAGCGATTCCCATTCACAGTAGCGTGCCGTTCTTGATCATCACGGAAGAAGTACGACTTAATGACGCCGCCGGCCCATAAACCGCACCAAACCGTAATTTTTTCGGGATGAAATGTTGACTCATGGAATACGTGTGGATTGCTGCCTGCCCAATAACGCATATTTTACTTATTGACGAAGCCATTCCGCCAGAAATGACGACGACCATAAATTGGATGTAGCGCTCTTAAAGTTGAGGCCATTGACTCCGAATTTCGGTAGTAAATTTTAATAATTTCGACTCGTTGTTAGATCGTATATCTTTCCAAGATGAAATAGCAAACCTTACTGAAGAGAAATGTCAAAAGAGCGGGGAAATATATGACGTCGTTTCCTGTCACTATCGGTCTACTTTTGTAGCGTCCCTATTGCAATACCCTTTATAAGTTTAAGGCTCTCTTTTTATAGAACAGTATTAGACTTTATTCACAAACAAAAATATTTTTAATATTTATTTGGAGGCTTACCGTTTGAGTTTTTCTCTTATTTAACTTTTCATGATCTAAATTAATGTATTTTGTATGGAAATAGCTCGATCATGGAACACTGTTGGTACACTTGGTTGGTTGTAACTCTGTTTGAAAAAAGTTTCGAATAATTGAACGAGTTTATGTGTTGCTTGCTTAGCTTAACTCAAAAATTAAAAAAAAAATTTCGTGAAATTGTGAAGTTTTACTAAAGTAGCGATCGCTGCCCCAAAAAAAATATATTTTTTTTTAATAGAGAAGTCTATTTATTCAGCAACGACATACGACGTAATAAAATACTTATTTTGTTTTAAGTAAAATGATATTTCAAATGTGCATAAAAATTGCATATTATTTCCATGCCCACTTGGGTTAATTAAGAAACTTATGAAAATTTGGTAACGTGCGAAGATTCCAATAATTGACAGCTTTACAATTCATAAATATATAAAGATAGTTTTCGAAAACTACAATTTGGTAAGAAAAAGTATAATTAAATATTTAAACAAGGAATTATTCCATTATTTATTTATTAGGGCAAATTAGTACAATAAGATATTAAAATCTTGAATAGTATATTAAATTTCAGAGTCATAATAACAAGACAAAACACATCTTAAAGTAAGGTAATAAGCAGTACATATGTACATAAATAAGCAATAATATTTATATGTAAATTAAATGACAGGTTTGTAACAGTCACCTAAGCAATATCGATTTAACGATATTTTAACAATGAAATTAGTTACAAAAATATGAATAAATTAGGACTATAAGGGAAGATGGTATATCAATTAAAGGCTAAGTACTGAAGTAATTATATATAGGTTCTCTAAAATTGCTTTTGTTTATCTGCTTTCTAATATTGGCAGGGATAGAGTTCCGAATGCGGATAGCGTTAACGAAGAACAGCCTTGCTGAGACCAAGGAATTAAACTGAGGGACTATAAGGTCTAATTTGCTGGCAGATTTGGTAAAACACAACTTATCATAGAGATAGTTAGGAGATTTCCAAGTGATAAGCTTATATAAAAATATACAATTACTGCCCTTGTGATACTCCGACATCTCACAGCCTAAAAGTCGGTGCTTCCAGCGCGAAATATGTTCTAGCCTTGATAAGCCGTGAACATAGCGCGTCACATTATTAAACAATGTCCCAATCTTACGCGCAGAGCTACTATCCAGCTTACTATGTATATATCAGATAAGAATACGTTATAATTGGGATAATTAGCTGTAAAGCCAGATGACGTCTTGTTTGCAAGGGGGTATAGAATCTAGATCTCCGTAGATTCCTCAGTGTGACATATACCTGGCTTACGGCTTTATTTACATGATCAGTACAAGTGAGATTAGAGTATATAACATAACCTAAATTAGTTATTTTATAGGCTCAATGTCAATGTTAAGCGGAGGTAAGATATTGAAGTCTTCGGTTTTTTTTGTTATATATTGGTAACACACAAGATTTAGTACAATTTAAATGAAGACCATTGTCACTCGCCTATCTGGAGATTGTGGATAGCGCCAAGACGGTCGGCTTGACTAACAGGTCCAGATAAATAAAACTGGATGTCATCTGCATAAGTATGCAGATTTGCAGTTCTGCAAACGTGGAGAACATCATTTAAAAATAAACTGAAAAGCAACGAGCCAAGAATAGAACCTTGAGGTACACCAGCAGTCACCGCTTTCAGTTTTGAAACGTCAGCACCAATTCGCACTAGTGGAAATCTGCCTGATAAATAGCTTTTTATTTAAGCGCTCTGTGCCTAAATCCAAAGTTACATTGCAGCTTGCCACATAAAAGTGCATGACTAACAGAATCGAAAACCTTAGAGAAATCTAGTAGACAGAGTAATGTCAAGTGGTTTTTATCAAAGGGCATTCGAATGTCATCTAATATTTTTAATATGGCAGTGGTACAACTGTGATTTTTCCTGAATCCTGATTGCAGAGGGGAAAGAAGATTTTTATTATGGACATGCGACGAAATCTGCTCCGCCATTAGGGTTTCGAAAACTTTGGAGAGAGCCGATATAATACTGATGGGACGATACTCGTTAATACAACTAGCAGAGCTCTTTTTGGCAACAGGCAGTACGGTAGCAACTTTCCACATGTGCAGAAAGGAAGACGTAGTTACTACATGATTTATGATGTGGGTAAGAGTTCCAAGAGTTTCAAGGATATGCGGCAACACAACTTTTATAAACTTTATTGGGAGTCCATCTCGACCTTCAGCGTGTGAACTTATCCTAAGGACACATCTGATACTTCGGATATCTGTAAGTAACTGCGGGATAGAATTGGAAAAAATATGAAACTATAGCGGCACAGCGCAAATATCATCGTTATATTTTTTTTAGTATAATGAAGATTCAAAGCAATTCCCACGTGGAAATGATAGCTTAGAATAGATTTGAAAATATAGAGTTTGGTTGCAATTTTTTTTTGCAAAAAGAGCTGCCAGAATATAATTATTGGAACAGAATTATTCAAATTCCCGTAAGCATTTCATTGTTAAAACCTGACCGTTTCGTCCATGTTGTAAGTGAATCTTCAGTTGCAGCTTCAGACACAGAACATCTTGGACATGTTTTCGATAAAAATTAACTGGCGGGAGCGAACAATGTACTCGGGTCACGCCAAGGACTTGGAATAATTTTTAATCAAAGCAAAGCGGAACATTATAAGGCCTCATAATTTTTTGAAAGCTTTAGATTAAAAGTATAAAAATAGAAACCTACGGATAATAGTTCCAAAATTAGTGAAGGTACAATTAAAAACGACTTTTAAGAGCTAAATATAATCCTGAGCGGGACCTTTTCGGCAACATAAGGCTAAAAAAAACCGACACCAAATAAAAAAGTTATAGCAAAGAATGCAATTTAGCGGTTTTTAGCGGGTGCGTTAAAAAAAAAATTTTACATCCAAAATTTTTTTCTCGACGTAAGGGGGCCGGCCATCTAGTGCGATCAAAAAATCGATTTTTTTTTATTTCACTATTGAATGAGTCTACCTTTAAAGAATATCTGTATATATCTGAATATTTCAGCGCTGAATTCCAAATATTGAGAGAGCTACAGCATTTTGAAGAAAATAGTGTCAGGCAAGAACAAATTGGAGCGCGAAACTTTGGAGCGCGTTTTCTCGAACCCATGTTTTTGCATCTTGCGCCATGATTTAAAAAAAACTATCCAACATATTAACGCGATTTAACGATTATTTTGTAGCTTATAAAAATGCTCTGTATGTGAACTTCGAAAATTGAACAAATACTTCATTAAATGATATTTTTATCACATGAATGACAAAAAAAAAAAATGACGTCAAAAATAATATTTTGCCTTTGCAACGTGGAAAAAAATTTCAAATCCCCAGTTATCTGAAGTTTTTGAGGTTCATAGACTTCGAAAAAATATAAAAATAAAAAGAATTTGTATCAATATTTCAGACAAGAATTGTGAACGCTATCCCGCCCGCAAACTGACAACTTTTATAAGGAAATGATTTACGGCACCATGGATAACTCCGACATTTATCAATATTTTGAAACCAAAAAATCACATTATATAGTTCACCTTATTGTTCAAATGAACCTTAAAGTTTGGTTAATTGTACTTTTTTCATTTCGTTAAACATTTTTTTTTTGATCGAAATCACCTTTTAACGGCTCTCTAGATGGCCGGACTCCCATAAGTGCTCAAGTAGAACTGACACACACTCAACTTTTTTTCGTGATATGCCTTAATGTATATATCCTATCTCAGTAGCTTTAGGCTGCTACAAACAACTGCTATGTGAACAAAGTTATAACACCCGGGACACTAATGCGCTCGGATATAATATAATTAAAAGTTGCCTTTTGAATAACAAGACATTTATAATATAGTAAAGTTCCTACCGTTGTGCTTGACTGGATGTTTGTCGTCTGCTTAAATGACGCAAAGGCAGAATGATTTATGGATATATAGTGGGAATGATGATGCTCCGAGCGATGTACCAGAATTTTTAGTGGTTCATAAAATGTATACCGCTTGCCATACAGATGGTACTAAAATTCTCTTACTTCACTTCAAAATAATGTCAGAATTGTACACCTCTCCGCTCACCTCGCATAGCTATCTCAATTACGTATAACTTATTCAATCTAATAGACCAGATATTGCATAATGAACCTGCATGCAACCGCAAGGGATGTATGCAATTGATGTGTGGCAAGTTGTTAATTACCGACGTGTTGTTTGTGGCATATTAACAGTTGGTTGCAGTTTTTCGAATGTGACAATTGACTGCATCGTAAATTGATGCAATCGAAAAGAAGCAACAATAACCAATGACTATTTATCTACCTATATAAATACAGTATATAAAGCAACCAACCAACTAACACACACACACATATACACCTACAAATTTATATATTATATTTTTGTATTTATTACTACAGAATTCCGCGCACTCAAATTCTTTCCGGTTGCACGCGCACTTTACTTAGTTTGCAAAGTTGCGGTTGACCGACACAACAATCGACATAGCCGCTGACGCTGACGATGACGAAGCTGAAGCTGAAACTGAAACTGAAGCGGAGAGTAGTAATTTAATCGCATGTTTTGTCAGCGTTAACTACAACTAATTTCATTTGGCCATCAATTGCAAAATGCCGCGAACCACATTTAGTGCCTATTATTTTATATATATATATATATGCTGTTATGGTTTTTTGTTGTTGTTCCATATTATATACATACCTATTTTACTGCATTTGATTAGTGTTGGGGCAACCGCAGCGCAGATATTTATGTGCTCAATATATTTATTTATATGCTGTGCGTTGTTTGACAACGTGTCAATTGAGGTTAGGGACGCTAACTTCCTTCCGGTGTTCGCTGCTCGTTTTATACTCGTGTGAGTATGTGTGTGTGTGCTGTTCTATCGACAAATGCACGCGTTAATTGGTAATGCAAGTTAATTACCTTGCGTTAACGAAATTAAATGTCTGCTAATGTAATTTGCTACGAGAAATTAATTTAAAGTCGCTACAGGGGAGCTATGCCAACAAAAATTAAAGTGACAATTAATTGTGTGTAGTTCTATTGGAAATACATTTTCTGAATTTATGAGGAAATATGTCGCTAGGCATTAGGTGCATAATTTAAAATAAGATGAAATAATTTGTAATTTACAAGACCGCAATCAGAGAAAAAACCGATACTAGTTGAAGTGTTTAGATGTTGCTGAACATCCAAAATAATTACAAATGTGCCTGATAAAAGGGCAAACAAACTACAAACGAAAATACAAAAATTTTGCAGAAGATTTCGGCCGAACCCTATTTTCTTATAAATTATATAAATCATTATTTTTTTAAATCCCTGGAAACCTGGAAGTCATTTAGTAGTACATATACAAAGTGAAAAAAGACTAAGTAAAAAACATCAAAAGGCTATAATTTTATTTAGTATAGTGTGGGGCATTTATAAGACTTGTATGTTATTTAGAATTGAAAAATTGACACACAATATAGGGATAGGCTTTTGTGAGGTGTAGCAAATTGGGAGATAATTTGTCTGAAATCTGAGTGTACAAACAACTCTAAGTAAATTCTTGAAACTCTGTTTTTTTTATGATTTCTAAAACTCTAATTTTATTTATTGAAATCTTTCCCTCGTTATTCAATTGACGGTGGAGTCGTTCACATTTCACGCTCTTTAGACAGTTAGACCTAACCAGGGTAGAAAACCGCACTGGTATATTGGCGGCTCTTAAACTACGGAAAGCATAGAAGCTGCTCACCACAATGAAGGCATAGTTAGTTTAAGAGACAGCCAAACAGCACTCAATGCCCCATTCTCGTATGAGGTAAAATCTTCATTAGTGTTTGAGTGCATAGGGAGACTCAACTTTCTGGCAACACGAAATCACATTCAGCTCCTCTGGATTCCAGGTCAATACGGCGTAGAGGGCAATAAGGAAGCTGATAGGTTAGATAGAGACGCGGCGCCAAGAACTTCTACAGGGCCCGGGAAATTCCTGGCTATAGGACATCACACTATTAGGAAAGAGATAATGAATTAATAAACAAATTTAAGGGGGAGACACTGGCAACTCAAATCAGGTTTACGCCAAGAAAAGTCTCTATTGGGAGGATGCAATCGAAAACAATTTAAGAAAATTATGAACCTCTCACTAACCATTTGAGGATACCGACAGGCTTTTTCACAGGTCACTGTACTGAACTGCTTCGAAGTCATCTGCACAAGCTCGAAATATGACCGAATGAATCTTGTCGCTACTGCGATTCGGCCCCGGAGACCCCCACGCATACTAATTTTTGACTGTGACGCTATCTCGAGAAGAGAAGTTGAAGTATCTTGGCGCACATAGCTCAGGGAAGGAATTCGTACGCTCACTGCCACCAAATACCATCTTAGACTTCCTAAAAGAGTTGGGGCTAGATGAGGTACTGTAAACAGGGGAGCGGACAATGGATCTTTAAAGTCGAAGTGTAAATCTCTATATTTATATCTATCTATCTAGGCATTTGTAAACTAAACCGATATTCGATATATATACTTCCGAGCATAAAATTTGTATCAAATTCGATATTAGAGGTCTTTATGAGCCTAACTCACGTAAAACTTCATATTTTTCAAAATATTTTGACGGGAGTCTTAAAACAAAATGCATTCTATAAATTCAGAGGAAAAAGCGTAACTTTTTTCCAAATATTTTTAACTATGTATATCTGTTGAAATTAGCTATTATTTTATATGAAAACAATAAATTAAGCAGCGGACATGTAATATAAATAATTTTAACGCCGAATTGTATGTATTTTAATAAAAAATCTTGAAAAAGATTTTCTAAATCTAGTCAATTTTAAATTTTGCGAATTTCGGAACATAGTTGTATGTAAATACAATTTTTCAGTAGTGGGCATTTGTTAGTAACAAATAAAAATAATAAATCTATCAAATATGTATGTGTTATTTTTTCACTGTCGATATTTTTTACTCTCTATATACCAATATTATTTAAAAATATCGGTTCGATATATATCGATAAACATGGTTTATTTTCCCCCAAATCTTACTGCCAAAAAGTCATTTATTTTTAAAGAGCTCTATAAAGTGAGATTTGCATACAAGTCTTTTTTGTATTTTCTTCTTCTATTTGGTGTAAGAGTGTGTCGTGTTTTAAAATATTTAAAAATTGGCAATTAAATACTAAAGGCTCGTTCAAAAAATATCCATATATTTATTTATATTTAAAATAATAAAATACATTAATTTAAACAAAGCAAAGTTTTCCTTTCACTTAGAAATGCAACAACTTTACAGTAGCACAGATGTTGCCAATGCAATTCGTATTAATGGTGTCACCAAATTGCAAGCATAACAAACCAAAACAACAACAACGGCAAAACCAAATACGAGTACCTACAATGCAACAAAAAGCAAACTTCAAACATAAACTGGCAAGTGGAAACAGCAAAACAAAGAGAAGTTAATAACTAAGTAAATGCGTGGAAACTGGGATGAAATGCAGCGACTGTGCCAGTTTATTGAACCAGTAATGCAAATGTGGCAGAGCCAGTAACAACCACAAAATATAAGTTGCGGGCCAACGATTGCCAAAAATGTCACAAATGCGAGGAGTGAATGCGAAACGAGTGCAGGGGCGGGGCGCGACGGGGCGAAATGCAACCTTTTTGTGTGTACGCGTTTGCTATTTTCAAATGTGCGACAGTTGGCATATTTGCATTAATTTTAATATTTTCCCGTGCATTTTGCATGCAACATACTAACAACAATAACAACAACAACAAGAGCAACAAATATTAACACTTGTTTTTGTAATGTCATGGACAACAGCAAGTCGAAATGTGTTTTGCCAACAAGCTCACCTACATTAAAGTTTTAATTTAAAGTTACGGTTATGCGTAGAACAAAGATACATACATATAAATTTTATTACATTCCTATTTACGTACTATGAGTATGCCATACTATCCCTGTACAAAATCCACTGCCTTTGCCTTGGTATCCATCTAGCGAAGTTGTGGCTGAAGACAGTTGGTTTTAACTGCCTATCAAATCTACATGTCAAAAATTAGCTCTATTGGAATGATTATTGCTCGTAGGCCACCAAAGCCCATTGCATTACCTATGCCGTTTCAACGACTGTTTCAATACCGACCCCAGCTCTACACAAAGCAAAATCTTCAATATGGTGTTAAGATTGATTTTGAGATAGGATCGCTTCCTTTCCGCTTGAAGGATAGCCTTAATATAATATTTCTTGTCCGCTTATAAAGGGTGGCCTCAGTGGGGTATTTAAAGAAAGAAGCCCAGTCAGCAATTCTCCAGAGGGACCCAGATTTATGTTTCGCAGAAACCTAGTTTATTTTAATGCTATCCATTTCGCTTAATTCTCATCTTCATTCCTCAATTTCAATACGGAAAGACTACATTCGGTAAAGTTGCATTCTCGTCGCGTCTTTTGCCCAGCAAATATTTCCATAGCAGAATCTAAATTCAGTGATCACGCTATTGTTCTTTTAATTTATATTCTTATAAAAAGGTCACGACACGTGCAGCACTAACTCAACCAAAGAACTGTAGAAAAACCTGAATGGAATGCAATATTCTGGAAAACTTCCATACTTTGATCCTTAATTACAATCTGCAAATAATGCAGTGGTGTGTCGTTCAAAATATCACGATTTTATGAAAAGTAGATGCCAATAAAGATTGTGAGTTCATGTTTAAGATCTGTGGTAAAGAACCCCCAGTATTTTTCCATTAATGAGCTAACACTGGTTTGAAAATTGTCTTCTTCTAGAATCCTTAGATGCTCAGGCATGAGAAAACCGAAAACATTGTTAATGTCTCGAAATCCTCCCGTACGTTCTTGCAATTTGTTACACATTTCAGTAATAATGATTCAGTAGTAAATAATTCGATGTTTTTCATGCGTTTAAAAATGCGAATCGGCAGCTTTTCCATCGATTTTTTTTGTTTAATTTTACGTTTTCTGACGTTAGGAAAATTAGCTAATTTCTTCCCATTTATTTTTCGCATTGAGAATCATTCGTACGAGTTTGCGTTTCTCAAGTCTACCAATTTCTTCAAAGCAGTTAAAATGCACCACTGCCCCATTATAAAATCAAGTTCTTTTTTTTTTGCAATTGAACTCGCACAGGGTTCATAACGCTGAGCACTGTATGCCACCATAATAATTTGAGAAAAAAGACGGATTGTAACTACCGGGCATTCATGATATTTTCTCTAGATGCTGCTTCTCCTGAGAATTCATACAATTGACGATAAATTCGAAATTTTCGATTATCGCATCCAAAACTTTCAGTCGTGAATCTTAATGGTTGCATAAAATATGTACCTTGATGGATGAAATCGAATTATTCTCTGCTGCATGGATTAAAACTAAGTTTATTTGATGACCCAGGCTGTGGATGTATGGTACAAACAAAATTTATAAACATATTATATATCTAGGAAGAAAACGATACTGATCGTGTTTAATAAAATTATTCAGTATGCAGTATTATGGGACTTGAAACTAATGGGTGGTTCACAAGGTGTCATAATATGTCATCAAGTCATACAATTTTAGATTTCAAAAGTTATGTTTTTGGACTGCATTGAAAAAAATATCTAAAACTAAACAATTTTGTATTTGTTTTTAATTTTATGACGTTATGACTTATGACATATTATGATACCTTTGGAGTCATCTATAAGGGTTTGCAACTATTGCAAGTTGCCCGAGAGTAGGGCACGAGTTGTATTGCTCGGTTTGTACACGAAAAGAAAAATGGCCTGCAAAGTGAGTGCGGAACTTAGCAGCTAGGGTTATATATTATTTGATTAATTTTGTAAATAAACAAGCTGCTGAAAGGCGCCCTAGGTTGTTGGGCCCTTATTCTAGAGGGTCCCAGTCAACAATGGCTCGTTTGCTGACCGTTAAATCCTGGTTGACCTATATGGGTGATCCATATGTATCCAAATCAGCGTGCTTATTGAAAATAACTTCTGACCTAAATGAGGCATCCACAGCCCCTACTGTACATAAGTTTGTGCAAAAAGTTCCCGATACCTCAACAACTCAACATTTTATGCACCAGCCAGATACGAATTTTTCAAAGAGGTCACGCATTATTTGCTAACAAGGTTCCGCTGGCTCGTCAATTGAAGGCTCAGGACCATCTGTTTCGTTAATAAGCAAAATTGCTCCATCAGTACGCTAGTGATCGTTGAGAAGCCAATGCATCCTCAGATATGCCTGTTTGGGGAGGATTTCGGAGTGATGTTTACATTGCGATCTTTGATTTTAGCATAATGGCGCGCTAGCCACATATTCCATTTCGCATTAGATATTTGCACGCCGTGTTACCAGCCGTCTCAGTGATGCCAATTCCGCTGGCCACTTCACAGTTGCGATTTGACGCTATTAAACTGTTTTTTGTAGGCAATCATAAAAAACCGATAATATGCGAATAATTCATTAAAAATGTTGGGTCTTAAGGTAAATATCAAGCAAGTTGTTCGTAAGATAGAGCCAGAAACCTTCACTAAGGTCTGGGGAAACTGGGTTAAAGGGATTCGTATGCATAATATGCATAATACTCAAGGTCATATATGTACTTGGTCGTGAAGAATAAATAAATAAACAGAAGACATAGATTATCAAATTGTATTTAATTTCCAGTCGTCCAACGTGTATTAGTTAGTAAATATATTATATGTATTTATAGATAGCTAAGCTCGAATGAGATAAATAGATCGTGTTGAGTTTATCCCTATGCCCTCTACTTCTAACAGTATTTCATCTAAACCCAACGCTGTTGAAAAGTTATGATGATGGGTTGCTGATAGCCTTCTGGACTCGTCCTTTTCTACACCATCCCGTTTTCACTCTTCCCCCTGAGGGCAGGAGAGTCGTGAATGCCGTTGTGTAAGTAGAAGTCGGCAGTGCTTGTTCCCCAGCGCTCCTGCATTCTGTTTACTATTTTGTGTTCTACCCCCACATTCTCCCAATTTACCTGCCGCAAGAGTGTAGTGCCACGGTTGCTTTACGCGCTCCATCTATAATATTTGACTCTTAACTATATATTGGAATTCTTCCTCTAAAGGTAGTTGTTCGAGATCCCGTGCCTTAAGTTTCTTAGAGAAGAGCACCAGGTCTGTCTTTACAAGATTTACTCCCAATCCTCGCCTGTTGCCCCACAGAGAGAGTTTCTTGAGAGATGTTTGAGTGGATAAAAATATTTGCCCGAGATTGATATTACAACATTAACAGCAGTATGAAATTATTCCCGTCCAATACCTTCAAGTTCTTGAAGAAGGCCGTCTACTGGTATGTTCAATAGAAGTGGTGAGATTATTCTCCCTTGGGGCGTATGTACATCTAACCAGAGACCTTTTTATGGTTGATTCATCAAATACTGCGCTCATTTCCCGACTGATAAGCATGCGTTCGATAAACGAGATAGGTGTGTAGCTTACCCTGAGATTATCGACGTGATGGATATGACTTGAGGTGACATAAAATTATCGCACAGTGCTATCGTACTGCTAAAGTCTATTGGGTATTTTTTTGTATCAAAACTTCACAGTAGTATGCCACTGATGGCATTGGAGTCGTGGTTATTCATTTTTGGTTCACCCGGTTAGGGTTTCCCTGCAGGGTTGGCGCGCCAGCGTATGACCACTGTTCCATTTTAATTTTAATGTTTATCAGCGGGTAAAATATCGCAGCAGCAAAGGCACTGAGTGGCTTTATAGATGGGGGACTATTGCAAAGCTTTTAGCTTACTATACATGCACATATACTCGGATATACATATGCACATATATTCACATACAATGTGCTCGATTACTTCTCAACGTTGCCAATTTCACTGTCAATTTTCGCATATTAAAATTGTGGTTTTTGTTTGCGGTCGCAACAGCAACATGGTAATGCAAATGCATGCAACGAATGCGAAGGCAAAATGTGAAATACGAAAAATGTTAATTGGCAGATGCACAGTTGCACAATGCATATTTTGACACTGATGCGTCGGAAGGTATGCAACGTAAATTCTCACCAAACTCTGTATGCGGTCCCTTTTTAAAGTAGTAAGTGTAAATTTGCAATGCAAGTAACTTTTACTTATAGTTTGTATAAATATTGGTGTATATTTGCATTTATGCTATTATATACTACAAATATATATGTACTCAAATGTATGTACAGTTATCAGCCACTACATAAGTCCGTTTTCATTTCACACACACACACACCCACACGTATTGTTTACCGCCCAACTTAATTGTGTGATATGCTCGGCGCTGATATACTTTGAGTGCTGTTGATAATGCAGTTTATGCTGAGTGCATGTGTACTTAAATTTTATTTAAGTGTAGTAGTTTTAAAGTAAGTGCGCTGTCGAGTCGAAATGTATGTAATTTTTGAGGCTTAAGCGAATGTGAAATGCTTAGGGTATAAATGGCTTAAATAAAACGAAGTATCTTTTTTAATATTTTGGCACTTTTACGCCAAGAACAGAATACAGCTAATTTAGTAGTGAAAGTGACAAGAAGTACACCAAGTGCCAAGCAAAACCATTCGAGTGTTTTTAAATGACCACTTCCAGTGTGTTGGATCCCGAATCTGCTCGTCTGCGTACACAACACACTTCCCCACACACACTTTACATCACACACCTCACCACATCATACACTCATATACAAGATAACATATTCGGGTGGAAAATTTGCGCGGATGCACTTAAAGTATATTCTTACAGTCATGGCATCAGGTCGATATACAGACTCTGTACATTAAGAAAAGGTTCAACCTTTTGTTCGTAAGATTTTAGAGGATGCAGCTCTTGTTGTGGCGGGGCTGCACTCTATTAATTTACTGGCATATGAAGCCTCTTTCTTAGGTCGTGGCTGCTTCACAACATCGAACACCCGATCGCTCGCGAGACGACGTACTTTATCCGAATGGCAGGGGCGATGGGAGGCAGCTACCAATGGTTGTTGGACTCATCGGTTCATTTTTAATATTGAGGCCCGGATTAGCAGGGTGCAGGGGGAGAGGGGGACTTCAGTACTTCTAACAAGGAATGAGTTCTTCAGATACTACCTGCGCCTTTTTAACCACGAATAATACGGCCATTGCGAAACTTTTGGAAACAATTTCTCCGGAGACGTGGTGCGTGTACAGTTTAGCTGCCCATGTTTCAACGCAGTGAGAGAGAGAAGTATTACGTGAAGCTTTCGGCGAAGACTCCACGATGCAGAGCTTAGTGTCAAAAATTATCGCATCCACAACAAGATGGGTAACCATAAGCACCGCCGTAGCAGCAATAATTGCTAAACCGCGAAAAAAAGAGGGGTTGAGTTCGGTGTTAAACGCAGAGAGGAAACAATTTCGACGACTGCTCGTAGCTGAAGCAGCATGGTATTAAAGCGGAGTCGAGATATGCATTTAGACCTTTCCATTCCTCTAAGCAGCAGAAGACCCTCAGCTAACTCGGCCTCTCTGACCATGCTCAACAGCTTGGCCTTTACGACCGTACATAGACAGGATTTCCGCTCTCGCTTAAGTCGCAAGACTGTAACAGCTAAAAATTAATTAATAAATATATCGTGGAAAACGATATGTACGCACGACCCTAATTCTCGACTTAATGTTGGGGGTGTAGCCCGTACATTAATGTGGAGGCAGTGCCAAGCCAGTGCAGCTTATGACGAACTTTGCTAAGACAGAAGCGAACAATAAAGCTTTATGCTCAAAGTACCGGGGAGTATACGGTACAGCGAACAAACAAGAAGTTTAAGTTAGGATTCAAGTTTCCCTCCACGGGGGATAGGCTTCCGATGCATTCTCTTTGCATAAAAAAGTTCACATATTCCTTCGTTTTGTGAGCCAAGCCGGTCACCTCATTTTAATCGCCCTAATTTCTCTTACCAACGACAAGAAAATCAATTAAAATATGTGTACAGTGTAATGGAGACTTAATCAACTAATTTCCCAAATGTTTGCATATGCGCCCATATTTTTTTCTTTACACCCCAACAATTGATGTAATTTTTCCCCGCAAAGATGAATATGGAATTTACGCCGTAAACGGGACCCCCACTCCAGCAGTCAGGAAGTATTTATATGTGTGTTATATCGTCGACGGATCTCCCACCAGATCAGCGGTAACAAAGGGTGCCACACACGATTGTTACTTGAATTGTATAGCGCGGTTCCACTGCACCAGAGAGTGTGCATCGACTGGGTAGTGGGCCTTTGCCAACGCCCACACCATACCCTCTTAAAACGTTCCTCATATCGTCCTCGTCTCTCCCGGCTGCATCATAAGCGGGTGCAGGACAGGTCCATCATCATCGTCCGAAAGGGCTCAGCTGCGTAGTAGAGACGTAGCCGTAGCTTCAGCGATTTCAGTGATTTCTAAATTATCACTTACGGTGCGATGGATTCCGCATACACCCATCAGCGTGCACAGATATCACATTATACACATACCCACATATGCATGATATCATAATTTTTCGTTTTGGTAGCTTCGGTATTTTCGAATAAATAAAATTATTAATTGCACCTTTAAACTTTACCAGTGTTGTGTCTCAATTGGGGAAGAGTGGAAAAAGTGGGGAGCGCCTTAGCAGCGACGTATTTATAAGTAGAATGTTTGCCATTCTTGCGTAACGATTGTTGTTAAAGTACAGAAGTCAAACTAAGGCGAAGTGCTTTAGGACAACAGGTAGAGCTGGCCGGTCTCGGAAGGTCTTCCATACTCGTAGATTAAGAGATATGCCGACAGTGCAATGAAATGAGAACATTACTAAATACGAAAAAAAATATGCGTAATTCTATGTGCCTTGATTAATGGTTAGAATCGATCATTTAAAATTTGGTCGGAAGTCGTCATTAATCCTATAATTGGATCTTAAAGTTGTATAAAATACAAAATTGCCAATTTTTCAGCTTATTTGTTTAATATCCCGAAAACTATTACAGTCACAAAAACCGTCTGGAATTTCTTTCAAAAATTAACTTGAGCAACAAATATATATTAAAAAAAATTTATTAAAAAATTGTGAAATGGGAAATTTAAAAAAAAATTGCATAAATCAAAAGCTAATACATTTTGGAGCTGAATTTGCTTAATACCTATTAAAGTACTTAAAGGAGTCTAAAATTTTCAAGGAGGTGTTTTTTTTTTGTAAGCTAGTTTTTGTTTAATTGTAAAAAAAATGCCTTAAAAACTTTATAATTAAATGGTATGAAATTAATATTGAATTTTCAAATATATAGCGCTAAGTATAAGATTTAAAGCGAAAGAAGTGAAAAATTTGAGGCAAAAGGGATTTTGTTTTTTAAATTTATAAAGGACTTTTTAAGAACTGACCTTCGTAAAACTTTTTTAATAAATACCTCGGTAAGTGCTTAAAATATCCTAAAATGTGCAAGGAGAGGCCCTTTTGTCTTTTTTGTAAGACATGAATTTAAAAAAAAAATTTTCGCTTAAGATTTGATTATATAATTTTGAACATTTCCAAATTTCGGTATTTTTTATGATTTTTTTTTAATATAGATATATTTTTTGTAGCCCCATTTTCTGGTTTTTAAACAAATCCCAGACGGCTTTTATTGCTGTAATAGTTTTCGAAATATTAAGAAAATATACCTGAAAACCGGAAATGTAAAATTTCGCATAACTTCAGGAAACAAAATTCTTAACTTCGTCCGACCAAATTTAATTTATATAAAAAAATGTAGATCACAAAAAAATTTTTTTTTATACATACAATTTTTAATATGTATTATATTTTCTCAAAAATTTCTTTTAATAAATTTTTTTGTGGCCTCAAGTATTTTCTGTAAAGCGAATAAAGAATTTTTCTGTAGCTATAATACTTTCCAACAACAATTTTTAATAAGTTAAGGTCATTTTAATAGGAAAATTTTAAGAAAAAACAACAATGGTAGAAGTTGTAGCTATTTCTTTACACTATTCACAATTCAAAACGGCCGTGAGCTCATAAAAATTATTGTTGATACAAATAAATAGGTCTTAAAATTAATATACATATAATTGTTTTTAAGATTTTAAGATTTAAAAACGTGATCTGGAAATATAGTACAAAAAAAAATATACCTGAAAACCGGAAATATAGTGAAATGTAAAATTTTGCAAAGCTTAGGAAAACAAAATTCTTAACTTCGTTGTAGGATGAACAAAAACTTCCGACCAAATTTAATGCAAATGAAACAGTACATTTTTTATATAAAAATAGAGATCGCAAAAATTTTTTGTTATACTATATACAATTTTTAATATGTATTATATTTTCTCAAAAATTTCTTTTAACTTTTTTTTTATTTGTGGCCTCACGTATTTTCTGTAAAGCGAATAAAAAATTTGTTTGTAGCTATAATACTTTCCAACAATAATTTTTATGATGTCAAGGGCATTTTTAATAAAATAATTTAAAGAAAGAACAACAATGGTAGAAGTTATAGTTATTTCTGCACACTATTCACAATTCAAAATGACCGTGAGCTTATAAAAATTATTGTTGATACAAATAAATAGGTCTTAAAATTATTATATGTATAATCGTTTTTAAGATATTCAAATTTAAATGTAAAAACGGGAACAGGGAGATTTAGTAAAATTTTTGAATTTTCCGTAAATTTCGGAACCCTATTTTTTAATTAAAACCAGAAATGGTCGATTACAACCATTAGCCGATTTGACTGGAATTGGCCATATTTAAGTTGATAGGATCATTTATATTTAATCTAGAAATGCAGCAAATATGGAAAATATTATTTTTATAAAACGATAGATTTCGGCGCCTCAGGAAACATACGTGTAACCGACGAGCAGATGCTGTTCTTATGGTTATAGCTCAGAGACTATTTGAGATTTATTTGCATCCCAAAAATGTTATGTTACTCTGAAAATTATTGGAAAGCGAGATATGTATACAAAAATTTTTTATTGAGAAATTAAGTCAATGAAGTATAAAAGTTCTGGTAGATCCCATTTTCATCTGGATTTCGCGATAAGTTGCTTAAAACTTTACAAATCCTTGTTCAAAAACATTTCATCTGATTGTGAAACATTAAAGGCATCATGCTGTGCATCTGGCTGCTGTTAATTTAACCTATTTCCATATAATATTTGAGATATTAACATGACAGAACATATGCACAAAAAGCGAACATTAACGCCTGAGATATATTTAATGACATTTCTGTATGTGTGATTGTGTGCTAATAATGTATACAAATTTATAATAACGATAATTATAACTTTCCACTTTGATGGGCCCGCAATATTGTGTTGTCGCTCATTTGCAAGACAAGACAAGACATTTGCAACACATAAGAACTAGTCTAAATGCATTTGTGTGTGCGAAAGTCGGTTTGCTTGTGTGCGTTTATTAGTTGAAATGGGCGTGCCAGTAGTGCCGTGAAATTGTGAAAATTATCATGTGTCGCAAATATTTGCACAAGAATTGTGTGCTTTACAATTTACAATAATGTGCACACATAAATGCACAAATTTACTTATTTGTAAATACATACATACAGTTACTGACATTATAATAGCATCAAGCATTCCCTCCACATATATTTGCCAAAAGCAGTTACTAATCATTATCCAAATCAAAATATGCACATATTTAGTACCGTTTATTAATTTACCATAGCACTGTGGTCGAAAATTCAAAAAAGTTGGCCAAAAGTGCAAAATTTCAAAATACCGATTTAAATTAATAAAATTTCAGCTCTTGAAACAACTTTTTTCGAAAATCTGTCCGCCATTTTGTGTCAGCCATCTTGAATTTTGATTTTTTGACATTAGTTTTGAAATCAGCGACCTCAAAATCCCCCTTAAACTCAATTTCAGCTCTTGAAACAACTTTTTTCGAAAATCTGTCCGCCATTTTGTGTCAGCCATCTTGAATTTTGATTTTTTGACATTAGTTTTGAAATCAGCGACCTCAAAATCCCCCTTAAACTCAATTTCAGCTCTTGAAACAACTTTTTTCGAAAATCTGTCCGCCATTTTGTGTCAGCCATCTTGAATTTTGCTTTTTTGACATTATTTTTGATCATCACATCGATTCCACGACTCTCTAACCACATTTTTACAAGACCCGAAGTATTTTTCGCGTCATTCGGGTCTTGTTGAAACTGCCAAATCAAAGGCATGCTCCATTCGCCATAGGGCAGCTTAACGTCTTCTAATATTCTTAGGTATCGGTACCACCGGTTCATGTTTTCCCGATCTAAAATAGCGGTGCGGCTCCATACCACGAAAAACATTCTGATATCATTATACTTGTTTACCACACCCTTGAATGCTTTTGTTGTGTATCTGGAATTGATTTCTACATTTTTCGGTCGTCGGACCCTGACTTTAACATCATTGCCTAACATGTTTACTTTACCTTCTTCGGACCATAAAATAGTTCGCCACTTTTTGAGAGTTTTCCGGACTGTACCAAGTTATGTGAGTTCTCGCTAATGTTTATCGATTTCGTCGTTGTTTTTTTTTTGTCAACGTTGGAACTTTTTGTGACAATCTGCCGAAGCGGTTCCATTCTACAAAGACGACGGTCAACAGTTCTTGAAGATATTTCTACGCTTATTTCCTTCTGGATAACTACAGCGGATTTAAAAGGGTCGCACTTTGATAGTCGCTCAATGAAATTGTCGCACACTGGCGTCTTTTTTCGCGGACGACCTCTCAGTTTGCATTCTTTTTGAGACGTAAGAGCAGTAAAGACAAATTTTTGTGATCTAATAATAATTTTGTATATTTTTAAGTTCCTCTGCCGTGCAGTGCTTTCCTCGACACATTTCTTTTAAATTAAAGCAAATTTCATTAAATATGGCAATTTACAACACAATGTACACTTACAATATAATTTAAACACCAAAAATCACTTTTATTGCTTTTTCCCTTGTTTGATTCTATTATATTGGTGACTATAGTAAAATCCCACCGTTGCAAGTTTTAAGCGCAAAAGTAACAGTAAATCGAAAACGTTTTTCCATTATAACATTTTAAACGACAAATAGTGTACAGATTCGATTAGCGACAAAAGTTATCTATTTCATAAATAATTATAATAATAGCAAAGAGAAATAACCGCTGATTGTTTCTTCGCAAAAACCGACTTGATTCTATTTTATTGTTCGTAACTGTAGATGCACAGAAGTGAGTAGTAGGTATGGATGACATGGCGTATGAGTGTCATGCAATTGTCAAATGCCCGTCTGCTTAACTTAAACGCCTATTTTACTTCTTTACACACACACACACGTGCACATGTAATTAACAAATGATATACAGCTATAGTTGGTTGTCGGTATGCTTGGCGCAAAATTACAATTACAAGCTACATATGCACCTTAGGGTCTGTCATGTGACACCTACGGAAATTAAAAGTGATATGCCCGCTGGGCTTGGTAATGGGCGTGACGTGGATGCCAAGGTGTCATGCTGCAACTGCTTGCCTCTTCCTGCGTAAAATCGATGCCTAATTTGAATTTATGCAATCGTTGTTGTTGCCATTGTTGCGCTTAAATGATTTTCACTGTTTCTCTGTTTACAACTAATGTTATTATTGTTATTATTATTGTTGTTGTTTGCAAATATGTCTGTTTGAGTTTTTGTGTGCTGTAATTAAACTAAACAATACCATGGTTCACTCAATTGCGCCGCAGCAGATTTGTCGGCCACTCCTACCGCTCCAATTACTCATCATTCAAAGATTTGTTAAATTTTATTCGCTGGGGAAAATTTAATTTGGTTGCATTTAATTATTGTGTCTTGCATATTTTGTATAAATTATACTTAATATCAATGCATGTGGTTGGTGGCAGCTGGTAGGTAAAGAAATTCAAAGACATTATCAGAACGCTAAAAAGTAGAAGTGGGAGAATTCCACAAATACAATGGCGAGCATATTCTATTTCATGTTATCATTTAATATAAAAATTATACGTACATATGTACATAGATAGAAAGGTGGAGATGTTTGTATTCCTAGTTATATCGCAAAAACAACCATCAAATATAATTTTTGGTATTTTGAAAGATTGCATGAAAAATGTAGTTGAATAAAAGACTTGTTAACTTACTGGAACGTAGATAGAACATTTATTTTTGGAGATATTATATTATATTATTTAAAAGGGAGAATAAAAATGAATACTTCAAGAGGTCGTAAAGGGAATTAATATTAGACTAGTTTTAACCCTTTAACGTTATAAATTCGAATGTAACAGAAAAGAGAATAAAGTTAATAACTTTTAATTAATTTTTAATCTGATTTTTTATCTTTCTATTATTGGTTGGTTGCTGAAACTCGTTTAACTTGTTGGGTTTCATAAAGCTTAGTTTATTGTTAGAAATCCACAACGTAAGCAAATGATGCTGATATTAAGAAGTCTCGTTTCCATGATTAAATTTTCTTAAGTCTACTTCCCTTGCATCCCATTACGTGATACTTCCAGTAACTTAATAATTAAATGTAATTAGCTCTTGTAAGCAGGTGACAACTCTCTCCAAACTTATTTTAAAATCAAATCTTTCTTCAAACTCAATATTCGGGTTGATTAATTTTTTAAACAGATGGCAACCCTCTCCAAAATTATTTTTGAAATTGCCCTTTTTTTAAATGTGTAGTTTGGCAATCATATTGTAAAATGTCGTTTATTTTTTACTTAACTTAATTTGCATCTAAACAGTTGGCAACCTTCAGAAAAAGTCTGTGCAGATTATATTAATTGGATGTGATTTAACTTATTTTCATTTTGATAATTTTTTTAAACAGGTGGCAACCCTCTGCAAAATTCTTTTCTTTGCACATTCTTCAAATTTGTAGTTTGGAACTCATATTCTAAACTGGCATTAATATTTTTTTATTTAACTTAATTCGCATTTAAACAGGTGGCAACCATCTATCAAAACATTTGGGAAATGCAGCTTTATAAAACCTTGCATAGAATATTAGTTGGATTTGTTTTAACTTATTATAATTTTGATAAATTTTTTTTTAACCAGGTGGCAACTCTATCCAAAAATATTTTTGAAATCAAGTGTTCTTAAAACGTTTAGTTTGACACTCATATTGTGAAATGTTATTTATTCTTTTAAGTGCACTTAATTTGCATTCAACAGATGGTAGCCTTCTTTTAAATCGTGTGAGAAGTGAATCTTTATTAATCCGCTTTCATTTGATATCCATATTGCAATATTTGATTTCGATCAAATTACTGCTCACTGCTCACTGTAAAAATCGATTTTATGATAACGGACTATATATGGGTCAAAACGTTTCCAGATCTATCTTGTCATTATATAGGAATTTGTGATTTAATTTATTTATTTAATTGAATAAAACTTTTTTAACAGATGGCAACTCTCCATATAAACAGTATAGCCTATATTAAAGCTTATGGGGTGGGCTATTTGTGTGCTAGTTAAATGGAAAAGGTAACAGTATACTCATACCCTACCGCACACACTCACCCACACACTCCCTCACAGCTACACATCCTTTCACATTTATAATATAAGTGGGATTATTTTAATTTATATTTTAAGAGATCTTAGGCAAGAATGGGAGGAATAAAAAAAAGAACAAGTAAGGAAGAGTTTAAGTTCATGTGCAACCCAACTTTAAATACCTGGTGCATGATTTGATTTCAAATAAACATTACTTCTTGTATGTGTCGGTGTATTGGGTATTTTGGTTTTTTAGTGAGGTAATGCGCTCCATGCACTATGTTGGTTAAGTAAATTTGTAGTAGAGTATGCGTACTCTCATCAAGGTTACTTTTGTTCTATATGAACTTTGCCGAAAAGCAAGGTGGGAATATAAGGCTGAACCGCAAGTGGCTCTGATGGAAAAAAACTCTTGGTCGGAACATATTATATAAAAGTGAATAGAATTGACCCGAAGCTACTCCGACATATGCAATAAAAATGAATGTGAGTCCTTCGTAGGCGTCCAAAGTAGTCAACCGATTTTTATGAAATTTTTACTTACAGTATGTTCATATAGTCTCTGGGCCCAACATTGGACATATATAAATTTGGAAAAGCGGGCGGTGCGACAACTCCATGGAAGAGAAAATTTAAATTGGTCTTATAATGTTATTTGGATATAGTGGACATACTTAAGACTTACAGATCAAACTGTGTATCATAAAAATTGGCGGTGTCGCGCCCCATACCAAAAAAAACACAAAGTTCTTATAGCATTGTGTAGATCCGCTATATTCCACTATATATTATTTTTTTGGGGAAAAGGCGGACTCACACCCTCATTTCAGAGAAAACTATTGGACAACGTAATGTAATAAAATACTTCTTCAATATCTTAAACACATAAATACTTGCCCCGCCCAGGATTCGAACCCGGAACCTCCCGAGTGAACCGCGCATTGGCTAAACACTCGGTAACGGCGGAATTTTAGTTCACAACCTTTGAAAATCAGTTGCGAAAGATATGCATTTAAAAAGTGAATATTATTTAAATTTCAAAAAGTGAAACCCATGACGTATGCAAATTAAGAATACTTGGCAAGTTTCATATGGAATTTGGATGAAATTCAAGTAACAGATCCAAAAACTTACTGTTAGTTTATTTCGGGCGTACAGTAGACGAGCTTTAAAAAATTAGTGATCTATCTTTTAATCAATGCTAGGAGTACCAGCTACTGTCAAAATTCCACCGGGTTTTCTTGCTTTTTACATATCCTTAAAATTTGTTTAAACACAACATGTCGAATAACTAACAATATCCAAAAGTCCTTGTGGTGAAATGCATTAATTTGGAAATAAAACAAATCTATATATATTTATTCACATATATTTATTCATAAAAAAACAAAAAAAATCCACCACGACAAACAGCAGACTGAAATGAATATTTTCGAACCCCCCTTAAAATAAAAAAAAAAAAACAAACATAACAAATGAAAAAGACAAACAAAATGCGTTTCATTATTATCGTATGAAAAAGAAGAAAGAAAATATTTTATTTATTTCATTTGTTTAGTCGATATCATGAACATATTAGAGCAAAAAAAAAATCCCATAAATTTTTTCGCTTCGCCCTCATACTGATTTCTTTTAACCTACCAATCCAAAATTATGTCGTAAATAAAGTACGTTCTACAAGTTTTAAATTTTATATTAAATTTTTTGCAAATATGCATACTTGAATTACACTGTGCTTGAAAAACTAACTGTGTTTGTGCAGCAGAGAGGAAGCACACCTATTACTGATAAGCCGAGCACGCTGAAGTTTTTCGAACTTAAGTGAATTCTTTTTTTCAATGTGGTTATATCTGTTTTTTGTGTTCCGGCTAATTTGATCTAAATAATTTAATTAAGTGCAAATATTTTCATTTTTTCGGCTCAACGTTTCGCTAACTACCTTAGCATCTTCAGGGGCGAATCTTAATTTTACAGAATTTCTGAAAAAAAATAAACTCGTTTTTTTCGGTTTGTAATTTATAACAACGACTTGCCAAAACTACCATTTCTTTTCCTAAACGAAAAAATATTACCATCGTCCTCAGCGTGCTATGTGTGATTCTTCTCTGTTGCTTTTTGAACTAGCACAGTGTGACTTTTTAAAATTTTTTATAGGTGGTAACCCTAAAAAAAGAGTATATCGTCTAAAGTATTCTCTAAAAGTTTTGATTTGAAGTCCTTATCATTATAATTTACAAACAATAGATGTATCGCATAAGTACTAAAAATTAGAAAACGCAATTAAACAATAGCAAACGTTTTCCAATAATTTATTTTCGCGCATGCCAGGTAACGAAACACAACTGAATCTAATCACTCGGAAACATTTTGTAAACAGTAACTTCATTCTGATAACGCTCGTGATTGCTACCGCAAATAAAACACTTGAATGCAGAGCATTAGAGAAAGAACAGACGAAACACGAAGTTATAATAAACGAAAATACGCAAGTATGGTAGAGAACAAGCAAATTGTATGGTTTGTACTCGCCGACTATTGAAACGTTTTGCGTATTGGTATTGCTCGGGAGCAGTATGACAAAAAGAGCGCAAACTTTTCGTACCCCTTGTTGGCGATACGTTCGGTTTGTTTTCGTTCCCTGCTAAGAAATTTAGCAAAACTCACCTCATCAATAATTCCAATGGTGCTCGTGGTCTCGAAATCGGTACGGGTGAATCGCCAAACTAACGGCGACAAAATTTGTATTAGCCTATTACTATTTAGTATAATTTTCGGACCAGTTAAAAAGCCCAATAGTAGATGAATCTACTACATACATAAATAAATTGGAAAGAATATGCGAATTCCTAATGCTAAGAAAATATTATTTATTTTTATCTTATATTATTTCGAAGCTAGTTTTTTATGCATTTGATTTATGAATTATGAGCTCAAAACCATACTCAGTTGCTTACGGGAAAGAAAAATCGCTGATTTTGTTTATAGTTTCTTTTACTACAAATATTACGCCATGAATGCGTTGGAAACGAAATAAAGTAGTAAGTGATAATATATCACCAATTGCCAATAAAACATTCAAATATTTATGTCTATGGGAAGTTGTCGTAAGGTTTTTCCTTATTACCACTGTGAATATAAATAAAAGTTTCCCAGTCAACAGTCATTTTCATATGGGCATAATGCAACATTTCACTGGCGAATTTCCTGCTTGCACAAATAATGGTTACTCATTAACCGAATAACAAAAAGGTGGCAACGGAAAGTAGTTGGCAAGAAATGTAATAAAACGCAAAATAAATTAGCCGATAATTGCAATTTACAGTAAGCACTACAATTGAAATACCGTCAAAAAACTGTAATGATAAAAAATGTTGCCACTTTGAACCAAAAACCGGCTTCTGCGAAGTTGGTAGAGACAAACAGCCAGAAAACTAAGCCGACGCATCGGTCACAGCAGCACAGCACACAACACCACAGCGACAATAACAACAAGTCAATCAACTGTGCAACTTTGCAACAGCGGTGTTTTGGCAAATTGCAACGTCATACCGATTGCTTAAATGCCAATGCTGTAAGCCAACAATAACAAAAACAACGCCAACAAGAGAATTCGCAATTGCAAGCATGTAGCAGATACTTAAATTTACAGTTATTCGTCAGACCTTAGCGTATGGTTTTGGGTGAGGCGCGCCGTTAAACAGCTGGCGCAAGGCGGTGGTCAACGTCTGGGTCTTAGCAAGTGGAAAAGAAAGAGAGAAATAGAAAAGCAGAGATAAGATAGAGAAGCACAGATAAAACGAGTAATTAGTTAAACAAAAAATGAGTTAACTTGCAATTTGCAACATGTTATACTGCGACACTAGAGTTGTAAATGGTTTTTTTGGTATAGAATGAAGAGCATCTGAATCTTCTGAGCAGTGGGATCAGCTTAGTGGTAAACGTCTGGGCTTAAGTGAGTGGTCGAGAGATTTTAAGAAACGCAGAGACGGTACGAGCAATTAGTTAAAAACGGAAATGTGTTAACTTGCAATTTGCAACATTTCATCGCGAGACTAGAACTGTAATTTTTTTCTACATAATGAATAGTATCTGAATCTTCTCTGGTCTCGGAATTTTAGCTCAGGCGACGCGGCTCTTTTTAGGCATTTTACTGAAAGTATTATTTTTGTAACTTCGTAAAATATAAATTTTCTAAAAAATCTAAACTAAAATAATTGCTCTACTTATTGTACCAGTACATAGAGGGGAAACTGCATGGCAGACGAACTTGCAAGACAATGTACGACCAAGCAGATTCTTCAGAATAAAGAACGCATGTATGCCGTTTGCCACTTTCAAACTGCTACTTAGAGAATATACATACGAACAAGCTGATGATAGATCGATTCAAACTACGACTTGCCGAAACTCTAGGCAGACGTGGCCTAAATGGGACCGGGAACGGTCGTGTAGCGTTTTCTCTCTAAGGACGGAAAACATTTCTAAGGTGATAGAGGCTCTAACAGGGCACTGTCTGATAGGAAAGCACGCCGAAAGGTTGGGCATACCCTTCCGAAGATGCTGCATGAATGACGAGGAGGAGGAAACGGTCTTGCATTTACTGTGTAAGTGCCCTGCATTGTATAAAAGCAGGATGCTATATATGGGATCACCGTTTCTGGATGACCTTAGTGAAGTTTCAAGCACCGAAGATAATTTAGGCTGTTGAGATTCATTAGTGAGGCATAATGGTTTGGTGTAGGGTAGTCTTTCTTCGGATGGTATTAAATTTCTTGTGGTAACACAAGGGATCTCCTATTACTGCCCTAAGTGCGCCTTCGCGGGTGGCAGCCACTCCAACATAACCTAACTTATTGTACCAGTTGTGTTGTATTCCAAAAAGTTTAATCCTTTGTTGACCCTTATTCAAACTTTCTTTATTCTAATTTCTAGCAGAAAATGTAATTGAAAAAGTTCATCAGTGATAGTTCACTACAAACAATTTTTTTGAAAATTCATTGAAAGTTAAAGGGCCTCACAATGAAATAAAAAAGTCGTATTATTCTCCAAGCTAAATAACATTAATCAAACTATAATGGTGAAAACGTACGAAACACAGTGGACAAGTGTAGCCTCTACGAAAAACGTTTGGGTAGAAGTGCGATAATTAGAAAAATAAATAAACGAAAGCCCTTGTTCTAAAGCGGTCGAATCGGTATTAATTGTTTGGTATTGCCTCTCAATAATGTTGAGGTAGAAAGAATTTTAGGTCACATTTTACAAACCGAAGCGAGGTACGGACCCCTTGAGGAAACGATAATAAAAGAAATGTCTACTATTCCTTTTAAATTTTTCTTCAAGAATGAATGAAGCAAACCTGGGTTGCCCTTTTCACTATTCTTACGAATCATTTAGAAAACTGTCGTAGAAAACGTAGCAATTTTTTTATTAACCCTGTTAGGTTATGTTGATGAGGATGCCTACATCCTTGTCTAGGAAGAAGACACACTTAAACCTGCTGGTCCGTTGTGATACCGCTGTGGAGGCGTCTTATTGGCCTTTCCTACTCCTCTCAAAATGGAACCAATTGGTTAACTTCAGATGCCTAAGAAGCTTACCGATGCCGACTGAACTTTGTTCAACAAGACAACAAAAGAAATCTTAACGAAAAGAACCCATCAGGCAACGCCCAGTGATAATCACAACCACTTGCTTTAGAGTAGGGCGCTCCAGGATCTCGCCTAGTCGTATTTAGGTCCTATATGTCGCGAGGTGTCATGTGTGGGCTCTGGGGCCAATCTTTTACTTCCCTACTCGATAAACCTCGTCCTGAGTAAGATTTTGCTGATTAATATCGGAACTCCTGCGTTCCGAGTGGCACTGAAGACAGATCAGGGGGTAGCACATCTGCTGTAGAGTTAATCGACGAATTAATCAGATATATAGGCCTGAATCATTAATGGATTATTCCTAAACGTAAAATTGGCTCTTCATGACACATCAAGAAAAAAGGTATACCGTCGTCAAATCGAAGCCCGATACGGCTAAAAACATAATTACCGAACTTGACGTGAGAAATGATGAAATAAAAGCATCCATATTTTTACATAATTCAGCAACTCTCTCTCTCTCGACGAACCAAACGCACACTCTATAAGCCTCTTATCATGCCCGTACTATTGTATTGCGCTGAAGCATGGGCGCTTTCGGAAGTGGATGAGACGGCTCTTGGAGTGTTCAAAAGAAAGATTCTCCGAAAGATTTATGGACCTCTACGTCTTTCTTTGGCGAATACCGCAGACGATAGAACGATGTGCTGTATGAGCTTTACCGCGACATAGACATAGTTCAGCGAATTAAAATACAGCGGCTACGTTGGCAGGGGCATGTCATGCGAATGGATGAAAATGCTCCAGCCCTGAAAGTTTTCAACGCGGTACCAGCTGGCGGACGAGATCCTCAGAAATCTGTCATGTCGAGATTTTCAGACCCAGGAATATATACTTCAACGAGTGAGCCGATGAATTGGTCAGAGCCGTAGCCTGTCTTGATGCATCTGATACCAAAATGATAGTAAACAAGTTTGTACCTTCCGAGCTGAGATCAACTGATAGCGACATAAAAATAGCTAAAGGACGAGATAGCAAATAACCAATTATAAAAGGAAGAGAAAGAGGCAAAAAGCTTTTATTTCCTCAACGAAGGGCTGGATGTTGTCAAATTGACAAGAAGAAGACTAGCGGTCTGTTGTACTCTATCATTCTTACATTTGAGGTGAATGCAATTCGCTGCTCACAAGCGAGAATTTACTTTACATTACAAAGGTTGCCTTTTATATTTTGCGCCTTCGCAACACTACATGTGATTAGCTGTAACTAGATATTTTTATCGTAAAGTTTGGTAGTTTTTGGCATAAACTTGCATATAACGTTTTCACTTACGAGTTTTTTTGTATTTATTTATAGTGAGTTTAAAAATTCATATTGCCTAAAAATGGAATTAACCCGTGAACATTTTCGTGCGATGATTTACTACGATTTTCGACGTGGATTATCGAGACAGGAGTGCATCAATCAACTTACTTCTACTTTTGGTGTTGAATCACCACACTTAGCCACTGTGGAACGATGGTACAACGAGCTCCTACGTGGCCGCCAATCGTTGCAGGACGAATTTCGTGAAGGTCGTCCAAAAACGGTGGTTGTGCCAGAAATAGTCGATGCTGTGCATCAATTCGCGAGATAGAGGCATCCTTGACCATTAGTGGGACCAGCATACATTCAATATTGCATGAACATTTGGTCAAAAAAGGACTCGTGGCGATTGGTGTAAAGAAATGTTGAAGAAATTTAGCCGCGGTGGATCAAAGCACGTCCTATGACATCGTAACAGGTGACAAATTTTGGATCTATATATATGAGCCGGAAACAAAGCAACAATCGACTGTATGGGTGTTCCAAGACGAGCATAATCCAACAAAAGTTGTTCGTACAAGAAGCACCTCAAAGCAAATGGTCGCCTGTTTTTTCGGAAAATCTGGTCATGTCGCAACTATTCTACTAGATAAACTTAAAACGGTAAATTCTGAGTAGTATACAACCATTTGTTTGCCAAAAGTTTTTGGAGAATTAAGGAAAACCAACCGCCGAAGACAAATCATTCTGCACCAAGACAATGCGAGCTCTCACGTATCGATTCACACAAGAGAGTTTTTGAGGACTCAAAAGGTCAAATTGATGGGTCATCCGCCTTACAGCCCTGATTTGGCACCTAATGATTTCTTTTTATTCCCGAACATCAAAAAAAAAAAGAAAAAAAAGCGAGGTCAACGTTTTTCTACGCCTGAAGGAGCCGTAGAAGCCTTTAAACAGCTCGTTTTAGTGTTATCCTCTTCTGAGTGGTAAAAGTCTTTGAAAATTGGTTCAAGCGAATGTAGGAGTTTATTGACTTGGATGGAGAATATTTTGAAGAACAATAAAACTATTTTCCTTGATATTTGACTGTGTTTTCATTATGAGGCGCAAAATATAAAAGGCAACTTTCGTAATAATTTGCAAAAATATGAAAGAAATCTTGCCCACTTATGAAGAGGCAGAAACGATTAACATGAAAAGATATATTCAGACTATTAGCCACGATCAAGGAACAGGTATGGTAAACATCAGGCTAAGATTCGTCTTCCACACAACACTCGATGGTGGAGCTGCAATCTGGACGATAATAGTGAAACAGTTTTTAAAATCTCGTGGTCGCCGGAATACCAGGTTCCAATATAATTAGTATATGAGAATGACGGCTCCGGTGCTAATCGGCTCCTTTGCGGTACCCTAGGTAACACTGCCACCAAAAAACCAAAATTAAAGAATGCAAAAGGTTTGATCCCAGTTGCTATTTAAAGAGAACTGACTGTCTTCACTATGACCCACCTTTTTTCCTTGAAAAGTGACAGAACAGCCCCAATTTCTACCTCCACTTCAAGTTTTTATGAGCAAAGGTATATTTTAGATAGAAAGTTCTACTGGTTTGATCCTCTCTTGGCTGCAAGCAATGCCAAAGGCTTTGAGGAAGATACAACTCTGCTGATGAATGATAGATGCATTTTTTTATCTCGTTTTTGCTATTCTAAAAACATAGGACACGAAGATTAATGAGATTTGGGTCTGCAAGCTTGAAACATTTTTCATATAATGCAAGTAATCGTTTAAGATGTCGAATTTGATCTGCAAGAAATGAAACAGGAGTAATAAATCAAAACTAGTTATTTCGAAAGTATCAATTTATTTTCACACGAAACGGATAGTTGGCTTTCAGTCATTTGTAGTTATTTGTGTGTGTATTGAAAAAGTTTTTCTGTGCATCTTCATGTGCCTATATTGAAATCTGTACAGGCATATACAGTTGTGTTCATAGAAATAGTAGCAAAATGTATTGGCAAGTTTTGAACATTTTGTCTTTTCTTATATAATTTTAATTATTTTTTATAAAAATATTATGAGTTCCATAAAAAACACCCTGTAAATTGAAGTTTGAAACTCTCTGGAAAAGTTTTAAAGATTCAATAAATTAAAAAAAATATCATCAAAATTACTAATTTTTTAATTTAAATTTTTAGAAAATTTCTAGGCATGTAGTTTTGTAAACCTTTTAATTTCATTATAATAAACTGCACGTTTGAAGTGGCTCAAAGTGGCTTTTTTTGATAATTTTTGGATAATTTTGTTTGCGGAAATTTTAATTTTGCTTATGCGTTATACGCGAAAAATGCTGATCACAGTGAAACTTTCTCTTCGAAACTGCAAAATTGAATATGTTCCAAAAACGCATACTTGGAGACTTGGATGGAATTTTTTTAATTTATTGAATTTATAGATATTTTCTAAAAAAAAACCTAAAAACTTTTCGCTTTAATTTTAATTATTTTTTATACAAATATTGTGAATTCTAAAACTAAAACTCTATAAGTAGAAGTT
Source organism: Anomoia purmunda (assembly GCA_951828415.1). Lineage (NCBI taxonomy): Eukaryota > Metazoa > Arthropoda > Insecta > Diptera > Tephritidae > Anomoia > Anomoia purmunda. Next base: position 98,613,007 of record OX639996.1, read on the forward strand.
TGAAACTCTTTAGAAAATTTATAAAAATTCAATAAATTAATAAAAAAAGGCATCAAAATTTCTAACTTTTTAATAAGAAATTCCCAAGCAAGCCCTTTTGTAACCCCTTTAATTTTATTAAAACAAAGTGCAGCTTTCAAGTGGCTCAAAATTCTTTTAATTTTTGATATTTTTTTTTTCGATAATTTTAATTTTGTTTATGCGCTTTATGAGAAAATAGGTGGTCACCGTCACTTGAAACTTTCAAAAATTAATTAGGCTACAAAACTGCATACTTGGAAATTTGGATGCAATTTCTTTTATTTATAGAATTTTATAAATTTAAAAAAAAATTTTCAAACTATTGATTTCTATAACTATTACAACTATATAACTATTGTATGAAAATAATTAGGATCAAATAAAGAAAAAAAAATTTTCAAAATTTGTCAACACATTTTGCTATTATATTTATGAACACAGGTATACATATAATTTGCAGATTTTTTAAGGAAATGTTGCCGAAAATATTCACTTGTGTTTATACAGACATTTGCTTGCATACATATATTTAGTATGTACATATGATGTGTGGAAAATTTTAGTGAGTTCAGTAAACTTACGGGCTTGCTTTACAAATTGTAGTATAATTTAAAGATTAAAAAACTTACGGTACAAATACAAATATGTGATATGCACAAATTTGCAACAAGGTTATCAACTCAGACCAGAATCGCACGCGTGTAGGCCAGTGTGCCCATTAAAAGGCACAGACAACTGCAACCGAAACACCTTTCACAAAAATTCTTTTTCATTTTTGTTCTGCGTTCTTTTTGTTTTTTGTTTTTTTTTTTTTGTTTTTTGCTACAAATGTGAGAACGTTTTCGCTTTTGGACTCTATCTGTTTGGTTTTTTTTGCGGATCGTTTTCACAATCTAAAAGTGGAAATTGAAGATGCAAGTGAAGGGCGCTATTATTATTAAACATTTTGCAGGTGTCTTTACTTATATAAAATCGACAAGCTTGACCAATTTAATTGGCAGCAGTTTTATTTCATCGCAATGCATATTTGAGATCTACTTATGTATATAATACAAGTATGTTTAATATTATAAAACAAGGTGGCCGGTTGCTGGAGGCTTCAATAAACATAAAAGGCAGATTGAGTATTTTACCGACCTTATAAATAAATTATGCTATTTGAGTGGGTTCAAAAGTTCTCTCGTATCTTCTAGTCAATCCCACTCTTGAGCTTTCCTTTTCAGTAACTTTGACGCTGTCTCACCTTTTAAATCTGAAGGGGAGTTATCATACCGAACACGGTTACATGGAGTAAACTACATCGCACTTATATTCCGGTGACTTAGAGCCATTAAGAAACAATGTGAAGACCCAAATCAAAAGTGCGTTAAATACTTTCAGGACTACTTTCCATTTATACAAAATGGTCTATATAACTTTGTATTGATTGCCAGGTAAACAACATCCTCTACTTTTCAGAATTTTAACTGTCAACAGCGAAGTTGGAGCTCAGAGGTAATTTTTTTTGCCCTCGTGAATCTCCAGACCGATTTGCTTCGCTTCTTCATCCAGCTTGGAACTTAGCTTTGTTAAGCATATTGGTTTCGCCATATTCGACAAAGAGATGTTGTAATTCGATATCTTCTTTCGTGCATTTTCTTCCATTTCGTGAATATCTGGTCGATTGTAGAGTTACCTAAGTTACACTGATTGGATCTTCATCTTCTCGAAAGATGTTTTTGCGGTCACTATCAAGAAAGAAGAATTGACAATAGCTTTTTAACGTTAACCCATCAAAAACATCTTCACTAAACGCTTTGGACTGACTCGAGCCAGGTCCGCCTTTCGCTTTAGCTCACTCGCTCGATCGACACTTAGGTGAAATCACTCGGAAGTCGTGAGCTGCGTGAGCTGCGTGAACTGACTTCTTCTGATCTTTCCCCGGCTGACAATTAAAGACTCTCCTCACTTGCGGGAATTACTACAAACGAACCCATAAAATATGGAGTGTTTTCATCTAGATTGCAAATATGTACTGCACTCTGAAATATGCATATCTTTTCAGTCGTTCACTTATCTCATATACATACGTAATTCCCAATCAGAATTTCAAATATATGTATGGTTGAAGGCGCATGGTGCTTAAATTCTCCAAACGAGCTTTTTCGCCTACAGGGTGCACCATTTGTTCCTTCGGTATGCAAACATCGAATAACTTCGTCATTTGTCAACCGATTTACTTTCTTAGACACGTATTGCAAACTTCGAACCAGTAAATATTAATCATGGGCCGTTTCACACCTAAAGAATGCGCCGAAACAATCTGCTGAATGTTGGAAATTTCGTTGGAATTATGGATGTCAGTTTTAACAATCGGTTTTAACGAGATTTATGGAACCATTACAGAGGCGATATTGAATGGCCACCAATATCAGTGAAGATAAAGTTGTCACAACTGTGCTTTTTGAGTACAATTTGAAGCCGAAAGTACTTGGAGACAACATTGACTTTTTTGGTATAATTTCCATAGAATGTAACGTAATTTATATTTAGTTTTGTTTTTATTAAGTTAACCGGCCATGGTCTGAAAATCGAAATAAAAACGATTTTCGAAAACGTGTCGGTTTCAAATGTTTCGAATTTCGCAACATATCTGCCAAAGTCATTTTGTCAACTTTAGATAAGTATAAACTGACCCATTTCTTCTTTGTGATTGCAAAAAATCCTAGGGTAAAATTACAAAACATTAGCCAACAAAGTGCTAAAAAAAGCTTTCAATTAATAAAAACACAAGAATGCCAATCCGATTCTGAATAAAAACTTCTAGAGAATTTTCTCCGTTTTTCCATTTCTCATATTATGAGTACAAATTGGTGGACACCTTTTCTTTTGTCCTTCTTTCATATTCGAACTTTAAAATTGAAGAACGGAAGTATCACGAATATGCGGAAAAGGGAGAATTAGTTGTTGGGTTTTGGGAGTAGTTTCACGAAATATTTGAAACCGAATTGGACAAGTCTTTAGACATGAATATTTATTTGGTATTTTTACTCTTAGTGATTTCGAAAACTAAGTTAAACAAATTCTGTTCGAGTTCTTTACTTGTAGGTTCAGTTTAGATATTTGCAGCAGTGAACAGTTTTTTTTTTATCGCTCAATATGAAATTACATTCCGAATGAAAGAAGTCTTTGTGGAAATAACAAAAGCAAACCTTCTTAAAGTGTTGAAACGTACTTTGAAATTCCTCCGGAAAATGTACTTTTTTCTTTTAATTTTTAATATTTAGCTATAAGCAAATTAAAAAAGTTAAATTATCATTCCTGACCGATATCCCCCGATTAACCCCTCCTGACTTCGTGGTGTTATTTTAAGAGTAAAGCAAAGTATGCGCCAGCAAGCCGAAGTCCATTGACGAGGTCGATACCAATATTCGTGCTGAAATACACGTAGCTGCCACACCGACCGAGATGCTTCCAGGATTGATGGAAAATGGCCGAAAAAGAACACAGTTTGCGGTGGCCAATAAAGGTGGTAATTTAATCGATGTTTTTCTTAAGAAGTTCTCTTTGTAATCTATTTTATTTTGTTTTCAAAAGTTATTCAACATTCTCATACCGGAGGAACTAGCTAGCGCACCCTGTACGTGTATGTGCCATACCTATTTAAGAATCTTCACATATTTTTTATGCAATATGAAAAATGTAAATAGGCCGAAAGTGTGTGAAAAATGCAGTGAACATTCAAAGACCGTTAGTTGTGTGCATAAATGCAGAGAAGCTCGCACTCGCTACTAGCATCGATCCAACAGGCAAAGGCATAACTGGAATAATAGTTTTTTTTCAATTTTCTGAATTTCCTAAAAATGTTTTTGTGATTGTTTTTACTACATCGTACGCAACTGATAAACACAAAAAATACTCGTACACGCTGCGAAATGCCACAGAAACCAAACACACAGACTCATTAAATGGTAAGTGGGTAAACGGTGGGTTTTTAGATGGACAGGCAAGGCAAGTACGGTTGTGCGACTTGCGACTAAGGTTGATTAGTTTTTTTTGTTTTTTTATGGTAGCGCTATTTCTATATGGTGTGCTAACGCCGGCATTACCACAGCTGTGTGCATTGTTTGGCGCACTTTGAGGTGCAGAGTACAAAAATAAAACACTGTTGTATGACAACTGCAAACAACAACAGCACACAACAAGTTGAAGAAGTTGAAGCGATGATATAATAAACTGGCTCGTAAATGGACAGACGAGAAGCCAGATACAAATTTGCACAGTGAGTGAGTTTGTAAAGCAAAAAAAAGACACAAAAAACAGGTAGAGTGTGAGAGAGAGTACTCGAAAATATTTGAGAGTGAAATGCAGAATGGCTAGGCTAGAAGAGAAGGGAAAAGTAAGGCAGGGAAAGTGCGCGAATGAGCTATATAAATGATGAATTTAGTTAGAGAGCGCCCGCGGTTTTAACAAATCAGCTGATATTGGTGTGATCGTTTAGTTGGCCGGTTAGCAGGCGATCGTGTGAGAGTCAAAAGAGCAACGACTTAACGTGCTCTCTGACATTTTGTTTATGCTATTTTTGCTCGCTCAGCATTGCATAGCCTGTTGTTGTTAGTGCTTTTCGTGGTATTGTTTAGCGCAAAGCATGTAGTCTCAGGCCACCGAAAAATGCCAAGCCGTAGCAGCGGCTTTTAATGTAGCGTTTTGGTTGATTTAAAGTTTAGTTTGAAATTTAGCGGCGCGCTTAGTGGACGTTAAGGCGTTGAAAGAAATTTATGCAAAATAAATATAAAAATACATATACATACATATGTACATATGTATAGAAAATTTGGCAAATGAATATTTAAGCATGAAATTTAAATAAAAACGCAAGCTTATAAATTAAAAAAAAAATAATAATTAAAATATTAATTTTCCAATAGTGCTAATACTAAAACGATAACTGTAATAAAAATCACAAATTTATTTAATAACAATTAAAAATTTATTGGACAATTTTTAATTATCATAATAAATACATACAAAACTTTCGTTTTAAGCGCGCAAAAAAATTGCAAAGCAAAGAAGCTACTACTACTCGCATTTCCATTTTTCCAATGCGCATACAATTTTATGTCGCTGCAAATTTATCTCAGTGGTTCATCGAATTCATTAACCTATACGTGAGTGATCGATCGCGCTGCAAATTTAAATCTATTCAGCTGTTGTAAGGTTGAGTTGTTAAAAAAAAAAACAAACAAAAAACGCAATTAACCCAGTATTGTCATAGCAAAAGTTTCAGCAAAGAAATTAAGAAATATAATTGCATATTTCATTCGACGTTAATTTTGCAAACAATAATTCATTGACAGTGTGGTGTGAAAAGATCTTAATTGCATTGCAACGATTATTATTAGTGTCGTTGTTGCTGTTGTTGTTGTTATTATTGCTGTTGTGTCACTTAGCTTAAGCTGCCATAAAAAAGGTTGTATAGTACATAAACTGCGCTGATTTAATTTGTACATTTTTGCACATTCGATCGGTTTGTGCCATCGCTTGCCCTCTTTCTACTTCCTCGTCAACCATCCATCCTCGCTCTAACGCGCCCCACCACCACAAATATGGATGTTGCTTGGCGTTTTCGTTTCATGATCTTCACGGCGTTGGCCTTGATGTTGTTTGGCGATTTTTACGGTTATGGCAGCGTCAGGGGCGTGAAATCGGATACAAATCAAGCAGCTGCTGCAGCGGCCGCCACCACTGGACCGGGTAAATTCCAACAAAGTGATGCGGACATTGATATTGGCGAAGGTGAGTACAAAAACATAAAAACCGTTGTCAAGTTTATGTACATAAAGTTTGTATGCATGTGTTAGTGGATTAAATTTAATTACCGTTATGGCAATTGAATATAAATTAAATGTAAGAATATTTGCATGGGGGAGAAATGCTAAATGTTTAAATCCACAGAGGTCATGAAAATGTTAAGGAGATTGAAATTAATGTTAGCGGGGATAATAGAAATTGCTTGAGAAAATCAAAATAAATGAATGCAAATTTTTCTAAGAAGCTTAAACAAAATTTAATTTGAATGGGTAAATTTTCTTTGCTAATGATTTCTATCATGTGTGTAAATTTGTTTACATGGAGGAGGTGCATAATTTTTTGTTTGGAATTTTCGAAACTTTGTTGGGACAAAAAATAATTGTTATTTAGAATTTTTATTATTGTGAATATAGGAATTTTCGAAAAATTTTTGGAACAAAAAATTATTATTTTTAAGAAATTTTATTATCGTTTTATTATGATTTATAAGGAGGAGAAACATAATTTTTTTTGGAATTTTCGAAAAAAAAATTATTGTTTTTTTTTTTACAAATGTTATTATCTTTTTATTATGAAAAATTTTTTACCAAAAAAGTTAATATTTTAGAAGTTTTTTTTTTGTTTTGTTTATTGCACTTAAACTATGAATTTGGTGAAAACAGAGCAGGACAAGAATAGGAAAAAAGTTTCTTTTTAATTGCTAACAAAAGGATTAACCTGCCTATAATGACTATTATTATAATATAATTGTGTAACAAACGCATTTAATTTTTTTTTTCGAAATATTTTTTTTTTGGTGATAAAAAAAGGTAAATACGACACCGATAGCATTTTGTATGCGTAACAGTGGAACATTTCGATAACGCTATCGATAATGATGACAAAAATCATGAAGAACTATTTTCGTATTCTTTATGCAAATACTAATTGTGACTAGTTTTTTTTAAATTTCTTGAGATACTAGTATTTTGACTATCTGCAGTTTTGAAGAATATGTGCAGTGAAGTATTCAAAATTCAAAATAGTTTTTTTAATCGATTTATATTATTAGTAAATTAATGTTACTTTACTTTACATTACTTTACTGTTAATTCAATTTAACTAAATCTAATTAAGCTTAATTTAAATGCTTCTAGTTTAACTTTTTTTAGTTTACCTTAAGTTAACTTAAAAATGTATTTAATTTCATTTAAGTTAGTTTAACTCGACTCAATTTGTTTTATTTTATTTAAAATCTAAACTAAATTATTAAATTTGATTTTTGGTAAATTCACTTTTTAAATTATCGCAAATTTAAACCACTCTGGAAACACTTCCGAAAGGGTGGCTTTTTTTGAGTAATTCATTATATCTGCGAAGCGGTTGCGTTTAGAGATGTTCAACAATATGTTGTTGTTGTTTGCAGTCCAGATGTAAAAAAAATATTATTTTAAATTTCTTTCTAGTAAATTCGTCTTTTTTTTAGTTTACTTAATTTTATCTAATTTTGATTTAATTAATTTGTTTTGGAATCAAGAAATTATATTTTTTTAAATTTCCTTGTGATATATTTGTTTTCTTACAAGTTAATTAACTTTGTCTTTCTTTTAGTTTAATTTAAATTAATTTGGTTAAATTAAGAATAATTATTTGGTGTTCAATTTAATTTAATCGCAGTAAAGCTAATTAAATTAAATGTTGTTTGTTTTAATTTAAGAACATTTAATATAGTTTGATATAATTTAATTGAACGAAATTAAATTTTATGTCCCTCAATTCAATTAAGATTAGTATGTAATTTAGTTTGACTTAATACACTTTGAATAATTAATGTGCTTTAATTGGATATAATTAATTAAATCTTGTTTAACTTAATTTATTTTATTTTATTTAAAATCGTTCCATTGAGTTTACTTCAACTCAAATTGATTACTTTAATTTGCTCTAGTTTATACAATTTTGTAATGCATTAAATTTTGTTTAACTTAATTCACTTTCTTTAAGCTTGTTTTAATTTAGTTTAGTAAAATTTTGTTATTTATAGTCGAAAATTAAAATTTTTGTTTTCTCTTTAATTAAGCTTAATTTATTTATTTGTAGTTTAAGTATACTATTAAATTTAATAATTAATGTGCTTTAATTGGATATAATTATTTAAATGTTGTTTAACTTAATTTATTTAATTTAAAATCGTTCCATTGAGTTTAATTTAATTCAAATTGATTAATTTAATTTGCTTTAGTTGATTCAATTTTGCAATTCATTAAGTTTTGTTTAACTTCTTTTTACTTCTTTTAATGCTAATTTAATTTAGTTAAAAATAAATATAATTTGTAGTCTAAAATAAAATTTCTTGTTTTTTCTTTAATTAAGCTTAACTTAATTTAGCTTAGTAAACTTATATTATTTGTAGTCTAAAATTAAAATTTTGGTTTTTTCTTTTGCATTTCTTTATTTGGGATTTTTATTTTTTTCAGTTTTGCTTGATTTTATTTGAATTTAATTTGCTAATACTAATCGCACTTAAATAAAACTAAAGTTAATTTCGTTTAGTTTAATTCAATTCGGTTTAGTTAAGAATAATTCTTTTGTATTTAATTAAATCACATTTCATTTAGCGAACATTAATTTAGTTGTATTTTAATTTGTAATTTAATTGCGTTTTATTCAATTAAATGTAGTATAAATTAACTTAAGTTCTTATAATTAAAATGTATGTAATTGAATCTGATTAATCAAATTAAATTTAGTTTCATCTAATATAATGCAGTTAAGTTTATTTTAATTTAATTTAAATTTATTTAATATGGGGATGTTAAATCCAAATACTATTTTATTGTAATTTCCATAGTTTTAAGTTGTATTTTCAGCTCAGTTGAATTAAGTCAAAATCTGATTTAATTTTTGTTGCAGTTTGATCTATTTTAATTTACGGATATTTAATTAAATTTAAGTCATTTTATTTTAGATACGTTTAATTTAATTAATTTGTTTTTAAATAAATCTTTTTAACTTAATTTAATCATGTTTTTTATTAATTAAATATAATTACACTAAATTAAATTTAACTTAACTTTTTTAGTTAATTATATTTGATTAAATTAAATTTATTTAAATGAATTGTAAAAACATATTTTAATATAGTATAAGTTCATTTAATATAATTTTGTATTTTTTATTTAAAATTCGCAAATTTGGTTTATAATTACTTCCCAAATAGAAAATCATTCTTCCGTCAATCCATCCACTCAAAATATCTTAACGCGCACACGTGTATGTATGTATGTATGTAAATTTATGTGCATGAATATGTAAATATTTGTAAATAGTTTATAGATATGTAACTTCAGACGCAAACCTCAGAACGATTACACAATCAACGCATTAAAGGGTTTCTCAACATTTATTTTTTTCTGCATTCAGTGTTGTAATTTGAGTTGAATATTTACAAGTTTTGCCATGTATATTGAAACAATAAAAATGCATTTTGAAATTTTATAGAAGCTGATTTGAAAAATGTATGACATTCCAATTTTGCATACGTTCGCGCCTGTTTATTTTCCACCTATGGCCGATTTAACAAAAAAAAAAATTTATTACTCAAATTTATGTCTCACATGAAACTAAAAATAGTATTCAGCTGGAAATTTGTTGTCATCGAAGCTAGTTTATATTTATGAAATTAAAAAACAAAAAAAAAAAGACAGACAAATATTAATTGCATACAAACTCCACCCACGACGACCTTTAGCTTAGAAATGTAATTTTAATTACCAAAAGATATGTACGTGTTTACAAAAAAAAAAAAACAACGGAAGTACGTGCATTTAATCGCAATTGAATAATTACAAAATTTACTTACTTAACTTGTTGTTGCATAATCTTAATAAAATAAAATTCCATTTTATTACTGTTTCGCACTAATCTTCATTTCAATGTCAAATCTAATGAGATTTGACCTTCAACGGAAGTCAACGGTGAGAATTTCCGTCGCAACTGCAATAATAAAAGATCTAAATGAATAATGAGCGCCAAAAAGTAAGCCATATAAACACCGCGCCCACGCAACGGTTGAAAAACAAACAAAAAATACTCTGAAAAGCAAGGGCATATAAAAATGGGTAGATAGTCAAAATGCAAACAACTTTTAATTATAAATTAAAAAGGACATAAACAATGAAAATTGCCAAAATTTTGGCAACATTATTTTTTTACTCAAATAATTCCAAAATTAATTGACTATTCACGTTTAAATTTTTTTATTCTTGGATCTCGTTTTGTGTATCTCAACTCAATACGGTTTGTTACAATGTTCCGACCTTAACTGCTTTCAATTCATTTCGTTTGCTTTGTTGCCAGAGAGCTTTGTTAAAATAATATCAGTCGGTATTCATTGCAGACTAATTGTGAGACTGGTAATAGGCCCAGTTTCACGTTTCGAAAACCAGAATTTGAAAGGCACGTGTTGATATTAGATTTTTCTTTCCTGTATTGAGGAGGAAGAGTATTTTGGGACCAATAGATTTGGAGGCAAATAATCTGAGGTCTTTGATAGCCGACAAGCCAGACGTATTTTACAAGATAAAGGTTGCTCTACAGCTCGTTCGTTCGTCCCATCGAAACTTATTGATCCTTAGCAGGGGTGGATTTACCATAAGAGCAACAGGGGCATGTGTCCAGGGCGCCAAATTTTCAGGGGCGACAAATTACAAACAAGGTTTCCCTTCCTTTTTTTCAAAAAATTGGCTAGTAATTAACACTGGACTAAAAACTTGGAAAACTAAAGTCTTTTTAAGGTTTTTGTACAGTGGGTGAACATATATTTGGTTCCGTGGGTATGGATTATCCCGAAGAAAACAGAAGTAAGAAAGCGAAATCTTCATTCTCTAAGAAAGAAAAAAGTTCTCAAATTTTTGAGATTGAAAGGGGCGGCATTTGGGTATTTGCGCAGGACGGGAATTTAGGTAACTCTGGACTTTCCGACCCAAGCCCTAAGACAGTGCTGTAGTATCAAAGTCATGGCTACCTTTCCGGACCGGAACAGTTGTGCTAATGGAGCTTCAATACTAGACCATAGCTTCGTAAAGTTACAGTTACCTCAAAAACAGATGAAGGAATGGGTGTAGACGTATATGGTTCTCGTACTAAGTAAACTCTCTATTTCTCTACACAATTAGGACACCGCATTCCAGGCGACCATTGAGACTTTTTCAAATTACAAATATTCTGAAAGAGTCCTACCACACTCTCTAGGCGAGTGAAAATATAGTAATGTGTAGGGTACCTGGTCACGTGCGAAATAGCAGGGAACGAGGTGGAAGACAAGGTGAAAAGAAAATGATAATCCACCACTCTTACGATGAAAATCCTACATTCAAGAGAATACTATAATACTACGCACACTCAGTGCAAGTTAAGTTGTGAGGGCCGATGCCTGGCCTCAAGTTGGCTCTTTTAAACAAGCGACGTACACAAATTGAATGAGTAAGTACAACTTAAGGCTACTTCTGCGTTACCAAACCAGTCGTCCTTGGCTCAAGTAAGACCGATGCTCCTAGAAACATTGTAGTGGCGACTATCAAAAACTTTTTGCCATCATCAGGGCGATGCACAGGCGCTTGGGCAAAATATCTCCAAGGTCGCAGGGCCCTACCGGGTGCTTTGATATAGTGGTTTTCCATTTAGATAATGTAGTGAAGAAATGAGGTAAGGTTTAAGTCTTAGCGTAGCAAGGTGGAAATTTCCGAAATAGGTCGAAAATGCTCACAAGAAAAGATATGACATATCACAAAATTTAGAAGAAGTAGGAAACTGCATTAGGGTGAGACACAAAAAAAAAGTTGCCGCTTTTTCAATTTATTTTGTTTTAAGAGTTCCGCTAAAATATTAAGCCGGACCAAATTGGAAATAGCGCCAAAAATGGAGTTTTTCTCTAAATAAAAATAGTTTTTTTCAATATTTAGAAAACAATCATCATTAGGCTTAAAAGGTCTGAAAAATTTTTTAAAAATTTGATGACAACTGTAGTCAGTCTTTTAAGAAAGTGTTCTTTGGTCCCACAATCGGATAGTCTGCACAATAAAAACTTTCGCTAACAGCTTCGTCCACAGCTCTCAAGTAAAGCCTCAAGAAAAATTCGGTTATACTTCGTGAGCGTGAAATAGTAGTGAAATAGTAATTTTGACATTTGATAATTCATGGTGAACAGTAGGCAATAGAAGAAGAAGAGAAGGCCAAATATAAATAAAGGAAATTAATTTGATTCTGATCAATACAAACTAATAATTCAAATTAACAATGCATGACGTTTGTTAAATAGCCAATAAATTTGCTTGGATTTCATTAATAAAAATTAATATTAGAAATGCCTTGCAGAAATAATGAGGCACACACTTATTTCTTGCTAAACCAGCGTTTTTTTTTATTATTATTAAAAAAAAAACTTTATAAAAATGGAGTAGCGAAAGAATTTTTTTCTTGAGAGCTGTTGACTGACTTAAGGAAATTTGACACAAGAAATTTACTTGGGCATTTTTTAAGCACCTTTATATATGGAGTTCTTTGCTTTTTTTTGCAAGCTGTGGTTGAAGCTAACAGAGTGAAGTTGGTCGGCCTCACTAGTCATTAGTATTACAGACCATGGTGAAAAGAATACAGAAGGTGGTGCAGATTGAGCTGCCGCCAACCCGCTCTTGGAAATTTTAACAGAATATCTATATACGTCACAACACATTTTGTTTCATTTTGTTTCAACGTGTTTAACAATTTTAGTGAGTGTTCTTTCTAACATACATATAAACCAACGTGTTTCCTTTCATTTCTCTCCACCGGTGAAACTGGTGTGACGCCACAACCAAGTTACTCTCCGAATTTCCGATCAAACAGCGCAATCTTGTATTCTTGATTACATATGTAAATTCCTCTATCTTCTCAAAACCCTCGTTTGGTATTAATTGATGTGGAAAAGGTTTTTTTTAACTCTTGACGGAGTTAGTGATACATATTTTTTAATATAATCTTACGTATTCCTAATATTTTTGGGAAGTTGGTATAATGCTTTGTTAATGGTTGTTTATTGCTTTTCGATCTAGTTCTTGTTAGCCTGTGGATTTGAATTTGTCAGTGCAACGCTTTCCTACCTGGTTTTTTTTTATTGCGATCTCATTAGACGTTAGGATATTCGCCAATGGAAAATATTACTGAATATATAAATGAGCACAGAAGGCAGTAATAGATATAAGACGTATATTTGAATATGTATGCTCTTATACAACTTAAAATTAACCAACGTGCACTGTTGTTGGTTATAAAATTTGTAAGAAGCAAACAATTCGTCCTCAGAATACCCACATGCTCTGTAATTGAATTTGACTCGGACATTTTCATTTCAACCGGCAGTTTCTGATAGTCACTACACGCAATTTCACTGGAAGAGAAATTCAGAATACTTATGCCTAATAAATTAAATAAATTCGTCGCTCTTTGTTGTTGCTTCAACACCGACAGAGCATGCAATGATATATTTTCGAAAGAAACGTCATACCTAAAATAGCAAAACCCCAAGACCGATTTGTCTCTAAACCAAATTTGACAAGCTGGACGGAAATTTGTTTCCCTACATATTAAATAAATTCCATGACTATGCCTTGGACATACATATGTACATACGCTATTATTACTATGATTGAAACGTAAATACGAGTAACAGTTGTTTGCCAATCACTGAAGCGTAAATTCAAAGAAATTAGAGTCTATACTGGGAGCCAAAGATACAAAAAACATAACGCGTAATATTGCGAACTAAAAAATAATGAAATTGAAACTTATCGGTTGAATGATGTGATAATAATAGGAATAAAATGCTATCAATTTCATTACAACGAAACCAGAAAATCAACTTGAATGTAAAAAAAACGGCATGATCATAAAACACGCAAGATTGAATGGAGTTTAAAAAAAGTATTAATAAGTTAAATTATAATTACGAGTAAGCCTATGGCATTTCTAATTAGGCACGTTTTTTGGTCTTCCTTATCTACATTAATGACGTGTGTGTGTACCTTTGACCACGCAACTAATCTAGACTTTGCACGTTTTCTTGTTAAGCTAAAATTTTTATTTAATTTGCGTATTATTTAAAATACTAGTTAATTCAATGATAATGTTTAAAGTGCTGTTTTATTAATATTCGCATCAGAATATTAAATTGTTCTACTTATATAAAAAAAACATGGGTTTTAAAAAATATATCAAACAAGTTGTTCTGTCGAAAGTCAGAATGGATGAAGCTTCGAATTTAACTTGTTAGGCTCAAATAAATGCCAGAGTACTCTAAAAAGTAGCCAAACACAAATTATGCCAATTTTGACTTAGTTCTCGGATCTTCTAAGGTTGGTGGGCTGGGCCATGTCGAGTTTTACTCTAACTATAGCATTTACGATATTCTGGGGAAGCCACAAAGCTCGATGGTAGGGTTGGTGGAGGCGTATATTCTAAACAGACGGGAGTCCTGTCTCAGTTTCCGCTATTCGGGCCGCTGCAGCGTTTTTCAATTGGAATTGATGGCCATAAAATCAATAATGAAAGAATTGAAAACCTCTAAGGCAGTCGGGAAATGCCGCTCATCTCTTAACGAGATGGCGTATTCGTTTCACCTAAAGTTGATATGGTCTTTGCGACGTTGTGGGGAATTATAAGACCAATAAACATCCGCGACTCGGTCTTAAGCTTCCTTATAGCCTTACAAACTAGTGAGATATTTGCAACCGACAGGATGTTTAGAGCGATGAATGATAGATAACAGAACGAGATGACTTGCAAAACTGCCAGACAATTGTGGCCGGAACTTAGTGCACGGGCTTACTATTGAAGCTAGGCAAGGTAATTAGGCCTATTATTATTAGGCGTACGATTTCCTGACATCTGTATCAATTGTTAAGATGAAGAGGAGTGCCTGTGTCCAGACGAAGATAATTCGATAATTCTTCGATAACTTGGAGGACCTTAGATGTGTAGATATCAGAGATCTTCTAAGATTCTTGCAGAGTTTAGAGTGGCTTTATGAGTTGCTCTGACTTCCCCTGTGCCACAATAGCGGTTCTTGAGTCTAAGTGTGTCTTCAGGGACAACGCGTTAACTTAGCCTAGCCTATGCCTATGCCTTAAGGGGGAAAGGTGGCATACAAAGAGCCTATTGAATGGTATTACAATGGGCCCAACAGCGCAACATAGGTGTGCCTCCCTTCAGGGCCAAGATGAATCCTGCCACAATCACTCTAGGCTAACCTATTGGCTGAAAAAATACTTTCGATCATTTTTTTTTGTCGCTTTCTTTGCTTCGGCAGGCTTTTGTGGTGAGTTTCCTCTCCTGATCCTGCGCGCCTGATTTCAGTATCTCTGTGGCAGATCATCACATAGGCGCCTTGTTGAAGTTAAGTCACGTTATGTCTATTTTCAGCTTGGTTTGATAACGGGGATGGACGTACCAAGCGGCAACGGCAGGAATTGCGGTAACTCTAGGCTGCCAGTTGGTTAGAAGTAACACAGTCTATCACATGATTATAACGCTACCACAAACTAAATACTTTGACTCTTTTTTTAAATTTAATTTTAATCACTCTTTTTATACAAAACTGTGCACCGCCATCTCCCAAAAAAAAAAAATGGTAAAAACCAACGGTAACTTCTGGCTACTTGAAGCTTCCACTACTAAAATTAAATTAGCTACAAAACTGCATACCCATTAAGATATTTCGGATTTTTTCACATTTGCGGAAAGTTTGAGACTTAGATTTAAATGGAGTTTATTGTAAAATTAATTATATTTGTATAAATAAATAACTAATAGTCAAAAGTTGTCAAGTGGCGTTTTAATTATGAAACTGCCTTCAAAAAATGAAAATAAACAGATGTGCGAGTACTAAATAAATAAGTATCTAACCGTGGATATTGATTACTATAGTCAATCGTAAAAAAATTTAATATAAATGTTGAAAACACCGTTTGAATTGCATGTTTATTGTTTTTTGCTATCGGATCGCCGGCAAGCGTGCGCCGTTAAGAGATCGTGAGAGAGGTGCATCATTGTTAGGCCAGCACGATTGCTCGTAAAACAAAAAATTAAATATTTTATGTTGTAGTAATTAACACAACTCTCATCATATAAAATAATAAAAATGCATATATTTCAAGTTTCTTTAATTCACATTACAATGACACCCAATAGTTGGA
Source organism: Anomoia purmunda (assembly GCA_951828415.1). Classification (NCBI taxonomy): domain Eukaryota; kingdom Metazoa; phylum Arthropoda; class Insecta; order Diptera; family Tephritidae; genus Anomoia; species Anomoia purmunda. The sequence goes on from OX639996.1 coordinate 98,629,026, forward strand.
AAGCGACGCGTGAGAGGAAGAAGGCAGCGCTGCAGTTTACAGCAGTGCACAGTGGTACCATTCCAGAAGGCCATTCGAGCAAAATATTGATCTAGTCGTTCTAACTGCAAAAAAATTCTTCAGGGTAAATTTTCATTTTCGACCATCGAAAGTGAAGACCTTAAATAAGTGGATAATATTGCTAGAAGTGTGCATTAATTTATGTGAAACGTAGAGAAGATTTTTAGCAAAAATAATTGCAAAACTATTTGATCTGAAAGTGTTAGAATAGTAGTTAAAAATTTATTTGAAATAAATGCCACTAAGTATAGTAAAAATTTGCGTTTCTAATTAATCGAAAGTTTAATTGCTTTTGCAGCAAATTTCACGCAAGATATTGGTACCAAAATGTTTCCGGAGATCGCTGGTTTCAAGTTCAAACTATTTCAATTTCGTTTAGCTGCATCTGGGCAACGCAGAATGTGGGAGTCCTCTCAATTTCATGCCGCGTTTCCACGGTTGCGTTTCTTTCTATAACAGGATCTATCGCTCATTCTATTTCATTGTTAGAATCGAGCTAAAATTTAAATTTTTTCGAAACTTTATATATCCTATCAAAGCGTAAAAAAGAAGAAGAAAGAAAGCTTTGCCTTCAGGCGAAAATTTAAGTGTCTGCTGACAGCTTAAAATCTTGCATTTGCTACCTTTTTTCAAATATTCCCTCTACAAGCAAGCAAGTGCTTCGAAATCATTTGCTTGAGTAAGAAATGTAAGTGCCGCATTTTACACTAGTTTACAAATATTTGATAAATGAGTGGTACCTTGTTGAAAAATGCTTTTTAGACTAATTTTGGGTCGGTTTTTTTTTGCAAAGAAGCCTTTTCGAGATTTAAATAAATCCCCTGTTTTCGAGGTAATTTTATTATTATTGTTATTGCCAAAAACTCCAGAATAGTAAATAAACCTAATGTTCAATGAATATCGTTTGATCTTGATTTGATCTTCTTTACCTTGATATATCTTTTGTTTAAAATGGAGTAGTACTTTTTGAGCTATTGACATCTAAACGCAAAAAATGAAGACAGTTTCGAGCTTTTTCAAAAATTGCCAATTTTTATTGTTGCTTTTTAGTGAGAAAACTTTGTAAAACAAATAATATAAAATATTTTGTTAAAAAAAAATTTCCTTAGAAAAAGGTGGAACATAACTGTGCTTAAATTGGACAGAAATTGTAGAAGTTATTACAAATGAAATGAGAGCTCCAGTTTAGATTTTCGCTACTAGCACTTTTACACTTTTTGCCAAAAACTTTTCATTTCATAGGGCAATGGTCTGAATGTACATTTGATATAAAGACTTGGGGTCGCTGATTCCGAAAATGGTACCCAAATATTTCCTTCACGGATAGATTTTGCTATACAGGATGCTGAAAGTTGGGAGTCATAGGGAGTTGGAGCTCCAGAATTTAAAGACTCCTTATATACTGATGGATCTAAGCTGGATAGCGGATTAGATAAATTTATATCTACTCAGACAGTCAAACTGCCCTAAAATCCCTTGGCTCGGTCACGATAATTGCGGAAACAGTAGCGAACTGCCGTTGTTCACTTAACGTGATGGCAGAGCAGTTCGATTTTTCTCTGGTGTGGGAACCAGAACACTGTAGCATACCAGGTAACGAGAAGGCAGACGAGCTCGCAAGAAGACATACTTCCGTACCTCTTTCAAAGGCCTGGAAGAGGTTAGATATGCCGCTTCAAAGAAGCGAGTATGCTGCGGAAACGCAGCGGGACTTGCAACACATCCAAACTTATGTGGCCTAAACGAGGCATAAAAAAATCCCAAGAACTCCTCTCACTAAGCCGTAGAGAATTATCCCTAGATATAGGAGTACTCACGGACATATTCCTATAGAAAGCCACACCGAACGACTAGGAGTGCCATACAATGATTTCTGTAGAACCGCCGATTGCTTCGCACTTTGCTAGAGGCGACAGAAATTTCTGGCTGCAGGATTTTAAAATAGCCTAGACGTGGTTGCCGAAGTGAAAACACGGCAGTTGTTACAGTTCATAGATTCGAAAAATTGGTTAAGAGGGGCTTAGGGGTAACAATTTGTATCCAAGTGTTATAACAACGAGCCCAATTACAAATTTTGAGATTAAAAACTTTACTTTCTTATAGATTTTGTAGCTGTTATAGTAAATTTTATGCGAAAAATTGCTAAAAACTCCAAAGCATTTTTGAGATATTTGCCGCTGTAACTATGATTGAGTATTAAGTTAATTTTGTATAAATAAAAAATTGAAAAATCAAATACTTTGTGCACTACTTCATCAAATGCAGTTTTTTTCCAACACAATGCGATAAAAAGCCCTCGGGAGCGATACCACTGTGCAATGGCGTGGTGTAGAATCGTAAAGGTATGCATAAAACTTGCCATAGTCAAAAAAAAAAGTAGATGTGTTCACACAAAGCAACATTGTAGCATTAAAATTACCTTAGGTAAACTTTTCGCCAGGTTCAAAATAAAAGCAGTATCGCGTATCGATGAATTTTTATAAATAATTTATTTTTTAATTTTAGTTGCATATTATCTTTAAAAAAACTAGTTATTCTATAACTTAACTTAATATTAATCACAAAATTTACGTTGGTTAAAAAAAAAAATTTTCAAAAATTCAAATTTTTTAACCAAAATAGCGTAGAAAATTTTTGGGTATGCACTTTTATGGCAAAATACATTTTAAAATAAGAAAAATTTAATTTGAAAGTGAATACATATTTTGAATGGGTTTTGAAAACTTTTTTGTCTGATGATTTTGCGTAGTTTTTGTCATGTGAAAAACTTGGGCATTACTTATATGAAAGAAAATTCACAGTACTGCTAGCAAAGCAATTATTAGAAATTAACGGGAGCCTTTAGCTGCTTCAAACATACAATTGTATAAAAAATGAGCTTTGTGTATTTTTATACAAAAAAAAATTAAAATTAAATAAATAAATCGTTAAAGTTTGTCTCTCCTATTATTTTGAGCGCGAGTGTACTTAGTCGTATACATACACACACACATACATACATAGGTGCATAATTATGCTCTGCGCATTTGTCGCAACCGTCGTTGTTATGTTTTTGGTTTTCTGGCTCGTTTCTTGTTGTTAGCTTCATTCGATTCAATTTTGTGAAACCCATCGCTTGGGTTGCTGCAGATGCGCTTCTGTAATTGCCAGCATTGTTGTTGCCAGTGTTTCCTCTACCTTTGGGCTGCAAGCATAATTTTTCCTCATCTTCTGAAGTTTTTTTTTCCCACTTTTGTACTACAATGCACATAGCGTTTGTGAAAAGTGAAAGTTTAGGGTCACCAAATCGTTGAACCAAAATTTTTGACTGAAAAAAAAAAGAAAAACATAATAAATATGTTAGCGCAACCGCTGTACAGATGACATTTTTATCGGAAAAACGAGGCAATGAAGCGTTGAAACGTTTTGACTTGTTGGCCTCTCGCTACCAGCGTCGGCGCCTTTGCCACTGCCTCTAACTCGCTCGGCTGGGCTTGTTATGGCCGTTGATTGCAAAAAAAAAAAAAAAACAAAAAAAATATATAGCCTGACATAATTTTGCATGACTACTTAAAAGTTGTGAATTTGATGAACCGAAAATAAAAATGTTAGCACGAATTATATAGAAAAGTGGTAGTAAACAGTTAATTAACTATAAAAATAAAATCTTAACAACCGTGAGAGTTTGCTACTTTCCGGAGGTTGTGAAAAATCTTTAATTAATGTTTTATTTTTTATATCTGGCAAATTTATGATTCTTGGAATTTAAAATAAGTGTCAGTCGGTTAAATTTATATGTGACTGGCAGTGAGAGCTGTGAAAATTTACTTTGACTTTCGGAAATCAAGCTAACAGATAAAGTATGTAGTATACATTTTCAAATTTGTGTTCACTTTTAACTTGTGCATGCCCGTTTTGTTGTTTGCTCCAAATTCTGATTGGTGTTAAGACTTGGAAGATTCTTTTTAAGGCTACGCCTTGGCTTTATGTTTTACTTACGCTCTGCGACATTTCTTAGATAATGAAAATAATACCCATTCGATTTCTTCTTGAAGCCAACTATTTTTCCTTAATACCAACTTAAAGAAACCTTTAGACTTTGACTGAATTTAGTTGGCAAACATGACTTCGCTAAATAATCTTCTGAATCGAAATTGCTTCTCGGGCCTTTGCCGAATTAGCTGATTGGCCATATCGTGGGTTGACTACTTTGGGAGTTTTGGAATTAGTATTTTAATAGCCCTTCTATAATTACCCTTCTATTTTTCTTTTTTCCAAGGTATACATTCTATTTTCGGATAACGTTTTTCATTTTTACTTCAGGATTTGCATTTTTACTTCAGTAACTAGGCCTGTGTAGTGAACTTCACTAAGGCGAGAAATACCATATAGGGGACAACGGCCCCTTTGAATTTATTTGTTCAACGACCAGACCACATGGGGTTGGATGAAATAACTATAGGGTAGCTCTACTCCATGTTATCTACAAGGTAGTTGATTATGTGGAAAAAGCAGGCCTTTGCACAATGGCAGAAGTTGGCGGAGGATGTCCACAGAGCGGTGTACTTCCACCTTTATAGTGATATTTGGTAGTGGGCTCCCTTTTAACATAAATGCAAGACTTAGGTATCATCCAAGCTTAGGCCGAATATGTTTCCGGGAGGTCTGTGGAAAGACACACCTTGGAGCATCTTCTGGTGCTTAGAGTCGTAAACTGAAGGGTTTCCGAGAAAGTGAAATAGCAAGCTGCAATGCCAGAGAGCCGTGGCTGAATCCATGGTTTCTATCTAAGGCGTTAGATGCTGTCAGAGAAATACTCTTTGGGTTACTGGTATCGATAGCCTCGTTTGGTGGAATGTATACCCTAAGATTTAATACAAGAAAAATATGGAGATTGCGCTGAGAGACTTGGTGATCGCGATCATCCTTCTTTAAAATTTTCAAGGAAAGGGAGTTACGAGCCCTGGTTGGTTTGATTACAGGGAACAATCCATGAGACCAGCGCATGAATCATTGATGGCCCGATGTACACTTCTCTCCGTCCGTTTTACTCCACTGAGATGGAGTTATTTGGGTCAGATATATTCCAAGGCGTTAAGTGAAATGGCCAACTATGATTTAGTGCTTGGAAACCCGATTGCGGATTTTTGGTGTGCCTCAATTCCATTCCTTTCCATTCCACCATATTGGGGGCGAAGCCATGGATAAATTATTAAAATAAAGAGCTAAAGGCCGTCATAGCCAAGTATGTAGCGCGAGCGCTTCACTATGTGGGTCATCAAAATTTATAGGAGAAGTATTTCCTTATTTTACTGCAAATTGATTTTTGTTTGTATACTTTTGTCTCCTGCCTCTGAAATATAAATGCATAAATTTAATTCAGTGCGCTATTCCCAATCGCTTACAAAAATACTTCAAAAAGGTGGATTTCATTTAATTTCCCGTAACAAACGCATCAACGGATAGATATGAACAAATACCTATTCTCGATTTTACGGACTCAATGATTCTGCAATGAACGCCATCTGATGAGCCACGGAAAGTATTTTATCGAATAGGATCGCAATATTTGGCGATCGATATTGATAGATTTATCGATTGACTCGAGCTTAATAATTAGACCCGTTTATTAAAGGTGCAAGCAGATACCGTTTCTAAAAAAATTGTGACTGACTTTCATTTTGAATTAGGTAGCGATGTTTTGGGTATCGACTTTTTAAATCGATATTTAAAGGTATCCGATTATGTTCGAACCATAAGTTGAATGAGTATCATATCGATATTTCCACCATGTCCCAATTCTGACATCACTGTGTGTGATAGGTATGAATGCAATATGTAAATCTAGTTCACCTTTTCGGCGATTTCATTAAACAAATACTTTTAAGCCGCTATTTGAATTCACGCATGGCAACATTTAAATAAGATTTGGGCAAAACTACGCTTGTATGTATGTATGAATGTAGTTTTAAATATTTTTAAGCGTATTAAAATTTCCTAATTATTCATCGACTGCAGACAAATTGAAAAGTGCACTCTAACTGCGTGACAGACAGATGAATATTGCAAAAACGGTGTCTTTTGGTTTGAATACCTACAAATAAATGTATTAATATTGCGCCTGCGTGTTAAAAGTGTACTAACTCAAGATTTAACAATTTTGATATTATATACTAAAATTGTTCGCAGTTTACATATTTTTCTAAATGCAAACACTGAAGTCATATTTTATACCACAGTTTTTGAGTCCTCTGACAAATCTGCTTTTTAGACATAATTCGCTTTTGTGGAAAGTGTGCGTTATGGTTGTATGCATATATGGTTTGTAGCTGCTCGCTTGCACAAATAGCGGTGCATAACCAATTTTTCAAAGCGAAGGTGCAACCGGTAAATTATGTAATCAAATTTGGTTACGAATGTGTAATCAAATATTTCCGAAAGGCTTGGCAAAGAAAACCTATAAAAAACCTCAAATAAAATTAAAAACATATTAAACCAGATAGGAATATGCAGGCAGGTGGTTTATGCGAAATATATGGCACTCAAAAAAAAAAAAAGCCAAAGAAAAAAATTGCGCATGCGCACCCAAGCTGTCTAAGGCAAGTCTGCGCAACAGCGAATGCTTCGACCACAAAGCAAATACAAAATGCGGTAATCAATACAGCAATACCGCTGATTGCACGCGCCAATAAAATCTGATACAACATTAAAAAAAAAACCAAAAACAAACAAAAAAAAAACAACACATGCATGCAATCGAACAAAGGTACATCATGACAGCACAAAAAATACTTAGCCGAAGTGACGGTTGTGGTTACAAAACTTATTTGAACGCGCTGATATCTGCATAGTGGATAGCAAAAAAAAAAAAAACCAAAAAAAAACAACAAAAACCGGGAACTTAGTTACATGCAATTGCATAAATTAATTTGATATTCAAAAATCGCTATTAGCCACTGGCTGCGTGGTTTGTGGCGTTAACGGGTTAAGGTCTGTAATTTGATGAAGCAAGAAATTGCTGTTTGTCGCAAACGCATAATTTTTGTTTTAGTTGTAAATCAATGTGAAAAAAATGTTAACTTAAGTGAAATAAAAATATGCCATTCACTCAAAAGCACTGCTGATGTGAAAAATTAACAAAAAATATAAAAAGTGTAAAAGTGTTAAAAATTCAATGAAAATAAATTTTGCAATTGTCCACTCAACAAGTTTTGTTGCTTGGCCAACAACAACAACTGTTATGTTAACAATACTTACTGCCAGCAAAACTGGAAAAAATATGCAACGCAATGTAAAAACAAAAAAAAAAAAAAACAAAATAAAATATTGTATTGCCGATAAGTAAATAATTCAATGAGATATTAAAAGTTAATGCGATTTCATTGACGACGAACTTCAATAAAGGTCAGCGGTAAATGATATGATTGCAATAGTGTTGTGGAATAAATAGCAATAGCAAAACTCGTCGTCGTGTTGATGTGAAATTTTATGCCTTTACAAACGAATTGAATGGAAATTGAATAACTGAATTATTATTTTCATATTTACAAATAAATTCAATAGTTTTCTTTTTTGTCTAAACCAGTTATTTGATATTGTTGCAGTTACGTAACGGTATCGTTGACTTTTTTTTATCGACATCTTAACTACTCCGGCTTTAGAGAATCCTACCAACGAGAAGGCGTGTAGTGTGAAGATCATTGAGGAGCCCTCAGTAAACGACGCATTTTTTATGTTTATAAAGGTTAGGTGGTCCACGGATACGTAGTCGATAGGTCTCTAAATTGAGATAATTATGGGTAGGTGATCTTATGGATGCAATAGACTAGATCGCCGCTATATTATGCTATTTATCAGACCTATGCTAGCTATTCTTAGACAAAGAGAGGCGACAAAATCAAAGAAATTTTCATTAGAAAATCTTCTTAATATTTCGTTTGAATTTCTTCTTAAATTGATTGAAAGAAAAACGGCTGGAAACAAGGAGATAACTTCTTGTTTATTAATTTTATGGAATTTTGTTTAACAATCTGCAATTGTTACAAGAAATCTTCTCCTTTTTATACTAAAAATCATATAAAGGAAATTAATAAGGAGATCTCCTCATTTTTACTAGAATCTTATTAAATTTATTAATAAAGGAAACTTTTAATTTATAAAAGAGCCCTTTTTAATCCAAACATTCAATATGTACTTTGTAAACTATCTATTTTATATTGTTATTAGTTGTTCGTTGAATTTTTGTGTTTTAAAATGAAACTTTTCGATTTACTTATTTCTTGTTCCAAAAGTTTTCAATGAATGGAGCAAGGTGAATTCATATAAGGTGGTGTTATAAGTAAAACTACAAAATTGACTTGTGTTTTGTTTTTGCCTTTACGGCTTTTGAAAGCTCATATGCAAAAGCAAACAAAATACATCTAGGTAAAAAAATGAATCAGCTGCTATAGTAACTATACCTTATATGAATCCGCCTTGGAATACAGTTTCAAAAATTTCAAAAATAAAGTATGGTTTCAGAAATAAAATATGACTTATGAATAAATGTTTTCAAAAATAAATATTTTTATATGTCTAAACAATCTTCGGCTTATTAAAATTAAGAGGGAGTTCTACTAAAAGCCAATATTTCCTTCCTAATTTTATTGAAAAGGTTTTCTATCTTATTAACTACATTAAAAAGTTTTCATCTTAGTTTTCTGGATTATCTTTTTGATTTGATTGAAAAGACATACCCAGTCGTAATAAGAAATACTTCTTATTAAAATTTAAATTAATTTATTTAAATTTTTGTAAAATTTTTTTTCTGATTTGTAGGGCATTTAAGGTAGTCTTTTCGATTTGTGAACTACTATACGGTTTTTATCTCTGAGAAGCCCATCTGTGTTTGGCTGTTATCCTTTCGGACAGAGGGTGACGCGGTTTAGCTATGCCCGGCAATTCAAGGGGGGTATCCTTTCGGTCGATGTCTTCTTCGATGAAAAGATGCTACACTGTGTGACGTGTGATGAACACTAAGCTACCGCCATTATCTCGCTCACCATCTTTACGATGCGCATTGTATCTGTTGCAAAGCAATAAAGAAACAAAAACAGTGTGGGATATCAGTGGGAGCAGGGCCGGATTAAGAATGTGGGGGCTCTGGGGCCGGGATACATGTGGGGCCCCTCTTTTATATCTATCTATAAACAAAATCAAACACATTTTCACTGCCGATCATATAAAAGATCTCATAGTTCAATTATAAAAAAGAACACCTTTTTATGACTAAAAATACTATTTCGAAGCAATTCACATTCAAACTGTCAACATGAATAATGATATGATAATCATAGAACCTGACTATATGGAGTTTTAAGCTTGCTCTAGACAAGGGTAGGCCCCATTAATATTTATTATAGAAGTTTGCCGTTAAATTTTGCAGATTGAACAATCCTTATGTTATGTCATGACCGTGTCTGTGCGAAATGGACGATTACGGAGGGCCTGACATTTTATATTCGATAAATAAAAATTATGGAATTTCCTAGGGGCTACCCGTGCCAAACTGAAAACAATGTATATATATAGTCACTAACGCAGCTGCTTGAACACAACTAATTTTTTATTATTCAAAAGTTTGTTAATGTAAGTAAGGTTATAATAGTTATGATTCGATTATTTTTTAATAATCAAACTTGGATTGTTATTTTTATGTCAAGGTTAACTCAGTTACAATGCGGGTGAGTGAGGTTATTTTTTACGAATGACATTAAAAAAATAAAATTTAAGCTCTTGAAAAGCTAATTTTACACGTTTGATTTTGACAAATTAAAAATAAATAACATTTGATGAATTATATAGCAAAACGTGCAGATATATGTAGCGGATGCGTTATTAACTTGTGATATTGACACAATTATCTTTCTAGCTGATTTGAATTAATCGAACGGAACAATTCTATATGAACATCAGCAACAAACGGTTCCGAGACAATAATATCATTAATGAGATTCATTTTACAGCAATTAATACAGTAAGACAAGTGAGACAAATTTCCCTTTAAGTGTATTCCTGTTATTTAAACTGACTTTTGTTTACTCTCGATTTCCTCGATATGAATCAATAGTTTAACTGCGTTGCTCACTCTGAGAGGTGGACAGAAAATTGAACGAAATATGACCTAACCAATATCGCGTTACCTACTTTTAACACGATTTTAACCAAAAATTTCGTTATATCAAGTTAAAATAAAATAATAAGATAAACTATGTCGAGTAATATAATAAAACTTTATTCAAATCAACTGAGTAACAAAATTGATAATAAAAATGGAATAAAAATGTCAAAGCAAAAAAAATCGTTTGTACTGATGAAAAAAATTATTTTGTTCTTTCATTTTATGGGGGCCCCGGGCCGCGGCCCCGTCGGCCCTGCCCTTAATCCGGCCCTGAGTGGGAGTGATGGCGGAGGCGTAGAGCATCCCTGGTACTGTGAGCTCTGTTGGTTGCGGTTGAATGCTCGCCCTGAACATAATAATGTGGAGCAACCTTACAGCAAGGAATTGTTCACGAGATGTCAAATGACTTATGGGATTAGCTGGCCTTGGCCGTGTAAAACCCGGGTCATAGTAGAGGTCGGGGCAGCAAATGCCCAAAATCTCGATATCCCAAAAACTGCACTTTGATTATCAAAATCAGTTCCTTTTGATGTAGAATAGTTTTACCTCAATTTTGGGTGTAAAAATTCGTTAAAACTTCTTTAGTAGCAAATCTATTTCTTTATTTGTCCTGAAATAAAATAATATTTACAAGTTTTCTCATTTTTTCAGTTTTCCATTTTTCCAATAATCTAAAATCCAGTTTTGACAGAAAGCTAAAGAATTCAACACTTCCTAAAATTACCATTTTCATTGATTTTGTTGATGTCTCCTATAAAGGCTCAATTATTTGCTTTTCTTTGGTAAACGATTGTATTCAATAACAACTTCAAATGCGTTTTAAAGACATCAACTCTTTAACCTATTGAAGTACATATGTAGCTTTTGAATTAGGCAACAAAATGGTTGCCTTCGAATACCGTTCTTTGTTTTGCTTGTATGTTTCAGACAAAGTGAAAATCCGGCATGTCTCCGAAAAAAGCTAAATGAATAAGAGGTGTGACTTCCCTGCATACCTTTCGCTAGCGCTTTTTAAAAGCGCAATATTTCGATATTTATAAATTTTAATATTAAATACTAAAAATTTTTTCACACACTCTCCATGTCGAACGACTAAAACTAAACTGCCCCTCTTTTTTACAGTTTTTCGGAGAATTTGTTACTTTTACTTTTTTCTTTGCAATATTTACATATATAAACACAACACTTGTGCAGAGCATGTAAGATATATATATATATATATATATTTATTTATTACCTCATGCATTAGTTCGACATTTTCTGGATATCTGTTTTTTTTCACATAGTTAAATGCTACTTCTATTTGCCTTTCACTACAAAAGTTAATCTATTTGCCTCGTTACATATTTCCACGCTTGAAAAAGGCTTAATTTGCAATTTTAATACCTTTCATTGTTTACGCTATTTTTGCGAATGAATGAGGTAATACTTTCAGAAGTATATGTGATATTTGTAATACTTTGTGCAGTAAAATGGTATACTGATATAAATTTGGTGGTGATTAGGTGTAAGTCACTTGAAAGCAAACCTAATTACAATTACGCTAGCAAAACTTATTTGATCAGTTTTTATAGATTATAGATTGAAACTAGTTTGTTGCTTAATTATGAACTCTTTATATTCGAAGTATTTGTAAAAAACCCATCTATTCTAATCATTTGGTTACAATAATTTGTCACCTTAAATTTTTGAGCAATTTTGTAACCAATACCTGTAACCTGTAACCGGAATTCTGGCAACTTTGTAACAAGGAAAAGTTCACCTTGTGGTGAAAGTAATATTATGAACAGCAGTGTTGACAGCTGATTACTGAAACATGTAATAAATTTGGAAAATAAACGGACATTTGGACATTTATACATATTACTATTTATTTAATATATTTTTAATCTTATTTAACTTTAATTCCGCTTTGATTTTTACTCCTTACTGACAGGTAACAATTTTTGTTACTTTTTTATGGTATCTAAAGTTCAGAATACCGATATTGTAAATTTGTGGTCACTTGTAACTGTGGTGACTATTTTACGACATCAGAATAGTTCGGTAAGTCTAATATTTTTTTATTGGTTCCATATTGTTTTTCTTGAGGGCCCTTCAGAGCATCGGGAGTTATCCTTTCTGATATCTGAAAAATATCTTCTGGACACTTTCCAATCCATACAAAAGCCGCGTATTCAAATTTTAACCGAACAAAATACCTTTGGGTGGTGAAACCAATTCTAGTATCAAAATACATCTCTAACTCTTTAATTTCTTTAACCTCAGTTAGGCAGGAGTTCGCTATGAAATAGAAAGTCTCCAGATGTTTCAACAGCTTGGGGTAAGTTACTTTATGCCACTTTTTGATATTAAGAAATAGTCTGTCATACCAATTATAAAATTTATTAAGTACTAACTGAAGCAACGACGAGTCATGAGAATCTTTGATTTCGGAATAAATTATAATATTATCGGAATATTGAAGAAATTTAATCGAGGAAAAGGATGCCGAAATACCATCAGTAAATAAAATGAACACTACATATCCTATGATTCTGCTTGAGGTACTCTTCCTCTTATATTGTAATATTGACTTAACAAGGTTAGAATAAACTCCCATGTTGGGCAACTAAAATCCTGTGATAGGTTTTATCAAATGCCTTTGAAAAGACTGCATAAATTGTGTTAATTTGAAAACCACTACGCAAAGATGAAAAACTAAAAGATTTTATACCGTTGACCATGCAGCTACAAATTCATTTTAATAAAGTCGGCCTTTTATGTTTTTATTCAAAAACCTTAACGACAGAGTATATTTTGGAATTGACCTGTAATTTGATATATCACTTATGTTGCCACTTTTGAAAATTGGGATAATTAATGAACGTTTTCACTCATCAATGAACTACTGGAGTGTTAATGGGAGAGTTAGCATCAAAAGCTTCACCTGCGAAATTGTTTAATAGACACAAGTACATCCCATCACTGTCGGTCTGCGAAGAGTCTTTAACGTTTCTTAACCCTGCGATTACGTCATATTCTGTTAACACCAAAGAACCAAATACAGTGGACGAGGATGTTTTATTACCGATATTAAGATGAATAGCAGACAATTCTGCTGATGAATCATCATTAGAGACAAAATTATTTACTGGTCAATACTACGACAGTCCAACAGGTAGACGCTGAGGCCCATTTTTCTTTCATCCTATCAGCGATCAGCTATTAATACGCATGCTTTTGACTGTGGATGACCTCTTACCCGAAAAACAACCATCTCTTTGAAGCTAGTCACTTTGACTCCGAGCTCAGAGGGATTTAGGGCTATACACAGTTGTCTTAGCTACGTTTCGAGCTGGTACTGCCCGATTTAAGAAACTTCAACTGTTACTTAGCCAGTTCACTCTCTGTGGCGGAACAGAGATTTTCAATACATTTTTGCACAGTTTTTTGGACACTGTTGGCTTTACTTGAAAGAGCAACCAACCTTTGGAACGACGAAGATTCATTCAGCGACTTGGAATTACTCTCCACAAGCTATGCGCTATCAGCTTCCTCAAAGGAAGGATGTCTAAAAGCAAAGTTAGATTTAGGCATATTTAAGATATTCATGGAGAATAATACTGGGTTGGTTTTCAGCTTAAAACAAAAATATAATCTCAGTGGTCCAGAATAATAATTATTTGACCGTTGAGTTTTCAAAAAGTTATCCTAATTTTGATAAGCATTATATAAGTACAAGCCTTTTGATAATACTTGTGGGTCAAGCAAATTTTATAAGTTCTCGATATTTATTATTTTGAAACTTATATTATAAAATTCTTTCCATAATAATTATCAACGAGATATATTTTTTTACGTCTTTCAAAGGCTTTTATTATAAAAGACTTATATTATAAAATTCTTTGCATATTATTTATGACTAAGACAACTTTTTTTACGTTTTGAAAGACGGAACTATTTCGGGACCCAAAATAATACCAAATTAGTCCATCCAAGTGATCTCGAACTGGTACTGAAATTATTTCGAAGTAGTCCCGATTCAGCCCCCATCTAATCCCGAAATTATCATAAAAAGGTCTCGACTTTTATAACATAAATCCCAAATGAAAAGTCTTTGAAAACTTTAAAATATTTATCTCGCTGATAATTATTATGACTTTTATAATAAGTCTGTGAATAATAATCACAGATTGCTCGAAAAATTTGCATTTTAGTATAAGTATAATAATTATTGATTAACTTTTACCCTTTACTCTTATAATAATAATAGTCTCTGTAATATCTACTAAAATCATTAACACATTACCAACATCTATCACTTCCTCTCATAACTCAATTACTAACTAACCTTTGTATATTGTTTGTAAATTCTCCAGCATACACAAATTTTAGGTTAAGAATTAGACGTGGGCAAAGTCGAGCAATTACCTACAGCACTATAGCGTCTGAAAATAATATTGCAATGTTGCTGACTTGCAGATTTATGCAAATTGGGGGCAGCTACAAAATGTCTGCGTTGCCATAATTACATGAAATAAAAGAGGGGAAAAAATTTGAAAACTGGTTTAAAATTGGCCAAAAGCTCAAACATTACACTTAGTGTAGTAACAAAAGTAAATAACAATTCATGTACTTGAAGCCAAAAGAAAAAAATTGGCGTACGTAATGACAATAACCAGTGCCATATTTTGAGCATATCAGCTGTACTTCCGTCGAAATATTTAGAAAAAATTTAAGATTTATGGGATTTATGGACCGATTTGAAAATACCTGCAAAAATGTATTTTTTTTATAATTAATTAGACATTTAGACATTTCCAAAAAGCGATTTTTCTTATTGCTTTAGTCGATAGGTACATCGCTTTAAAGAACATATAGACTAAAGATTTCAAAAACAAATAATTTTTAGACCTTTTTTGACTGCAAGTACAACGAATTAATTTTTTTTTCAAAATCGTAATATTTTTTTTTCAAAATCGTAATTTTTTTGGAAGCCGATTTTAAAGGGTTAATTTTCGAATATGGCAAACATTTTAGTCTATCTACGTTAGGAAACCCTCTTGAAGTAAAAAAATGCTTGGTTTGTTGATTTCAGATAAAAATTGCGCCCAACAACTCTCAAATTTCGCTTTTGTAAAAAATGCTTTTTTTCAACCTCAGATATTACGCTAAATTAATATTACTTATGCTTATTTGAAAAAAAAAGCTATATTTATTTTCCTATAAATCAACTGCAAAAAATACCTGTTTTTCGGCCTTTTAATGTACTTCCTTTCTTAAAACGAGTTTTTTTAATATAAGAAAAATAATCTCAGATGATAAAATAGTTTAAGTTTAAAAGCTGAGCATAAAAATATGTATTTCAAAATTTATTCAACATAAGAAGAAGAGCACGCAAATTTTAATAGTGTTGTGTAATATTTTTGTGGAAGTCTTAAAATATAATAAATTTTATAATTCCGCTGGAAAAATGGTGGCGATTTTTTTTTGTGGGGAGTGATGCACCTTAACTTACCTACATATAGTTGCATACGTACATATGTATATGTTCGTCTATATCTATCAATATTTACCTATTTACTTAACTACATATCGTTACTGCCCGTAGGCAAAAAAAAGTGAAAAGTTCAAAGTCAAAGTTAGAGTTTCGTTGTCAATTTGCATAAACAAGAATGAACTCAAGTTTTCTGTGCATTTTTTGCTTTGCGCTCGTACACATATGTATGTACATATGTATGTATGTAGATATGTAGTATTTTGTGTGTCTGTTCTAAGTACGTTCCGTGGTTTTTGAACTTCTGGCCTTGGCTGGTGGTGGTGAGTGATTTTTGTTGTAACGCGAGTAGCATTGCAGAGGCGCTAAACTCATTGAAACCAAAAGATTTTGCAAAATTTTTATTTTTTATTTATTTTTCTGGCATTTATTCTTTAAGGCATATGAAGTGAAGTTATAACAGCGAGCGTGAGTTATTTCTATTTGACCACATAATATTTTAACATTTTTGTCACGAACAAAGTGGCTAGAATTAGTTCCGTTCATATAATTTTTTTTGCGTTATGCACCGGTCACGAATAGCGTAAAAGATATTTAATAGTGTAATAAAAAAATTGTGACAATTATAATATATGCACAGGTTTGCACTTTAGATATATATTTAGTACATTAGAAACAAGAGCACTTACCTAAGCTTTATGTAATAATTCGATTCGCCACTTCTCTGCTCGCGATGTCTAAGCTCTGCTCGCGTTCGAACAAATTTGTGTGTACAAGCAACAACAATAATAGCTAACTAGCTTTGACGTTCGCGAATACGGTGATACCTCATTAAACTGGTCGAACTCATTACATTTCATGATACAGACATTAGACCAGTTTTAAGTTGCACGAAAACGACCATCATGTGCGCGTACGTGTTTGCACTTTTGGTGCATATTCGTCGTTTGTGATGCACAAACATTACATTGGAAACAAAAAAAGAAACCGTGTTGATGCTAATTTATACCAAATGCTTGAACGATTCGCCAGGGATGGGCCACCGGCAATAGTTAGCGAGCTAAAAGAGTGAATGTGTAAAACGTTGAAATGGGCTGAAATCGTTTCGGCGGTTATAGTACCAAAGGCCTATAAGGCGAATTCATAAGGTTTCTTTTCGCTCTATTATCATTTGAACTACTCTGGTTTTGTTAGGAATGACTCAACGCATTAGTACGAAATTTGAAATATGAAAAGGGCATAACTCAACAATATTGGTAGAATCTTTTCTAAAAAAGGTACAGCTATTTCAATATAGAAAAATATTTGATCTCACTACAAGCTAGGGCGTGTATTCTGGCTGTACCTAGCGGTGGTGCGACCGGCTCTATGGCTCTGTAGTCTGGTGGGAAGCTCTCTATAGGAGCTACATCCTCACCGGCCTATAGAAAGTGCAACGCACTGTGTGCTTTCGTGCCATGGAAGTTTGCTGCACCTGTCCCACGGCGGCTTTGGATCCCATTTTGAACCTGCTTCTAATTGGCTTATAAACACTGTGCAGATCTTTACAAACTGCACTGCCCACACTGATTTGAGCACAGGAAATCGTTGAAGAGAGATGAGGTTCCCGCAGATAGTGAGATTTTTCCTTAGAGTGAAATACATTAAGCGACGACCAAATAAAAATTGTGTTATTTATAAATTATTTTATTATAAATTTAGCCAAATTAGCATACAATAAAATATTCTCAACCAATAAAGGTATCTTCTACTGAGTCATCGCTTTGTACTTTTGTTTAAAAAAACTCTAATGTGCATATCGTTGCACACATTTATATTCTTGGCTGCAAAAAAGAAAAATCAAAACTTGTTTTGCGGTAATCTCCCGAAATAAATACTAAATTCGGGTAAATAAATTTTTTTTTCGAACGTATGTTAAATGTGTCTTAATTTATTTAAGATTTTCTTAGTCGAGATTTAAATCGTTAAATCAAAGGGGCACAATACAAGTTTGTTTTGACTCACATACCAAGTTTTTTTTTACTTTTGTTGACGTACAGTAGCAGGTTTTACCACACGTCAGAAAGAGGCACGTTTATGTCGTTGATACCTACTTGTTGTTAAAAAATCTGATTAACAAGTTAATGGCAAATAAATTTACTTAAAACGAGTTCGAACAGAGATATATCTCATTATGCCAAGATAACTGTTAATGTTATTTAGAATTTCTTTGTCTGCATGTACAAATATTTGCTTATCCCGATATTTAGCTAATTGTTAAAATACACTGTGATACAGAATGTTGGTTTATGTCGCCGAATTTGATGAAACCCAGAGTAAAGGGAAGTTACAAATCCCATAACAAAATCCCGAAATGCCCTTTTTAGCCCATATATCTGGTTTTTTTTGTTGTACTTTTTTAAAGTTTGTGGTATTGAAATACAATGTAGTCTTACAACTTTTCAATTTATTATGATTATTCTATGAAAAATAGTGTTTTTACTATTTTAAGGCAGAGAAATCCAACTGCCACTACTAAAAATTACTACTACTACTACTATTGCTACGACTACTACTGCTACTACTGCTATTTTAACTTATGTTACTAATAGTTAATACTTCTCCGCTTAATAATTTCTACTCCTATTTTTACTGATGCTGCTGTATTACATTATTACTACTTTTATCTTTACTAATTTCTACTACTATCTTGGCTAATGGTAGTTATTACTACTACTGTTTTGTCTATGTTTTACTACTATTTTTACTACTATTTTTACTAATTACTACTACTATTTTTACTACTATTTTTTCAAATTACTACTACTATTTTTACTTATTTCTACTACTATTTTTACTACTATTTTTTCTAATTACTACTACTATTTTTACTTATTTCAACTACTAGTTTCACTAGTTTCTACTACTATTTTTACTTATGCTCCCACTAATTACACCTACTTTTTTGCTGTTTTCTACTACTATTTTTGTTAATTACATTAATTACTACTATTTTTTTACTAATTCTTACTATTTTCTGCAAGTAATTGTTACTAATGCTACTACTATTTGTACTTATTTCTACTACTACTTTCACTCATGCTAAAACTAAACAAACTAAAAATGACATCTTATAAAACTCTCCTCCGTATATATTTCCATATCTCTTTGTAGATACTTACTTTTACTTCTGGCTCGCACATTCAGGGGCAAGCGTATTTTTTATTATTTTTATTATTTATTATAAATTTATTTAAAATGCACGAGCGGCTAAGGTTAGGTTTTAACTTCAGTTATATTTTCCAAGTTATTTTTCTATTTCTTTTACTTTCTTACCATTCTTACAGAAAAATATATTGTTTGCGCAAAATAATATAAAATCCATTTTCTATATAAAAATACTATTTAGCTCATAGAACATTTAAAAGAAACAAATTTTTTCATAATTTTCCCTAACAAAACTAATGAAATGATCTTTGTAACAAAACAAAAATTTATTTTTCAGTCTTGGAAACAGTAATAGAGTAGTTTGCCTTCCGACCCATGTGAAATAGCACCAACAGCGCCACCTAGCGTAAGATGTAGGCAAAAACAAACATCGAAAGGAAAGTTTTTCAGCGACAACTTTGAAGAAAAAAACCTTTCGTATTGAATTTTCTTTACTCCATTGTCCCTGCATAAAAGTCATCAACTTTAAATACTTTCGAAGGTTTGTTGTAGGAGTTGTAAACTTCCATGCACTTTTGGTTAAATCAATACGTATAATCTTTTTGTACCCTTTGTCAGTGAATTGGAATTCCTATTAATTTCTTATGTAAAATGTTGAATTTCTACAGAACTTCTTCTACGGTGTGTTTTTCGAAGTAAATTCTCTACTTAGTGACATTTTAAATATAATTGGTTTACCTAGACCTAATTTTGGTATAAATAACTTCACTTTTTTAAACTACTTTCGGAGAGACAAGGTCTATGCCTACGGTTATAATTTGTGGACAATTATTTTCCTCTTTCCTTTAGGGCTACTATTGAATTGAATTCGTTCTCCTGCAAAAATTTAGTGACCGTTTCGCGAATTCAATTGTACCACTACATACAAAAAAGTTCCCAGAGCCTTTACAACTGTGATGGGAGAAATACTAAAACTTTCAGTCATCCCTCCGGGCTATATTACGAGTTGTTTTAGCAGTATACTTCTTGCAGGGTCGACTATTTTTACATAGAACTTGAGATTGTGTTGGCATTTTTTTATAGAAACTATTGTAGTATTAGAAAATACAGTCGATTCTCTGTCGGAAAAACAAGTTAGTGTCATAGAGAAAATATAAACTAATTTTTTGTCAACTATAGCAAATGAATTTAATACAAATGCAGCGTGAGTCAGTTTCTTATTTATATTATCGTTTGCCGTGCTAATTTGAAATTAATAGACTTTTAAGTTGTTAAATTTAACTTTCCAGTGAAGTAATTGAAAACGTATGCTGCTTCCTAGGGCATCGCCATGTTAAATTAATGATTGCGAAAAAAACCGTTTTCAAATTACTTTAAAGTTAATTACATTTTCCACAGGGTTGGTAAGAAGGGTCCTAGTCTCGATTCAGGAACGAAAAAAACTATCGATTCAATATTGACTTCTATAAAAATAATATAATAAACGATCGTATTTTTTTCACGAAGGCGTTAGAAAAAAGTTAGGCAAATGTTTTTTTATAAATACGTATGTATCTACATTTTTGAAGCAACCTACCAGTAGCATTTCAATACAAACAGAAAATTAATTACGTATGCAACTAGTTTTGATTTTTAAAATAAAGATCTTGCAAACGAAAAAAAATCGTTAAAAAAACAAAATAAACTAAAGTAAACATACGCACACTCGCTTGCATACCAAACCTATTTGCTGAATTTTTTCTGGACTGCTGAATGATTTTCTCAAAACAAATTAAAGTTGATTTAAAAAAAAAAAATTTCAACCACCAACTAGTTTATATATTTATGTTTCATTAATCAACAAATAAATTTGCATATTAATAGTCCGACAGCATCTACGTAATGATTTTGTTGTTATTTAAGTTAATTAGAAGTGAGTAAGATTTGAGTCAGTTGCTAATCGGAAGAATTTGTTTTGTTAATTTTTTTATCGCATATTTGTGAAGATATTTTAAAAAGTGCCTTTAAATGAAAACCACCTGAAAAAGGGGGGAAAAATGGTTGGAGAGAAACTGGATTTTCGAATTTGAGTCACGTTTTTTCGTTCTCATATCTTCCAACATTCTGCTGAAGCAGTAAGCAGAGTTATGTTGAAACTTTAGGTGCTCCTCTATGTAAATATTTAGTGCAAAATGGCCTGTGAAAATTGTCGGCATATAGCTTTTTTTATATTGCTTACAAAATCTGCAGTGTTGGAACTAACATCTACATCTTTACTAACTCCATTTCGGATAAACACAAATAAATTTCAGAAAACTACCGTTCTATTTCAGAAAAGCCAAAAATGTATTTTAGATAATGCAAATGAATTTCAGAAAAACCCAAATATATTTCAGTAAAATTTAAACGAGCTCTAGAAAATCACAAATGTATTTCAGAAAACGGCAAATTTGCTTCAGAAAAGCCAAAATGTATTTCAGATAATGCAAATGTATTTCAGAATATCCCAATTGTATTTCAGAAAAATTTAAATGAGATTTAGAAAAACACAAATATATTTCAGAAAACCACAGATCTATTTCAGAAAAGTTCAAATGTATTTCAGAAAACATGTCATTGAAAAAGGAAAGTGAAAAGGAGAGATGTCGATGGAAACGAGACGTCGTTCATGCAAAACAGAAAGTGCAGGACAGTGGATGAATTGTGATTTGATTTCTGAAACAAATTTTCGCATTCACATTTGAGGTTTTCTAATATTTAGTTTTGGTTTTCTGAGACACATTTGAAGTTTTCTGAAATAGATTTTGAGTTCCCGAAATAGATTTGCGTTTCTTCAAAATATATTTATGGTTTTCTAAAATACATTTATTTTGTTTTTTTTAACACAGTTAAAAAAGGTGCAGTGCTTAGAATAGAGTATGTTAAAATTATAAGCTTAGATATATCTCAAATTTACAAATATTCATTCCACCCTTGAGGCATTAAATTCTGTTGCATTCAATTGAGTTTCAATTTTGATCTGTATCCCCTAGTATGAAAGACTTACATGGATAGGCTCTCTGCCCAATTTTATAAGACAATATTACAATATTTATGGAAAGCATGCCAAAGTCTGAGTTATTTCTCTCCAGTGCTTTACATTCGAACTAAAGCCGAATTATCGGGTCAGTTAAATAGAAAACACCTTTGTAATTGAAGAAGTTGCTTTGTGAAATATCGACGGAGCTTATTATCTACGGATCTATCTTTAAAGGAGGTTAGATGCCGTGCGAAGTGAGCGGGAAGCACTTTCATCGTATACAATTTTTTTTGTGCATTAAAGTTTTGAAGGCTGCCCACTGGGTGGTCTCTGCTGTGGTCTCTCGGAGTGGATGAACTCCTAACTAAACCCCCGGAGAAGTTCCCATGTATACAAAGCCATAAATAAAACCACAAGAGCTTTGTAATCCCGCAAAAGGCCAGGAGCATTCAACTCAAAGTTCGATCAGTCGTCCGGTCGCAGCTTGAGTCTGCAGTTTGGTGGCAAATACCCGTATAGAACTGTAGTACTTCGGTTAAAGAACGCAAGCTATCTCGTCTCTTGATCACGGATATTTAAGAACTTGTCCAACAACAGCGTATGAGCTACCCCGAGCGGTAACTTCTCTTCCTATTTTCTTACAAGCAATACCGACCTCGCGAGGGATCTACTACTAGGAATCTATCAGGTATTATGAGGAGAACGTCCGCGTTGGAAAGCTGCAGAACTTCCAACTCGAGTACTAACATATCTCCTGGAACAGAAAATTAGCGGTTAATTTCTCAGATTTGGGTAGTTGGACTAACAAGAAAAATATTCTTTGCTCATTTCTAGCTAAGTCGATCAGGCTCCACAGCCTCCGATACATCAAGAGATCCGACACATCAATACTAATTATAAGAAAAATATATTATAATTTAAAGAACATTAATTTTTAACAAGCGATCGCCTTAGCCGAATGTGTACCGTGTGCGCGCTTTATTCGATGGATCCCGATTTTAAATTCTGGCCGGGGCAAGTGACATCAAAAGTTCCCTCGGCAAGCTATGGCAAACCTCCGAGTATAATTCCGTCATGAAAAAAAAAACGTCTCACAAATCAACATTCGCTATTCGGAGTTGTCGTAAAACTGTAGGTCCTCCAATTTGTGCTACAACATCAAGACGCACACCACAAATTGTAGGAGAAGTTTGGCCAAACATCAAGCTATGGTGTAAGCGCCAAATTATTATTAATTTATAACAACACTATATAATAACAACTTTGACACATAGCTTCGTTTGTATTTTTGTACAGGTAATTTTTTGCTAAATAAAGCTATAATTCTGCATGTCATGGGTATTTCTACAACAAGTACAAAAACTGGAAGAGCTTGACGCCTAAGACAATTTTGTTCCTTGTGAAAAGTTAAAAATTTCATATCTACCCTTTGGCCCGCTACTTTCGCTTATTTTGCTTATTTTTCATTCGAATTTAAGTGAAAATGAATTTTAAAAAACCCAAATGTGCTGAGCTACAGCAAAAATTATCTGTCTCCATGTGAAAAATACCGGGGTATGTCTGTTGAAAAAAAAATACATACAATTTTTTCTACTATGCATTAAAAGTATCTTTATCGCGTTTTGTGTTTATTTTTTTTTGGAAGAACACTAAGAATATGCTTGCCAAAGGATCTCACTGATTAAGGAGTGACTTCAAAGATGGCACATTGACAAAATCGGTTTTTTACACGATAACAAATTATTTGTGTAAATTTTTACTTATCTAAATCTAAAATTTTCTACTAAGACCAAATTTCTATTTCATCTATTTAATACACAAGCAAATTACTTTCTTGCGAACTTGTACTATATTCTGATATTTCGATTTACGCTTTTTCCTTTCAGATACGGAAATCAACGATTTCTCCGCAGTCGCCCTACAACGAAAGCAAAATACACTGAAATCACAATTAACAGATGCCATCAAGGAATCCTGTCTGCCAAAAATGTTGTGCGAAATGTCTGCCAAGCCAGAATATATGCTCACTGAAAAGGAGAAGGATCTACTGTACTTGATTAGGTGAGTGAGAGGCTATAACTGCGGAAGATATTTATCTTTTAGAGGACTATTAGCGAACTTGAATTGAACTCTAATCACGAACGTTAGAGGATGTTTTGTGAAGCGTAGCGCTCGGAAATGTAATGGAAAATAATAATCGAATCTAATCTAATTAAAAAAATTCGCTCTCTAATAAGTTTCTAATATGCATTTAGCTAATTTCGTAAGGGTTTTCGAATTGAATTTTATTGTTCAGTGGTCGTTGGGGTCCATAAATGCACGTGGAAAAAGCAAATTTAGAATTTTAATGCTCTCATCACAGAAATAGTATGGAAGTCTTGAAAATCAATAACTTTCAATCGGCGAACTAAGTTTCTTTTGAGGAGACTTCAATGAATAATAAATACTCTATTATTTATTTAACCATTTTGGAATAGTAACTAATTTTAAGCATTTCTCATGACCCCAAAAATTGCTACAATTGGGAACTATCTTTTGATTTTCAAATATTGTGTACCACTTCTATGAAAAACGGATTTTCCCATTTAAAATGAATAGGAAACTGTAAGGCTAAAACTCCACACCAGTCTTTTCAGGCGTTGCACAATACGCCGCTTTTGGCTCAAAAGTTAAATTCGTGCAATTGTATGAAAACACCTCCATAACTTAAGTCCGAAAAGCCCAAAACGCCTACAAGCATCCAAATTTTTAACTTTTCCAATCGTTCCAGACTCTAATGACAAACAACTGTTTCGATGATAGTTCGAACTTAGAACTACGCGTGAATACGACAACGGATTAATTGATAACTCCTCCAGCGTTTTATGCAAAAACCTGTGGAGTTTAGCCATATCTTTCTAAAATTAATCAAATCTTCCATTCGGTGAAAAAAATTAAATAGTTTTAAAATTTCCTTCCTTTTGTTAGTGCCGCACATCTAGCTAGGGCATTCTGCGAACAGACCTTTTGTAGAATGTAAACATTGCGATGAAATATCATGCCTGAAAATTTGTGTATGGAAGTGCCAAATTCTAATGCCTAAAACGCCTGCAAAACCTGAACAAATTCGAAAATTACAATGCCTGAAAAGACTGGTGTGAAGTTCTAGCATAAGCTCTTTTAATGACCTCTGAAAAAATTTTTATTTCAAAAATAACAAGTTCTGGCCTGAAAAACCCAAGCCACCTCCTTAAAACTTCCGATATCATTTTTTTGATCCTCTCTAGTGGCCATTTATTATATGCGAGTTATGTTAGTTCTTGTTCCAGTGTATGTTCGACTGGCTACAGGTAGATCAGATTAAGGTGGGGTCCTACGGAGCACCATCATACCAAATTGCTTCGAATTCTCAGCCTAATATTAGACGGAGCAGCGAAAAGGATTCATACCTAATTTAGTGCGAGAGAAGATATACCTATATATACGAACGCTTTCGAGGAAGCTGTGTAAAAATTTGAATTCTTGAGAGATTGAGTTATAAGTAAAGAAAAAATGAGTTACTCGTTCTTCGAAGTTAGCCCACGGAATCGAGCCTATAGCTTTCGATTCGAAATTGACCCTTTGCTAAAAAATCATTTTTAATTATTACTTGTAAATATGTAAGTAGGAAAATAATTTAACTGATATTTTCAGATTTGAGAAAAATTGAAAACCTTTTTAAAACCAAAAAATTATTCTTTGAAGATCTCTTCTTTTGACCCCTTGTAATAATAGTTTTCATAAAACAAGTTATATACCATTTAAAAAAGAGGAAACTTCGATCATACCCGCGTATTTTTTTTTAAATTATTTGCATGTAATAATTAAAAATAATTTTTTATCATATAAAATGTTCAATTTCGAATTACGGAGCCCAATATCTTGATTTCGGAGGCTAACTTCGAAAATCGGCAAACTTTATTTTTTTTTACTTATGACTCAATTTCGCAAAAAAGTTGGTTTCTTTCAATACCCAGCGGAGTGACTGTTCAAGGCCACTATTTAAAATATTAGCGCATAATACACTTTCATTTTGATCCACATATATTTGGGAGTTGGATTCCCTACAAAAAAATTATAAGCGAGTTTAAGTAATGCTGAATTTAGGTATATACAAAAAAAAAAGGTTTCTATAATTAAAAATATCATAACACCTTAAACAACATTATAAAATAACATTTATTAGCCAAACGATAATAAAGCATTTTAAATAAACAAAGCTTAATATTTCTTTATTTAAATAGCTGCGAAAAAATGTTTTATAGCTATCACAAAAAGACAAAAACAAGCAAATCGTAGACAGAAACAAATTAAGCACATAAATTGTATGTTATATTTTGAGTCGAAATTTCAATAATTTACAGTACAAGTATAGCGCCTGCTAGTAGTACAAAAATAAATATGAACTTATTTTATATAAATGCCAATTGTATCAGCAAGACTGTTTTATAATATAGCAAATAAAACAAGTAAATAAAAAAACGCTAAACAAGCTGATTTAAAGTTACACTACCTTGAACTTGTATTAGCGCTGATATTTTGCCAACAGGATTGCCGTGTCAATATTTTACTGACTTAAATAAAAAAAGAAATATGCAAACTGGCTGGATGAAAAAATGATATTATATTAACAGAGCTAATTTATTGTGTAGAGTTACAAAAATATACGCGAAGTGCTTGAAATGGGTGAAATAATAATAGGCAAAATTTTTTTGCCTACGAATGAAGTAATAAATAAGTAGATATATACTACATATGTTAATGTATATTATATATGCATGTACACACACATAACATTATTTAATTTTCTTTTATATATGTATGTGTATAGACACGTGGCGGCGAAATATTTTGTTTGTATGGTTAAGCAAAAAAAAAAACCTAAAAACCCAACAGAACTTCCAACAAAGCTTGTTTTGTTTGAGTATAATGAAAGTTTGTTTTAATTTCTAACAAAATAGCAAAACACACATAAATACATACATATTTATAAAAATAGCTATTGTATGCTCGTGTCAGTGGGAGCAAACAAAAAATATTACTAATTCACTTCCTTATTTAGAAACCAGCTGAAGAAAAAGGGGAGAGCTGATAATTTGCAAATTTATTAGCCCGTCATGTTTGCCAACTTAGTGTCGGTTAAAAAATATTCTATAGGTTTTTTTTTTAAAGTTAAACGAGATTTTCTTTTTATGCAAAACAATTAATTGGCTATGCCTACGGTAGGCTAAAAAAAAGATAGACTTATAATTTAATGAGTGACTAGAACATAAATTTAGCTGTCACCATCATTTGTAATTCTTCCTCATTCTTAGCTACCAGTTATGAAATTTGCAAAATGTTTGGCTTTAACCCTTCGAAATCAAGTTTTTTCACTGGATTATTTTTACATATTTTAGTTAAGTGCGCCATTTATCTAATCACGCCGCAGTAGAATAAGTTAGTTGTAGATTTTATAATTTATTGATCCAATAGTAAAAAATTTAGCGTCCTAAAAGCTGTACTACGACACTGCCACTGTGGATATATGTATCTTGTAGTTTTTTCCTCGCGCCCTTATCACTCAAAACTTAAGAGCCCGTGCGACTCCTTGACGAAGGCAACAAGGTCCTTGGTAACAGAACGTGTAATATACGAAGGATTGCCAATATATCCTCCTATGAGCTTCAGTCTTCAACCAACCAGGAAATTTTGCATAGAATGTAAGGAGAGAGACGTCTCATAGTCCTCCAGAAATATCGGAATTCTGTTCCCACAAATATGTATGTATATCTATCCCGTGCAGGGGCGAACGCAATTCATTAGGGTCAGTGAGGTAACCTAGGAGCAGTTTTGTAGTGCCCTCACTGAGTTGGTTAAGGTCGCCTCTATAAAATAGTTAAATGAAGAATTTTGCCAACCTGAGGCTACCCACTGCCTTTCAATATTTACTTTGCACTGAGTGTACCCAGATATTGAGACCGCAGCAGAGCTCAAGTCCCAAGAGAGTCTCAGCATTACGGTGCCTTTCCTCGTCAGTAGCCCTCTTTTAGCAACTTGGGACCAAACTTTCGATTTGTTGGGGCTTTAATGGCTGCTTGGCTATTTGAAAAGAGAGCAATAGGAACTCAATTAGTTTAACTATTCCAATAAGGGAATATAAAAATGAATTGTCTGCCAAAACAAATTTTTGTATAGCTTGAGACGGCGATTTTTACACCTTTCCCATTTGGAAACTCTTCGCAGAATACCTATGAGTCTACTAGTTTTTGCAGTGTACCATCGCAGTTGGGAATTGCTCGAGGGTGCTGTTATCTGCATTAAAATATGGAGAGATGTTAATCTTAAAAGTGACTCCATAGTTGCAGTTCGACAAGTCCTCATAGTTTCAGTAATCGAGAGGCATGCAAGTCTCTGTAAGTCATTCAACCGAAGGGATTTTGCGCCGCCAAACTAAGTGAGGTCTAAGACGTCATCCCAGACTGTGGGGATGACAGTAGGTTTGGAACTACGATTTGCGAAATTTCTGTTACAAGGCACTCAAAACTCTTAGTAAAGCTGGTGCTTCCCCATTGTCATTCGCATCAGAACCAACGAATTTTCGATTCCAAATTGGCCTCTGCGACCAATAGGGGACTTCTGCTGGATGCTGCACCCAGTTGCCGATACACGTTACCTTGGATCTAATATCTGATCCTAAAGAGTTTGGTGGCGAAGATATTTATTGACCCATGATCCTGGCAACCATGGCATGACTCGGTTTCGTAATCTCCTGCTCGAACTCGGACCGCCGTATACTGGTACCTATTAGTATTCGCCACTTCTAACCCAGTTGCGGCGGCATTCGATGCTTGTTTGCCAAACTCATGCCCGCGGACTCTGTCGAAGCCGAGGAGCCAGTTGCATTATTGACGCGAGACGTTCATGAAAACCTCGCATCTGGACAGTAAATTCTATGTTGGCAAGATAGATTTTGCGTTACATTTCGAAAATGATGGTGTTTTCATTTTAATGCTGACAACCATACATAAAATATATTTAGATAAGTTGTTTCTAAGCGAGAGTAAGTTTATCGCACTACAGCTTCTTGGTGTGTTGGCACAGCTTTTTCTACTTATGTCGGTATTCTCTAGGCAGTCGCTAGTCACTAATTGAGACTTTTTGGTTGGTGAGCTTAATTTTGAGACTATTCGGTATTCAGTTAACCGTCTCATGACTCGTAGTCTCAAAATAAAGTTACTAATCTGTCAGGCTCGTCCTGTGCAGCTCACAAAACAAAGAAACTGAGGAAAATATTACTATTAAATACCATCTATTTATATTTCCTTATGTTTCATGCTCTGCCATTTTAATTGAATGTATATGTGAGTGAGTAGCTGCATTTATCGATAGCTTTAATTTTTAAACATATATTATAATAATCGGTTTACATAAAATTCACTTATAATAATTTTTAACAGCTAATCTCATTATTAACATATTTTAATATATTGTTTTAATTTTTGAAGAGAAAAAATTTTGTTGACAACAAATTTGAATAGTTCATTGTATGCAATTGATTAATGGACACTCACTAGCATCTCTAGCTGGGGCATACAATCAGCTGATTGCCTCTGCTGCTTCTCACCACAGTCTTTGGTGAAATTTTTTGAGACTGTTGCCTACTGAATACCGAAATCGTCCCAAAGAAATCAAAGAAGTTGCATTGCGATTCGTTTCATGTGGCAATAACTCTCGCCCAATTCACCACACAAAAAAACCAATTGGACCTAATCAGATTTTTATATCAATCAGCAAAAGTCAAATTAGTTCTGGTCTGGTGAATTGGACAAGCCTTTCTGTTATAGGAACGGTGGGATGGGATGCAACTACTTTGGTCTCTAGTCACATAAAATGTTTCTAATTGAAAGTCTCAAAATTAGTGACTTAAGATGTGACTGAATTAATGAATACCGCCCATAATTTGTTAATTGCGCTTTTATGGTTTCGTTCAAGTGAGAATTTTACGTTAACCTCCGAATAGCAGTTGGTATTCTGTGTTACAAGCTAACTGGCAGTTTCATATTTTCTACTCAACAGGTGCTAGCCGCTATTAGACAATTTAATGACTTTTCTACATTATCTACACACCGTAATGCAATTTGAATTTAGAACCTTATGGCAGTGTATCACGTACAAGTATTATCGGCATTTGAATTTTTCTTACAATGTCAGTAACAAATTGAGCTGTTAAATGATTTCTAAATGTAGTCGTATAAATTCTAAACACACTCACCTTCCACACGACAAATGATAGTCATTACCTTCACCTACATACATACTACATTAAAGGCAATTATATGAATAACTGAGATATGCACTGTTAGAAATTCGCTATCTCTCAATTAGATCTACTTAAGTACCTCCGCCTATATTTATGTATATATGTATAGCGGTCGGAAATGTACTTATGTTTATTTTATATATTTATGTAGTTATGTCCCCCATTTATTTATTTTACATATGTATTGGTAAACTGAAAAATTATCACACTTTGCAAACATTGTGGTGAGAGCTGCAAACTTGACGTTGATCACGTCGCCACTAAATAATACTTTTATTTATAATGTATGTAAATATAATACTTAAAGAAAATGCAAACTTTATGCAAAAGTACGCGATTAAATGATTAGCACAGAAAATAATGAATGTAAAAAGGAAATAGTAATGGGCGCAAATGGCTGATTTCATTAAAGTGTATGCAAATTGTTCTAAACGATTACTGTAAATTAATGGCGTAACTGTTCAATAATACTTAAACTCAAGCAAACAAGCAATGCTTATTAGGGTGCATCAAAAATTTAAAAATTGAAAGTGAAATTTTTTTTGCTTTTAGAACGATAATTCAGGATGAAAGTAAAATGAAATCTCCAAAGCTTGTTTGCATTCTTAGGTTAAATTCGGTTTGTTTAGGAAAAATAAGAATAATAATTTTTGCAAAGTTTTTTGGGGAAAACCCCAACAACAGTAAAAGTGGTAGAAGTGATAGCTGCTATTTCGAAGATCATCACATCACCAAACATCAGACTTCTTTCTAGACTTTACTGGTTATCGATCCCCACTCTTCCACACCGCAAGGCAAGCATGCTCTGCTGTGTGATCTGTGATTGCCTTCTTTTTTTTTCAACTAAACTCAAATCGAGTACGGCAATTCCGCAGCTATTTTAAAATGATTGGGTCGTTTTTGTTATAAATGAAAACAAACTTAAGCTCATCTCTTAAATATATGATTTTTTTTAATGTTTGAGTTCCTTGTCAATTTTATATAAATAAATTTCTTATGTTATAGCACCAACTCAAAGAAACATCCCGGATTTTTTTGAAAAAATTCTTTATCCGTTTTCAAAATATAGATTTTTGAAAGACCACGTTATTTTGCGAAAAATTTACCAACTTGGACGATGTGTTTTTGTAATTCTTGTTTCTCAAAATAGTTTCGAAATAAAAAATTTATAAATTTGGCCAATCATTTAACTGAAATGCTATTATATTGGTGTGAAACGAAAATGGATTTAGGAACGCTTCACTATGAACTATTTCAGAGCGGGCGGGGGCTGGTTTGAAAAGGAAAATTAAATTAAATTAATAAATTAAATTAAATAGTACAACATTAATAGCAAACGACAGATGTTTAAGAAGGCTTCATTAAAAAAATATTTTCGAAAAGGGTTGCCCCTTGTTTGAAGCGATTATTTCAATTTAATTAATAAGTGAACAGAAATATCAAAATATCGTTGCGAAACGAAAGAGGTTAAACGAAACCAATTTTGATGTTTGATAAAAGCTGCATTACATAAATTTTTTTTGGAAAGGATTGCCACCTGTTTAGAAGGGTTAAGGAAATTAAATAAATAAGTTCATTGAAATGTTACCGTAGTAATGTCATGTGAAAGAGGTTTAAGAATTCTAAATTTCAGAAGCTTATTTGAAGAGCGTTGCCACCTGTTTGAAAGGGTTAATTAAATTAAATTAACAAATTAATTGAAATGCTACTACGGAATTGGTGTCAAGTGAAAGAGGACATCTTAATCTCGAAAGAGTTTTTAAAAGGGGTGTCTTGTGCTTAAAATATTAAATTTAAAATAAAAAAATTTGTGTAGTGTTGCATTACGTGTTTCAAAACGATTTAAGGAAGTTTTAATAAAAAACAAAAATTTACAGAGATTAAAAAATGAAAAAGAAATAAAGTTCGTGCTTAGAAATGGCAACTTATTAGAAAATACTTTGTGAACATTCAGTATTTTCTCTAGGAAGTTTAACTACTGCCCGTTTGGTCTTCACACTCCCCCTTTATATACCTTTCATGAAGATGAAATAGTATTATAACTTTGGTCCGATATTTGCAAGTTTGCGTAAAAGAAGGGATAGGCCCATACCCAAGAAAATGAAATGATCAGGACACCGAGGAGCCCGTCTGTCTGTCTGATCAGGAGTTCTTCTCTTTGACTGTCTGTTTGAACGAATAGTAGTCCCTCAGTTTTAAAGATATATGTATGACTGAAACTTGCTAAGCAGATGTATTTCTGTAATTTATTAGTCATCCGTAGGAACCGACTAGTTCGGACCTTATTAAATATAGCTCCAATAGAACTCATTGATATGAGGTAAGCGTTATGACTCTAACACTAATCGGGATTTGACGCTCTGTTCACTTACAATGGATAAAAAGTATCTAATTATTGGGTCACAATAACTGACTACTGATTGCTCAGATATGAGGTCTTACTTTAAAGATCCTACATTTAGACGGGTTAACCCGTGAAATTTTGTAGGCTATTTACTACAATCGTACAAGGTCTACTGAGAAAATCATCAAGAATAGGTTTAGTTGGAAACTTTAACATTTGATGTATATTGGAATGCCATCTCTTGCGAAGTTTGGTTTGCAGACACACCAGTTTCGGCGTTGTGCCATCTTTAGTGCCATTTTTCGTTCGGTTAAGGTAGCGTCTACTGGTTCGCATTTACCCTATATCGTATATCGTTCGTATTTGTCCTAAGTTAATTACTGTTTTAAATGTCGTGTGAATAATGTATTTTTTGGAAAAGTTTGCTAATTTCTATGTCGCTTTTCGTGTATAAGTTATTGCTGTCCAAATCTTCCCGTCTTTCTCTTTGTCGCTTCGTTTTAGCGCTCCAACTGTTTGAAAAGTCAGATTTAATAAAAATATACACAAGTTATATGAAATATGAAAATTTCAAAGCCAAACGGTTCGTTAGGTAGAAAAGAACGTTTATATCTAGCTTAATTTTAAAGAGGGTTGCCACTGGTGTGAAAGTTTGAATTTTTTAAATTACACACAAGTTATAGATAATTTTAAAATATCGGTGTCAAACGGGGTTATTTCGCTGAGAGGAAGGCTTAAAAATGCATTATTCACATTTTAAAGAGGGTTGCCACCTGCTTGAAAAGTCAAATTTAATTCAGTTATGTATGAGTTATATCAAACATTAAAATAGGGATGCCAAACGATTCATATGGGCGAAGAGAAGATTCATATCTTTATTTTGGTGAGGGTTGCCACCTGTTTGAGAAGTCGAATTTAAATAAATTATACACAAGTCAAAGAAATAGTAACATGTTCGCGTCAAATCATTAGAAAAAAGGTTATGGGTATATTTTGAAGAGGGTTGCCACCTATTTTAAAAGTCAAATTAAATTAAATTGTACACAAGGATATAAAAAGTTAAAATATAAGTTTCAAACTGTTCGTCTCGTACGTTCGGGCATACTTATATTTTTGAGAGGGCTGCCACCTGTTATATGGGACGGAAACTGAAATGCGTTTTTTGGGCAATTAATAAATAAATATAGACAGGACAACGCCTGCTGTGGTTTTCTAGTAGAAATTTATTATTGAATATTTTTACGTTAAAAGTGCAGTAGTTAAATCTTTTTTTGAGATTTTGCATGGGAAGATTTCTAGTGAAATTTTTAGTGAAGTAATGTTTTAGATTAACATCAAGATGCACACCACAAATTGTATTAAAAGTTCGGCCAAAATCGGTTAAGCGGTTATAGCGCCAATTAAGTAAGTAAGTAATGTTTTAGAAAATTTCAACTCACAGAAATAGTTGCACAAAGAGTGTAATACTTAAGCTGGCAATTTTTAAGGAACCATATTGAAAATTACCCAAAAAGAAACGAATATTTCCAAATCATTCTTAAAAATTCGGGGAAAAAGTTGCTCTGCAAAAATTTGAAAATATTTTTTTTCAACAAAAAAATGAGAAGCAACCTAAAGCGCATACCTACACATGTATGTAAATGATTTTAAACTTGCTCTAGAATAGCATCTAAACTTAATAATAGATACAACTATTTAAACACTTGATATATTTCTACACGCGTAGTTATGTATCTAACAATGTAAAATCGCTAAACAGCTGTGCCATTGACGTTTGAAATGTACACACACACACATACATAAATATGAAATAAGCAATCGAGGTTTCACATTGTTTGCTTACTGGTTAACGCATAGCAAGAAAAACTGTTAATAGCCGACTTTGCGACTAACCGGTCGACTAACTGGAAGCAGTAACCTCGCACTTGACTTCTGCGCAATTAGCTCAGCGGCAGCAAAAACTAAGAAAAAACTAAATAAATTATAGCAACTTGAAGTTGAAGTGAAAAATATATATACATTTATATACATATATTACATATAAATATGAATATTGTATTTTTATGTACATAAGTATGAAAAACTGAAGTTTGTAACAACCCGCACGTTTCTTCAAGTGCGCTCACAAAGTAGCAGCTGAAAATTTGTGTAAAACAATTATGTACTTTGTAAGTGGTAGCAGACTCCCCAGCCACAGCTAAGTGTTGGCTAACAATTCATTTCATGAATTTTTTTTTTAAATGTAATTGTAATTGGCTGCGACCGCGGCTTGTAAACTTGCTGCCATGCTATGCGCCAAGTAGCAGGAAATCACGTCACAGGCGAAAGGGTTAAGGGTGAAGTTTAAGCGCTAAAAGCGTGCGTCTAAACTAAATACTTTCAGCCAACGATTGTAGTTCGCACCTTGGTGTGCTTTTCTATTTTTATTTTGTTCGTACATTTAAAAAAATGTTCATTATTTTTTTTTATGACTAAACAGATGTTCGGAAACTAAAGCCATTTAGATTTCACTAGTCACAGAGAGAAATACATAGAGAATAAAAAAAATGCTTTCATATCTTAAAGTTGCAGAAGCTAAGTTTTATTGAGTTTTACTTAGTTTTAAACAAAAAACGAACGGTTAACAAATATTCGTAACCTCAAAAGGGATGGATGTTTTGAATTGAAGGGGGGGAAATTACACTTCAAGTTGTTTAACTGAATTACATATATCTTACATACTTGCCATATTTTTTTAATCTTTTGAGTTGAAGCTTCACGATTATTGTTTTAATTGTATGTGTAAAGTATATCAGTATAGTATCACTTGAATTGGTTAAGAGATTGCTTTATGTTATTGTTCCAACTTTCTATTTATTTTCGAAACTATATTTAGCAAGGTGTCCAGAAACTTGTTTTTGCAAACAACTTAATTCTATTGGGATTTATGGGAGGAAACCCATCCAATAAAAGTGTTTGTTCGGTAAAATTTTTCTTTAATGCTATCAATCCATATAAATTTCCGTGCCAGTTACAAGAATAAAGTTAACAAAATATAAATTTTTTTTAGTCTACGTATCCATTAATTACATTTTTTTTGCTGGAGCAGAAAGTTTCAGAAATGGCAGCGCAGTTAAAGTGAGCTTTAGCAAACTAAAACTGTGCAGATGAAACGAAATGCCTTTTATTTCATTAACAGCTAAGCGACGTAAGGTTTTTGATTTCATATTAAAAAATATGCTAATAAAAGCTTTAGTAATTTTGACTATTATAAATATTAGAGTTAGGTTTAAATGCTTCAAATACAAAATTTATTTAACTTAATTTTTGTGACTAAATTTGTGCTGCATTTGGATCTGAGAATACTTTCCATTAGCAATCCATTATTTTTGCTCCTTGAACATCTGAATTTGGTAGCCCTGCAAAGCTAATAATGATAATAACAATTTGGCGCTTACACTATAGCTTAATGTTTGGCTGAACTTGTCCCACCATCCACTTGCGGTGTGCGGCTTGATGCTGTAACACAAATTGAGAGAGCACAGATGAAATCCGACTCCGTATACAAAACTAATACGGCGATTTAAAATGACGCTGTGTAACACCATCAATTTAGTTTGAATTGGTACGGATCGCTCCGATTCCTCTTCTCTTGGAAAATATAATTCGAGTTCCACAATTAAACCGGTCAGGCACCATCTTTTATAAGGGCGTGGAACTGCAACTGCGTATGCCGAAGACATCGACATCATTGACCGCAACAACCGCGCCGTTAGCTCTGCCTTTTCCAAACTGGATAAAGGGGCGAAGCGAATGGGTCTGGAGGTGAGTGGGGGCAAAATGAAGTACCTCTTGCCATCAAATATACAGCCGCCTAGTCGCGTCTTGGCTCGCCCGTCACTGT
The DNA here is from genome assembly GCA_951828415.1 of Anomoia purmunda. Taxonomy (NCBI): domain Eukaryota; kingdom Metazoa; phylum Arthropoda; class Insecta; order Diptera; family Tephritidae; genus Anomoia; species Anomoia purmunda. Next base: position 98,665,395 of record OX639996.1, read on the forward strand.
GGTCAATTTGAATTTTTTCAATTAGTGGTGGAAGTTATTTTGGAACCAGCATAAGCGCCGATGGCTGTCAACATCAGATGAGATGGCCATTAGAGTGTTTGAGAGGTAGATGCTTCGAATGATTTTTGGACCTTTACGTCTTTGCGTCGGCTAATAACGCAAGCGATGGAACAATATTAAGATTCAGAAGCTACGCCGTCTACCCCTGAAAGTAAAGAAGTGACTTGGAATCGGCCAAAAATTGCCAGGAGATTTATAGCAACAATTAAAAACAAGAATAAGGGCAGCCATTTTTTATAATAACTTGATCATGGTCTTTTAGATAAGCAGCATGTACTTGACTTTATTGCTTTCAGCAGGATCTTTGCTGTTCAGGTTTGATAAGTGTCTCTAATTTTTTAATCCCTTTTTCAATACTCAGACTCGCTCTTCTAAAGCTTCAAATAAAAATATCGTATAGTGTATTACATTATGGTTAAATGAATTTATGACAGTAATTAATAATTACTGTCTAGTGGTCTTCAGATTTGGCTTTCTTTGCAATAAAGATTAGATTGCCGGAAATCGATATTTTTGTGGTGCCAGCGGTTGTTTGCAAATTTCCTTGTAATGTAAGTTTGTAAGAAGTGTTCGCGGTGTTTTTCAACCTCGTTATACATATTCCGTGAACCCGAACTTTTATAATTACAGACGTTGGAAAAAAGTTATTTGAATTATTTGAATTTGAATCGGTCAACCCACACTTGTATTTTTTTTAGTCCAGTGTTATTACTGGGAATTTTCCTCCATAAAACGTTAAAAAAAAAAAATTTACTTTCGTATGGAAGCAAATGCTGAATACCGACGGTCAAATCAAAAATCAACCAGAATTTTTAGTCACTTGAAACTTGCACTTTGTTATTGTAAAATTAAATGTGCTAAAGAACTGCATACTTGAAAAGTTTAAAAAAAGTTTGAAAATTTTATGACTTTTTTATTGGGAATTTGATGAATTTTTCTGAATTTCGTTACATAGGTTATGTTACACAATGGGTTATACTTTTATAAAAAATTGTTAAAAATAATTAAGAAACATAAATAAGTGACCACCTGTATAATTTCGAATTGTGTTGCTTATGATATGCAAATACCCAAGCTTTGCTCCATGGTATCAAATAATATTTTTAATTGAAATATTTTTCATAAGATGAAATTCCCCGTTTATATATCTTTCAGTCCTCTTTCATTCGATACCAAATTTGGCCTTTTATTCCGGGTTTAAAAACTATGCAGTCAAGTTTAACTGTTAATACTGGACTCATTTTTTTAGTTAATGTGGGACTTTCTCCTAAAAAGTGGCAGTGATAAAAATAATGCCGGATTCTTGTGGGATGAAAGGAACATTAATGGCCTTCTTCTACAACAATATTTTGCCCCAAACTTTTATAACATCGAAAAAAAAACTGTTATTTTCGGTCCCTGAAATATCTAATAGAATTCTAGCATAACACTTCTATGCTATAAAATTTGCCATTGCATAAAATGGCTACCCAGAAGCCGGTTGCTCGGGGTAAGTTGTCGTCTTCCTTGCCCGACAATGCAACGATTTCTTTAAAGGAATACTTAAAGAGTTTGAGTTCTCGCAAATAGAGCTGTGGCTATATGATGTTCCAAGTTACCCGATTACCTAATCCCCCATTAAGAGAGGCACGCGACCGAGGATTTCAAGTAACTCGAATAAAATGTCTTAACATGCGTCACAATCTGATTTTCTTAGTATATAAAATTGTACGAATAATAGGATATATCTGCACTATATTTTTTAGTGAATTTAAAACACACTTAAAAAACCTATATATCGCCCTAAGCATGAAATATTGAAAAATACATATAAAAATATCTTCTTACGTTAGATTAGACATAGGCAATATTCATATGCACTGCACTGAGTTAAAAAATATCTACATTATATTCACTTTACTATCATAACTATTTTCTCTTTCTCATTGCAGATCTTCCACCATGTCTTTGGCAATGAATTCTGCGCCGAGCAAATGGCATTTCGCCGCCCACATGGGTGAATTACTCCGTTATACGGGCGATGATCATAGCGGTCCCATGGGATGTGCCAATCTATGGCCTAACTGTCCGATTAGTTCGAAAAAGTTAATGAAATTATCACATAAAGTGAAACTGTGAGAGTGCGTTGGGAGGAAAGTCAAAGCAAACACCAAAGGATGAATGAAAAAAAATGGAAGAAATTGTAAAATGAAAAAGACATAAGGCTCAAGTAAAATACTAAGCAAAGACTTTAGGAGTAGGTACTTACAATAAGTGTAATTTATAGTAAGTATTTACCAAAGTCAATGCTGGGGAAGAATATTTTTAATTTAGATATGTTGTAAATTAAAAATACCTTCGAAAATTGTAAGCACTTTTATATACTCTATATTTTATATAAATTTAAGGCAGCGCCAACAAAAAGATGTTTTCTTGACATACTTAAAATATAAAACTGAGTTATGTGAATTTTTAACCAGCATGCATTTTACGCTGTGTCCTTACATTTATTTAAAAAAAAAACAAAGTGCTTATCTTTTTAATTCTTGCTATGTAAATATTTTCAAATACTTTTATTTTAAATAAAGATAGTTTTACAAATTAAGAAATGATTTAAGTAAATATTGCCAACAACTTAATGGTTATTGTTTAAAAATTTTAAATATTTAAGTTGTGTTTTGGTACGATTCTATAGAAGTTGCTAGGTTTTATAGTTATAGTTTTCTTAAAAATATTATAGGTATATAAAAACAACAAAAAATGTCTTAAAAATATCTTAAAATTCTTTTGTAAATATTTTTCAGTAGTCATTTGGAAAACGTATGATTTATAAAATTTATGTAAATTTTAGTTAAAAGAAACAACTTGCTTCTTAAAATTGATCGAAATGTTTTGCAAGCTTTTATTTTGAGGTAGAAAACCTATGTTTTTCAATTAGAAGATAAGCAGGTATGCATTTCTGTATTATTTTCAAATATTTTTTAAGTTAAGTTAATAATTAATTTCTATCCTATTAAGTTACGCTAATGTTTATAGCTACTATTCTTACAAATAAATAAAATATGAAAAAACCAAAATAAAAAATTTAAAAACAAACAAGAATATATAATTTAATAAAATCAAAGTTTTTGATTTCCGCTTGCGTTTAGTCAGGTACATTAATGGGCATGTGCGGTAAGTTTTAAGTTAAGTGGATTCCTTGATAAATTAACAAATTTACAAAACTAATTTCTGCTTAATAATAATAGTTTTGGAGCTTTCATCATTTAGCTCGATGTATGGCCGAACTTTTCCTATAATTTTGTGTCTCTTGATGTTGTACCATAAATTTTTTTTTACGCCATCTCCGAATGGCAACTGATTTTTGTGAAAAATTTTAAGGGCCTTGCCGTAATTCTTGATGTCTTGATGTCTACTTGTCCGTCTAAGATTTGAACCTGGTACACTTCGGGGCGAATCCCGCATACGTTACCGAATCGGCTAACAAAACTTCGATTTGAAGCTCAAGCTGATTTCAAAGTGCTGGGTTCTTTTAATTCAGTTTTAAAACACGCAAAATTACCTTAAAACTTCAATTCAGAGTTTCTACGTCCGTCCTCTTTGTTCTGTGGATTTTTTAGGGTTGATCGTCTTTTTATTTATCGAAATTATTTCAGCTCATCACAAAGTTCTAGTGCATTGATATCCGTCTCCTGTTCAGTACTGAGCTTGGCGCTCAAATCCTGATATTTCGACAATATAGAAGAGGCCTCCACATTTGAGTATTAGAGTTCTTCTATTTTTGGATGTAGAGAGACGCACAAAAATCTCCAATGCTTTTCATGATTTTTCAGCTACTGAAATGGTTCCTTTACAGAAGCAAGGGCTGCGTCGATTAGAACGACGAAGAAATCTCTCAGAAATTGATCTTTTGGTATAGCTATTGCAGATTTTTCATGTGAAATGCCATTGTTCGTAGTAAAATCTAGTGGTGAATTGACAAGTATTTTTTCTTTCGCAACTTTCGCAAAATTTATTATCGGCGACAATTTCCCATTGCATACTGTAGTACATAACCAAAATTTCTTTCAAGGAGAACTCATATAATTTGGTGTTATAAGTAGAACCACAAAATTTTCATGCATTTTGGTTTTAAATTTTCGGCTTTCAAAAGCCCATATGCAAATGCAGAAACAAAATCCATAGTATATGGTGTATAAAAAAATCAAGTCGACTACTATAGCTGTACTATAACACCTTATATGAATTCGCCCTAACTTTTTCGATAATTTTTTAACTTTTGGGAAAAAGTCTATTGTAAACTCAAAGGTGGAACCAGAAAAAAATATTCCAAATCTTCTAAAAAAATTCTATAGCCTTTCCACAAAAGGTTGCCCTTAAATTCGGTGCCCGTTGCGACCGCCCCGCTTGCCCTACCCTAAAACCGGCACTGGCCACCAGTCGCATATTCTGTACAAAAACTGCGAGGCTTATAAAATGCTAATTTAACAGCACCTATGCATTTTTATAATGCTTCGCAAACATCGCATCGAACGAAAATAAGACGATTAATAAATTCCACGAACATAAAAGTTTCAGTGTGAATATTATTTGTGATGCCTGTCAATATGGAACCATTCGATGAATGCTGCACATTCGGTGAATCGGAATGAAGAACAGGTCGATTGCACTTCGATTGTCTTCTCTGTGTTTATCTTCGTCTATTTTAAATAGAAATTTTCTAGTACAGATTTGTGAAACTAATTGTATATAGATTACAATAAATAAGTCATTAATCATACCATTAATATGAACTTTTAAATATAAAAGGTTTGGCTGATAAATAACATAAATATTTGGGGTTTATTTGCAAGTTAATTTGCATTCTGACTAGCCAAAGGCGAAACTATACAAAATTTGGTCAGAACCAAATCAGGAACACCAACTCATTTCGATTCCGCAAAATTTGGAACGGAGTCGAAATCCAGAACAGACCTGTATAAGTAATTCCACGAGGATTGATTAGCCTAAATTGAGGGTGAAGTTCTTAAGAAATTAAGCATGTAAAACCGAACGCTTTCCATAATTGCAATTGAGTTGATTGCAGTTATAAAAACGCAATAGTAATAATACTGTTTGTTTACATCTAATAATATTTAGTGTAAAAAATACCATTTAATTTGTTTTAAATATTTACCAAGAGCACATTTCAAATGAGATAAAAGAAATCGTAAATGGGCACAAAGAATCAAACATGAACATAATGGATCAAATACATATATATTTACCTAATTATATGTAACACAAACAATAGAAATTAAATTCATATGGGCACTATAGACTTTATAAAACACACGCACAACTGAATACAAATTGGGTTAATCATGTCAGTGAACGAACTGACGCGCAGCGGAGCGTCAACTAAAGTAGTACTTTGAAAAAAAGGGAGTTCAAATTTACGTACATACGCATGCAAATAAAAAATAAAAAATATGCGCGCTAGTTACTTTATTCAGTGCGTGCACGCTAATGTTGGCCATGGAATTATTTTGCGGTCACCAGCAATCACACGCACATCCGAAGGTTTAATTTCATGAAATTACAGGTGATTGTTATAATTTTAAAATTTTTTTCAGCGAAATTAGATCTGTTGTTTTTCACTCGTGCCCGTAATAATCGCAGAGCACCAGTGCTTGGCAAACTTGCTTTGCCTTCCTCGGCCTACACAAATTCATTCAGATAAATAGTTTTTCTTATTATTTCTAACTACACCTACAAACGCTCATTGAAAATGTCAGAAGTCAAAGACACTGTATAAATATACTCAAAAAAAAAAAAAAAAAAAAAAAAATATCTGGACAGCTATCAAAAGAAAGAAACATGGGAAGGAAATGGCGCTTAAGAAATATTGTATTACTTTTGGTGAAAACAGATTTAATTGTATACTGGTTTTACTCATTTTGAAGAATACTTTACTCATTCGGGAAAAAATATAGCAATTTGAAAAAATTACACTAAAATAAGAATAATTTTCTTAGGCTCTTTTGTTTTTCCAGTGTACCTACGCACAATAGCAGTTATATGTGGGGAGAAGTATCTTTTGACCAAGAACCGGTGACGCGCTTCTTTATTGCATCCACCTACCTCTATGTTAGGGACCATCACCGACGGTACCAAAAAAAAACGGTCCATCGGAATTACAAAATTTATAATAATCTAAGACTACCACCAAAATATTTCGGAAGCATATTTATTTATTTATTTATTTGGTCTATGAACAAAAGTTTCTTACAGACTATTTACAAGGTAATTAAAAAGTAAGATTTAAAAACCTAGATAGCTAAATTTAAAATATGGGAAAATACATTTTTCGGAATTGAAAAATCAAGTTGGATGGAACTCGAGAGTGAATTAAATTCAATTAGCGCTCGGACAAGGGGATCATTTCGCGAATATCCTGTTTTACAGTTAACTCCATAGAAAGGCAAAGAAATACGAAGTTTACGTTGAGGGATGTTGAAATTAAATCTTCCCAAAAGAAAGGAGCAGTCAATGTCCCCATTGATGATATTATGAACAAAAGAAAGTGAGAGGACCGATCTTCTTGCTTCCAAAGTCTTGAGACTTTATGGTTTTTGCTATATCTTGTTTTAATATTTGAGGTGATCTTTTTGAAATAATATTTTTATAATTTTGTTAATAAAAAATTGTTCTTTTGGTGGTATTTGCAAACCTGTCGGTAATTTTCCGAAATACTTGAGCGGATGACTTCCTTTTTCCCGCTTTTCTCTTTGCCTTGCTAGCTGGTGGCAGCGAGATACTTCAGGAGAAGCCTTTCGGAGAATCTTTCTCTCGAACACTTCAAGGGCCATCTCATCCGATGTTGTCAACGTCAATGCTCTTTCGCAATAGCACGAGAATGATGGGAGAGTTACATAGAATGGTTCTAATTCGTCGAGAGAGTTATTTCCTACGCAGTTGCCTGCTCAGCACAAAGTAGCTCTTGTTGGCTAGGGATAATCTCCGTATGATTTCGCGCCTGAGATTATTATTGGTGTTGACGCTGGTTGACAGATACACAATGTACAACAATAATGTTGAAATTTCCAACAATAATGTGAAAGCTAACGCGTGAATGTGCAGACTGCTTATTCGATGACAACTGGTACTTCATTTTGCCGTCTTTTACCTTCGTTCCAATTCGTTTCGCTTCTTTATCCAGCTAGGAAAAGGGAGAACTCACAAGGTAGGCTGCTATTGAAAATGGGCGAAATCGGCTAATAACGACACCCACATAAGAGTGTTTTGCAAAAATCAAGTCACTAACTAAAAAAGATATGTTGCTCAAATTTGATATACTATGTATAAGAATGGGCTGGAGAAAGGAATAAGTGGAAAACGGCCGTGATATCGTCCACTTTAGAGTCAATAAGTATACTACCCTGTCAGTGCCAACTTTATGCGCCACGGAGATGATGAACAAGTATTGCGAATGTGTGAGTGAGGTTCGCTTAAGTCTTGCCCGCCAACGTTCATAATTTGGGCTCGTAATGCTCGGCCATACTGTCGATGCCGGATAATGATTAACTTTTATTAGTTTTCACTTTGATTTTGCTTAAAAAAATATTCAAAATCTTATATATAAAAATCTCGTATCACGGTGTTTGTGGTCGAACTATTCGAAACGGCTTGACCTATTTTTATGATATTTTTTTTGCATATTCGGTAGGTATGACATTAGGTCCTATAGTCTGTTTGAAAAGTCAAATTTAATTAAAATATAAACAATGTATATGAAATATTGAGGTAGGGGTGTCAAACGATAATTTATTTGGAAACCGAAATGCGTTTTCTGGTTACAGAAGTAAAGGATAATTAATTAATAACTATTAATTAATAAATAACGACTCTCGGGTTATTCTAGTAATAATATAATAAATGTTTAGGAATATCCCATATTTCTTGTATTTTTCTTGAAAGGCATTCAAACCATTTTGATTTTATGCAATATATTATTATAATACGCGTAAAAATTAAATTTTGGGAAATGGGCTTTTATCAGGTATAGCAAATATCACTTATTTTTGAAAATTCAATTCTAGAAGTCAGATGGAAAGAATTTATCTGTTTAATATTTTAACGTAGCAGCATTATGCTAGGTACCAGCGGAATAATATTCTACGCTCCACTCCAATTTCTAACATACTCTTCGAAGCCAACACTCTTTCAATAGAAAACCAAAGAGATTTAACCACGGCAAGACTATTTAAAACACTTCGAACAACAAAGGGCAACCCCCTCCATAACATAACTGAAAGCTATAAGAAAAGAAAATACATATCCAAAATAGAGCCAGCAATAGGTAAAGTATTAAACCTCTGCTCAGAAATCAATATACCAACAAAACATCCAAAACACATCACTCACAACGCTCCTACCTGGACACTAAAACCCAAAGCAATAAACACTGCACTAAACACCTTAATCAAAAACAACACCAATGCAATACAATTCCAAACAAAGTTCTACGAAATTAAAGAGGAATACCGCAACTACACTTTTATCTACACAGATAGCAAAATACCCTAAAATAATACTAATTTGGGTGCCGGGACACGCCAACATAACCGGAAATGAATTCGCCGACTGTATCGCTAAACAAGCACATCTAGCCCCAGTAACAACGACAGAAAACGTCAATTTAACTGACATAAAAAAACATATAAGAAAACACTTCTACAACAAACACTACCATGAATGGACCTTAAATAATGACTGGTACCAACAAGTAAACCACACAAAAACCCATATAACAGACTTTATAACAAGAAATAAAAATAAAGTGACTCGACTGGACGTAATAAAATTTGGACGACTTCGCCTTGGCCACACAGAGACGACACACGGACATCTCATGACCAACTCCAACCCAGCCGCATGTACGTGCAACGCAGACATAAGAATCACCATACCCCATATCCTTCTCCACTGCCCAATATACTCCGCCCATAGAAGACAAGTCTTCAGCAACTCAAACCCAATGACCCACCTATCTTTCCCCAACCTCTGATTCAATATCCTTAACCACTAAATTCCTTAAAGTAACCAATCTATACCATAGAATCTAAAATAGAAAAGTAACATAAATCCGTACATACATAGATATTAAGCTTAAGGCCTCGATGATATTGCTTTAAGCTACTTTTTTTTTAATTAAATAAATAAATAAATATTTTTTTCAAAACCGGCAACAGTTGATCGCTATTTTTCGCCCTATATTTTTTTCGCTTACAAGTGGAAATCAATACAAGTAAAATCTTAACTTCATCACAACGCCTTCTTCAATTTGTCTTCCCTTTATACTACTTCGCAAGTTATCAACCTAGTTATTACCATTAACTGTTTACAAATCTATGACAATTGTAGTATTTTGTATTCAATTGCACGGAACAATACCCCTCTAATTCAATTAACATTTACTCGTATTCATTTGTTGCTGAGTTTGACGCTTTTGTCATTGGTATAGTAGTTTTTTTGCAGTAACTTTTAATAATTTTTTGTTTGGTTCACCTCATCTGGCTCTTCCATTGGTATTTCCTTTCTGCTACTTCGCAAGTTATCGAGCTAGTTACTACCTTTAACTGCTTTCAATTCTATGAAAATTGTTATGTTTTGAGTTCAATTTAGCAGAACAAGCATGCCCATCTAATTCTAGTAATATTTGATCATTTCGATTTATTTATTGATTAGCTTAACGCTTTTGGTTTTACTATTAATATTTCTTTTATTTTCATGGATAATCTGCATGCATGCAGATACAAGTACATTTAATTTGAATTTCTAACTTCAGATTTTTTTAAATGCACTATGTTAATTTATGCAAAACTTTTTTAATTTCTAAAAGTAAAAAAGAAACTAACGGTTGCATACCCAATAGACCTTACCGAAATTTCGACAATTTCTGACTCGCTTTTTCAAATTTACAATTATCTCAATAAATTTATTTATATTTATTGGCTTACTTACTTAATTGGCGCTATAACCGCTCAAGCGATTTTGGACGAATTTCTCCTACAATTTGTGGTGAGAAGTTTTTTCATGGCAGAAATACAGTCGGAGGTTTGCCATTGCCTGCCGAGGGACGGCCGCTATTAGAAAAAACGTTTCTATAATTTTTGATGTTACGGGACTTACCGAATGAATCGCGCACACGCTACACATTCGGCTACGGCGGCCGCCAAGTATTGACAAGTATCGGATAAATCAATGCAAACAGAAGCCGCGCCGTACGGGCCCTGGTATACTAAAAAGTAATATGAATATGGCCGAATAAAGAACTCGCAACGGTATAATATAATTATTATTGGGGACCCCTTTCCGAGATAAAATTTAGTTTTCACCCAAAATCTCAGGAATTCATACTGCCATCGGTTATTAGATATTCTCCCATAGAAACCGAGGCGACTTTGGAGTACTCCAAACTTGGTATATTTTCCCAGTATATGTAGTTCTCTATTCCTTTACCGCTGAAGGGCTTTGGGCATATAAAAAGAATTTATGCTGTTTATTTGGCTAGTGATCTGCTTCAGTATGACCCGCAACCCAGAGAGACAAACTAGAATGGTTAGGCGAAGTGTGAGAAGTTAGCTGGTGAGATTTGATGGCCTTAATAGCCGCTTGACTGCCTGCCATTATGGCAATGTTTCTCTTCCGGTAGCTGCGAGTGCTATTGAAGTACGCTCATCTTTCGGCAGCATATATTTCTATCTGAAGGATAGACATCCGCTTTCCCATGACTTGCGGGTATCCTAGCGCCAGACGGTATACTCGTAACTTGTTACCTTCTTCAGTTCCTGAACCATTCCCGCACCCGGTTATTGTACATTGGTTTGTCTTATATGTTTCAGATATACTAATTCACCCTTTTTTTACTAGGTTCAGTGTTGAACCTGTTTGTAAAGCTAAACTCTGGTTAAATAGTAGTATCTCTCAGTGTTGCAATTTCCGGCTATCGTTTGGCAAGAATACCAAGCCTAAAATACCGTCCAGACCCGATATTGACACTAGTCATTCTCCGGATGGCCCTATTCACTTCAGATTAAATATGAATGTGAAGAAGTGTTAACTCCAATAACTGGCTCTTCCCCAGTTCGTTGGAGTCAATGTCTTGTTGTACCTTAAATCATTGATTAGCCGCATTGAACGGAAAAAGAGTATTAATGTGAAGTTTTCTTATTAATATTACCAATTAATTTCTGTTAGAAAAGTAAGTTCAGTGTCTTTATGGGGGTAGGATCATTTCGTGGTCGCTATTTTGTATTTCTTGAATAAGAAACACTGTAGACAATTCGTTGAGAGAGTATATTTTAGTGCATATCCGTAGTTCTAAACTGTAACAGTGAATAGAAATATCTTGTTACTTTGTATACTTTTTACTCTATAAGAATCTGAAAATCATTCACTTTTTCCCATGTTTGAACTTTGAAATCGATTTTAAACCTCAATTGTATGATCATAAAAATCAATATAATTACTCATATTTTTTGTTCGCACAGAACAGTTTTCCATACTTAACAGAATAGAAGTGGAATCAGATTGATAGTTTTCGCGTTTTCGTGCACGCCAATTGCAAAAACATGGTTCTCTGAAACCGCGCTTCAAGTTTTGTTAAAGTGCAATACGTGGTGGGCGCGATTGTCTATTACCTGAAAAGTATTTTGAACCACTTCATACATAGACGTATGCTTTTAGATAGTTTTAAGCAAACAAAAAAATCGATTTTTTCTATTTAAATGTTCCGACCCCCTAATACATTTTGTACTTATGTTTCAATAACATTTTGGAAATTAAAAATTTTAAAAACTATTTAATATTTCTTTCTTTGCTGTTTATGTACATATACCTTTTCTTCTCGACTTTACTTGTTGCTTTGTTTCCTATGCCTCTTATTCGCGCGATTACCAATTGCGTGCCCCATTGCCGTACTACCTCACTACCTTACTGCGACACGTTGTATATATTTACATACATTTACTTATGTACCTAAATACAATAATTTTTATATGAAGAGGCATGTGCGCATAGGTGGGAATAAACTAGCGTGCTGCCATTGTATTGTATATATGTAGATTTGCAGTTAGTTTGCTCTTCTCTCTGTAATCAGTTAACCCACTATGACCAACTTATTAACTTTTGATGCATACTTTGAAACGCACACAGTAGTGGGTAAAAAAATTGGTACACAAAGGTATAAAGTTGTATAGCAAAAGCGCTGAATCACAAACAATTCATTTGCACTTGTAGAATTATTAAAAAAAAAGTCAGTGGTTTTGTGCATCGGATGCCACAAACAAATTCTCACGTACAGCCACTCGGTGATTTCAAAAATCAAGTTATTTTCTATATGAACAAGTTATCAGGTTATTTGCAGTTAAAAAAAAAATAGTTATACTTAATTTCTTATGGCTTTCAAACAATGATGGAAGGGAATGGAATAGAGGTAGGTGGGAAATCCGAAGTCGGGGTTTCAAGCACTCAAGCCTAGTAGCCCTTTCCATTGCACTTAAGTTCAGGGAGAGATGAAGCGAATAAGGGATAGGGGAAGAGGACACGAAAACAGGTGAAAATGGGACTTCATTTATTCTCGACGAATCTTTCAGACTCTTTTATGATACTTGCCGAGTGTTAGAGAATAGACGCTTTCCATTCTAAATACATCTGCTCAAAATATAATCCATCTAAGCCAAGCAAAAGCAGAGCAGATACAGAGGAAATTCTCTATGCTATCTTCATCCTCCAGGCAAGATATGCACATCGGATCATCCATGATGGCTATGGTTACCAAGTGTTGTCCACATGGATTGTGTCCTGTAATCGGCCCAACCAGGGTTCCTAACTCATTTCTTCTCTGTGTAAGAAGAAATTTCGCCACCAACCTGTCCGGTCTCTTCAGGAAGAATTTGGTTGTTCTGCAGGTGTCGGAAGTGCACCAATGGTCCTCATGCGTTTTATGCATGACATCTCTGATGCACCTAACCATTCCTGTTATGATTGGCACTATAATTGGCTGCGGTCTAATGGCCCGCAATTAGCCAATTCATCAGCCAGTCCGTTACCTTGAACACAGCTGTGTTCCGGCACCCAATGGGACCATTTTTGAAGCGGTGCGAGCAGTGTTTAGTGCAGCTTGACTGCCACTGCAGACTCTAATTTGCTATTCTCCCCACCTTTCGCTAATTATCCAATCCACCACCTTAAGTATAGCAAATATCTCCGATTGGTAAACCGTTGTCATTGTGCCTAGGGCAGAAATGCATCTGGAATCGCCGTCCAGGTGCCAACCAGCTGCAGACCCATCTTCTGTTTTGGCGCCGTCAGTGTAAAAAACTTTCACCGAGTCTCCCAAGAGAGTGCATGGATCTCTTTATTGTTTTCTTGTAGAAAAGCTTACGGTATACTTTCTACCAAAAGATACTCTCGGTATCAGTTTGCCATAGGCAGCCTGATAACCTTCCAAAAAATGTCTGTGCCCGGACTTTTCATCCGTGTGCCACAATCGAAAAGAATGTAGTCGACACATGGTTTTCATTTCTTCCTCTTGGATCGTTAAGTTCAAGTGTAGCAAGTCCAACATCATTTTATGGAGTTGAATCACTTCGTATATTTTTCTGAGTTTGTGTTGTTGATTTACATCCAGTGTGCTTCCTACGTTGTGTTCTTTTGTCGGTTACAAAAAATCGACCCCGGTTTGCCTCAGAACTCAAGTTGACGAGGGTTGAGGAAAATGTTTCCCAAAAATTCGATTTCGACTCTCTAAACCGTTGTAAAATTATATCAAATTCTGTTCTTCCACAACTTCTGCTACTATAATTTACGCTATTCACTTTTTCTTTGCCCGCCACTGTACTTACCTTATACTTAGTTTATTTACGTAAATATGTTAATTCGTAGTATATATTTTTACTTTGCGTGCGCTGCGCTTTTGTTTGATTTTTCTGGTTCATGTTCGTTAAATTACGTTCCTCAGTCTTTTTTGCATGTTTCCTCTACTAACTCTTATTGTGAGTTTAACTAGTCAAGTATTTTTGTATGCTGTCTGTTGTCTGGCATGCAGTTGGCTGCATTTGACACAGGAAGATATGTATATGCACATACATTTGTATTTTTCTTGTAAGGCGCTCTCTCTGCCATTTCGCATATTGCTAATTTTTTATTCCCATAGTTTTTTGTTTATTGTGGAAATTTGCAGGCTTCTGTATGTGGATATATGCGGAAATCGTGGATCACTTTTGTTACATTACAAGAAATAATTAAAATCGAATTGTGTACCAAAAACTTTTCCTGTTATCGAAAATGGGTTAATGGAAATATTATAATTTTACCCTGTTTGCTTTGGATATAATTTTTATGCGTTTGTCAGAATTGATGACTATGAATGCCTGTTGTGCAACTAAGGCCCATCCCTGAGCCAATTATCTCCATATACCTAAGCCCTTAAATGATCCCGCACTTTTATCAAGCTCATTCGGTTTTCGAACTGTAGATTGTCGACTACATACTTATCGCTATAGCTCCTGTATATGTAAATTGTGATATTGACTGAAAACAATGCGGCCGCCGGTATAGCATCCCGAAGAGAAATTATGTGAGACTTTCAGCAAGTACCGACTCCTCTATCGCCGAAAATGTCTCTTTAAAAAAACTCCATACCACTGACTAATTTTCAAAGAAATCACTAAAAAAATAACTTCGCCTTGTAATTACTAATAGATATATTTAAAAAGGTATCATACCCCGCCAAAAATGTAAGAATCACGGTAAAATATCAGGCTTTTAAAATCTTTGTTTATGTGAAGTGTTACGTTGATATTTTTTATTGTGGTTTATTCTAAACAAATTCAAGTTAAGTTAAATAGACCATAACTGAATTTTACAGTCCATTACTTTTAAATAAACAGACGCGTATTGTACGTTACCAAATTATTTCGTGACAATTACCAGAGCTGGGCGGAACTGCTGTAAAAATATATATATTTCTTGCGCAAATTAAATTCGATCAATAAAAAAATTGTGATTATTTCATTTAAAGTATATTTTAGATTAGGCACGTTATTTTTGTTGTAAAAATTGCCATACATAAATTAGTAAACATGCGAAATTTTCTTATATATAGGGGAAGAAAAGACATTTCTTTCAAAATTTTTGCTGAGTATTTAAAAGAATGCAATGGATGTTATCGTGCAAAAGTTAAAAGGCACAAAGTACATAAGTGCTGCTACTGTTGCTAGATTCGCAAAAATTTCAGAAATCGGAAATAACGGAAAGAAAAATAAAAGAAAACCGGCAAAGGAATTCGTAAAAGAATTAAGGAATACTGGGCACGATTGTTTGGGCGAAACTGCATAGTAACTTCCCGTATACTTATTGAAATAAAGTAAATGATATCCTAAAGTCATTTCTTTCTTCTTGGATTGGACATTTTAAAGATAATTGTTGGATAGAAGCGGTGGGTGAAAACATCTGATTGTACGACGCCGCCCAAATGAGCGATTTAACGAAGACAGTATCGTTAAGACCCGCCGGCAGTAATGATATGGGGATACATATTAATCGAGGGGCCAGTACCTGTTTATTTCGTAAACGGAACTACGAACGCAGAGCAATATTAGTATTATTATTTATTATTAGCTTAACATAAAATGTTAAGCGCCGAAGGCGTATGAATATGCTGATTTCACGTGTTTTTTTAATTGTGAGTAATGTATCTCATCTTATTTTATACCAAATATTAAATGTAGGCCTTAGTATTTGGTAATCCATTCGAGTTGTACTTTAATTAATGAATAAATAAATAAATAAAAAGAAGCAGGCTGTATCAGAGACACGGCCATTAAGTTTAACGTAGAATACGCCATCCGATAAGACAGAAAACATATGTATAACAATAAATGATAAATAATACAAGCAAATGAATTTCTTTATTTGATAGTTACTTTGGATGATATACATAAGCTTATGATAGGAAAAATAGGATAAAAATGTTTTTAAATTATCAATTAAATTTCTCGCAAAAACGAAGTCAATGGCTGTTATCAATAGTAAAGATAAATGATAAATAACATACGCGAATCCATTTTATTATTTTTTTTGCAGTGCTTGGCAGCATTTTCTCTTCTTTTACTCTACTTTAACTTGCCCGCCTAAAATTATGCAATACAAAGAAAGGGCTGCACGAGTACATTTAAATCGCCCAACAGCAAACTCTCAACCAAACACCACACACATATTTGTGTGCATGTGTTTATACAATTTTCATTTGAGAAATTTAAATATTAGGAAGATATCAACCAAAGCTAACATCTTCATTTGACTACAAAAAAAAAAAAAAAAAATTAATCGAGCCGTTTCCTTATAATTAAAGAAATAGAGATTACAACAATAAAAACCTGACATTGGTGCCCATACCGTAAGGTAAGACGTATTCTACGCCAAAAAGTAAATAAGTTTTCGCTCAAATCCCTAGGGCATAATATCCATGAATGTAAATACCGGTGATACACCTAGACTTCTTGCTGCTTCATCAGCGTACTCATTACCCGGGATGCCTTTGTGCCCAGTAACCCAGCAAATTTTTAGTTCATTCTGATGTTTAATGAGCATGTCTCTTTTTTGTTCAATAACGAAGTTATCGTTGTAAATATTACTAATGGCTGTGATCATCGAAATGCTGTCCGTACAAACGATGTACTTTCCTTTATTAATTTCTGAGAGTTCTAGCGCTGCTTTTATTGCCATTGATTCGGTGGTAAAAATGGAGAAGTGTGACGGTAAGCATCCGGCAGTGATTAGTGTACCATCACGATGAATGACAGCGAAAGTTGTGCTTTCAGCGGATTTGGAACTATCCGTGTATATTAAGGTCCAGTTTATATGGTTCAATACAATTGCTGCAAAAAAATACTTTGATATATTTCATTGCTAGTTAAAGTTTTTGGGTGCGCGTTAAAAGTAGTAGAATAATAGCAGAGCAATATATTCATGTGCTTGAAGAGGTTTTAATTCCGTACTTACAAAATCTGTATTCGGATTCATCTTCTTATACCTTTTGCGCAGTATGATGCACCTTGTCACACAAATTATTTGAACTCTTCCTTCGACTGGTAACGCTCCTGATCTAAACTCCATAGATATCTTTGGGCCTACTTAAAATCAAACTTTTATAAAAGCCAAATCGTATTATCGATACCCTTAAGAAAAATATGGGAAATATGTGTTATATGGAAAAGCATCTTACAGAAATTGTAAAAATGTTACAAAATATTAATATGAAATTGAAAGTGTCTTGAACATTTGTACTCAGAGCGAAAACACCGCCTAAAATGCCCTTTAAATCAGAACAAACTTTAGCGGATTTCTCTATGATTAAATTTTTCTAATAAAAAGCCCTTCTTATTACGACTGCGTATGGCTTTTAAATAAAATCAAGAAGATAATCTGTAAAAGTAAGATGAAAACTTTTCAATGAAATTAAGAAAAATACGTTCCGGTTAAATTGAGATGAATACTTTGCAACAAAATGAAGTGGACAAAATAAAAAATAAAATAAAATTGAGAAGCCAATTTTGGTTTTCATTAGAATCTCCTCCTTATTTTAATAAGCCGAAGATCTTATCAATTCAAAATTATTGGCACCTAAAGTTTTTTAAGTAGATTTCAGATAATTATAATAATTTTAAGTACTTACATAATATTATAAAAGGGTTTTCATGTTTGTTTAAAATAAAATTAATTAATTAAAATAAGTATTTATAATAACACATGTTGCCAAATTTGCAGGTGTCATTTCTTGAACACTAATACAAGTTTAGACAGATACAAATATTTATTTTTTAAAACATTTTCTTTGATAAATCACATTTTATTTCTAAAATCATATTTTATTTTTGAAAGTTTTGAAACTCTATTCATTGAAAACTTCTGGAACAAGAACATGATTCAATTATTAAAGGTTTGATACATAGTGACAGCTTATTTCTAGCTCTCCCGCACAAAAGGTTGCATTTGCGAAGGAAATAAAAAAGGGTTAGAATGTAATCCCTTTCTGTCAAAAAGTTTTTAACAAGTACGCAAAATATGCAAATAGTTGTAGAATTTAAGTTGCATAAAATCCAAATATGTTTCGAAGTCTACGAAATATTTGATGCTTCCTTCTGATTGGAAACTCTTTCGTTATGCAATCATTGATTTTACTTAACAAATATCATTATTATAAGTAAATAAAATTGAGTTTTCTACATCTAGTGGTAAATATATGAAATTGTTGGTACAATCAAATTCTTGTAGTTCACAATTAAAAAAACATGTGATATAGTTATTTGTTCTTATAAAAACCAAGCAACACAAATTCCTTTGAACTCCATGTAATATTGTGCGACATATTAATTGATTCACCAAAACTCCCTACGTCCCAATTGTTGAGACTTCTCTAATATGTTTGATTTACGTTTTGTTTGGTTCCGAAAAATCGCGACGTAGTCAAAACGGCGTAAATCGAGTTTTTAGCCTTCCAAATGTTTACAAACATAAAGTTATTGATGGTTTCAAACAAAGTAAAGTACTTTTTTTTTATTATATTACGTACAGAAAAATGTAGGAAACAATAAGTACATAAGCATAAATAACTATGTAATCACAGGATTGCATTTCAACAATTTGCATATAAACGGGGTAGGTGATGGAATTGGGCAGAAAACCACTCCAAAACGGTGACAGTAAAGTTCGGGAACACAAGTTATTAGCAACCTACTAAGAAACAACAAATATTTATACTAATATTTCACTTGGACAGAAGTGCTTATCATCTGTCCTAATGGCATACACACTCTAAGGTCCTAATTATAGATATATCTGAAATAACTTTTATTTCAAATATTTGATTTTTTTTTAAATACGAATTTATATTCTCGAAATGCCCACTCACTTTGGCAAGGAAGCGGTGGCACAGGGATGGAGGTGAAAAAGAATGGGGATACGATCACAACGAGTAATGGGCTTTGCAAGGAAATCAAATAAAAACAAGTAAAAACAGCGCTGTCTTCGGCTATGCCGAAGGCTTCATACCTTTCATGAATGGAAGAATAGTAAAAAACGTGTTATTGTATTACAATTTCGTATTACCTATAGTTAAAAGCGAAAATTTCCTTCAAATCAATAAAAATAATTCTAGTAAAGGCATTGTTATAAATTATTTAATGCTTTTCCTTATCTAATTAAAAAGAACTATGTTTTAAGAAGGGAATGGTTTTTGAATATTTTTAATATCGTATCGACGCTTGATATTCAACATTTAAAAAATACAAATAATTAAGTATTAATATGTAAGGCCTACATATGTCGGTCTTTGAAAACAGTTATCAGATCCGTAAACAGTTCCCAAACGTTTAACGCTATGATTCATGTGATATTGCGCTGAGCTTATTACTTTTCGCAATAAATATTTGTCCTGAATTTATCTTGCCGATTTACACTGTGAACTCCGATATTGATGAATACTAATATATAGCTAATAATGGTTGATGTTTGTGCAAAATTTCAAGCCTTTAGCTGTTTAAATGGAGGAGTTATGGTGCAAAATGCAATATCTGAACAATCGGTTGTATGGGAGCTATATGTTATATTTCTCCGATCTTCATGATTTTCAATACTGATACGTAGCTAATAATGGCTGATATTTCTGCAAAATTTCAAGCCTTTAGCTGCATAAATGGAGGAGTTATGGCGCAAAATTCAATATCTGAATAATCGGTTGTATTATATGTTATAGTCACCCGATCTGGCCGATTCCGACAAATGTTTAATCATTTATACAACGATACCAGCTCACCAAATTTCATCAAAATAGCTCTAAAATTGAGGGACTAGTTTGCGTTCAAACAGACGGACAGACGGACAGACGGACAGACGGACAGACAGACGGACATGGCTAAATCGACTCAGCTCATCGTCCTGATCATTTAGGTATACTTTTTGATGGGTCTATCTCTTCTCCTTCTGGCACTTACAAACATCGGACCAAACTTAATATACCATTTCATTCTCATGAAAGGTATAATAAAAAAGATAGCGAACAGCAAAGGTTTTGCTAACTCACGCTCGCACACGGGTGGAGATAAAAATGAACTAGGACACGGAGCTTAACGGGCTAAGATGCAGGGAAACGGTCACTCAGTATACCAATCACGATTTAGATACACAAATTACCTAATGAACGAAAATAAAATCACATATTTGCATTATATAAAATATTTAAATTTTTATTAAATACTTACTCAAATTGTCACAGTTTTCAGTAAAAATGTCAGCGAATTAAAACTTTGTTTGTTTTTTTTTCTGAATTTTACTACTATTTAAATATATTTGATAAAATTCATACATAAAGTTGCAAAGAAGTAACACTCTTTTAGCTAACGGAGACGTCATGTGAAGAGTGAGGAGCAAAGTTGTTTATATATCAAACCTTTCATTATTGAATCATGGAACAAGAAGTAAGTAAATCAAAAATTTCCAATTTTAAAATACAAAGATCCAAAGAACAATATTTATAATATTAAACTAAAGACAATATAAAGTAGATTATTTACAAAGTACGTATTGTATATTTGGATCAAAAAGGGCTCTTTTTAAAATAAAAAGTGTTCCTTATTAATAAATTCAATAAGATTCTAGTAAAAAATGAGCGGATCTCCTTATTAATTTACTTTATATGGTTTTTAACATAAAAACGTGGAGATTTCTTCTTACAATTGCAGATTGTTAAGCAAAATTCCATAAAAACTAATAAACAAGAAGTTATCTCTTTATTTCCAGACATTTTTCTTTTCAATAAATTTGAGTAGGAATTCAAACCAATATTGAAGAATTTTCTAATGAAAGTTTCTTCGATTTTGTACCCTCTCGCACTCCTTGCCATCAAGCTTTTTTCGACGTCGATCTCTTTAATTATAGGTGAACTTTTTAGCTCTCTCTTCAAAAAATAACAAAAAAAATAATAATTTTGAAAAGTTGAGAAAGATGGAATTTTCATGTCTTATATGGAGGCTATTATGCCTCTAATTTTATTTTTTTTGGCAATGTATAGGATATTCGTAATAATCAGACACGGCTGATAACTTCAAAAGTAGCGGCATATTTAGTGTATATAATTTATTTTGTTGTTTTTTTTTAGTTAAAATTTTCACCAAGTAATTACCTAAGTATTAAGCTCGTATTGTTACATTAGTTCCAGGTTTTACGCGCACGTTGTGGCCTCTATACAAAAGGTGAGTGGCTTTTTATGTGCAAGTTGGTGTGGTAAATTTATTTCGTAAAAGAGGACTGTAAAAAGCGAAACTGATGAAAATGAAGATGCGTTGCAAATTTATACCAGCAACCACATCGAAATGGGAGAAAAGTAATAATGCCTACATTCCTCATACATATGCAGTTGATTAAATTTTAAATATGATAGTCTGCTTAACGGTAAAAGCATTGCAACAAATTGCGCACTGCAAAATTGTTTTAAAAAAAAAAATACGCAAATATATACACCAATAGATACATATCACATTCATGCTTATTCCTTCGTTCAAATGAACACGAAAAGCAAATAGGTAAATGCTCTAAACTTTTCACAAAACCATTATAGGATTTTCTATTAACATTGTGAAGTATTACTTTTGCACCGACAAAAAATATATTTATGAATGGCGTTTCAGTTTCTGTTTTTATTATTGTAATGAACAATTAGTACAATCTTTGTATTCGTGGGAAAAATTCATAAGAAAACTTCCCTGCAAACTGAAGAGCCGAGCGGGAGCTTTTTAAGGGGGGCTTTCAGAGGGTTGGGTTGACCCTTCAGCTCTCTTACTGTTTACACAAATAATTATTTTAGTCTCCCTTTTAACGGGTTTTTCAATAGGAGCGCTACAAATGTATTTTTTAAATTAAAACAAAAACAGTTTGTGATATGAACTGAATTCTTTATTCCTATGAAAGTACATTCGATGCCATTATGTATGGAACTCGATTTCTTTTGCATGGGCACCACAGGAAATAGTCTAACGGCGTCAAATCGCACGACCGAGGCGGCCAATTGACTGGGCCATTTCGTGAGATAACACGTTCACCAAACTTGGTTTTCAATAAATCGATTGTGACATTCGCTGTGTGGCTTGTGGTGCCGTCCTGTTGGAACCACATATTGTCCAAGTCCATATCATCCAATTCGGGCCAAAAATATTCGGTTATCATTGAGCGGTAGCGATTCCCATTCACAGTAACGTGCCGGTCTTGATCATCACGGAAGAAGTACGGCCCAGTGACGCCACCGGCCCATAAACCGCACCAAACCGTAATTTTTTCGGGATGCAATGTTGACCCATGGAGTACGTGTGGATTGCTGCCTGTCCAATAACGCATATTTTGCTTATTGACGAAGCCATTAAGCCAGAAATGACGACGACCATAAATTGGACGAGCGCTCTTAAAGTTGAGGCCATTGAATCCGAATTTCGGTAGTAGATTTTAATAATTTCGACTCGTTGTTGGATCCTATATCTTTCCATGATGAAATGGCAAACCTAACTGAAGAGAAATGTCAAAAGAGCGGGGAAAAATATGGCGTCGTTTGCTGTCACTATCGGCCTACTTTTGTGCGTCCCTATTGCAAGACCCTATAAATGAAAAGAAATACCAATAAGAGGATATTGATGGAAATCTGTCAGATGTCGAAGCTTACACAAGCTAATGGTCTATTAAAATACTCCTTAGTGCCAAAACGATTGACTTGCCGATGGTGGTTTCCCTCTTTACTGCTCTCGACGGTTGAGAGTCGAAGAGAGATGCTTCTTAACTCACCCTGCCAATGACTTGACTTTGCTTGGCAGTTGCGTAGAGTCCCAAAAGCCATTAGCAATTCATATCCTCACGCAATATATATAGGGAAAGTAGGAAAATTAATCCAGAGTTAAATTAACCCATAGTTACATTATTTATCTACTAGAAACACTGCATACGAGTAGATTATGCGCATCAGGTTTCGTAATTTTTTTGTTTCAAATTTTTTTTTTTTTTATCATGACGAATTTTTAACCTGAACCTAGGTAATTTTAAACAATTTGAACTGTGAATAGTTAAGTGTTTCCTTTTGCATTCTGCACCTTCAGCACACACGTTCCTTTTGGTTCTGAGGACTCGATCTTGCTTGGAATCAATACTTTTTTTAGCCCAACTGCTTTCAGTAATTTCTAGTAGACTGTACGTATCCATCCTTGAAGAGTACAGAGTTGCATCACCGGATGCACAGCTGTGCTATTGTTTTTTAAGTTGACTGCACCAAAGCTATTCCCGCACAAGATTCGCTGTAAAATGCACAAAGTCTTGGAAGTCTGAATGGTCCAAAGACGACACGTTTTTCTTTTTTTTTCTTTTTTATTTAGTTTCTTTGTTGTTTTTTTTTTGGGGGTTGTTTGTTGGTTCGAAAGGCGGAGAAAAGGTGTGGCATTTCTCAATGCAAGACGATACATGTACGTAGGACGCTAATGATCAGTTTTCCTCATATGTTTAGTTAATACCGCGTGCACGAAACAACAAGTGAATCAACCAGTGAATCAATTTCTTGGTTAGAGCTTAGGCTCTTACTCCCACTCGAAACACTGCGACACTGTGCCTTTACCCTTCTCGCGCGTTAACCACAAAGAATATAAATTGAAATAATTTCTTTTCCTATCATTTTATTTTATATTACATAATAAAAACAAAAATGCGCTGTTAAATTATTGTAAAATTTGTATGTTTTATGATGTTGATGATGTTATAAAAAATTAATGAAAAAAATTCAGCACGAAAAATGTTGTCATTATTGTAAAAAATAACACTGTACGATTTAAACCAGAAGTCACTCTTTAGTTCGCGTGAAATGGCTGTCGAAACCCATACAAATTTCATTGCCGAGAAATCCCACAATATTTCCACAACAAAGTTGTACTCTGAGGAAAGGCTCACAACATCCTGACAACATGAGGCTAGCAACATTTTTTCACAATTTTTAAAATGCATTTGCCAATTAAAATTGCGTGAAAAGTGATAGTTCGGTACATCATTTAAGGAATTGTTTTTGTATTATTCGTTGCATTTGCTTTTATGTGGCATCTTTTAGGCGCTTCACCAAATTTGGTTGTTAGCAACATTTCATAGCAAATGCGTATCGCTGGCGAAATTTCACGGCTGGGAAGTTCGAACTATCTTGTCTATCACTTTCTCACTTTTATCTATCACTATCACTAGCTATCACTTTTCTCAAACACACTTTAAAAGTTGTGAAAAAATGTTGCTAGCCTCATGTTGCCATTATGTTGCAAACCTTTGCACGCGTGACTGAGTAATACTTTATCGTAGAAACGTTGTGGAAATTCAGGCTTATTTCAACACAATGTAATTTGTTTTGGGGAGGTGAAAATGCATATATGTCTGTATTTTGCCTGAGAAAGAATTTCAGACGGTTCTATACTTTTGATGTCTCCTAGTAGCTCTTCCGGCTATAAGGTAGATTATTGCAGTTTAAATAGAATTGTTTCATGAGTACTTGTTAGCACTTCTGAATATTTGGTAAAAAAGTTCAGGTAGGCACCCACTAATAGTGACATTTTCAGTACTTCTACAACTCTGAACCTCTAAGCCGAACAAGTATTATTCAGAGTTTATATCAAGACTGCCCATTTATTTATGGAATCTTTGTATATTTTATGTATCAAGTTCGGGTCTGAGGAAAGGCTCAATATAATCGTTGACCTCGATTCGCTCCAAATGGTCTTAGCTAAGGGAGTCCATGCCCAAGTTGGATCTGAGACGAAAGAGACCAACATATACATATGTAGTATTTCAGGGGTCTGTAAGTAATAACCTTATCAACTGCTAAATTATTGTAATGTATCCTATGCTGATATATATCAATTGAGAATATAGCAAATAATTCCTAGATAGTTGGAACGCACTCTGGTTCAAAATATTGAGGAATAAAAGCCAATTTTCGACTTTTCTGTTGCTGTTATAGTTTAATAATAAATTAAATATTGCCGGGTGGCAACCAATTATTTGCCAGAAAGCATTCAAAGTCATTGTTTGAATTTCGGTATTCGTTGAAATATTTTTATTCAAGTTTATCAAATGGAAAATTAATGTATGTAGATACGCAAAATCTAAAAAATTTCACTTTTTTTAAACATTCGTCCTGTAGAGCAGAGGACGCCCTTACCTCTACTCTTGCGGTTTCAAAAAATATATTTTTTTTATTTAATTTCAATCTATGTATATGTATCCAAGAATACGCCACAAAGAGGATTTTGTGGAAATCACATTCCTTTGCATGCTCCTAGGCTTCGTAATGTACCCATCTCCTGCCGTTTTCGAGAAGCTGAGCGTGGGGCGCCTTCTTTAAATGCGTTTTCCTGAAAGTAGGGTTTTTTTTAGCTGCCGAGTAAGACTTTTCATATTGAATTAATCAGTGAACATACCGCTATATTTTCCCGAGTACGATTTGCGAAATTTTATTTTGTTTAATTTTTAGAGTCTTTAATATGTCAAAAAATAACGTGAAAATTTAGAATTTTAATAAATTGTTGCATAAATTTACATAAAAAAAAAATTATGTTTCGGGAAAACATAGCCAACGTAACTGTGATTATTAAGAATTTTTAATTTCTGATTACAGATTACCCAACTGGCCAGAATTTTACCCATGCAGTTTCAACATCAATTTAGTTAATGACAGTATTTTTTTTTTTGTATATTCGATACAAGAATTTTGAAGTCAAAACATGTACCTTTTAAATAAAGAAACAGTGTTTTTAATCCATTCAGTAGATCCTTCAGAATTTATTTCCAAAAACCACACTCGATTTCAGGGCTTGAGAGTAGAGGACCCCTTTAAGGTATTTTGTGTTTAAATATACCATGTTGCGTTTGGAAATTTTCTGAGTTTTTATCGTGTTTAGTACAATATAAATAATGCGTATCAAATGTGATCAATAAAAATTATACATCTAGTCAAAGGTAATGCTGTGTTCTTTCATGTAAATGATATTCGATGTGCGGAGGTTTGCGGCGAGTGTACACTTTTACGTTTTTACAACAAACTAAACTCAAAATTTTGTGATACCTTCAAAGTTTTGTTCGGAAAGGAGAACATTTATGAATCACTTTATTCATTTGAACTGGTGGCTGATGACTCTTTCAATATTTTTCAGAATAAGCTTTTAATATCACTTATGAAACAAAGAAAAAAATAGAATGTGCTATAATTTCAGATAAAAAAGTTTCTGCTGCAGAGTCGCACTTTCAAGTTTTAATTTTGCGCTTTTTACTACAATTCTTCGAGAAATATCATATTCATAATTTTATATCAAATTATTATAAAAGTTTTTTATATTGGAATGTAAACAAAGTTATACTGTTTATGGTTTGCACTCTTTGAAATTCAACCTACATTTACAGTTTCCAATGCGCAGTCAATGCAGACTCATCACTATGCTGTTGAATTTAATATATGTAGTCAAAAAAAAGTTGTATGGATTGAAGAAAAAACAACTATAAAAATAAGAAAAGATGGGAGCGACTTGGCGTTAAAGAATATTTTATTTGACCTAGGCTTTTATTACTTCTGAAACAACATGACCAAAATTGCAAGAACATAGCGCGATACAAGAAAAAATTATGAAATTTTCAGCAATTGAAAATAACGAAAATTTTTGGTTTTTGTTAAGAGTGAGTTTAACAAATGGATTAACAAAAAATAGAAACACTTCCTTACATTTTAATATTTTACACACCAAATCTTATCGTTTTTCATCTTATATGTTAACCATTTGCTTACACTTTTGTGTTGTTTTCGCAATTCGATGATTTTATAAAAGGAGTGAAACAATTATATCTCATTCAAGCAACGCACTTTATTTGATATGATCGTTAACATTTCCATACCCAAAAATATCACAATGGGTGGTCTTTGCGTTCCCAACAAATCATAAAATTCTGTTCACCAATTGAATTTGGTATTCCGATGGCGATGAATAATAAAATGCTAAATTTTTGTCAAAAAAGTTTTAACTACGTAGTTGACTGCATAAAAATTCAAAATTGTAAATCATTTAACTGATTGCGTAGCGCTCAGCTAAATGCTAGTGGAAAAGATCATAACAGCTATGCTAATATGAGTTCGCTACTCATCAATACTTGAAGTCTGAAGTAAAAAAAAAACCAACTCATTATACAGAGAGAGAGATAGAGAGTGAGAGGGAGTTTCATAAAAGTTGAATGGATTGCTCAAACAGCGCAGCCAACTGCATCAATAGCAGCAACAAGCTACTACGTAGGGAGGTAGGGAGGAGTATGTATTATATCGAGTTGTCACCAGTGTTGCCAGAAAAATTTCAAAATCTTAACTAGATTATTTTTAATAAATAGCTAAAATATAAAATTTATAGCAAAAAAATGCTCTTTTAATTGAATTTTCAAATTTATTTCTTTTAAAACTTCAAAGAATTATAAAATTGCATACACACATCATAGGGACATACCACGATAAATATTATGCTTTTAACGTACCAAGTTCATTTTCTAATATTTTTTTTTGCGCATTACTCTCGCTAATTAAATTCTTCGTATCAAATATCGAATATTTTGATTAATTGTAATCTTGGAGGTGAGGGTGGGTTTTCCCCGAATTCTATAATATTCGAAATTGTGATTATTGAGTTAAAATGTGTACCAAATTTGTTATCATCAAAATTGAACCATAAAGTCGGATTGGTTGAATAACTCGACTATAGTGCCGCTAATTTGTTATCATCAAAATTGAACCATAAAGTCGGATTTGTTGAATAACTCGACTATAGTGCCACCTAGCGGTACCATTCTTCGCAGAAGTATTCCACTCCTATTATAAGTTTCTAATTTCATCAGAATCGAATCAAAATGTAAATGTTCTCAACATACTTTGTTTTGCCTCAAATAGTACAATGCATCTAATTTTAGTATTTGTGTACTGAAACAATTTATTGGAGAAAAAACATGGGCCCAATTTTCCAAAAGTATCAAAAATATCATTACTATCATTCCCTTGAACAAATTTTCAAATATTTTTTAGCTGCACTTTTAAGCTTAAACCCTTTTTTTTATCTGAGGGGTGATATGTTTTTAAAAATATTAAAAAAAAAACTATTTTTATTTACAAAAACCCTCAAAAATGTCGAATTTCAAATCGATCCTGCTCACCAAAATTTGAATATTATTGGGAAATATTTTGGTTGATGTCTCTAAATATAATGAATTTTAAAATTCCGATGGCAAAGCGGCCACCGTCGCCGAGTTTGCAGAGTTTGCACGCTACATTCTTTGGGTACCGGGTTCGAATCTTGGCCGGGGAAAGCAACATCAAAAATTGCAGAAAAGCCCTTTCCAAAAGCGGTCGCCCCTCGGCAGGCAATGGCAAACCTTCTGCCATGAAAATACTTCTCACAAAAAATCATTCGCCGTTCGGAATCGGCGTAAAACTGTAGGTCCCTCAATTTGAGTTACAACAACAATACCACAGATTGTAGGCGAAGCTCGGCAAAACTCGCTTTTGCGGTTATAGCGCCAATTAAATAAGTAAGTAAGATGGCAAAACGGTACTAATTTGTTTGTATGGGTAGTGATGCACACTAATGTTCATACTTTGAATAAAATTTAAAAAGCAGGTATGCCACTCTATTGTTTTTCTCAAACGCTAATTAGATCGGTTCAGTACTTCTTATTCTTATTTGACACTGTAACCGTTTGTCGTTTTGGGCAGAGATCAAAAAACTTCGCTAATCGCCTATCACCTTTGCGAAGTTGCGCCAATTAATCACCCATGGGTGCCGAGCCGAAGGTTCTTTTCAGTGAAGCATCCATACGTACCACATGTCCAAGATACCGGAAACGTTGAATTTTTTTGATTATGTCCATATCATTATAGAGCTCGTACGGTTGGAGTGCAATGGGGTACGATCACTCTGCTGGGTTCGCAGTTACAGTTGAGCGGCTAAAGTCATCGTCTACTCTTGTGTAATGAAAAAGAGGGAGCTTCAGAGGGGCCACTTCGACATATTCGAATTAAGGGGTTGTTAAAGTCAGCAGTGAGTCTGCCCACCTAGAGGTGCATCTGCAAGCGGGGGTCTGTATTGGTGCAAGCGGCTCGCTATATAAAATGGTGTATAATATTTTCTTCTGTAACTTTCCCAGCAATGGGTCATGCGCTGGGCTGAGACCCGCCATGTAAAAACATCTACCAATGAAAAGATCAAAAAGCAATGGTGCACTCCTTTAAGAGCTAAATTGTTAGAAAGATTCTTCGTATAATACATCTTATACAATATAATAATTACAGATATGTATATAGATGAATACAAATTTTAAAACTTAAAAAATGCCAGTATCATTAAAAACGACACGCGTGCCAGAAGTAAAATCTTTGTGGCAACTCTACAAAGAGATATAGAATTAAATATGGAGGAGAGTTTCATAAGTCCTTCTATTTAGTTTGTTTAGTTTTAGCATTAGTGAGAATGGTAGTAGCATTAATGAAATTAGTTTTAGTAATTAGTAGTAGCATCGGTAAAAATAGTAGTGCATATTAGAAAAAATGGTAGAATTAATTAGGAGCAGAAGTAGTAAAGATAGTAGTAGCAATTATTAAAAATAGTAGTAGAAATAAGTAAAAGTAGTAGTAAACTTAGTAAAAATAGTGGTAGTAATTAGTACTAGCAGAACTAAAAATAGTAGTAGAAATAAATTAATGAAATAAATTAGTCAAAAAAGTAGTAGTAATTAATAGTAGCATTAGTAAAAATAATAATAGAAATTAGTAAAAATAGGAGCAGCAATTAAATGAGTAGTAGTAGCATTTGTAAAAATAGTAGAAGTAGTAGTCGTAGTGATAGTAGTAGTTTTAATTAGTAGTTTTATAAGTAGTTAGAAGTAGTAGTAGTTAGTAGTAGTAAATATTAGTTGTAACAGTTAGCAGTAGAAGAAGAAATTGAGGGAGTAGTAGAAGTGCTGGTAATTAGGACTTGTAGTGGTAGTAACTGAACTACTAAAAGTTCTTGAAATGGTTCCGAAATATATGTATAGTCCAAAATAGTGCCGTGGACAAATTGTGAAGTGGAATTGCCATTTTCCTATAAATGTGTAAGACTCATTATAAATAGCAGAATCTAACATCCCGAAATACCAACATTTATATTTTTTTACTTAGAATGTGGCAACGCCGCTTATAATTTTTACAAATTATGCAATTTCAAAAATGTCTATGTACGTCAGTAAAATTTGAAGTGGAACTACCTTCTATTTTGATATCATAGCTAGATTGTTACCGCTGACACTCAACAGCGCTATATTTAAGTGCTTGCATTGTTTTTTGTTTTTTTTTTGTTAGTTTGTTATTGCAGTATTTTCTGCTTTTTGGAACGTCGCTTAACGCATTTTTTCCTTATCTACGTAGTTGAGTGCCAGCTTGTTTTAAAGGCCAAATTTCTATAAGCGTATTGCATTTACACATACAAATAGATATATATTTATTACAACATATGCACGTACTACATGCAAAAGTATTAAATACTCTAAGCCTTATTGAGTTATGGTGGTCAAAGTGGGCATTAAGATTAGTGTACCTACTTAAATAAATACGTGTATGTTTTTATGAAAATACATTTGTGTGAAAAAATAGTTGCTTATATGAGGTAAAATGATTTTAGGTGGACAACAAAAAATAAAAAAAAATTAAATTCAATATTTTGGTCAACTAAATTGGCGCGATTACTATAAAAAACATTATAACGTAGATGGTAGCGACAATTTTTGCTAGTAAAAATTCATTACTTGGCATTGTATGTAATAGTTTTTCATAAAAGTAAATTATTATTGAATTATTATTTTGGAATATATTTATTTATTTACTTTCTGCATACACTTAGTTAGGTATTCCTCATGTGTACCGACGTAAAATTTGCAATATTTTTTTGCGTATGCCTTTTTGAAATTTGTTTTAAATTTTGGTTATTGATTTCACTTTGAAATTGTAAACAGCAGGTTGTAAATTAAAAAAAAGAATTGAATGGAAAGCACGAAAATATTAACAAATACTTAGATACACGTTAAAAAAAAAATTTAAGTGTTAAGACGTGCGCACTCAGCGGTAGGCTTAGCACGTGTGCGTATTTTCTAATTTGTAATATATTATACAATTTTTCTTCGTTCCTTACACAATCGATTAGATAACTTTAGAAAGTATAGACAGCAAATTATTTAAGCTGCAAAAAGTTCATTTAATTGGAAAAGTTAACAACATCTTTTATGTACATGCATATTTTTATATTCATGCAAGTTATTGAGGATGATAGTCATATTTTAAAGTTGCAGTTATAGTCGCCCATATGATCTATTAATGTGTTGGATAATATTAAAAAAAAAGAATGAAAACAAATTTGTTCGTTTCCTTTATTTATTTTATTTGGTTCCTGGTTTTGTTTCAGTGGTGGTTCAAAACAATTACAAAAATTCATTCTATAAATGACCATCTTCACAGATTTTGCACTCGTTTCTGCAGCCACAATTTTTAATATTTTTACTACTTCTGTGTTAAGTCATTAATGAAAACGATAGCGTATATAATGTTTTGTTTTTGACAACAAAAATTTATCTTGCCCCTTAAGTGAAATTGTTCAGTACTTTTTTTAAGAATCTCATATATTAGTTATTTATCTACGTTAAAAAATATATCTCACTATTGCATAAATTCCAGTTCTGGTCAAACCTGGTACCCGTCACAATAGAATGCCTCAACTCCTAAATGTCCTAAATTTCCGATTCTGTTAAGGGTAAAATTCTATTATAGACAAGGTTTATTCAACGATTTATAAATTTGTATGATTTTTATAATGGTCGTTTTTTTAATGGTCGTTTTTTTTAAATTTGGGACGGCACTCAAATTATTATTATTATTCTTATTTTTACTCCCTTGTATTATGGATCAATAAAAGAGGGTAATGGAAGGGATCTGTTACTTTGATAGAGTTTGATATAGTAGTTTTGAAGATAAATATATGAAGCGTTGCCTCAAAAAACTTTGTAACCGACAACTTTTGCATACCTCTCTTTTTGTACATATTCTAGTTTCAAATACTCTCTTAAACGGGAATTTCCTAAAAAAAAGTGAGGTAAAAGAAAATTGTCGTTTACAACGTTATTTGTGGCGACCCTTCTTCATATATGCGCTCTAAAATTTTGTACGAAATTTGACCAAATTATCGTGTATAGAAAAATCGCATATTTGAGTTTTGTCTAATTCCGTCTTATATAAAAAAAATATAATTTTTTTTGTTTGACTGTTATTTTCAAAATCAATTAAGAGACACAATTGGTGTGATTGGAAAAAAAATCATAATTATTACCTTTTTGCACTGGGTGTTGTAAGTTTAGAGTAAATATTTACGTACATTACTTAAAAAATGAAGATGTAGAAAATTTAGCGACGTATCCTCCACAGTTGGCCAAAACAGCTACCCACTGTCATTACCACCCTCATATTGCGATAAACTAAAGAATTCAAAAAGTCTGCTGAACTAAGATATTTGCCGGTACAAAGAACCCTGATTTGAAAAAAAATTAAATCCAACAAAATAACGTGGTTATGAAAAAAATGCCAAAGTACTTGAAATCTTATTATTTATTCGTATTGCAGGTACGATAATAAATTTCCAAGAAGTGTGTTAAAGATAAACTGAGGTTGAGTGAAGTTAGTTCCAATATGACTATGTTAATGGATTAATGAATAAGCATTATCTTATTAGAATTTAACCAATATATTAAATCTGTTTAAATCAGCATTAAGAAAATTAATGTAATTTTTAGAGCCAACCCGATTTTCAGCCCATTTTGGCCGAAGCCCAACCGAAGCAGAACCAAACATTTTCAGGGTCGGACATAATGAAAAATTAATGAATTGGTAAAAATTCCTAATTGTTTTTTATTAGTTTAAGTAAGTAACATCCATCTCACATACAAAAAAAAAATTATTTTATATTTCTTATGCTCGAAATTTAATACTTTTATATTGCAAACGATCCCGGATATCGGTGAAAAGCTAACCCGATCTGCACCACTGAATAATTGTTCACCAGGTACACTCAATAGGGGAGCATACAGGTATTTTTAAGAATTTTTTTTCAACAGAAAATATGGGCTTCAAAAAGTATTAAAATATTTCGCAATCTCTTTGTAGCAGGTATTCGTTGAGAAAATTCTCCAAGTCGGAATGAATAATTTTTTAAATCCGATGAGTTTATTTGAATTTTTTCTAAAGAGTAACAAATTAAGAGTAAAAGTTTGAACAATTTTTATATTAATAAAACCAAATACAAATTTTCGGCCAATATTCGACTGAAGTCGAACCGAACTTTATTGGCCGAACTTGCCCGAAGCCGAAGTGCGGTCGTTCTTTAGAACGTA
The DNA here is from genome assembly GCA_951828415.1 of Anomoia purmunda. Lineage (NCBI taxonomy): Eukaryota > Metazoa > Arthropoda > Insecta > Diptera > Tephritidae > Anomoia > Anomoia purmunda. Next base: position 98,698,971 of record OX639996.1, read on the forward strand.
ATTCTCTTCGTAATTTAATTAATCGTAACAAAGTTCAAAGAGTTCGCTACGATTTTGTAAACTATCGAATATTTCTATATCTTGTAAATTAACGGTATTCCTTCATTATTCTATTCCATGTATTTCATTCTCAAATCCAATCTTGCATATCAAATGTGCTTAAATTAAAATTTGTCCGACTTTTATAATTTTCAAAACTGTATATATTCATATATACACATATATACACACATATAGTCATATACATATATCAAAAACCACTTCATCACACTCTACCAAATTTGGTACACGCTTTACAGTTCAACTCAGCAAGAACTGTTGATTTAAAGTGGGCCGTACCGCGAACATTTTGCACAATTTTTTTAACTTTTGCCCTTTTTTGAGCAATTACCTGTCATATTTCCTGAACTGTTCTAAATTTATTGGTCCCATTTTAATAAATTTCGAATTATGCTTATTAAGTTGAAATCTATAGTGATTAGCAAATTTGGAAGAGATTGCCCAGGTTTCTAAAATTTTCTGTAGTTCTCAATGCTCATTTAGCTTATCGACGTTTCTGTTCAAAATGCTTACCAAGTATAAAACACAGATGTCAATGGAGTGGCTGCACTTTCAGCGTAACAACTTGTTGCGGAATATATAATGTTGACTGTATTGTAAGTGCGTCGAAAATTAAAATTTTGTGTCGCTATAATAATATAGTAATAATATAATATAATATAATATAATATAATATTTGAAACTTTTTTTATTATTAACTTTGTTTTCACCCAAATAGGCGATCTTTAATTTTATCCAATTTAAATTTTCGTATTGTTTTGTAATTCAAAATCTTTTTTCTTTCCGGCTAGACATCTAGATAAACACTTCCAAATCTCTTGTACATCATTGCCAAAAAACCCACGAACTTCTACATTTTTTTATATTCGGCACAGGAACTTGGGTATTGACTGTCCTTCTCGGCAACATCCAATCTAAACCGCATTGATAACGTCTGGCATTATATGGGAAAAAAATTTCAAAATAACGGCCAACAATCGACATAGCACAATTTGCATCTCAAAGTCTTATTTAAATCTATGGCCGAATAAATCAACGAGATTAGCAACCATTTAGGGGGTTGGGTTCAGCGAAGATTCAATGGTTTTTAATATTATGTAACGATTTACTTTAAGTTACATCTTCTTCACTGTTAAACCAGGTTTAAGAAGAATAAAGGATTATGATTCCGAATGAATTCGAATAGATTTATATTAGTTTTGAAATAGTTTTCGGTTCGAGTCGATAGTCAGTTTCAAAAGCTTTTGTGAATTATTTATGTTTTTTGAAAAATTTAGCAACGCTGCAAGGGTGTGCTGAGACAACACGCGTGTTATCGCCAAAACAACAAAAAGCATTAGCTGATATTACGAGTGGGCATATAGTGAAAACTGGACTCCAAGGGAGTTTGCACTTTCAAGAAATTTACATTATAAAATCTTCTTAATTTCCTTGGTTTTGCTTCGAATTTTTTTTTTTAAATTTGAAGTTGGTTTACAAATAGAAACAACTGGGCACAATGATACTATCGTAGGGGTTGCCACCAGTTGTTCTGTACAAAACCTTTGATTCAAATAAAATACTTCCGCGAAACGTACTAATTTAGCATCACCAATGCATTTTTATAATGTTTTTCAAAAATTTACTGAGGCTCGAACGAATATAAAACGAATAATGAATGTTAAAAACATAAAAGTTTAAGTTCAAATATTATTTGTGATGCCTGACAATATGGGAAATTTCGATGAGTGCTGCGTGTGTGCTGAATCGGTATCAAGAAAAGGTGCGTTTTAATTTCTTTGTGTTTTTGTCTTAGTTATTTTCTTATAGAAATTGTCTGATACAGATTAATTGAACTAAGTGAATACAGGCTAGAGCAATCAAGATTTATAAAACTTCCCAATAATATGAGATCTTAAATATGAAAGGTTTTAATTTGCCAATTACTTTTCATTCCGACCAATCAAATGCAAATATTTTTCAAGCTACAAAATTTTGCCGGAATAGAAATCATGAACACCAATCTATTGCAGAGCAGCCCTGATCATCTTAGACTTCGGCCAGTTATACATTTTTATTTTATATTAATAACCAATATCGAACAACCGAAATATATTCTACAAACCTATTTTGCTATCCAAAAAATATATTTTTACTTGTAATCGCATAGAAAAACACATTAAGCAAAATTAAGAAGAACTGCGTGGGTTTTTTTTTGGCGAGAAATATATGGAAACGAGTCAACTTTCAGCACGCTTATGCCGGTATTCTGTAAGCAGTCTCCAGTCACTAATTGAGACTTTTTGGTGAAGAGATTGATTTTGAGACTATTTGGTATTCCGCAAACCGTCTCAACCCTATAGCCTCAAAACGAAGTCACTAGCTTGTCAGTTCGTAAAATGAAATATCTATCGATCTTTATTGGTTTACACTTCCTTATGTATCTTCTTCCGTCATTTTGATTGAATGCACGTATGTGTGAGTAGCTGTATTTATCGATTGTTGATAGTTCTAATTTTTACACTTATTTTAAATAATCGATTGAGATAAAATTCAGTAATAAGAATTTTTAACAGCTAATTTTAATGTTAATTTTCCAACCATACTGTTTTAATTTAAATAAAGAGTATTAATGTAGTTGAGAAATAATTGAAAAAGTATATTGTGTGCTATCGATGACCACATTTTCATTGAGGTTGTTGATTTTGCATCTCTAGCTGAACATTCGATCAGCTGATTGTCTTTACCGCTTTTCACCACTGTCTTTGGTGAATTTCCTCAGATTATTACTAACTGAATACCGAAATCGTCTCAAGTCACAAAAAATGTTTCTAATTGAAATTTGACTTGGGATAAGATTGAGTTACAGAATACCGGTATTACTACTCGTTTCCTACCATCAAAATACAATAAGTAACTTAAAAAACTCACCACCCTAGTATTTAGTCTATAAAAATCGTGCTTGTTTATTTGCTTAAATTCAAATTTTACCTGATCGCATTTGAATATCAATATCAGCCGGTGGTATTAGTTTAAGGTAGGTCCGGGCATAACTTACGAAAAAGACTAGAAACAAGTATAAAACGAATAAAAATGAACAAAAAGAAAAAAAGAAAAAATACACCATTGACCAACAAATACACAGCACTAATTCGTGTGTAAATAACCTGGAGCAAAACAAGCAAGCCATAAGCACCAGAAATCACTTTCACTTGCGCGACGGTCAGCTTTGGCGCCTCGCCGATGAATTGGCTACTAGGTGTCTTGTGTGTGCGGCTTAGCCAAACGCACCAGTTGAGCGGCCTTTTCTGCTTACTACTCGTATTATTGGAATGTTTTTTTGTTTTTTAGATTTGCTGCTTCTGCCACTTCTTGTTTTTTCTGTGGGGTTTTATTACAAGTTGTAGCTTCCGCGATGGGTGTTTGCTTGTTTTAGTTTGATGGCTTTGTTGGTTGGCATTTGCTTCTTTGCTTCTTTGTTTCTTTGCTATTTTTGCTTCACATCTTTTTGACTTTACAGTGGTGTACGAGTGCCAAGGCGCATTTACGGCGATAAGCACACTGTACAAAAACAAAAACAAATACAACATGTGCAAAACCAGTTGCTGACTTTTTAGTAATACATAATAACCACAAAGTTATACAGGCCGCCGGCATTTGGGGCGCAAAAAAAAAATATTGGTCAATTGCTTGCAGATATTTAAAGTGTGCTCTCTCCGCTCCTCGCGCCAATGCTCGGCAACCAACGTCCTTCGGACTTGACTGCTTGTACCATTAAACGTGCTTTGAGTGTTGTTTATATTTTTTTTACGACTATTTTTACTTTGGTTTTTGGGGAATTTTGGCGCAAAGTCGCAGCGCAAACATCTTCGCTTCGCTTGCATGACAAACCAGCTGACAATATACGACGGCTTTTCGTTTCTTTTGGCCAACTAACAACAACCAGCGCATTTGTTGCTATATTTGTGTAGTTTATGGTAGTTGTGAGGCTTGCACAATTATTTTCGTATTATTATTTTTCCTTCGCCTCTTTCTGCGCGCTGCTGAAAATGTGTTTATTTTTTTATTTTTTTTTTTAACTATTCATTTAGTTACACATTTTGGGTTTTTCGCTAAAGTCTTTCGTTTTAATTTATATTTGTATGTGTGTGTGTGTGTGAATTTGAAATTGTCACAGCTTTGGCTTGCAGTTTTGCCTGGCTACCAGCCGGTGTGCTCGTAGCCTACTCGCACCAAAGTCAGTCAGTCAGTTGGCTAGTCCAAGACAAGTCGCGCATTTCGCCAATAGCTCCTCTGCATATTTTCACTGAAGATCTCTTCAAATCATATTGGTTCGCCACATCTGTTATAATTGTCGCGCGCTTTTGAAAATACACGCCAATTCCATAGTTTGCTCACACAGGCAGCGAACAAACCGAGACGGAAGTCAGCGAATTTCACTTTTTTTGTGTTGCTTAGTGTCAGTGGTATATAAACCCAGTGCGGATTTGTGGTTTTATTTATTTGCAATTTTTTTTCTTGTTTGCTATCGCGGAAGTGCACAGTGGTTTAATTAGAAATTGTTGGTTATTGTAATTAGTTGCACTTTTAAACGACGATGAAGTTAAGTCAAATTATTTCATTATCATTCATACCTACGCTGTATGTATTGTTTGTGTTGTTGTCGGAATTTGTGGAAGATGCTGTGGCACAAAATCCTGACCCACTTTTTCAACTACCTGTGCAGTTGGTCGGTTTTCCAGTTATCGTGCTGTCAGTGCGTTTGTCACAATTCGCTAAAAAGCTAGCCTACTCGCTGAATCCAAGTAAGTGGAAGCAAATGAAAGATATTATGTAAGTTAAAAGCAGGAAATAGCCATCGCAATACTATTTGCTTTAAATTCTGCAATAAAAAATTTCAGTTTGGTGCGAAAGTGAAATGTGTAGTATATGAAGGAAATTACTAATTATGCCAATCTAATTATGCGCAATAAAGTGGTTGGTTGGTTACCCAAAAAAATACAAAAATTAACCTTTCAAAAAGAGTAAATTTCAAAAAGTAGTGAAGCCTTTCGAAGATAGGTAGATTGTGGCAATTAAAAAATATTGATTTTAAAGAATTCTATACCATTCCAACGAAAAACATTTTTTCTCCATATATAAAATAAAAACGTCGCGCTTGTTACCATCTATCACTTAAACTGGTAATTTTTTTAACTTCAGCCTGAAAGTATGCATTCGAATATAAAAGAGTGTTGAGAAATTTATTATTTGTTATTTACGTGGCTAAAAAAATGTTGGATCACATCGCTCAACGGGATTTTTTACATATTAATTTTATTAATGGTAGAACAGATACTGGAATATAGAAAACCAAATTCAAAAAATCCATACCCTTTGATATAGACCCATCTATATTGCAGGCAGAAATGTATGCCATAGAAATCTGTGCTAGAGAATATCTGCGCAGGAAAATAAGAGGGGGAAATATACTTACATCCTCTCCGACAGTCAAGCGGCTCTTAAAGCCCTAAACACAGACACTTTCACCTCTAAACTAGTATTTGAGTACTTAACTCTTATCAACAGACTAGGAAACTAAAACATCTTAACTATAAGATGTATTCCTGATCATGAGGGAAATGAGAAAGCTGATCACTTGGCCAAACTAGATGCCAATATGTCTTTTATTGATCCAGAACCATGTTGTGGGCTCTCAAACAGCGACTCTAACGAAATCATACAAATACTACAAGAAACAAAATTGCTAGCAACTGGCTAATTAGCACAAGGCAAGGTCAAGCAAAACCGATTCCTTGCTCCCTCAAGGGGAATATCGAGAAAGTTATTTTCACTAAGTAGAGTGGACTTACGTACTCTTACTGGGCATTTATTGGACATTGTAATCTGAGAAACAGGACAGGAGACATTGGGCCTATCTGAAAGCGACGTTTGTGGATTATGCGAAATGGAATTAGAAAGCTCAGAGCATATTCTTTGCAACTGTCCTGCTCTAGGTAGACAAAAGCTCCGTCATTTAGGTGAGATGGTTGTCCAACCCCATAACCTATGGAACAACAAACCCCAAGCAATGCTAAAATATATCAAAAGTCTAAGATTTTAAAAGAAAAAGGCCATGTAGAATAGATCAAAGCTGGCTGTAGCGCCTTACAGATTATAATAGCAATAATAATAATGATGATAATAATAGGAATAATAACTACATGGATGGGAAGCTTTGATCGCTTCGAGGAACATCTAAATGTTGTTTGATTAAGAAAATATTATGGTTTTGATGAGAGAAATAAAATTCCAATTTAACTAAAGTTCTCTTAATTTTTTATTTAACGCAAATCAACTTAAATGATATATGCCCTATGGGAAATAGGCATAGCATGTATTCCAATGTCTATCTTGTTTCCCTATTGTAAATGCGGATAACTCCTTATAATAAGTATGTGCTTGTAGTGATAATTATTAAAAAGTGTATTTTATTGGCTACACTAGTTTTTGAGATTCTAAGCAAATTGCTTAAAAATCCGTATATTTGAAAATTATGTTATTTTTCTATTTATGAATTATTTATAGAAAAGTAAAACCAAATTATTGAATGATCACAGCTCAAGGAGAAACTTTAATATGCATTTAAACAAAATTAGCGTTACCGCCTGCCAGGAAATATATCTGATACATTTCCTTTTTCAAAAATATATCATTAATTGTTGTTTAAAGTTTTTATATTACAAATAAGTTTTTAAATATCACGATTCCAGCGACACCTGCCGAGGCAACTGATAGCTTTCATCGGGTGTACGTGTATACAAATGTTTCATATAAATCCATTCAGTAGTTTTTGAACAAAATATTATGGGGGGAAACTGCCATTATTTTTGATGAGATTTAAGAAAGAACGATTTGCTAAATATTTCCCATTAAAGATACCGCATATTTCAAATTTGTGAATTTCATGTCGTACGAAGATTTTCAAATCTGTCTAATAGATATAACGCAAATGTAAATGTAAAATGAAACCGCGTCGAGTGTGAGATATTTTGTTTTTACCGCTCTGTCCGATGCTCTGTCTGTTGCCTTGTTTTGTTTTGAATTCCAGTATTTCATGTGAAAATAATAAAAAAAGTGAACACTAAATTAATAAATGCTATTTTCGTCGGGAATTCATTATGGAATTTGAGGGATGCTATGCAATGAATTAGATAACCTAAATATAACCTAAATATATATTAATGAAATAAATGCTGCTGTCTATTTTCACTTTTTTCTATGAATTCGCATTAAAATCAAATTTTTAACAAGAAAAATTCTTAAAAAAACTATTTCTGTCAAAGGTCGAACAATTTTGAATCAAATATATAATTACATATAATCGTTTGACTCATTACTCGATTGGTTATTATATTTTAGGCCACTCGCTGCTCTTTCGAAGCTATAGCCATCGCTCCACTTGTGCATTGCATAACATTGAAATACTTTGGATTTCATACGGCTCAGACTTTAGCCTATATCTCATTAATTTCAAAATAGTTTTGCGCAAAAATCTTTGATCTATTTTAATTCAAATTAAAGTTTCGAGAGTTCTGCAGAAAAATGTTGAAGTGTATAAACATTTTGCAACCTATTTTAAAACAAACTGTAATACCTTAAATCTCGTTGTAGAGTAAACAAACAAAATCGTAATAATAACGACTAATAAAGGCTAATTGAGTTAGTTTAATTGAGTGCTTTATGAACACCAAAGTCGATCACTCAAATTATTACCTAATTGACTCAATTTAAGTGCCTGTAGGAAAGTTGTACTAGGGCAAAAAGAAGAATTTACTTTTGCCATAAAAAATAAGTCAGCTATTCTTTATTAATGCCCGCATTAGATGCTTTTAAAGATATCTAATCATCTTCCATTATAAAATGTTAAAAAAATTGTTTTCTTCAAGGCAGTACGTTGCTCTGTTATTTGTACTAAATAAATTTGTATTTAGTTACCCAATTATGATTACTGTGATTTTCGTTTTGTAAGAGTTTACTATGCATGTCGTACGGGTTGAGCGTAATAGTTTTTTTCAACATCTAATGGGGTCAAGGTTATGCTCTGCATTGCACGACTGGTCAAATGTTCGACTTGCTTTGTGAATTACTGCTTGCTAGACTTAGCTGCATGTTTTTTAGTTCAGACATGATTGTCAAATTGTTGATTTTAAATTGCAGTCATGAAAGCATGGGGCCATACATTATTGTAAGTCAGCTGATGAGGCTAACAAAGTTGAGTAATTATATGAATTTGGAAAAGTTTTAGTTTATGATAAACTTATCAGTTGGCTACACGCTTCCATTTATTCGAATAAAGTTTGCATACACGATTTTAGCAAAACGAACAAATGTTTATTTTCATTTAGGAATAAACATAAATTTTTAAGAGCGATACTACTATTTATATACCCAGTACAATATTTCTTCAAGTTTCCTTCACATTAATGTTTGTTTTACTAATTTTCCATTATCTTCTCATCTTTCTTCCTCAGATACCTATCGTGCGCGCTCTAAACGTGAAACTGCCGCATCAGCTGCTTATGATGCCGAATTGGCGCAAAAAGAGATCTTGCGAGAGTTTGGTCCACGCGCTTGCATACTTGAGGAACCTTGCCGTGTACATGCCTCGCGTCCCGGTCGTTTTGGCGCACAGGAGCATCCAGCGTGGAATGAGATATTGAGGTAGATATTAGCTTGCTACAGCTCTGATTATTTGTATATATATAGAACCACCCTTAGCGAAATTCAGTAAAAGATCAGAGACTTTCTAACACATCTTAAGGGGGCATTTGAAAAGTTATTCTGCTTCTTAACTGTTCGGACTGACCTAGTGGCTACTGCTATCAGACGGTTGACAGTTAAGTGGCAGTCCATCATCCGACCAACTGAATTAAAAGTTAATATTTAATAACATTTTCAAAAAATTACCGATCTAGTTAGGATTCAAAGCTTTATATTTCAATGAAGCAGTTCATACTCTTAGCGCTTTTACAGATTTATAATTATTAAATTTTGTCATAAGTTAAGTTAAAGTGGCTGTCAATGTATTTACTGGCAAAACTAGGCCCGTAAATGGGCCCCTTGTGATACCACTTGGATCCCGAGTATTTGAACCATACATATGCAACCATATACATATAAACCCAGCTAGTTCACTTTGAATTAGAATTAGAATTCTGATTTCTTGAATGTTCTTCTCTTTTTTCACCCATAAACAAGTTCCTTCTACTTAGCATGTAGAGTTCTTGTGGTAGGCGGAACGATTTATTGATTCATAGCTACTCAGACTGAATGTACCTTCAATTCAGTTTTAAAGTTTTGAACCGTCCATGTACAACCGAAGCTAATCATTGGGCCATGGAATCAGTGTTACTGAAAATTTTTGGAAAAATGCTAAATGTGCAAAATAAAAAAGCTGAGAAAGGTTAAATCAAATTGAGTGTAAGCCAAATATTATAAGTCAATAATTCTAATATTTTACTCGTATTGAGATTTCACAACAAATTTTATATAATTTTCGTATATTTATATTAGCTTTACACACTTAAATCATAATGCATTTTTAAGGTACGAGGTTGTTTGATTATACATAAAATCAGGGACTGTAGCGGTTACAACTCTTATTACAAAAATTTTCTTTCAATCGAGTTTTATGTTTTGTACAGAAAATAATTTAAAATTTGTGAAAAAGCCTGTAAAATAAGTTTTGTTTTCTGAGCGATAGATAAAACTTAAGAAATGACGATTAAATTTGATTTCTTTAAATAAAACTCAAAACATAAAAATCTATATCTATGTGCTTTAATCCTAATAAATGTAGAATTTCTCTCTCCGCATGATATTTTTTGCTGAAATTTGGAAAATAATCGTTATTTGCGGTCCCTGTGTAAAATTAATTCATATATTTATGTATTACTTATTGTTACTCATCATTAGATAAATTTAAATTTAAAAAAATAAAAGCAAAACTGCAAAGGGTCGCAAAGGGATTTTGGCAAAGCGCGTTCTTGTATTCATGAACCTCTACCCAAAATACTACAGTAGATTTTTCCCATTGTCTATCGATGTCATTTATTGCATTAGTATCGAATTTACACTTTTCAGAAAAGACAATTCTTCGGCTAAAGGTAAATAAAAAAAAAATACATCGAACCGGAAAAAGGCTAAAATGGCAACACTGCGGGAATCCATCTGAGCCAAGCTTCCCCTACCGGAGTGTTTATCCTAAATTTGTTGCTAAAGCTACAAGTCGAAATGCAGTAGTCTGTGGCAGACGGTATTTTTATCTTTTATTTTTGTATTTACTTAGTGATATCCTCCAGCTCACATAGCCTTGCGGCAGTATCCCCAAAATATCAATGGGTGGGATGTTTATTATCACATTAATCGATTTTGTTGACGAGGTTCACATAATTCAACTATTATGTTCCTTCTATCTGCTTTACTTAAGCTAAGAGTTGTTGTTTTATTTTTGGGTTTCGGCCATCAGACCTCTAAGCCGTAAATCAGTATTAATCTACCCTGCAGCAAAAAAGTATCAATTACTAAATTTATATGATTTTTTTACTAACTATTTCGAAGTGATTGAAAATAAAAACTCATTTTTATCAAATACCCAGAAACACATTTTTAGTTAGTTGTCATGCAGAAGAATCCACAAACGTCAGCTTTCAAAAGTTTGATTTTCGTTCATCAAAGCACAAAAAGGAAAAATTTAAGCATACCAGGAGTCCTGTGTTGTTTCTACGGAAATTTAAATGCGTTTTTATGAAATATTGAAATAAATAAATACTGTCGCTTAACTTGATTACATTAAATGAATTACACTTTACTTTACAATACATAAGTAAAGATGTCGTAATGGGTAATTGGATTTATTTTGACCATTTTTGATTAACTACCATCAGCTAGGCTTTTCTCAAATAAAATATACAATTAATAGTCAGCACTACTATTTCAGTAAATACATAGATTGAAGTTTGGTTTATGCTACCCTCACCCCGCCCAATCGCACCTTATAGCTGTAATACGCTCTTGTGTGATCGGCGTCGGGCTCAATTTCCTTTCAATATTACCAATAAACTTCTAGCAGAGTGGCCCATCACTAACGTCGATCGTTTTCTTGCATCGGTAACTAGGACGTTACAGTCTTCCTCCACCTCAACGGCCGTCAGTAGGTCGAATACGTCCGGTAGCTATCCTGCGGACCATTCCTGCGAGTTCCGCAGGCAGTTGGTCAACTAGCCGGAATTCGATTTCCAGGTCCTCCCGTGCAGTCGTAGGGTAGCTGGAGTAACGTAGTTGAAAGCGCCCTCTGTATGCCATACGATGACATGTAGCGCAGTTCCTGTGTATCTTCCTTTCATGTAGATCTGTTGCGCAGGTGCGAGTTTATTTTTCGCAATCCATCGCATAATAAAAATAGCTAAAGAATTGAATATTCCTATAAATAATAAACTAAAAACTACAACCAATGCCCTGAATGGCAATTACCCCTTGATTCCATAGACTTATCACTTCATCAATGGAAAAAAGACAACACCCCTGCAATAGTATTCCAAAAACACTTTTCAGAAATAACCGAAAACCTTACAAATAAAAAATTTAAACTAATTTTCACCGACGGCTCAAAAACCGACAACACAATAAGCTTCAGCGTTATATATAATAATCAAATATTAACCTGCAAACTCCTCCCTTCCTACAGCACAAATTTCGCTGCTGAAACCATAGCCATCTTCGAAGCAGTACAATTTGCTAACAAAATGCCAGGAAAATCCGCGATTTGTTCCGATTCCCTTGCATCTTTTAAAATGATAAAAAACATAAACAACAAAAATTATTATTCAGACTATATCCGAAATTCTTTCATAATACACAAAAATAAAATCAAACTAATATGGATACCTGGGTACACACTTATTAAAGGTAATGAGTTGGCAGATAGGGCCGCAAAAGAAGCACAAAAGCGACCACTAACTATGTCCCTAAACCTCCTATACACAGATATTCAAAACTTCATAAAAACTAATTTCAGAAATAAAAAAAAATGCTTCATACGAAAATACATCTAGCTGGTATCAATGTTTTAACCCAAAAAAATGTACAATCAACGAATCCAAATCTGCACATAGTAACGATATATCCAGAAGGGAAATTACAAAAATAATTAGATTACGACTCGGACATACAAGACTAACGCACGAATACCGAATAAAAAAAGTCGCAAATACCTGCAAGTATTGCAATACCTTAAACCCTAGTATCAAACACATTTTTTAAACCACAGAAAATCACTTAACAATGCCAAACCTACAGACCTACTTTTGAATGACTCCACAGAAAACACTTTCAAACTAATAAAGTACCTTAAATATTGCAATATATTAAACGAAATATAAATAGTACATAATGTACTTGCACACGTGCACACATATTTAACTCGCTGAAGGCCACTGTAGCCATAGCGTTATGTTATTGTATTTATTAGTTTACTAAGAATACAATTGTTAATAAAAAAAAAAAAAAAAAAACAGGAACTCGATAAGTCGTTTCATCATTTTTATCATTTGAACGAAGTCTGAAATAAATTTTGGTTCAAGGTTATGAGGCCTCCTTAGCCGAGTGTGCTACTTGTGAGTAAAAAACGATAGAAACACTTTTCCTAATAGTGGTCGGCAGGCAATGACATGAAAAAACTGCTCGCGTGAAGCCATCTGCAATTCGAAGTTGCACTAAGGCTCTCAGTCTGCTAGCGGCAAAATATTACTATAATTACTAGAAAAGCCTCATAGGCATTCTTCAGCCTACATTTATTTATTATTTGTCTTTTCAATAAATTTATAACCAGAACCCCCATTTCGGTGTCTGTCGCATAGAAGAGGTGGCAATCCTCTCAAAATTATAGGTGTGCACCTTGTCCTTGCCGAGGCAAACAGTTTGACAATCATATTTTAATATTTTATAACCTTGTGTATAATTTAATTTAATTTGAAGAAAAGGTGGAAACTCTCTTCGAAATATACCTGTAATCTTTGCCCCAGCGAAACAAATGGTTTCACAGCCATATTTGAACAATTTCATATAACTTGCGTACAATTTACTTAAATTCGCATCTTCAAACAGGTGACATCCCTGTCCGAAATTTCATATATATTGTAAAAGTTAGCTAAGAAAATTAGTTCTGAGGCGCACCGCTTGAATTAACTTCTGTACATTTTAATTATATTTGACTTTTCAAACAGGTGGCAACCCTCTCCGAAGCATAAATTATACCTATACCTATTCCATATGAAATCGGTACGCCAATATACCCAATGAGTATAAACTGCAATTTTATTGAAATGACATTAATACCTTATTTAATAATAAAGAAACCGTTAATTTTTCATATTATTATCAAATTCTTTGTAAAAAGATTGAGCTGCTAAGCCTTTAATGGTAATCCGGCTTATTTAGTAGGGACGGCCAAATGGATCTCGAAGTGTATGATGTATATTCGTTTTAAATTTAATTAAATTTTTTGGTGGTATTCTCTTTAAATTATTTTTTTTTTTATAGAGGAAAAGTGGATTTCATATGCAATATCGACATTGTCGGTGTACAATCTGTCTCTTAGATTTATCGATAATCCATTAAAAATCGGTTATCGGAATAATCGATATCATATCGAACAGTCCTCTTTTTGAAGCCTTTTATGCAATTGATGTTTGGAATTGATGTTTACAATTCAATTTTGGTTTGAAGACAAACCGGTTCCGACATTGCGCCATCTTCAGTGCAATTTTTCGTTCTTTATGAAAGTTATTTTATCTTCCTTCACTTATTTTGTTAAACTGTATTGAAAAAAATCATCCAGCATATGTTGTATAGCAAAAAGTACGTTAGATTAAAAGTTGAAAAAGGAAATCAACAATATCAATCTTTGAGAGAAAATAATTATAAAAAAGCAATGCAATTGCATATTCCTAAGTGTTTTTGTATTGTGATTAAAATGTCTGAAATTGTATTCAAAATTTATAGAACTTTTTAGTTCTTTACAAAGTTTGATGTTCAGTGGGTTTTCTACGAGTAACTTGTAACGCGAGACTACTTTGCGAATATTGCAAAAAATCATACATTCAACTTTTTGACTTTCTACAAATTTCTAGCATAAAATCCAGATAAACACATTTTGAAATTAATTTTGTTAATAAAACTGTCATCTATGGCATTCGGAGTAGTTTTTATGAATATTATTCATAACAGGTCAAGCTTTGTGTGCACTCAAATTATTTGCAAAGTTTATTGTACTTATTATTGTTTTCCTTAGTAAATTTCTTATGTTTTTATCACTTGTTCTTTAAATACCATATTTTCGATTTTTATTACACTCGCTTAGTTGTTGTTTGGAACTTTTGCCTTCTAACTTTCTTTCCACACCTCTACTTTTTTCGAAGTTTCTTCGAAACTTTCATCTTTCTCAACTTCTCTTTCCGCCGCTCCCGACCTTTGCAAATTAAATTCTCTGCACTTGTCATTTTGTCTAAATGACTCTGTTAGTCCCGTTAGCTCATCACCATCTGAATCGAATGAATGCATGTTTTCAGTTTTCCAATCAGACACGAAATCAGTTTTTATTTGCAAATTGCTAACTCATCTGTGCATAATTTAATGTCTTGTTCGCAAAACGTAATCGTTTTTGTTACCTTTTTGTTTTGTTTTTGTTTTTTTTTGCTCCGCTGGCGACGTCGACACAGCACATGCGTTAGTTGACAGAAATTGGCGAAAACACAAAGCGCAGCGAAAAAAAAAAAAAAAAAAAAAAAAAATAAGAATAAAACTCGAGTGAAAAATGCTATAAATTGGCAAAGTGCATGTCATTGCAACAGTAACCGAAATCGGTTATTTCAATTTGTGCAAACTTGATTGAACTACAAATGGCAGGACTTTCCTTACGCCACATTGGAGTAGCTGTGGCTGAGCGGTGCTCGAGTGAGCGAAATTAGTGAGGAAAAGTTTAGTTTAGAGTTGCCAATTGGTTGAAAAAATAAAAACAGCCCAGTTAGTTGTGAAATTTGTATTCATAAATTCAATGAAACTATTTCTGAAATTCAAAAACTTTTAATAGCAAATTACTTCACATTTTTTCACTGTAATCCTCGAAAATTTTACTTGTGTTCGTTTAAAAAACAAAAAGATGAAAAATTACACGGAATTTAAAAAATGTATTTGTTTTGGAAGTCGTTTTCTTCTTGCCGTCTTCATTGGGGTTTTCAATGTCAAGGAAACATATGAAAAGTTAAAAGCTGTAATATGTCATTTGAAGAAGTATGAGAAATGCTTAACAAGGCTAGGTTAGGTTTAGATGACTGCCAAGGGGCAAACCAAGCGACCTAGGCCCATTGTGATGCTATTGAAAGGTGGAGCTCTTCTCCACTCTTTTATTACCTTCCCCTAAATTTGAGAGTCTAATTCTACAAAGCATTTAAAGGAGAACTTTCCAGAAACGTGGTGGTGCTGGACAGTGTCAGATATAGTGTTCTACATTTTCCACGTTTTCTTCGTCCCTGCAGCTGCGGCAAAAATATTAAATGGAAAACTCATCCTGGTGCCGTGGCGACCACTGAATTTATAGAGGAGCGGTCGATATTTACGAGTGACATATGAATAAAATAAAATTAGTCCTAATCCAGATTGGCTATGCAATTCAACATGCGGGATTTGCAGTCCCTATGATATTTACATTTTCTATGAAAGCCGAATTTGTTCCCCTTTCTAGGCACCTCATCTACATCGCAAATTTCGGTTACTCCCTTGTGACCAGAAACCCAGATTATGCTGTTAGAATTGATGCTGATGTATCGCAGAGTCAGTAAAAAGCGAGTTCAGGTATTAAGGTAGGCTCAGCGTAAAGGACACTGCAGTGGGCTAAGGTTTTCGGCCACATTAAACTCTTTTCTTTCTGGGATATATGGGAAGAACTTGTTGTCCAAATAGAGTAGAGGCGTGCTGGAGTCTGGTAATCGCGTTTTAGCCAAGGTTACCAAAGCTACTGCACCACTAGAAGTGAAATGCATCCAATTTTATTGCATTGCAGTTTGCCTAGACCTTCTTATATAGATTTACTGCAAGAAAATTGAGTCGAGGTTTCGGTACGTTTTTGGTAGTGGGCGGCAAAGCTCCTTGATAAGCATAGATTTTGATTATCGGATTCTCTATATTCCACTGCTGGGTTTGATAGTTTTTAAACCAAACCATGATGCTAAAGGAAAGGAGAAATCGTACCACCGTTATACACTTCCCGTGCTCTACGTGTGACCTTCCTGCACTGATCTTTAATGGTAAGGTCCTTGCTGTCTAAGGTACTTCACTTCGGATACAGAGGACGTTTAATGTATGGACTTTATATTTCCTAGTGAAAAAAATCATTTGATTTTAGAAGGATTGACATTGAGTCCACTCTCTCATTTACTTGTGAGACTTAAGGCATTTAGGACAATCGAAGATGTTATATCGTTACTGTAAGGGCTAGGTCGTTAGCGTATGTGGTGACATGAGCGCACGTGCTTCGCAAGTTTGGGAGCAGAGTGCTCATGGATAGTTTTCAGAGTATCGGGTAGAAGTAGCCCTTTGAAAGATGCCCCTGGTTGCAAATTCAGTTATGTACTCCTCTTCCATCTCTGAGATAATAGCCCTTTTCTCAGGGAGAAACCTATTGTATTCCATTCAGCAGCAGAATATCCCTAACTGCAATGAGGATTTAGGTGGTCCTAATATGACTTTTGAAAATACAAAAAAAAAACAGAAATTTCTAAACATAATATATTATATCTTTCTATCAAAGTGAGTTCCTTAATAAAAGTGATATTCTTTTTATGTATATTGGAACGACTTTTCGTTATCCTTTGTAGAGTTTAGTTTGGAAATAAACCGGTCTTTAGTGTCATTTTTCGAATGAAAAATCGAATTTCCACCCTGTCAAAAAAAAAAGAGAAGATCAAAGGGAACAGTGTATTCTAGTTTAAATTATAGCCTAGACAGTTAAAGGTTTAATAAGAAAATTAGTTGTCTTATTATTTCCTTTGACTTTTGTTTTTAGTATTAAAAAAAATCAGGGAGCCACCTAATGCAGTGTTTGTTTTCGCGATTGTTTAGTACCAAACATGTTTAACTCAATATTAAAAAGTATATAAATCATATTTTACATTAAAAATATTTGATAGAATTTTCAGAAAGCTTTCGGTTCTGATTAAACTACAAAACTAAATAAATTGCATTATCGAAAAATTTCCAACACTCCTTTTGAACAACAATAAGAATAAAAAAAACAAAAACTTTTAAATACCAATTTTAAAAATTTGTTCTTGGAATATATATAGAGCTATATTTTATCTCAGCTCTGAGTATACCATTCATACCCTTCACAGTTAAGCTTTATCCCTAAATAGCGACACAGACTTCCGTAGAAGAGATTGCAATTGTTTGCTTTAGGCAACTCTAAACTGCTTACGATATCTTAACTTTCCGGTAATTGACTTTTCTAAAAGTGCGCTGAAAAAATCAAGTTGTATAATATTTCATTACAGCTCATTCAATTCATTTGCAAGTGAAAGAGCAAATAATGCTAAAAATGGCAAGTTGAAGTCATTGAAAATTTTCCAATAAAATTAGCGAAAAAAAGAAAATGCAATGATTCTACATAATGTTGCAAGTTGTTGCTGTGAATGGGCAACTTTCGCGCGTACAAAGCGTTACAATTAACAAACGAAAACATTTGGTGTAGAGATGTAGTGTTTTTTTATATTTGTAAAGTGCTTCGCATTTTCTTTTAAACTGCTGTTCTTGTTTTTGTTATTTTTTATTTTTTATGCTACTAATTTTTTTCTTCATTTGCTGTCTGTTGCATTAATGACGCCAGCGATCGTAAAATTTGGCAGACGTAATGTTGGAGAAATTGTGCGTCACTCATACGCCATGTCGCCGTCGGGTTCGCCGCCATCGCCATGGCACGGATGTGGCGTATAGCAATGCGTATGATTATTTTCGTATCCTAAATGTATGCTTCCGTTCTGGACAATAATATTGCCACTGACCTTTGTCAACACGCTGGTGATTGTGGTGTTGTGGTGTAGTGCGTGCGCCCGGGTGTCTGTGTGTGTGTGTGAAAAGAATAAATTAGTAACTTTTCCCTTGAGATTTTCCCAGTCGATAAACAAACGAATGAGGTAATAAAATAAGCAAACAATAGCGGAACAACAGTGACTAAGTGCGGTAAATATGTAGATAGATATGTAGCTAAATTCATTTTCGAGTTCAAACAAGCCACTGAGAATTTATAAAAAAAAAACAATAAGCAGTAGCTGCGAAAAAAAAACAGTTTAATAAAATTTGTAACAAAAATAGAAGCAAAGTCTCTAAGTATTGTACTTCCCGCCAGTTCGTTCATATGTACGTAGCACAATTGGTCACTCTCGAATTGTGTTTTGCAAAACTTTTCTACAACTTTTGCAATTTGTCTTGCATTGCGAACACCACACACACACTGGCGTTCGTACAATTCGTTTGCATAATTTCTTTGTAGCAAATTTGTTGATAGCAAAAGTTTGACGAAATAAATTCCATTTGACCAGCAAGACCACTGTAATTTGGTAGAATTAAATTAAAACTAGATTTACATAGCAAACTGTAGTATTGAGATGTGATTGCATTCGGCTGTATGTGCAGCTGCTGTTTTTCGCAAATTTATGACAGTTGCGCACACTTTTGTTACAAGATTCCACCACGCCATTGCTTTTTATGATTTCACTTTGCATTTTTTCGACATTAGGGCTGCTTGTGTCTTTTGTTCACTTTGTGGCCGTTTTGTGGCAAAATAATTTGTATTCTATTGTAACCCTTTTTGACCTTGATGCTGTGAAACAGCGGATGTTGTGGGAGAATTTTAATGAGGCTGAGAGAAAAAACAAATAAAAACAGCAAAAATGTGTATTAAAAAGAACAATGGGAATCCCTTTAGGATGAATTACACTTTTGGATATTTAATTTGGTAATAAAATGGTGGCTTCTCTTTGACTAATGAAATTTAAATATACTTTGGCAAATGACTTAAATGAACTTGCTGTTTTTAACATTTGTAAATTAAACATAAGAAAAATATGTGTTGTATATGTTAACTCTCTTAAAATTTTTATGAAATTCAACAAACGTTAATCAAGTTGCTAAACTTTGATATTATAAGATATTTCAGAACATTTTTGTGCATATAGTTTATAACACATTTCCTTTTAGTCAAATTAAGTAAATACTTGAAGTAGCTCAAAAACTCATTAAGATTTTTGTATTCTTTTTTTGTTTTTTTTTTTTTGCTAAATGTTGCATATTTTCTTCTATAAATAGTGGCCACAGTTTAAATCATTCTGTGTTATTTTTTACAATATTGAAAATATTTCTTCGTTTGAATATCACAACGCATAAGAATATATATGTAAGAAATTGAGCATTCGCTACTTTCAAAAGTTTCTAGCTAAAATTTGTGAGTTTGCATGGTTATTGTTTTATAGCAGATTATATTTTTACAAAGTGTTAAAATATTTCAATAAGCACAATAAAAGGTTTAGATACAATTTTGTCGCTATAAAAAGCAAAACTTTTAATGGGAGCATTAGTAAAAGTAGCAGTAAAAATTAGTAAACAGAGTGGTAGAAATTAGTAAAAAAAAGTAGAAGCAATTAGTAGTAGCATTTGTACTTCTTTTTTACTAGTAGGAATTTATAAAAACAGTAGTGGTAATTTGTAGTGGTTTAGTAAAAATAGTATTAGAAATTAGTTAAAAAAAGTAATTGTCGAAGTTAAAAAAGGAGTAGTAGTAATTAGTACATATAATAGTAAAAAGTATGTTGTAATTAGTAGTAGAATTAGTAAAAATAGTAGTAGTTTCTAGAACAAGTATTCGTTAAAATAGGAGTCAAACAATTTAGTAATTATTAGTGGCATGAGTGAAAATAGTAGTAGTAAGTTGATTAGTACAAGTGCTTGAAAAATTAGTAAAAACAGTAGTAGAAATTAATAAAAAAAGTAGTAGCAAGTAGTAGTAGCATTGGTAAAAAATAGTAGTAGAAGCTAGTAAAAATAGTAGTAGAAATTAGCAAAAATAGTAGTTGTAATTAGTAGTAGCATTAGTAAAAGTGATGGTAGTAATTGGGAAAAATAGTAGTAGTAATTAGCAGTAGCACTAGTAAGAATAGTGGCAGAAATTAGTAAAAATATTGGAAATAATTTGTAGTAGCATTAGAGAAAATAGTAGGAGCAATTAGGAGAATCATTAATAAAAATAGTAGTAGCATTAGTAAAAACATTAGTAGAAATTAGAGAAACAGAAGTAAAAATTTGCAAAAATAGTAGTGGATATTAGTGGTAGCGCTAGTAAGAAATTGACAACAATAGTAGTAGAAATAAGGAAAAACAGTAGTAGTAATTAGTAGTAGTGTTACTAATAGTAGTAGTAGGAGTAGTAGTAATAATTAGTTGTGATAATTAGTTGTAGTAGTTAGCAGTAGTGGTAGAAGTTGTAGGAGTAGTATTATTACTAGCAATTAGGAGTTGTAGTTGTAGTAAAAAGTAGAAGTAGTAGTAGTAATTAGTAGTAGTGGTAGAAGTATTTCACGATTCTGACGCGGCTTGCGTGACGTGATACCAAAAATCATTCCAGCTGAAAAAATTCATAAAAAGCTTTAAAAATGTTGACTTAAACTTCTTTTCATAGAAAAGATCAGCTAAATTTTTCAAAATTATCTCTTGTCAAAATTAAAGGTGTTTTGCTGTTCGTAAACTGAGGTGCTGAGTTTTTCAATTCCGGCATAAGAACTGATTCGCGATATTTTTGACTTTATGAGTGAAAGAAAAATTCATTAAAATTGCTTAAAGCAAAACTGAGTCTTTGATTTTGAAATTTTATTTTAAGGCTCTGCCTGTGGTGAATTTTTTATATATGTATGATAAAAAACCAGATTTATGGACTGAAATACCTTTTGATGTAATATTATTGGTATCTAAACCGGGAAGGTTTTAGGCATAGTTTTATTTAGAGTTGTTTGAAGAGATTTTGTACCTGTTTATAGCACCAATTTCAATTAAAATGTTCACAAGTTATGTGAAATTTTAACATATAGAGTAAATGTTCGTCTCGGCAAGAAGGTTATACTAACTTTTGTGAGGGTTGCCACCTATTTTAAAAGTTAGGTTTATGTAAATTTTAAACAAATTAAATGAAATAACAAATTAAATGAAATATAGATATCAAACTGTTCGTCTCGGCGAGGAGAAGGTTAAAACCTATATTTTGAATATAGGTTTCGAAAGTCGAATTGAATTAGAGTATGCACAAGTTATATGAAATAATAAAATTTGGGTTCCTTTTCCGGAAGAGAAAGTTTATAGCTAGTTACATATGTATATTTGGAAGAATGTGGACACCTGCTCGAAAAGTCGAATTTAATTCAATTATTCACAAGTTATATGATATAATAAAATATGGGTGTTAAACCGATCGATTCGGAAGGAGAAAGTTTATAGGTTTAATTTGAATAGGGTTGCCACCTGTTTTAATATTCAAATTGAATTAAACTGTACACAAGTTATACTTAAAAGAAGATAAACCAAAATGAGTTTTCTGGTTGCATATGTACAGGTGAAGTCATAAATAAATTTAGGTGGGATAACGTTTGCCGGAATTTTTTAGTAAGTAAATAATAAAAAAGTAGGTGAACAAATTTCCCATTTTCTGAAATGTATAACTTTATATTTAATTTTTTATCAACGTATTAAACTAAATTCTTTTGACCTTTGAAAATTAAGTACATATATATGTACTTAATAATTCCAGTACCACTAAAAAGTAGCTGCTCTTCCAGCCAGCCGTTTTGTTTTTAATATCCTCCTAAGTAGCTAAAATGCTAGAGGCACTCCAGCTGCTTTGCCATTTGTGCCGGCAGCCAGCAAAGCTACTCCCTTTATATTGAGCTGCAGTAGATGATTCACTGCCAGTTTTTGCCATTATCCGTTACAACAAAAAATGTATGCAATGCTTTCCCCAAAGTCACTTAACTATAATGTGCGTGTATTTGTTACTCTTTTATTATTGTTGCTTTAGCTGCTACTCAGGAATTATTATTTTTTAATCTCTTCAGTATTTTGCTTTTTTTAATGCTTTTAAAATCGGTGCTGCGCATTTGCACTGGCACTTGCATATCCCGTTGTTTGACGAAATGTATGTTTGGTATTTAAATACAGAATTTTTATTTCATTTTTTTTCAATACATATTTACACACTTTATTTGGTTTGTATGCTTATGAAGCTATGTAAAGCTTAATTTCCCTTTGTTTTCACATTTATTTGCTTTTATACTCATTGCCTTCGTGCTATTGTTATGTGCTGTTTGTTTTTGTTGCTTTTTATTATTGCCATTTTCTGTGTGCGTGTGTTTGTTTGTTTTGGTTCTAGCATTTAATTTTTATTTTTTTGTAAATACTCCTCTTTTCTTGTCTCCTTTGCAGAAACTACAGAGTTCAATCAACCGGCTTGAAACAATGGTACCTGCTCTCACTCTACATTGGCGACGCAGTGCGCGATGTGCCACTCTGTCGGCACCTGGCCAAACGGATGCCATGTCCAGGCGTTGGACCATTGCCGCCACCGCAACCACGCTAAGTCGCAACTCCATTGACGAAAGCAAAACCAAAGTAAAGTAACAACGTAAAATCAACATGCGATTCCAGTGAGCGTTCAGTGAGCTAGCGCCACTTCGAGTTGCGGAATGCGGGAGGCCGCTGCTACTGCAGCCATAGATATCCTCATATATCTACAATATTTAAACATATGCACATAGATTTCTTTGCATTACTTACCAAACGAAAGTCAGCGCCCATCTGTGTACATCTCACCCACATTGCTCATTGCAATTTCGACAGCGTGCAGACATTTTCTTCCAACCATTTGTTTATTTCATTTTTCTTCATCTATTTATTTCATTTTACTTTATTTCACTTGTTTCTACTTTTTATTACAATACCTTTTCACATTCAGCGCATTTGTATTTTGCATGTTTGCCAAAGTTTTTAATTTTCATGCCAACGCAATTGTCATGGCAAACTGGAGATACACAAATACATAAATACATATGGACATATCCAAAAAAAAAAGGAAAAATTGCAGCAGTCAACGAAGCAGTGAAACGATAAGTGCACGCAATGGAATGAATTGCAAGCCAAAGCTTAAAACCAGTGTTGCCGAAAGTGGTACAATAGTATTTTTTTACTACCATTCACCGGGACGTATTTTTTATAATATTGTAGAGGCTTTTACGCAGCTAATAAGAAAATGTTTATTGCAAATATTCTGATAATAGTGCCTAATTATCGAAATATGTAATTTTTCGGTTCCTTTTTTTCGGAATTTTGTGTTCTTTGTAATACTGAATTTTATTGAATTCCTTTAATTCTATTTCATCTTTTTCCTTAAGATTATACAAACAATTTAGATATTTAATTACTGCATTATTATGCACAGTTTTTGAGAAAAGTATCCAAAAAGTCGTAAAAATGTGGTTTTGAGATGAATGCGATCAAGGTCCCAGACGACTTGTTCCAATGGGAACGAGGAACAAGTTGATTGTTGATAAATATTTAATCTTTCTCTTAAGCCATTTTAAAGGATGCAACCCGCTATGTGTATTGCGATCATAACAACATTTGGCACCGAGTATAAGTATTTTTTTCGCAAACGACCAGAGAAGTGTATGTAAGCTTTCGTTGTTATTTTGCGTTTTCGAGCCAGGACATGATTCTAACAAGTCCGTTTTCGACAGATCTTCAAAGCTTGGCGTGTTGATATCCTGTACTTTTTTGCCCAAAGTTACTTTATGTTGAAATTGGCGAAGCTCTTTCTTTCCCAGTTACTTTCGCTAGTTGACACTTGGACCAGCTGTTCTTTATCTGAAGAATTATTGTGATAGAAAAATTCTTAAATTGCATTACGCATCTCTTCAACACTTGCACTTGAGCATTATACCGAATCCTAACCTCTAAGATGCCGAAAAGAATTGGCTAAAGCTAAGGTCACTGAGAAGCTTACAGCAAATAATGAGCATGCACAAAGTTGAAAAGAAAAAACTGCATGAGGGTTGATGATCTAGGGTCCTCGATCGTCGCAATTTCCTCATCGCCTGTGTGTTGCAACTTAGTTGCTTATCTAAGGAGAATTTTAACAGTGTAACTTTTTTCTTGTAACATAGCGCTCATATATACTCGCATAGTTATATATACTTAGTTTACCATATGCTCTTTTTTCAAGAAAATTTGTAACTGTGCACGTACACGGTTTTTATTAGGATGTGCTTTTGAATCAAAATTTTGCCTTATTTCGACTACATGCCGATGCAAAATTATACATTTCGTGTCAAATTTAGGTCTTTATGGAGAGAGAAGTTTTATTGACGGATAAAGGGAATTCAAAGAACGCTCGAAAAGACTTCAGTCTACTGTTAGATTGATTTAAAAGTGAGTAGCTATCATTTTAATAAATGACGAGACTGGTTCCATTAGTTCGTTGAAAGTGCACGCATACTTTTAGAAAGAAAATTTTAATTTTTTTGGTACCATCTAAATTGAATTACGTATATATTTTCTTTGATAATTCCATCTTATTGAATCCTTTACCTGTACGTGCCACGGATGGATGTTACCAGAAAAGTGAATAATGGAAAAAGAAGAGCAAATTTTCATTACTTACAAATCTATTTGAATGACGAGTGAAAATCTATTCGTTATTCAAAATTATTTGAATGGCGAGTGAAAATCTATTCGTTATTCAAAATTATTTGAATGGCGAGTGAAAATCTATGCGTTACTCAAAATTTTTTGTATGATGAATGAAAATTTATTATTTATTTAAATAATAATTCACTCAAAAACTTCCATCCCTTGTACGTATATTTAGAATTCCGTCTTGCTGTTTCGGAAACCTTGTAGTGCTTTTGTTTCTTTGCAGTTCATTGCATCAAACTGATTGCTGCAATTTTATTTCCATCGATGATAAAATTTTTTTTATACAGTGTTCTTGATAATTTAATTTAATTTCATTCATTTTATGCACCGCCAATATTTATGTATCTTCATTTAGGTTTATTTCGAATTCATTTATCTGGCCTCCCCTAATTTAGGTTCCGCTGTTGTTTGGGGAAAAAAATTTAAAATAAGAATGTTGTAAAAATAAAAAGTATACATATATGCCCATAACTATGTATTTTAAACTAGAATTATTAATAACTAAATATTTTTGCATTATACATTATACATTATTATTTTATTTATATGTATATATAAATCCGTTAACTAAGTCATTTTTGTCATTCTTCTATTATATGTTAATTGAAATAAAGTAATTTACGTAAATTGTTAATTAAATTTTGACTTTTTTGTGTAGAAAGTAAGCGTGTTATTACGTGATTTTCGTTGGGAGCACTAAAGCACTCGGTGGTGCAAGAATAAAATAAAAAGTAAGTTAATTTAACAAATTGCAAAATTTCAAATAACGATAAACATTCAATTTTAATCTATAAGAAAAAAAACGAGTCCAGAAAATGTAAAATAATTCAGACGCAATTGCTTTAAAGCTTATTGCCCGTTGTCATAAACAAATTAAAAGCAGGTTTGTAATTACAGTAAATTTAAAATACGTTATTTGTTTCTTAAGCGATATTTTTATAGATAGAATCAAGTGAATGCATTTGAAAACAATTAAAATTATATTTTTATGTAATGCGTTTTCTGTTTTTATCTTATATGTATATAAGATTCTCGTGCCATGGTGTTTGTGTCGAATTCCTCTGAAACGATTCGACAGGTTTTCATGAAATTTTGTATGCATTTTTGGTAGGTATGAGAATAAGTCGTAAAATATATTTTATACTAGGGAGAGGGTTGCCACCTGTTTGAAATGTCAAATTCAATTAAATTTTAAGGCGGTTCCTCTCTAAATGAAGGTTCACAGCTAACTGTGATGCGGGTTGCCATATATTTGATAAGGGGCTTTAATTGAATTTTGAACAAATTATACAAAATATTAACCCATTACTGACTAACGTTACATATATGTAACAGTAACATAGATTTAGATAACGATACACGAAAATAACTTTGAACGGCTATAATTGGATTTATGCGTGCATAAATACGAAAGAGTATGCATAAACTTTGCAACGAAGCGTAGTGGGATCAGTTTACTGAGGACCACCGAAGTGAATAGAAGTTTATAGTGCGTGTGATTTTCTTGTGTGCCCTTTTTTGCAGTAATGAGAAAGCGAAAAATGTAAGTAATTGTTTTCAAATGTTTTTTATCACTTTTTAGGGAGAATTTTCGTACAGGTTTATTCAGTGCTGTGATAACGAACAATTAAAAAACCAAAACAAAAAAAATTTTGGATTTCCTTTGTGTTAAGACCTTGAAAAATCAGCTCAGTACTATAATAAGTATACTTATTTTTTTCTTTGCTTCGTTTTTATTTATTTAAGTGATGTTTTACGCACTGAAGAGCTCATTGAGCTGCTAGAAGCACAAAGTGACGACGAACGTGACGTCGAGAAGATAGTTTTAGAGCTACCAGATGAAGAAAATATTTCAGACGAGGATTGCTCAAATGAAGATGAAGGAGGAACATTGAGAAATTTATCTAGAAGACAGAGGATGACTAATTGTGAAGTGGTATATGCAGGAGCGTTCGACGATGACTTCGAAGAAGATAATCTAATTGCTGAAGACGAGCTCGCAAAATACATCAAAGATGTGCTGGAACATTCATTGTCGAATGTGGAAACGAACCTTCTTGAAACACCTCCTCGTTTGCAAAAAGGATTGCCTACGTCATCTTTTTATAAGAACAATACATCGATGACCGAAACTTCGCAAGACACTGCATCACATTCTATTGAAGTGGCAACAAGCGCTCATCAAACTGCACCTCCCGTTGTGGAAATGGTGACAAGTTCCCAACAAGTGACACCTTCTTTTGAGCCAGTGACAACTTCACCTGAAATAACTCCACAAAAACTTCCTGAAGCGTATGTGCGATTAACCCCACTGAAACTGGCACTTCGTACGCCACCGAGAAACACAGAACCTCCAGCAAAACGGCAAAAGAAAAGTCAACCAGTGCCAATCGCTTCAATGAAGCAAACAAGGTCACGAGCAATTATGAATAAAGATTTGAGTCGGGTTGCACAAGAAGAATATGCCAGACCACTGAACATTTTCCCCGATTTGGTCTATCCAACGGCATATTGCACCTTACACATTTTTTGAAAAATTCTTCGATGATGAAGTAGTCAATATGCTGTGTGATCAAACAAATAAATATGCTGTGTTCAAGGATCCAAACAAGCCTAGTCCAGCAATTACACCGCAAGAAATGCGAGTATTTCTGGGGATTCTCATTGTAACAGGATATCGTCCCGCCCCTGCCAAAAGGGATTACTGATCTGAGGAGATGACATGGGTAGTATTATGATTCAAGAAGCCATGAGACGCCATCGTTTCGAAACGATACACACCAACCTACATTTTGCAGACATGTCTTAGTATAATGAGAAAGACAAAATATGCTTCGTCCAGTCACCGATAAACGAAAGGAACGCTTCCGAAAGAACTTTGTCCCAGAGCAACATCTCTCTTATGACGAAAGTATGGTAGAATACTTTGGCCGCCATAGTTGCAAGCAGTTCATAAGAGGAAAGCCTCAAAGCTACTTAATAAATTTCGAGATGTACCAAGGTTCAAATCCGAGGATCAACCCAGCGTACATAGAAAAGTATCCGAAACCAACAGCACCGCTCTTCTGTATGCTGGACGAGTTTGATGAAGAGGTGGAAGAGTATCCTTTCTCGATCTATTTCGCCAACTTGTTCACAAATGTAAACGTCCTCTTAGGATTGAAAGAAAGAGGTTACGCAGGCACAGGAACCATGCGTGAGAACTACATTCCTAAATCTTGTATTCTTCCATCCAAAAAGGAGCCCATCAAGATGAAAATTGAACGTGGGTGGACAGACCGTGTGAAATTGGAAAAGGCGGATATATACTTCACGAAATGGAACGATAATTCCATTGTCACAGTAGCGTCTACAATATACGGCATACATCCAATATCTACTGTTCCGAGATACTCCCGCGAAGTCCGTAAAAAGATAGATGTTCCACGTCCTTTGGCAATTAGTCGTTACAATAGCTTTATCGGTGGAACAGACCGAATGGATCCTAAACTTCGGTACTTACCGCATATCAGCCAGACTCAGAAAGTGGTGGTCATCAATTTTTACTTGGCTTGCTTGGCTCCTATATCGCAAAGAGGGAACCAATGTGTCCCAACTTCAATTCCGTCAATACACTGCTAGATATTATTGCAGAACTCTTGGTGTTGCGAAACCACCTGGCGGTTATCGTCGAGCAAAAATTGATACCGCATTTGCAAACTCACGATATGATTGCCAGGCGCATTTCATAGCAAGAATTTTACTTGGATTGTTGATTGTGTTGATTGCTTTCAAAAGTATCACTTTATACCTATAAACTAAATGTTACAGTTAATTTTTTGTTTGTCTGTAAGCCAAGTAGGTCTTACATATGTGCCCGCTTCTATTTTATGTTACTTTATTCAAGAAAAACCCAATATGTGAATTTTTATATAAAATGAATTGTTTTGTGTGCTATTTTTTTTAAATAAATGACAGTATATACTTACTTCTTGTTAATTCGCACAATTCGTATGGAAGTGACCAACGTTACATATATGTAACAGCCTAGTCTGTCTCAACCCCAAGCAAAAAAAAAAAAAATTTCTTCTATCAATTTAAGAGGCTAAGTATAAGCACTACACAAAATTTCAACAAAATCTATCCACTTTTAGGTTTCTGTCAGTAATGGGTTAAAATAACGGTTCGTTTTGGTGAGCAAAAGGTTCAAACCTATATTTTTGAGAGCGTTGCTTAATTAAATTATACTCATGTTGGATATGAGAAAATTGGAATGCGGTTTCTGTTTACATATGCAAAGGGATATTTGTAAATAAATATAGGCAGGACAGCGTTTGCCAGGTTTTCCCATATCTTATGTATGAAAAGGACTTGTGTATATGTTTCTATTGACTCGAAAACCGATAGAGTTCTAATCTATATAATGTGTTTGCGAGGGCGTCTATAGTGTAAATGAAAATTTCCATAGGTGACGCTGGTGTCAATATATTTCTAAAACCCGTATTTACATCCCGATTTGGTTCCAATTCGCTGGGTCAGCTGTTCCTCAAGGTAGTGTTTTTGCTCCCATACTTTGACTTTCCAACGGATAATACTTTAGCCATACTAACATTTGTTGGACGCACACCAATCCTGCCCACTTACGCCAAACCTTAAGGGGTCACAAAGACGTTGCCAGAATATTTGCCAAAGCTTGAGCTAACCTGAGTTAAGAAAATAAACCTTACTCTTTAATGTTTTGATCAAACCTTAGAATCGGACTTTTGGGGTATATCATCGAATTCCAATATATATCAAACACAAAGAATGCAGTCAAAAATATTGCGAAATATTTGCGGAGCACCGTGGTACATGAAAAATGCAAATATCCTTTATGATGTAATTTTTCTGCAAACCCTTAATTATTGTATCTCTTATCACGATCTTCTTTATGATGCCTTAAAATTGCTTAAAACCAAAATAAAAAACAAAAATTGTATATTTAGCATATACTTCATTCTTTAATAATGATTCTAGATCATAATTCGACTCAATGACAGAGAATAAATTTGTATACCTTAGTTTTTAAGGTTTTAGTACTTTTTTTGTTCTTTCGGAAAGCTCATTTCAAGAAAAAAATGCAAAACAATATAAAAGTAAATAAAAAATGTCAACGCCAAAAATACTTCGGAATATAAACTGAGAGATAAAAAGTAAAAACTATTAAGGCATATAAAAAGGAAATATTTAATTAAAGAAAGCATTTTCTACAGTCTACTTTTCATATTTTTCCAAGCGTCGATCGAGAGTTTTGAGATGTCGTAGCGTCGTCTTAATATTCAGCAAAACTTACAGGGTGAACCTTTTGAATGTGATTGATTTGTTTTATAAAGCTTAATCAACATTTTCTATTAATTCAATTTTTAGTTTTTATTTTGCCGTTATTACTATAGGACAATAATTTTAATAGCAAGATGCAACAAGCGTACTCATTTCAAAAATGCCTAAAGTTTCTCTACGATGATCATAAAAATTATATGTATTAATAGCTAAGAAATGCATTGCATATTTTCAGGCTTGCGTTAAAAACGTATCGCTAAGTGCATGTGTATAGGTATGTAAAGTATATAATTATGCACAGGTCTAAAATTGCGCATGATAACTGACTGGTTCATATTATGAAATGCTATTTTGTTGTTTAATTAAATATTTAAAAAAATATAAACTAATAAAAAAATTACCGTTAACAAACTCTATATTCTCCCTTTCCCATTTTTATAGACAGCAATTATTAATTTGACTTTTGTTGAGCTCCTTTCATTTCATTTGTAAAAACTTGGTCGAAGATACAATCAATTTTATCCTCCTATTTTTAAATGTCAAAATTTCAATAAGTTGAATTTCTCTAACTGTTTAATTTTAAAAGTACTTTTTAATAACATTAATTTATATGTACCTTGTTAAAAAAAGTATTTTTGGAAAAATTTTAGCTCGCTGGAAACCAAAATGTGTTTAATTTATTTTGCGAAAGAAGCGTTTTCGAGATAAAGACAAAAAACCCTATTTGCAGTTAATGTCAAAAAACTCCAGAATATCAAATATACCAAACCTCCTTCTTCTTCTTCTTGAGATCAGTTTTTAGTATTGCGATTCGTAAAATAGTGTTGGAAAACATTGCGAAAAAGCCAACCTATGTTGGGACAAACTTATGAAAAAACTTCAGCCTCTGTATCTCAAAATCCAAAATTTTGGGTGCCATTTTCAGTCTCAGCGGAATCAAATCCATATAAAATATGATATTATATCTAATGAACATTCTGGCTGCTGCACCGTGGAATGAAAGGTTTTTGAAAGATTTTTAACACGATTATTAACTTTTACACTTTTACACTTTCTGTGCAATTTAGACGCTCTTTAGATCCACATTTTTGTAATGAAATTCTTTTTCAGCAAGATAATTTTAAGTATTTTTGTTTATAAAATTTATCCACTAAAAATAGCGAATAAAAATTAAGAAAAAGCTCGAAAATGTCCTTATTTTTTAAATTAGGCGGGTGTGACTCAGAAAGTGCTACTTCGATTTACACAAAATATATATCCGCCAAAAGAGGCGGAATGTGCCCTTAAAACGATACCCATAGAAAGTTAGGCCCTTACAGGAGTTTTTTTGGCATAAGAGGAAAAAGATCTCGAATGCAGGGAGTTTGTCTATATCTCGAAAATCCTTTTTGGAAAAATAAGCGAAACTCATCTTCGTGTTCAGTGACCAAAAATTAGTGACGATGAACAGATTTGGATAAGAATCGGCACATACATATGGACTAAAGTAAATCTGATTAAATTTGTTGCAATGGAAGCAATTTTTTTTTAAATTCATCGAAATAAATGAGTGAAGTCAAAATTGCAATATGGGTATTAAACGAAAGGAATTTAATAAAACTTTATTTTCAAAATGTTTTGAAAGAATGTTTTCACACGTCTAAAGGTGAATTAGGTTAAATTAAATGATATTTTACAATATAATTGCCCAACTAAAAAAAAATTTCAAAAACCACTTGTTCGGTGATTTCGGAGCCTGCAGGAAACAGTGAAAAAAACACAATCCTGTCTGACTATTAACAAAAGTGCTTAATACTATTTAAAGTAATTATATAATAAACTACGCACTGTGCGCCTTGGAAGAGGTGAATCAAAGTAAGTTATAAGATTCATTTCCGGAAAAGTTCGCATCAGAGAAGAATTTTTAGCATAATTAGTACTAGAAAATCAAATATAAAATATAGAGAACTGCCTCAATTTGAGAAAAGGGATATTAAAAGTTAACCTTTCCAAGAAGTCAGAACAGTCTAGTGACCCGGTTAAGATATTTGCAGCGAAGGTGCAGGCTAGAAAGGAACTTTTTCTATTTAAGGTCATTAAATTCAAGAGCAGGCAGCGAGATTCGCAAGCAGGCAAAGGGTCCATGAATTTAAAGGAGCGAAGAGCGAATTTAATAAAAACTTTTTGGATGCATGCTACACGATTAATATGCGAGACTTGGTGAGGCCTCCAGTTAACAGAGGCGTAATCTAGCCTAGACCTCACAAAAGTTGTTGTATATGGATCATAAAAAGCTATGATATTACGTGAGACAATAGCTGGGACGGCATAAGGTTTTGGAACAAGCTAATTATATCAAAGTAATCCTAAATCATACCTAAGACCTTAACTTCGGACACGCATTTTAATCGTGTGCCAGAGATAAATTTACTCGTAGAAATTGGGTACTGCTTTCTAGTAAAAATGCAGTAAGATCATATATTAATATTCAAAGATAGGCGATTTTGGGAACACCAGACAGACAACTTATCTAAGTTCGATTGGAGAGCATGAGAGTCATCATACTTTTTATTACCGAATAGATTTTAAGGTCATCTGCATATACATTAAAGAAATTTGGCTGCAAAAAAACAGGTATCAATCTCATTGATAAACAGAGTAAAAAACAGGGGTCACAAAATGCTACCCTGAGGAACACCCGAAGTGGCAATGAAAGGACGTGAAGAAACATTGTGAAACGCAACTACATGGATTCTTTTGGACAAATTTTGGATTTAACCCATTCGAGAAAGATTGAATGAAATATATGTCTGTATATAGATTTATCTATGCAGTTGTTATTAAAATAAAAAAGCGGGAGAGTGGTCAATTAAAATAAATAAACCTCATATATTGGGTTATCACATGGACTATTGCGGCATGGTGAAATCGACCCAAATCGCCTGGGCGGTTACAGCGCCAATTAGGAAGAAGAAATAGTAAAAATAATAATAAGATAACTTCAGGTTAGGGTTTCGTGCAAAACAAAACAAAAACGAAGCAATATAGCTTTACATTTTTAAATTTATTAAATAAATATTACAGTTTAATTACTTATATTAATCTCTTTTTCGTTAGTCATTTTACTTGCATACCTTAATGCTTTCTTTCCAAATTTTTTTTTTTCAATTTATTTAACTACATATGTATATGGTTATGCCTCTTACTGGTAAAGCTAGTAATTATCCTCATTACCTAACAATAATAGTTAAATTGAAATTTTCATTATTTTACTTCTCACAAATACACCTTGCGCCCATCTGGCGTAATATAATGCGTAGTGATGCCCTGAGAATTTGTCACATAAATATTGTGATCATCCTCTCGAACGCGAGGCGCGCGCGTTGTCGTTGTATAGCGTGTCGTTTGATAGCGATTGCCATAACGATTATTGCTAACATAATTCTTATTTGGGTAATCGTAGTTATTACTCGAAGCAGAAGCAGTACCACCATAGTTCGGACGACTAATGTAATTGGACGAATGATAACGATTGTTGATGTAATTAGCTGACGAAGGTGGAGAGTAAGTGGACGAGCTTGAAGGCGTATATCGATTGCTGGTGCTACCCGAATGGGTATCAGCACCGCGATTGTAGTGCAATCTATTATCGTTGAACACCTGTACGAGTGTGCTGTGCGTGTTGTGCTGCTGCTGTGATGAGGACTCACTGTAGTATATCGGACCCAACTGCTTATCGCTATTAGCTTCACTACTCTCAATATCATTGTGCTCTGGCCGATGATTGTCCGATACCACAAGATGATCTGACTCGGTATTTTGCATATATTCCGGATAACTCGAGGCGTATAGCGTCGGACTATTTAGTATTTTACCCTTACGTATGTGTTGTTCGTAGTGATCGGGAAAGATTACGCGGTTGTCGCTTTCTGGTTCATAAGCCACATTGAATTCTTCACGTGGTTGCCGCTTGTCCTCATAAGCGTCTTTCACGCTAGTTTCTTTAAAGATGACAGTCTTGCCACGACGTGTGTGCTGCTTTTGTTCGTTTTCGAAGTGTACGGAATTGCTTGGGGTTTCTCGCTCAGCACTTGCGGGCCTCTCATTTTCCTCACGAAATTTCACCACTACAGCACCGCTGTAAGCCCCACTCCCTTCTAGTTTTGCGTCTACAACTGCAGGAAATTTGAGTTGTTTTTCTATCCTATCAGCATTGAATTTGTTGATAACTTCCTGCAGATAGATATCTTTGATGCGTTCATCATCTAGCTTACTATCGTCTCCCGGGAAAAAATGTAAACTGTGTTCGCCGCTTTTGAAAACCACACGTCCGTGTGTGTCATTATATTCATCACCCTCGTTTGGTTCGGTAGCGTTCTCGTCTACAAAGTCCACCCCACCTTGTGTATCCTCATCGTCTTCTTCATCATCAAAGTCTTCAGAGTCTACGCCTTCTGGAAATTTTATGCGCGATTCTCCATCCTGCGGCACATGCTCGAAATTAACCGCACGTTTAGCGCGGCTACTTCTTCGCTGATACTCCACACCACTGATATACTCGGAGAGTATATTACTAAAGAAATTGCCAATGCCTTGCGTTATATCGAAGCTTGCGACCGTTGGTGGTGGTGTGGGACGCGGGGTTGTAGTTGTTACTGGTGGATCGGCACCTGTTAGCGCCGAAAGCAAGCTGAAGAGTGAAGTGCCTGAGGCGCTGCCTGAGCTCTGCGTTGGCTTTTGTAATTGTGGCTGCTGTGCTGCGATGGAACTGGGTTCCTCCGCCTCGCTGAAGAACTTAAAGAAGCCACCACGGTGATTGTTCAGGTAATGGAGTATCTCGTACTGCAGCGAGAAATTAGGGGTGGTACTATTGAGACAATAAAGGGTTTGAAGTATTGATGTGTACTTACCTCATTTTTTGGACACTTGCCATAGGTTTGCGTACAGCTACGCTCACCACCACTGATGCCAAGAAGCGCTGCACGTCCGTAAATAAGAGCTGGCGATTGCGCTGGGAAGCCAGCAAGGAAGCTGTAAGTACAAGGAAAAGCGTATTAAATAGGTAAGTTTATAGCTTGCTGGTAATCCTAGCGCCCAAGTGCATCTCAATTCAAATTTTAAATGAAACACAATACCTCGAACGAGTACGTTTTGCATTCAAAAGCAATCACTGCAAGGTATTACTACTAATACCCAGCAACATTAAAATTGAATTACTCTTACTCCAAACTTTAGTTTTCTTACAAGCACAAGTCTCTTTCACCTACCCACCTCCTCTCCTCCTCACATACATACTCACTTCGTTATCGCCGGCGACGTGATGAAGTCTGGCAATTGTCCACGTTGTGTTTGACTAGCAATCATATTGCACAGCACCTTCGGCACACATTCCAAGTCATCATTCCTTGCAATATTCTCTAAAGCTTTTATGAGCTGCATGTTTGGTGGACGTCCACCTCCTGTACCCAATGGGCGGGTACCGGTTAGTGCGTGCAGTAGACCACCGCCACCACCATTGCCGCCCAAGAGTAGATTGGTGAACTGTGGTACGTACTGTTGTGTGCCGGTGAAGAGTGAGGCCAAGGTAGTTAAGCCGCCGCCGCCACTACTTCCACCTCCACCTGATGATTGCTGGTACTGCGGTGGCGGTGGGCGATAATTTGGCGGCGGTGGGTAATTACTTGAAGGTGGGTAATTTTGTGTAGGCGCGTAACTCTGTTGCGGTCGATAATGCTGTTGTGGCGTTGGGTAGTACTGGCCTGTCGGCGGTGGACGTGCCTGTGTTGGTGGTGATGGTGGTGGTATTTCCCCCAACTGATATTGATTGTATTTATTGTTGGACGGTGGTGGACGTCTTATCGGTTCATTGCCTTGCGGGTAGTAAGGTGGCGCTTGAGGTCGTAAGGGTGGACGTGGCGTAACATACAAAATGTCGTTGCTGTAGTGCGGGGGAGGACGCCGCTTGTAATAGTCGGCATCATCCGCTTTACCACCACTACCGCCGTTACCACCATTGCCTTGCAAATAATTACCAAACTTGTTTGCATAATTAGAAGATGTCAGTTCTGGTTTGCCGTACGCTGCTGTTGTTGGAAATGTTGCTGGTTCTGTTACATATGCTGATTGCTGGTAATTTGGTGTGTTGTCTTCCTGCCGTTGTGGCGATTGGAAATTCGATGTTTGCTGTTTATAGTAACTGGGTGGGGGGTAATCATGTGAATCGTAAGAAATCTTTGAAGTCGTAGTAGGTGCATTACCCACATAAGGACGTTCAGTTTGTGTTTCACCATCACGTCGATTGTAGTCCTTGGTTGGTGCGGCGGATACTGTACTGGCTATCATTTCATATCTGTTACTATACACTGGACGATTGTAAGATGGTCGCACTTGCTCGTCAAACACCTGTCCTGGCCGTTGATATCCTCCTATTCCCCCTGCGCCTCCTCCTCCTTCTCCTGCTCCACCTATCGGATACTGTGGTCTCTGTTGATTATACGTAGCCGATGGGTGTTGTTCTGTGCCCACTACCAACATCGATTGCACTGTGTACTCTTGTGGCCTACCTGCCTCTGCATACTGTGTTTGGTATATCGGCTCTGGCGCTGGGTAATAGTCTTGCTGCCGCTGGCTGGTGTTGATCTTATTAGTGTAAGGATCCCGATAGATGAGTATGGGTGTAGTGCGTAATTGCGCGGGCACAACCGATTGCTGCGTGACCGATTGTGGCGGCGGCGCGCTATGGTATAGATATTTTTGTATGTTAGAATTTGGACTAACTATAGCCGAGGCAGCTGCTGCTTGCTCCGTTTGAGTTGGAAAAGCGAATTTCGTTTCTTCTTTATTGTAAGAGACTAAACCATATGTCCCATCTTTGGGAATATGCTGTGTGTGATAGTAGGGTTCAATATAGCTGGGTGGATATTTTTTTTGTGTCGACTGTGCATCTGATGTTGTAAATAAAATAACTTGCGATGGTTGAAAATTGCCGTTATTACTGGGGGATTGACGGCCCTCAGCATTGTTGCTGGTAGTAGCGATTTGCTCTGTCACCTCGGATAAAAGCTGCGAGGGGCGAAAATTCTCATCGTAGGGCGCTGAATAGCTGCAAAAGAGATTGAAAAATGCGTAGTTTTAAATTACTAGAAAGTAAACATGCGCCAGTATAAAGCCAATTTATTGTCTAGATCGAATCAAACTAGAACGTTTTCCAATCATGTATCTAGGAGTCGCGTTAATTTTGCGTCGAAAAATTATAAATTAAGCAATCAAGTGTTTCATATTCAGAGGCTAATAAATAAAAACCAGTTCCCTATAGTTTTTGTATCAATTTTTATTACAAGTTATCTATAAATTGATACTGTACTCAGTTTGTCATAATCTAATTTTTTTTATAGAAATGTGAAGATAAAGATTTTCAATATTTTATTAATATATAAACATATACACATTCAGTCTTAATCATTATTAAACCCTAACCGTGAAAAAAAGATAATAATGTTGATAAGACATTTTCAATTTAATTTTGAATATTGAAAATTTAAAGACCTAGTGGGCCCAGCTGTTCTATAAGAACCAAGAAGGCATTATCCGCTAAGTTCAGGTATTCTCCGTAATATGGATTATTTAAAATAGAAAAAGAAAATATGTTCCAGGAAGCGTACGTTAAATTTAAACATTGCAAGCTACCAGCAGCTTTGAACTCTAAAGTATTCCTCAATTTTTTGTATAAGAAGTAATAATCTTTCAGGAATCACAGTCTTTAGCAGGATTAAAAATTACCTCTCAGCTTACGAAGTATTACTTTTCTGAACAAATAATTAAAATAATTCCGTTTTAATTTAAATCAAAAAGCCATTTTTTTTTTGTATACCAGTAATTTAAGCATTTTAATTTTTGGAAAAAAATAGTTAATTTTTAATCTACAAAAATTGTATATTTCTTTTTGGGACCAATATTTAATTTTCAATTGGGATGCTTTATGAGCTTTTCGGTCGGTACTAGTTTAAAAGTAAACAAAAAGTTTATTTTTTCTCCTACGCGTTTCGGCGTCATTCGCGCCTTCGTCAGGGAGTCTGCACTTTATTGCACATAAAACATTAATTATATTCATGCCAAGACTTCTGCTCGAAAGATCAGTATTTTTAATGAACTAAAAACTGAAAAACCATTAGTTTTACTTAAAAATAATGTTAATATATTGGGTATATAACTTAATTCGTGCGGTTTGCTAAGAGATGGCGTAACTTGTATGTATTCCTTCGTTCTAATATATTCCGAAAATACGTTGGAAAGCTACTGTCATTGTACGTCTTTTTAGTATATGCCATTCATTTGAAGCGTAAACGACAATAATTTTTTTTCACTCAAATATGTCGAACTTTGTGCCTGAAAAAGTGTTTCTTCTTCATTACTTTAATATGAAGAAAACTGCTGCCGAAAGTCATCGTATTTTAGTGGAAGTTTATGTTGAACATGCTCTAGCTGAGCGAATGTACGAAAAGTGGTTTGCACTATTGAAAAGTGGTGATTTTGGCTTGGAAGACGATGAACGTCCTGGGCAGTCAAAAAAGTTTGAAAATGAAGAACTGGAAGCAATACTCGATGAAGATTGTTGCCAAATGCAGGAAGAGCACGCAGAATCTTTGAGTGTCACTCAAGCAGCCATTTCAAAACGTTTAAAAGCAGCTGGATATATTCAAAAGCAAGGAAATTGGGTTCCACATGAACTCAAGCCGAGCGATGTCGAAAGGCGGGTTTGCTTGCCCGAAATGCCGCTGGAACGCCACAAAAGGAAGTAACTTTTGCATCGGGTTGTTTTTGGTGATGAAAAATGGATCCATTACAACCCTAAGCGCCAAAAATCATATGTGAAATTTGGCCAAACAGCCAAATCAAAGGCTAAGCCGAATATCCATGGCGCGAAGGTAATGCTCTGTATTTGGTGGGATCAGAAAGGCGTGCTGTATTATGAGCTGCTAAAACCGGGTGAAACCATCAATGAAGAACGCTACCGAAGACAATTAATCCGTTTGAAGAGGGCAGTAGCCGAAAAACGCCCGGAATATGCGACCAGACACGAGGCAATAATTTTCCACCATGACAACGCTCGGCCCCACGTTGCTATTCCGGTTAAGAACTATTTGGAAAACAGTGGATGGGAAGTTTTAACCCACCCGCCTTATAGCCCAGACCTTGCCTTCACTAGAATACGGTTCACATCAGGGCAGGATATCAAAAATTGGCTTGATTCATTCTTGACTGCCAAGCCGGCGCAGTTCTTTTGGGATGGGATCCACCAATTGCCAGAAAGATGGGGAAAAGCCATGGCTTCAGATGAGCAATACTTTGAATAATACTATTGTACATGTTTATCTTAAATAAACGTTCAAATTTTGGAAAACCCCCGCACGAATTAAGTTATAGAATTGAAATAATATAAAGCTAAAAATAGAATACAAATTTTCTATCAAAAAATTTAGTTGAACTATTTTTATTATATTTGCACTAAAAATTGAAATCATTTAGTTCGAAACGTGATCATTTTTCCGTATCAAAAGATTCAGTTTGTTTTTTTCAATGAAACAAAATAATTAAGGTCGATAGAAGCAT
The DNA here is from genome assembly GCA_951828415.1 of Anomoia purmunda. NCBI lineage: Eukaryota > Metazoa > Arthropoda > Insecta > Diptera > Tephritidae > Anomoia > Anomoia purmunda. The sequence goes on from OX639996.1 coordinate 98,738,718, forward strand.
AGTTGTTAGTTTGAATTTTTAATAAAAATAATAGTTTTAAATCAAAACATGCACGTTCCAAAGATGATTACTTTTTATGAAATATAAATAAAACTTAACTCTCTATCTAAACAAAAGATAAAAATCATTTTCTTTTATTTTAAATCAAAACAAAGCAATAGATAAAAAGACAATAACTTTCCATGATCCAAAAATCAAAACCTTTTTTGCGATTTTCAGTTTTGATGAAACGGATAAAACTAAAAAAGAAAATATTATTTACGGCTAATAAACAAACACTAGATAATTTTTTTTATTACTAAAGTATCTTGAATTATACTGTTTCCGGAACGAGCACCCGCTAGAGCGCAGGCGAATATCTTCACAAATTCTCAGGCACTCTCTTCTACCTCGGTTATATCTCAACAAGTGGATGAATGTAAGAGAAAGTTGGCTCCGATTTATGCACGAACCAGTAAACTGCGGCTCTCCAATGAATGTGCCCAACGCGGTGGACATGAGCGTCTGGCTTAGGTAAAACAAAAGCAGACTTGCCGAGATTTACTATTCGAAAGCTAAACAGAGGTGGCTGAGTACAATATCGTATAGAATTACCTGGCAATTCTGGGTCTCCTATAAATCGTATGCAGCGTCGAGGACCTGAACTCAAGAAAGATAGTCGAACACTTTTTGTGCGAGTGCCCAGCTCTCACAAAAGTGAGGCTAAAAACATTCGGCAAGCCATTCCTGCAGAATCTTCCAGAGTGCAGCCGGGCCTTCCTATATAACGTACTGAAATTCATTAAAGCCACTAGAGGAAAAAACCTACTGCAAGGATTTTTAATGGTGTTATAAAAGGTAAATGCGTCGAAAAAAAGGCCCCAATCAAAGTAAATCAAATATTTGAGTGCACATTTTTCTAAGCTATGGGATCTCTACGCTTTTACTAAAGATAGTATATAGTTTATATTATATTGGTGTATTTAAATATCCCCAGTCAGATACAACCTTCTAATCAAATATATTTACAAGTAATATATAGCTTCTGGTTGGGTAAAAATAGTTTTAGTTTTTACAGGAATTTTATTGAATTTATTAATTATTATGTTTTCATTTTTAAAATAATAAATTATGAATATTAAGATTATTGTATTTTCCAAATGAAAGTTTGTGATTTCTTTTATGTTTTGAGCTCAAAGACAGTAGTTTTTAAATTTTTAAATGAAGCAAAATTAAGTTTGTCCTGTTTTAATTTTTTTTTTATCGATATTTTGACTACAGACTGAAGTCATCTTCTGGAACTATTGACTGCACCTGGCGACCAGAAAAACTTAAATTTATTTTACTTAAAAATTGTAATATTTAACTACCGGCATTTAGCTCAAAACATTTAATATATTACACCTTTGGGGGTCAAAAAGCTAGTTCTATAAATTTTTTTTTAGTTTTTCCAGAAGTTTTCAATGAATAAAGTTATAATTGTTTTTAAAAACAAATATCTTTACTAGGTCACTTTTACCATAGTTTTTTTGCATTTATATTAAAGATGCCACTTGAGTAATAAAGGTCGTATCTGAACATGTTTTCAAGCTCAAAAAATGGCACAGTTATACTTATACTTAATTGCTCTTATATTATAAACATATATTGATAACCCAACACAAAAAATAAATTTATAAATACTTAGACTTATTATAATTATACTAATAATAATAATTTTCAGAAAATAATCTACTTAAAAAAATTTAAATTGATAAGATCATCGACTTATTAATATTAAGAAGAGATTCTAGCAAAAACGAAGATTCCCTTCTTAAGTAAATATATTGAAGAGGTTTCTGTCTTAGTTTTACAGATAATCAACTTGATTTTATTTAAAATATGTACATATCCAGTTATAATAAGAAGAGTTTCTAATTGGAAAAAGTTCTTGTAGAAATCCGTTAAATTTTGTACAGATATGTATTGAATTTTAGTTGTCTTTGTTTTTTCTAATTTTTCGTGTTCATTATTGAATTAGGTACATAACATCATTTCTGTTCAAAAAACTTTTCTCATTATTCATTATGTGCTCATCTCTGCCCATTCTACTTACTCACCCTCATTAACTTACCTCTCATAGTCAGCAATAGCTCCCACGTTGCTGCCGCTACCCAAGGCATGCCCTACACCGGCAGCACCACCACCAATACCACCCACACTACTACCCGTATTACGTATGCTCGCCACGTATACAGCAAACGTTATAATTATAGTTGCAATTTGTTGCATACATTGCGGCGATGAGAGCAACATTTTAGCAGTCGTACTTGCAACGCAGTCGTAGATACAAGCAAAATTGCTAAGAAGGTAAGATAGGAAAGAAAAAAAAATTAAATTAAATAAAAAATTAGACGCATACTCATGCAATACTTGCCACCACTTGACTTTGAATTATTCCAGGCAATCAGACAGCAACAACTTCTTACCACAACTCCAAATGTTTTGAAGTGCTGCTTTCTATTCGCCTCAAGCGTTTCGTCGTAGCACGCGCCAAAGCAATTCGCACTTGTCGTCTGTTGCTGTTGCTAACACTTTTGGATTTTTATTTGGTTTCTGCTGTTGTTGTTGTTGTTGCATGCAGCAAATGTCAACATTTGCGACGTCAGCAATTCATAAACATAAGCCAACAGCAATTGCGCTGAGACAAGAGTTGATAGTCTTTAACTAATGTGCTTATAAATTACAAGCCTGGATGGGCGAAGGGAGGCTTTGGTTGAGCGTCAAGTTATGTCTGTGCCTCGTGTTTTGTCACTTGGCACCTCGTTTCATTTTCTTTATTTGTATCCTAACCTAGGAGTCGTACACCAGCTCACTTGCACCAAGAGTGTATTATATTTGGCGAGTGCTGAAAAATTGCAATTTTTCTTCTTATCCGCGCCGCTTTGTCCTTGGGGATGTCGTTTTCAACCTTTGCAGCTTCGTATTTGCATTGGCATTTAAGTTGCAACGATTTGCACTACTTTGCCCACACTCTGCTTCGCTCTATCACCCATTCATTCGCTGCTACGACTTCTTGACAATTCTCACGTGCTCATCAGGGACAATAAATACTTTAGTTGATACTCCCTCAAGCTTGCGTTATTTGCGTTAAGTTTTATTTGTCTGCTAGCAGCGTATTTTGTTTGCTTTTTGTATGAACTTCCAACAACCTCTTTCACTTCTTAACTTCAGTGCAAATTTAATTTTTCCTGATTATGCAACGTCACAACAGCATTGCTTGACTGCGTTGACGTTCTGAGTGGATTATGTTGATTTGGTGTTCGCATCGCTTTCTGTGGCTAGGAGTTTGCCAGGGATAATAAATGGAAAAGTCAGTTTGTTAGTTGAAATGTTGAATAATGAAAATGTTGGTGCCTAAAAACAAAAAAAAAGTGTAGCGTCTAGTGGCATAGAAATTATTGCATGCAAATTATTCAAATTATGTTGATTGAGTTGCGTTATGAGTGTTGTGACTGAGTGTACGTGAGGTGTTTTAATGGAAATGGAATGGAATAAAAAATTGGTGGCAGAGTTTTTATAATATGACATAAATATGAATTTTACTATTAGCCTGGGACTGCGGTAATAAGATGGGCAAGAAAAATTATAATTGTGATCTCATATCTACACCGTCACTCCAAGAACGATGCCAACTTAAATTAAAATGCGCTTTATTTGCCCAAGTAACCTTAAAAGTTCATAGTTTATACTGTACGTAGATCCCTGAACTTTTCATTTAAAATACCCAATTGCAATTTTAGAATTTCTTAACTGAATTGCTTTGAAAAAGTTTCGTTGTACATAATACATAAAGTCTGTTCGCAGTTCAATATCTGACGGAGCATCAAAGCAGTTTAGTGCAAAACCACCGACGAACGAAAACGGTGCAATTTATCGATATCAGTCAAAAATTAATAAAGACTATAGGAGAAAAAACAAATATACATACTGAGGTAGCGACATGTCAATGTGTATGTAATGTATGTATGTACATGCAGCTCTAAATACACATGTATGTACTATGTAGTTTATGTCTTCAGTGCATACATAAATAGCTTGGGACCATTGCGACACTACTCCTACAACTTTCACTACTACTACTAACTATCAACTCTACTAATTACAACTACTACAAACTACGACTATACTAATTTCTACTACTATTTTTACAAATGCTACTTCCAATTACTACTACTATTTTTGCTTTAGCAACTTCTAATTACTACGAATTTTAAAAAATCCTACTACTATTTTTACTAATGCTACTAATCTTTTTACCTATTTCTAGTACTATTATTACTAATGTTACTACTAAGGACTACTTCTATTTTCAATAATTTCTACTACTATTACTACTACTATTTTTACTACTTTATATTAAAATTTGTTCTAATCCTACTACTGCTATTTTACTAATTTCTACTACTATTTTTACAAATGCTACTACCAATTACTACTACTATTTTTGCTTTAGTAACTTCTAATTGCTAAGACTTTTAAAAAATCCTACTACTATTTTTACTAATGCTACTAATGTTTTTACTTATTTCTAGTGCTATTTTTACTAATGTTACTACTAATGACTACTCCTATTTTTAATAATTTCTACTACTATTACTACTACTATTTTTACTACTTTATATTAAAACTTGTTCTAATCCTACTACTGCTATTTTACTAATTTCTACTACTATTTTCACTAATGCTACTACTACTTTTACTAATGCTAAAACTATTGTATACAACTAAAAAGGATTTTTTATAAAACCCTCTCCCATTTTTAACGCTATACCTCTTTATAGAATCAGCAAAGAAGTTGTACTTTTGGCTCGCGCAGTTAGCCATAGATGACTAGATGTGAAACTTTTTGCTTCGTGAGAGCGTTGTCAAAATGCGTATTTTTTTTTAAATATTTTGAAATAGTGCCACTATGGAAAAAATCAAATTGGGAAATTTAAAAGAATTTTAGGAGATTTTGCAGCTTCCATACTACCGTTGAAATTTAATAAGTGAAATGAAATAAAAAATAAAACTGAGTAGAAGGAATGAGTAGGTTTTTGTAAAATAAATCGGAAATTATGAAACTAACATGATAACATAAAAATGTCAAAGAAATCTACCAGTTTCAAGAACCTATTATTCCAATATAAAAAAATATTTATTTATTTATGTACAATACAGCATAATCATATATATATATATACATATAAATTAAGAAGCATTTTAAAATTAATATATACCCAGTTTCAAAAAAAAAACATGTTGAATCTGTTGAATCCGCGTTTTTAATGTATTTTGTTTTTATTATAAGCAATAATTGTATGCGTAATTATTTTTACAAACGTTCAAAAGTCAAATGAACGTCCCTTTTAATATTGCAATGCAAATATCATAACTTTTTAGCAAAACAACATTCACTCCTTTTGTCTATCAAACTGGAAAACGCACTGCTTTTGTCAATTATTTCGCGTATTTGCCTCTGGCTGCCCGTCTTTTTCCCCGGTCAGCTGATAATAGAGGGCACTGAAGTGGCAGTGTTGCCATCATCATACAAAAGTTCTGTCCCCGTACATTGAGAGTAATTGAGAGAGTTTCGTACCTAGTTAGTTATCTATGACTTAGCTTTATTTAATTTTGCTCTGAAACAACAGGTGTGATTTTGTGCATCACTAACTTACAGCAGCTAAGAAGCTAGAGTGGTTTAGTGCAGACTCAAAAAACAAAGTTTAGAACAGTTTGGGGCAAGAAAAAACTTCATCGAACACTTTTTCCCGCATTAGAGTACCCTAGTGTGTTTGTCGAACTGCCATAAATACACTTATGGCGGTGTCCACTATTTTACTATCATTTTAAGTCACAAAATTTGAGATTATAAATTCATGTCTCTACGTAGGATGTAGAAAGTAATGAAATTGTTCGGCGCGACGTTTTGACGAAAGGTACATGATCCCCAATAAATTAAATTAAGTTAATCGGGAATGGCCTTGATGACTCCATACTTGTACCATCTGTTTGGTTGGTTGGTTTAAGTAGATTGCCTGAAAACTTTCAATTAGCAAGTTTGCCATTTGATTCGACAACTCGTGCAACCTACATCTATTTGGCAGCCCTAATGAATTCAAACAGAGAGAAGCGGATGCACTCTGAAATTTTCTGTTTCAACTTTCTCCCTTGAACCTGGACCCTCCTATAAACTATTGAAAGCTAATCCAATTATTTCGGATGTATAGGTCCTCATCGTCTCGCAGCAGCTTGAGCTCATAATATACGTGATCCCGTGATAGAGCTTCGCTAAAATTTTTGTAACTACAATAGTTCAATGCGTGGTGCAGAGGTATGGATATGACAAAATGGATGGCATGCATATTCAGGGATGGTTAGGCGGGCTATTCTCGTAGAGAGTTAACTCGGTACGATTATCCTCCAGTCTATCCTTGCATGTTCTTAAATTATCCCTATATGTTGATAAATCGCAACAGTCCCTCCAGTGTGACTGCGCCTAAGTCGTTCAGGTCTCTGAAGTAATGAAATGGAAATCTGAAGCGCATTTTTCGTAGTGCAGGACACTCGTAGGGGAAAAGTTTAATGGACTTTACCACTTCCTTATCCCTGCAGCTCCTACATAAGTTATCACATGAGGCTCCAAACTTGGCGGCTATTTGTTCGATGGGCAGGAGTTACGTTCCTGTGAGAAGTTTGAAGCAGTAAGGAGTGACTGCCGCAATTTGTTGAACTTGGCCAAAATCAATTAAGAGATTATAGCGCCAATTAACTAATGTTCTTTGACATCGTCGGTTCGTGAGACGGGGTCTCAAAGAGCATGCATTTTTTTCAAACAATTCAAATCATGTGAGGCCTGTTGCTGAGCCAACTAGCATAATCTAACCCAATCTAAATGTTAGACATGTTTTGGCATGCTCGCAGATTTTTTCTTATCAAAAACAATAATTTTGTGGCCAATAACGATGCCGATGCCTCAACTAAAAAAATTTATATTGATTTACTTAATTTACTTAAATATTTTTCGATAAACAATGAGCGATTTTGTACACACCCTGCTATTCGTCAGGATTCCGGGATCAACATTGAAGGAAATATAGATAAGAAAAATATATATCAGAGTGAGGATATTGTGATGTTACCCAACAAGTTTCCCTTTGATAGCCATTTGAAATACCAGGCATACAGCCAAGTGAAAAATCGTTATCGGAGAAGTTTAAGCTGCGGCAAGAACACAACTAATAACTAACCACAACAACATGTGACAAAGTAACAAAACAAGCAGCAAGCGGAATCGAGTTGGCCAGTATTGCTAGTGAAGTAAACAAACTCTAACAGAAGGCGGTAGAAGCCTCGCACATTTCGTACATTTCGTAAGCTACTTGTTATTGAACTTGTTGAGTAATTTAGTTGCTGTTTTTACGGTTACCTCCTTTTTTATTGGTATTGGTTGCAAAGTTGTAACGCCTGGGCATGTACCGCTACAGCAATAAAAATGCATTCAATGAGAGCTGCAATTGTATCAGCATTTTCCTATTCGTATTACATGGCCAGCTGCAACATCGATGCCGTTATTTTTGCTCCAACAATTACAGCTTGTCAAACATTGCCAAATGCAATGGATTTAGAGTGCAAAGGAGTGTCACAGCTATACAAGCCATTCAACTTAAATATTGCACACTTGTAACACGCACACCACTTTAGACAATAATCGTTAAAAAGGATGCAACAAGGATGCGACACAGTTTGTTTTGCTATTGAGCTCCTGCACTTCTTCGACCGCCCTTTGCAAGTTATAGCTGGAAATTGACTAGTAACGAAACTATTTCGTTTGTTAGTGTAAAATATGAACGTGCAACGAATGCTAAAACCGGCAGTGGCATTTCACACAGATGACGGACAAGCTTCATGCGTCAACCGGCTGGTATGCTATGCCAGCGCTTGTCAATTTGCCGTGAAGAAGTACCCGATGCAAAAAGGGCATTTAAAATTTTATTACAGCCACTAGAAGACGTGATTCCAGTTTACAGTGTGGCTGGTGTGTGTTGAGGCGTTGCCACCTGTACTGAAATTTGAAACGCGAACGCTGCTGCCGTTTTGCAAACCGTTAATAGTAGCGCTTGCTATGCTTGCTTTGCTTATTGCTCTACATCTCGTTTCGAATGGTTGACTCGAATCGAATTGCAAAACACAGCTAATATCATTCTCTCAAGTATCGCGTGCTTACTTCTTTTTTTTTTGGTTTTTGATTACGATCGTGCAAATGCAGTGTGTATGAGTAGAATTGCTCACTTACAAGCCACTCTGAGTGGTGCTGGTGCTGCGGGCGGGTCATAGCTACTTGAGTTTTGCTACTCAAGTTCAAGTTTATTGGCCAGGTTTTGACTTACGTACGCAACGAGTACAGACTTTCGCATTGTTTTTACATGGCAATTTTTCGGCTCTTGGGCATGACTAATGTTGTAAGCGTTATTGCCATTAGTGAAGGGAAAATTAGCGGGGTTTTTACATTTTTTTTTTTAAATTGCTGCTTTTTAATGATTACGTGTAAATGTGGATAGAAAATTTGCTGGCAACTGCTAGGCTGTTGCGTAAATTCAAATAGTCAGTGGGAGTGTTAAATATTTCTGTAAGTAGAGAAGCAGACATAAACATCCCTAGAAATAACAAAGGTTTCACATGGTTTTAATTAAAATAGTTAGAAATGGTAAAGCTGATGGATACTTCTTGGCAAAAGACACCACAATCGACTCCTTTTTCCAAAGTCCCACCTCACTTTTTTTCAAGTAGAGAGATAACTATGCGGCTTCAGCGGAGGATTGAGAGTGATCCGTGTTGATAGAAACTGAATGGAAGCCTCAAAAAATGCTACAGCTTTTAGATCCGGATTGAGATCACAGGAAGCGAAGTAAAGAACTATATAGAGACATTTCTAAAAAATGTGTAGCCAAAAAGTCACCTCTAATTAAGGAAATCGACCGAAAAACGTAGATTACAAAAAGTTGCATGGAGTTTCGATTCCTGTGGCAAGAACTCTCGTCCAATTCACCATACATAGAAACTAATTAGATCTAATTTGAATCTAATATTAATCAGCGCAAGTCAATTTAGTTTTGGTATATAGCACCAAAAACGGTGGGCCAATAGGCAAATCATAGTAGTTATTATGTTATTTGCGTTCGAATCGCATCACTGTGCTTTCGAACTTGGTCCGCTGGGAAACACCACCAGTCCCATTCTTCTTTTCCTTGCCTCGGCCAAGTACTGGCCACTACCGCCTAAAACCGCACTCTTGTCTTCCACGGCCTTTGAATGCGCGTTGCAGGTCGCCTCGCTTTTACCTATCCTACTGAGGGTAGCTCAGTCGCCCTGATACCATTTCCTTTGAAGTGCCTTCGAGGTGAATGACTTGGATTTATGAATATTTGGCAGTCACTTGGCAGGTGCAGAAAAAGGTTGACGAGGTAGCGGATACCCACAGTATGGGTTCTACTATCGAATTTAACATTTTTTTGACTGTATAAAAAGAGCTCCTCCTCTGTGGAGGGCCTTGGACCATTCGAGGCCCGCCAATCAGTGTTACGTTCCAGTTACTGCCCCAAGAAGCCCAGTAGAGACAGGTTCGATACAGCGACCTGGCGGGTGGAATGGGGAAAACGGTCCGCTATTACAGCGGCCCATGCCATGAAAGGTTAAAACTTTTTACTAAATTAAAAAAAAAATGCTACCTTGAAAATAATTAATGCACATTAACTTTATTTTAGAATGTAACTTCTGAGTGAAAGACTTCGTAATACCGTAAGCTTTCCATTTTCCAAATAAAAGTTTTTTTAGTGTAAGAAATAAAGATTATTAAAAAAAATGTCTTTAACCCTTTTGTACCACGACATGTTCACAAGCCACTAAATCTCTCAAATCTATTTAAAAATAGCATACAAAATCTCCAAGCTGCAGTTTATTGCATCGTCTGCAATATACCGTTATCAATGATAATTAATTATGAAGTGATTTCAGTAGTTGTAGCGGTGAAGTCTTCGGCCCCTCGCAAGCCCATAGTGGCTCTGAAGCTGGCTTCGATTTTTAAAGGAAATAGTAAAGGTACTACAGCCGTAAAATGGTTCTGGGTAAATTGCTTCTAAGTAATTATCACATGCCTGGGATGCCGACCATGTAGTAGTACGCACTCTGTAGGACAGCGCTAAAGCAGATTTTCCGTGTCCAAATATAATGAAAACGTGTCGGTCTATCATGAATGGAGCTGATTTAACAGATGGCTGGAATATATGACGTCGATGGCAGGTCAAACAAATGGCAGAAGAAACATTCTTATCGCGCTCTTACAATGGAAATCCGTGGATTATTCATTCGTCGCAAAAAATCCTTTTCTTGACATTCTAGACCAACCCGCTGGACCCCTTATTGCAAAGCGTAGAAAAGCTACTGTCTTGAAAAGATCTCGCCGACAGGAGAGACAATACAGCGTACTCTGCCAAATGAAAAATGCTGACTGTAATTTGCCTCTCCTAGGGCTTCCTGTGCCCGGAGGAAAATTGAAAGAAGAACTCAAACTATTTGCATATCATGTAATTTGGCTTTTTTCAAAAACTGTTTCGATCCTGCTCATTCGTAAAATGAATTTGCCTGAAATACTTGCAATTATTAATCAATTTTTATTGTTATGCTTTTGCGTTTTTTTTTTTACATAATACAATGAAATATTTTTTGTTTGCTTTTATTTTAAATGAATAAAATAAAAACAGCACCAAAATGTAATTCAAACCTACTACAGAAATTTTCTGGGATATGTAGGAAAAACTCAGATGTCACAAATGTGTCCCAAAATCCCATTGAGTCATATATGTATGTCCTAGCTCCAAATACCGTTATAAATAAGATATGCCTCACTCTTTGGGATTTCGTAAGTATATAAGCCTATTTCGACTCCAAAAATTCCAAAAAATACTCTTTTATTTTCATCCTGCAAACGTCGGTTGGAAAGGGTTAAAACGATTTTATAATTTTTTCACTTTTTAGTAGTATGAGTTTATTTGTCTTCATTCTTCTTCAAGTACCTATACTAGTATTCTCTACTTGAAATAGTTTTCCCATTTTATTATCATGAAATTACTCCAACGTGATTAAAACACACCACCGCTGTAAATTAAGTTGTCCCAATGATTCTCCAGTGCAAAGAGTAGATCACATATGCAATTATATAGTAGGCCCGTTTCTTTGCTCCCGAGTTGTAAAAGAACGCTCGAACTCGGATAAAATTCTTTTAGTTCTTAAAGCAACCCTGTTCGCATCTTTCATGAAAGCGCCATTTATTTAGTGCTATTTAAGAATGGAAAATAATGTTGCAAACAAGGTTGAGGTTGACTTAGTTATATATTTAAAAAATACTATGCAAATAAAAACCAATTAGGTCTTAAACTGAAACTTTCCACGTATTTACTTCCAGCTCATTCACAATAGCGCAGTTTTTTCACTTCCCAACACTACATCTCAGGTCGGATATCATTTAACTGAGTTGGCTCAACTCGCATATATTTCCCAGTTGGTGTTGTTGCTTTATATGCATTTTGTTATCCTACCTAGTGTTCTTTTGCAACTAGGTTACGATAAAACGGGCCTAGTATTTATATATTTAAAATTTTACTAACTTTTAGAGTTATTACTCATTCGGTTTCAATGTTTTTATTGTACCGTCACACTTTGTATCACAGTTTCGCAAACAATATATCACTTTTGATTTTTTTTTTTTCGCTAAATACAACGTAATTTTTCGCAAACTAGCACTTTCTTCAAAATGGTTTCACTTCTATAATTTTACTTGTTAACTGCTCCACCGGGGTTTCCCCTTTCATTCACACATACCACATATGCCGTTTTGTTTGTTTTCTCCAAAAAGAGTGTGCCTGCCGGAAGCGAACCGTGCGCAATCGCTGTTCACGTAACTTTTTCGCTGACAATGCGATTATTGTTGTTAAAATTGTGGCTGATTTGCTTCTTTTTTTTTAATAACAACACTTTTGGTTTCGTTTCGGCGCTGTTTACTTGCAAGTACAATTAAATCTTTGTATTCGCTGCTTTTGTCTGCACATTTGTGTTGCCATAATATTTGTCCTCATGCGATCGTCGTTGCGCATGCGCTTTTGTCTGCGTTGTTCGTCCGCGCCGTTACACGTTTGGTTTACTTTTGCTGGCCAACTTTGCTTGTTGTATCGAGGTTGTTGCCACTTTTGGTGCGCAACTATTTTCTCAACTCAGTTGAGCGGTTCGTTTGCCACTCTGTTGATTTTATTGTATAATTTGTAATGCATTTCAAGAGCATGCGGTATCATTTCCCTGTCGCTTGTGTGATCGCACTCATCGAAATTGAAAGTGAGTTGAATGTTTTTTAAAGCATTTATTTGTTTGGAAAACCTACATTTTTGAGTAACTTTATTTTGAACGGAACAGCTGGAGAATGAGTGAAAGATCAAAAGAGTAGAAATTGAGTGATTGACAGTAGTGATTATAATAAAGATGTTGTAAAAGGTGATTACTGAACTTGACGTTGACTCAAGGGGCTTGTGTAAGATGCTCTCCCTCGTAACTTAGTATAGATACTCAGTTTAAAGTAGTTGAGTTTGACATGCTTGATAATTTCATGTTTGACAATTTCATAACTATGAGAGAGAGCTTTATTAATATCGTCTCCTATAGCCGGTTAACCTATGTTTGACTTTGAAGATACAGATTATTAAGTCCAATCTTTCAACCCGCAATGCAAACAGGGTTGCAAAGTTTTGCTACGAATAATTTTATTGGCAAATGGAATTAAATTGAAACTGAAGTTTTATCATAATCATAACATACAAATCAATTTATTGGAATATATAAAATTAACTGCATGCAAGATGGTACTATTTTTAATCAATATAGAAACTGTTAAAAACATATTTCAACCAACGATATCTATTGTATTGAAAGCACATTGATAAGATTGCCTTCGATCGGCAGTTAGACAGCGTTCAGACAGGGAAACTTTTGTCGCGGCAACTCGTTACTTGTAGGAGAGAGAGGGACGGGGAAAGGGGAAGGGCACCGAGTTGCTCGTGCTCGGGCGACACGATTTGTGTTCTTATTCGTCTCAGTCGGCAGCTAAGAAATTTGACATTACCCGATCGCCGATAATAAGCAACAAAAGTTTCCCCGTCTGCGAAGCGACTTTAAGAAGAAGATTTACAAACAAAATTACAAAATAAAATAAGATACAAGAAAAGAAAGACAAATGAAATAAAACAAAACTAAATAAAGCAAAATAATAAAAAATACAACAAAAACAAATAATAAATAAAAGATAATAAAGATAGATGTGACAGAACAAAAAAATTAATAAAAGAAAATAAAAAAACACAAAAAAATTTAATTAAAGTAATAAAAAAAATTTTAAAATAATGATATTGTAAAAATAAAACAAAATAATTAAAACAAACTCAAATAATAAAAAAATGCATAAAAAATAAAATGAGATATAGATCAGAAAAAATGAACATTAAATATAATACTAAGTTAAAAGAAAACGCAAAAAATGGAATTCAAAAAGGATAAAAGAAAATGAATATAAAATATAATTAGACAAAATGAAACGAAATAATAGAGAATATCATAAAATATAACGAAATATGCTAAAACGGTAGAAACTAAAGGACAAGAAATAAAGGATATTATAATACCATGAAAATAACAAAACATGAAATAAATGAAACGAGATAAAATAAATCTCAATCAAATTAATTTAAGTAAATCAAAGAATTAAATAACACGAAATTTTATAATATAATATAAAATCAAATATTACAAAAGTAAAATAAAAGCGCATGCACCTAAGTGCGCGAGTCATAAATAAAACATCTTTGTAGTAGTAGAAATTAATAGAAGTAGGCGTAGTAATTAGTAGCAGCATAAGTAAAAATAGTGGCAGAAATTATTAAAAATAGTGGTATAAGTTAGTAAAAATAGTGGTAGAAATTGTTAAAAATAGCGGTAGAAGTTAGTAAAAATAGTGGAAGAAGTTAGTAAAAATAGTGGTAAAATTTAGTAAAAATAGTGGTAGGAATTATTAGTTCATGTAGTAAAAATAGCGGTAAAAAATAGCTAATAGTGGAAGAAATGAGTTCAAATAGTGGTAGAACCGTAGCGACCTTCGTTAAGCGATATAAAAAATCACTGCCGCTAAAGAAATTTTATTTTAAAAAATGAAAAATAAAACAAAACAAATTAAAAGCAGTAAATTTTTTTATATGAAATAAATTAATGAAGTAAAATATATGAAACAAAATAAAATAATAATAATAATAAAATAATACCATTTAAAAATAAATAAAACAAAATAAAATAAAATGAAATAAAATAAGATGGAAAAATAAATAAAAACATATAAAATGAAACGCAATAAAAACCAAAGTAAAATGTAATGAAATGAAGAAAAAGGTAAATAAATAAACAATTTCGAATTAAGACTAAAAAAGTCAAATAAGATGAAATAAAATAAAATAAAATCACAACACAAAGTAAGCTATAGCATAATGAAATAAAATAAAATAGTAGCAAATTAAATTAAGTGAAATAAAATAAAACAAATTAAGTAAAATAGAATGAAGTAAAATATGCTACTAAATTAATCAATACATATATTAAGTATGTAGTTAGCGTGATTGCGCTAAAAGTATGCAGTGGCAGAGGATGAGGGTTCGAATCCCATGGAAAGTCTAGTAAGAAGAAGTCTGCTGAGGAAATGTGGTGAACTCTGAAATAGCAGCTATAACTTCTACCGCCATAATTGTTGTTTTTACAATAAACAGCTCAGAAAAATTATTGTTTATAAAATTAATAGAAGTATATCTACAAGTTTCAGTCAGATATCTCAAAAACTGAGGGACTAGTGTTTGGTCAAGCAGACCGACGGACAGGCGAGCATGGCTTAATCGAATCGAATATTTTTTTATATGTACTCTCTCTCTTCTTCTTCTTATACTTACAAACATCGGACCAAAGTTTTGATACCATTTCTTCTTAGTGAAAGGTATAATATAATTAAATTATATAAAATTAAATGGGTGTCGTGGAAATAAAATAAAGAAAAATAAAGAGAATCATAACAAAGTAAACTATGATAAATTAAAAAATTAGGCGTTTGAAAAAAAAAATTCAAACTTTAATCGCCTGCAAAAAAATTACAAAGAGGTGCAGCTAAATTCCATTTTGGGCTATCATAAATGACTAAGGGTTTTAATGTGGTTTGATTGATGCCCTAAACAAATACACTGAAACTGTATAATAGGATTATCAAAGTATTTATCATTTCGAAAATCCGATTGATCTTATCTTAAAAAACTTTTATGCACTGCATTCATTAACCTATGAGTTTTAACATTTTCCTTATACAAATCACAAAAGTGTAGTGTACAAATGTAGGTCAATTGCGCCAAATAAAGCTTTAAAAATCAATAAACAACCAATGATGAGCAACAAGTCAATAAGTAACCCAAACAATTTAACGCGGAACTTGCTAGTTGCGTACCATATAACCAAAATCAATTCATGCAGCTAAGCTGTGGCTTTGCGCAATTCTCATCTAAAACAAGCAAATCTATTTTGTTTATGGACAGCAAGTGAACAACAAACAGAAGAAAGAGAATTAGAGGAAGCGAAGAAAAGGCCAGACGCAGTCATTGTGCCAAATCCATAAATAAATATAAAAGTGAAATAAACTCGTAAATATAAATGGGCAAAAGTTATTAGCACATCATAGATGTTTCAAACAGCTAAAGCGACGTTTGCGAAATCAAAAGTAAAAATAAAACCAATACAAATCTCAATGTACATACATAACTACATTCTGTTCAAAAAGTATGCAGATGTCGTTATTGAATCTTTTTATGGTTGCTTCATTGAGAAAAATTTTGTAAGTGGTGACTCGATACAGAGCACAAAATATAGAAAGTAAACGCTCCAAAAGATGCGCGTTTCATTAAATATTGAAGTTCACAGACTCGATTCCCAAATATTGATACTAAATTAAAAATTAAGTCCCGCCACAAATTTTTATAAAATCTAATTTGTTTGTCTGTTAAAAAGTGTTTGCACAAGTACCAGTTAGGTACTCGACATGCTTGACATGCCGAATTTGAAGACTCGGCTGTTTAAATTCTGGTCTATCCTTTTATTTTACCAATATGGCACTTGGAACTTGAGAGCAGAGGACGCATCTTACCTAAAATTGGGAAGGAATTAGTTTACATCGTCTCCTTAAGGCGGATATCGAACTGTTTTACACGTTTGTCATTGCTTTGTCACATCGATAAATTTAAGCCCTAATCGCGAAAACCGTTGGCGACATATTTTTCAAAATTTACGTTTTTCTGCAGAAATGCTCCTAGAGCATTCGCTTGTTTTGCAACTAGGGCTCGCATTGTCTTGTAAATAGCTTTCTTCGGGAATTCGATACGATACTGGGATTCCAGTACTCGATTCCAAAAAATATGGGCTTAAAACTATCGAGTCAAAAATATCGGTATCGAATGGCAGAAGTGTCGGCATGGTATCGTATCCCATCGAAATTCGTGTCCCTATTTGTAAGTATCAAATAAAAAACTAATACTGTAAAGCTATGTCAGATAGATAGCTTGCTTCGCTTTCCGTGACAGTTTCGCGCTGACAACTAAGATGAATTCAATTATACAAAGCTTCTGACATACCCAACGCCGACGCCAAAGCGAAGCTGAAAGTTCGCCAACTCTCATCTTTCTCGCGCTTGACAATCAATTTCATATCTCTTTCATTAGTCAGGTTCGCTTAAAAACCGACCCACATTTAAATTTTTCACGAAAAAACAATGTAGATTTAAAGATTAGCCAAAATAAATGTTCAACATTATAGCTTTTCTTTAACTTTAATAAATAAATGAGTGTTGTCAAAGCGTTTATTGTGGCATCTCTTTCGCGCTCTACTCTTTGCGGACAAAATTACAACTATAACGCGATGCCAAAACTTTTTTATGTGGCATCGCTTTAACTTTCCTTATCCTCGTATTCCGTAAAGTATTCATAGCTCATCCTTACTAAGAGAGCTAGCTTAAAAGAAAAGTGACCTAGCTTGCCATCAACGAAGTTTTCAGATTAAAAAAATTAAAAAAAATGACAAACATTTCACGTGTCTCAGCCAGATATTTAACTATTATAAGAGAAAAAAGTAAAAGTTAAACTTTCTTAAGACTTCAGAGACTTTTATTTTGAGATTTATATTATAAATATAAAAGTCATCTCATGTTAATTATGAGTCAAAAAAAAATTAAGTCCTGATGACGGAGACTTTTTTAGGACCATTTCGGGCTTAGTTCGGATTGGTTCGGGACTACTTCGGAAAAATTCCGGGGCCAGTTCGGGATGACTTCTGGACTGGTTCGATACTATTTTGAGTTGAAAAAAGCGGCCTTTCTCATAATTATTATGCAAAGACTTTTATAATATCTGTGGCGTTTTGCCATAACATCTTAAGTCTTAAAATTGAGTTGTGAGATATTGGCGATTTTCTCTCAAATCTATTGTGTTGAAATTTAATGAGTTATTTTTAATCAAGGAAAAAGTAAAACTATTCCTTAAGATATTATAGGCAGATTTTGAAAAAATATTTAGTAAGAAGTATGTTTTATTCGTTGGTTTGTACATGAGATATTTTAAAAAACGGAAGTTAAGAAAAATCAAATGTTTTAATGTATGTAATATTTTCAAAAATAAAGATAAGAAAAATACAAAAGGCGATAACTTTCTTTAAAATTGGAATTTTTTAAATCGGATTGGACACAAATATGGATTATGAGTAGGAGAACTAGAATGTGACCTTAACTCGATTTTGACTTAAGTCGACTTAAGATGTTTTGGTAAATTGCCACAGATATATTTAAGTCTGAAAATAATAGTCATTGTTAATTAAAAAAAATTGTTATCACTCAAAATTATTATAAAAAGCCACACATAAGTTTCAAAATAATTAATGTCGATTGCTTAAAAAATTTGTCAAACTCATAATTATTATCAAAATACTATACTTGTGTAACTCTTATCAATATTAGGATGCTTTTTTTTTTAAACTCAACAGTCAAATAATTATTATATTGGATCTCTGGTCTCAGTCTGACACTTAAAAATATGCAACATATGATGCTAATTAATATCTAAATATCATCTAAGTTTTTTGTATTTATTCTTATATTATATGAGTATAGTTTTTTTTTAAATAATAAACTTGATTTTAAGTTTTTTCAAGTGGATAATAAATTAGGGGCTTTCGTTCTTCCCTTGTAATTTTTATATTTATCATCCGATTTACATACAATTTCAACCATGTAAGTAGATATGTATATGAAATACTTGTTTTTCAATTTGAGTATCTACACCTTTTTCTGTTTTAGTTCAGAAAGTTGCAATTCAAGTTTGGAAAATTACAATTTTTGTTCAGAATTTCTATATCAAATTCAGAATTTTCCCTTCAAATTCAGAAAATCACAATTCAAATCCAGGGTTTCCAATTAAAGTTCAGCAAGTTACAATTCAAATCTAGAAGCTCAGTTTTAAATTCAGAAATCCCCAATACAAAATCCGAAAGTTACGATTCAAGTTCAGAATTTCTATTTCAAATTCGAAATCTCCAATTTACAATTCAATTGCCGAATTTCCATTTCAAATTCGGAAAAATTCAATTCTAATTCAGAAAATTACAATTCAAATTCAGAAAGTTACCATACAAATGCAGAATTTCTATTTCATATTCAGAAATTTTGATTTCAAACTGAAACTGAAAAACGTGTAAAGAAATCGGCTTCAAAAAAATTTTGTTTAGTGTCTTATCGTAAGGGTATGAAAATTTATAAATGGTTAGCCGTATGTTTCTGAAATAAGACACTTCTCCAGCACACGCGCGATATTTACGTTCTTTTATTTCCAGACACTTTGGTTACAGAATGTACAAAATATTTTTGGCAGTGTTGAAGTTTCATGAATGTCTTCTGCTGTGCTCATTTGCGAATCTTTAATTCTCGCTTTCGTTGACCATTTGAACTGGGTTTTTAGCGTAAATTAAAAGAAAATTCAAAAAATTATGATGTGTTCCAGATGTAATAAAATTAAGGACTAATTTATAATAATATCGCATTATTTACAAAAATAATAACGCAAGCCGAATATTACAAAAAAATCCTCCCATAAAATTAATGATATGCAAATTTGTATGAAGTCATCGCCAATGCGAAATGCGAAAGAAATGTAAAAGTAAAAGCAAAACACTGGCGCACAAACAGAGTAAATATTACTCAATTTAAAAAGTTCACATAACTAACGAATGTCGGAAAGGCCAAAGCAAATTGGCTAAAAGGTAAAGAAAGCAAAAAATGCAGATGTAGAGTGAAGGCTAACTACAGGCAATGAGTTGGTTTGTTACAACCAACTAACTTTCTCCCAACGAACAGTTGAGTGCGATTCATTGTTGCGGCCAGTAAATGACGAATTTACTCTTTTTATCTGCGTGTGTTCGCAAAAAATACTCATACTCATTGCTATAGTAGTGCATTTTATTTCCCAATAAATTATAATTATAAGTTTTTGCAAAATTTACATTTCACAACGGCCCGCACGTTATATTAATAAATAAACTTTAACTATGTAAATTAAAAATGTTTATATTTTTAGCACCTTCTTCTGTTTTTTTTTAGAAAAAAAGCTGGTCTGCAACAAAATCATTCTTCAAAAAATGGTGGCATAAAAATGAAGATTTGAATGCTAGGAATCTATTCCCATTGATCGATTAATTCCATCATATCTATATTTGGTTTGTGATTTTTTTTCAAATTATTTGAAATTGGTGATTTTTTTAAGTTCGTAGTTTTTTGCGTAAATATTATAAAGAGTGTACATACCCTGTCGGATGAAAGCAAAAAGTTTAAAAAATTTACCAATTTAATTGAAAGTCAACTGTTTTGAAAAAATGCATGTTAAATTAATTATGTATGTTGATCTAACTTGCGCTAAGTATATATGTATGTAGTTGTGTGTATTAGTATAATTTTTCTGTGATAAAATATATTTTCAATAAATTATACTCATATCTGTATAGAACTGTAATTAGAGCTATTAGCTATTATTTTGTAGATAAATACTAGCTATATAATTGGTTTAAAACATGCAGATGCATAGCTGGTCGAAACTAAACTCGTTTTTTTTTTTGGAATTTTTATTTTCAAATTTAGTTTTTTTTCAGAATTTTTGCCATTTTTTTTAAGTTTTTTATTTTGGTTACTTTTTTTTAAATATATAGTTAAGAAATTTAAAAAAAATCGCAAACATTTTGAAAAAAACTTTAAAGCCGGACTTTAAAAAAGTTTTATTTTGACCAGCTACTATAACTCAGCACCAAGCAAAAAAAAAAAACACACCAGTTTCAAAACAGTGTGAAAAAACTGAATTTCAAATAGTTGGAAATAATAGCATTTTATTGCAGCTGGAAAAAAATTAATATTGACGTTCTTTCTGACAGAGATATTTAAAAGTACAAAAAAAAACAAGAACAAAAGAGTTTCAACCAGTTGCAGTTGGTGAAAAAGTACTTTTTTAATTGATTTTAAAGTAATTATCTTTCCGATAGAGTACATACAAAATATAATACTTATGTACATGGAATTCAAACAAATGCATATAATGGCCGTGAAGTTGTAAGAATTCCGCATACTGTTTTTACACATTTGTGCTGAATCTTCGAAACTCTGAAAACACAACGAAATATAATAACAGATCAGGTCAAAAAAGCTTATTAGCTTTATTTTGGATTTTCCATCGAAGCAAAGGATAAAAATTTGCTGCTGTACCGGTTGCTCAAGGACGTTTGAAAGGTTGGCTTGAAGGAGGTAACTAATCTACGCCATTTGAATTGCCAATGATTTGGATTGAGCCTCAGAATCTTGAGAACGATTACTACTAATGTATGACATCAACACGATAATTCTCGAAAAAAATTAATATAAAAATTATATATCCGAACAACGCATCTCCGAAAAGACCTGTTCCTCGTGAGGAAGTCACTTCACTCTCAGTATATCAAAAAAGTAGCGACATAATTGATAATGATAACATTTCTGGTCTACAGACTCCATCGGGTCTTCTTTCTGGATGCAATTCCTTATCATACAATACACTTCATTTGTATCTTCAAGTCTACCAATGAACCTTATTTTCTTAAACAATCTGATTTGAATTACTTTGTTCGAAATTTATGCTATCAAAATCTAAAGCTCAGTTACTCAGACCAAAATTAAAACAGTTGCATTTGTTGGATAAAATGACGAGAATCTCATGTTTTTGCACAGGCCAGAGCGGAGGCCCGTTGTCATTTTCGCAAAAGACAAGAAGATTTTGTGATAAATACTGGAACGACTTTTCGTCAGTTTTTGTCAAGTTTGGTTTAGAGACGAATCGGTTTTGGAGGGGAGGGTTTTATTTTTTTATTGGCAACGAAGAAAAAGTTTAGCACCTGTAGTTAAAAATACATTTCAAAAACCTTTAGTGCCAAGATACAACAGTTTTCGGCCCCCACTTCACATAAAGCTAAAATTTTGTTAAAGCTATGAGCAAAAACTAAATTTCTTGAATCACTGACTGGAACTTGAAGGAAGGAGTTTTTAGCATGCAATACGGCACTCAAAATTCATTTTTAGACTCGAACTAGAAGTTTTAGGACCGCTTAGATTAAAAAAAAATTTTAATAGGGTTGCCACATGTATCAAAAATGACTAAGAGTAATAAGTCAAATCAAATATTGAAATATGGATGCCACACGAAAGAGATTAAAAAAAAACTATGTTGAAAATAAACCTGAAGGGGGCTGACTTTTGATACCACTTATTTAAAATAATCAATAAAATTAAATTACTAAGTTAAAGCCAGAATCGGAGGATTGGATTCAAAGGAAGTAGCAACTTCTAAGCTTACTGGAATATAACAGTATTGCGCCGAAAAAGCAGTGCTTTTGCAAAGAAATGTTTGCAGAGGGCTGCCACCTTTTAACAATCGTTGATTCAAATAAACTGGTAACAGAAATTCTGTTATACTGGAGTCAAACGAAAAGAATATAAAAAAGCTATATTCGATAAATATATTTGAAGAGGGTTGCCACTCGATTTAAAAAATATATAATTTTGGGACTTTTTTAAGACTAATAAAAAATTAAAACTCCAAAAATTTTAAATTGAAAATTAAATAGTTAGTCTAAAAAATACGCATATTGTCTAGCAGAAGCACGCATTTAACATTCGCTACTTTCCATAAATTAGGTACGCAGATAAGATATAGTTCATGTAGCTCATATATAAAATACAATCGTATATAGATCGAATATATATTTGATACAGAGCACTGTGAGAAATTGGCGAAATAAGGCGAAACAAAAAGCACATAGAAGCATTAAAAAATCCCAATTTTTTTAGCATCAATTAAAAATAGCAAAACTCCTTTAGATTATAGGCCCTAAATCCTAATTATGCTTAGGAAATAAAGTATTCCTTTTTTCACGGCAATTCGGGGTTCAGCGTCTAAATCTAACTTAGATAGAATTGAAAGAATGTAGACTAAAATATTGAGGTCTTTATGCGGAGCCCCTGGGTATGTAAAAACTCTAAAATTTACAGCGACCTTTTGATGAATACGGCGAAAGATGAGATAGATATAATGCAAAAAAAAATTATGCGCTATTTAACTTTAGCTTGCCAAAAATTTACTGAAACAGAACTACTGTAGGCTATTAAAGAGAAAGTATATAAGATTAAATAAATATAAGTTTTTTGTCGATATATTTTATCATTATACGTTTTTCATGTTAATATATTTCATGCTATTGACTGAAATAAATCGGAACCTCGGACAATTCGACCACTTCCTTCCGCCGAACGCCACCGAACAAACGATAAATAGAAAAGCCCGAGGTTTCTCGCTAATATGCAGCAGCTCGAAAGCTTTACCTGGACGATCTGAGGGTATTGGCGTGTATGCTCGACCTTTCCATCTCACGCCAGAAAGTGAATCGGTACCTCGGACATTTCGACCTCTCCGTCAATCAAACGCCGCAGAATAAACTCAATGGCGCGCACAACAAATTTAAGAGTACGAGATTGCTACTCCAACAGTCAGCGGCTCGGAAACTCGTAAATTCCGATCGCCTACGCAGTGGGGTTTGGAAGTGCGTCAGTCTAACATAAAGCGCTGCCAAAAATACAATGGCCGAGCGGATTGGAATCTCGTCCGACGTCACAGCGCACAAGTCCAATCTAAAGGTTATGTTTCAAGGCTTTTTTATTGTAATACTGTAGAAGTCAATTTATAATATTTTAAATGTAATTTATCCCTAAGCCATAAGATTATAATAAATAAAAAATAATGTAATAAAAAAAAAAGATAACATTATGTATTTTATGCTAATATTGACTAAAAATTATGCCCTTTAATGAACTACTTTTTTATGATATCCCGCATAATATCCTTATCAATAAATTCACTACTAAATAAAGTATATTTTAAATTTAATTGACTCACTTTGCGATTTGCAAAGAGCTTAGACTGTGGTGCAAAATTGCGCCAATGTTCTAAACAAATGTTTAAATAAAACTATTTTATTGTTTCAATAATTTTTTTCCAAACTTTTAATTAAATTTAAAATATACAACAAATACTAAAAATAAAACAATAACAAAAGCATTTATTTATAACATAACTTTATTCAGAAAAAAGGCGTTTTGGTTTTTTAAGCATTGGCATACTTTTGCACCAAGGTTTTGCTACTCTGAATTTAATAATTTATCCAGTATCCTTTGGATTTGTTCAATTGATTCATCCTATTTGGCATAGACTGGTAAAGTTTGGCTACAAAATCCGCAGGAATTTTTTTCCATTCGGCCTGAACCCTCTCCCAAAGCTCATTAATACTTTTTGGTTCTTCTTGGTGTTCTGCCAACCGTCTCTTTAAATAAGCCCATAAGTTTTCTATTGGATTCAGGTCTGGACTCTGTGGTGGCCACTCCATGGCACCAAATAATTGAGTACTAAGCCATTCCCTCACAATTTTGGCAGAGTGTTTGGAGTCATTGTCGTGTTGGAAAATTATATTTTCTGGCCTGTCTGGCGTTTTGGCAACCGCTATAGGCAAATTTTCTTGCAAAATGCGAAGATAGTCTTCCTTACGCATTATTCCGTCAATACGAACAATTGGACCCACGCCATCGGGTGTTATACATCCCCATACATAAGCGAACCACCGCCATGCTTAATGGTTTGGGATACATGAGTAGGATTTGGAGTGGTTGAAGGCTTGGCCCAATACCAAACCTTTCCATCCGATTGGTACCTGTTGAATCTGGTCTCATCTGACCATATAACCTATAAGATAAATAAAGATATGTAAAAACAAAATAAAAAAAAAACTTACCGTTTGCCAATCATGTACCGTATATGACTTGTACTTTTCATAAAATGATTTACGCGATTTGACGTTTTTTTGTGACAATTTTGGTTTTTTCTTTTTTATGGCAGCTTTGTATCCTGCTCTTTTAAGGGCCCTCTGAACGGTCCATCTGCTAACGTTTGCAGAACAGGAAGAAACAGCTTCTTTTGTGCTTTTAATCTTTCCTGAAATGAATGCACGTCCAAGGACTCTGGCCTCAGCATCAGTTATTTTCTTCGGCCTTCCACTTTTAATTGAAAAACTTTCATTCGGGTGAGAGTTTTTGTAACTGGCTATTATTCTACCCACTGACCGCTGCCCCATTTTTAAAAAAAACTTGCTATTTTTCTTGTAGAATCACCATTTCTGGCCTTTTCTACAACTTTTTTTAAATCACTCGATAATGGTTTCATTTAAACGGTATTTTATTTTCACACTAGAATGTACACTAAATTTATGGCTTTTAAATGAGCAATAATGTTAAATGCAAAATTCGTCTTCTAAAGCACCGTTAGTTGCGAATTTTTGGCTGGTGCAAAAGTGAGCCAATGCAGTTGAGTCAAAGAGATCGATTTATTCTAAATAAGAGAATCGCATTAAATAATGTTTATTCATTTTTTAAGAGAAAAGACAATATGGATTAGAAAAATGTAATATTGTTACTCTTGTAAACAAAAACGGAAAAACAGAAGATCATTCAAAAAAGTTTGGTTAACATTGGCTCAATTTTGCACCACAGTGTATATGTATTTTCGCTTTAAGAACTAAACAAAATTGTTGGTAGTTTTTCGTAATCAATTTGAGGGGGAAAACGGCTCTTTTATTAGAGACGCGACTTGACAGAATGTGACAGATGTATTCTTAACTTCTTTTCAATCTTTTCATGTTGCACATATTTATTTACATACCAAAATCATGTGGATAATTACAAAGTTGACAGTTGCGCTAATGGAACGCCCACCAGGTTGCTAAAAAATGCAGCAAAGCTGTTGAAAATCCTTTTCTTACGAACTTTAATTGGATTAAATTTAAGCCATGTGAAATGATTTCAAGCCTTGGTAGGCAAATGAGCTAATAATGAATTTAATTGTATGCGAATACCAGCGGGAACAACTAATATTTGCTTAAAATAAGCGAGTGTTCTTTAAATACAAGAGCAGTAAAACCAACAAACATAGCATGTGCCTACTTGTTATAAAAAAATATTTCCCTAAAAGGATTAGCAACACCTGACAAATGCAATCAAGCAGGAAAATAATTAGAACGACTGTTGTAAATAAGAAAATAATCCCAGCACTTGTAATGGAAGAAACCAACATTTGCAATAACAAAAAACTTGTTTGTCGAATACGAAATATGTTAATCTGCTGAAGTACAGCAAATATTAAGAAAAAAAATGAACATATTTTGCTTGTAATAATAAAAGCGACGCAATGTTATCAGGTGCAAGGCATGTCACTGATTTTTTTTTCTAAGCTGTTTTCCAATATATGTAGTTTTGCCTATTCGCATCGATTGGTTTGAGTATTTGTGTAACAGCATCGCAACATTCTAGCTATTTTACATAATTATTGTGTTTCTGTTATTTTTTCTTTTCTTTTGTGTTTTTTTTTGTATGTTGCCATTCATGTTTCCGTTTCCGTTTAATCGCTCTATGCGCTTATTGTCAAACCGCAAGCTTTTACATCAATAAGTCTCACCTTGGATGTAGCTTTAGTGCACCCAGTAAGCATTGGAGTTATAGGTCTCTGAAAACAAAGATTCAGATTTATTGCTCATATCACAAACAGTTGGTCTATTAAAATTATTCAGGGTACGATAGCAACTACGCAAGTAACCGAAAACGACCTAATACAACGTTTTTTTGTCACGGGTTATCGGGTTATCTGGTTAGATAGACTTAGTTTTTTTTGTTTACAACAACAAATATTAATATTTTACTAATTTCAAAAAATTAACCAAATCCACCGAGTGGCTCGTTCACCGTGCACTTTGAAAAAAATTATCACTTTCTCCCTTCATCCTTCACCACGTCAGTGTTAGGTTTCACATAAGCATAACGGAGAGTTGATTATTTCAAGTAGAAAAAGGCGAAAAAATGACTCATTCATTGTTCATATTCACCAGATCTATCACCTAATGACTTCTTCCTGTCCCGTTTGTTAAGAATGAAATTGAAAAAAAATTGTGATGAGCGTATTTCGGCATCTGAGGCATTTTCCACGTTTAGGCGTTCAGAAACCATTGTTTTAAGGTACCCACTGCACTTCAGTATAGATTTTAAAGGAGAATATTTTGTAAAACATATATTAATTTTTGGGCCTTTTTATTTATATCAACACTAATTTTTGTGAGCTCAAGGCCATTTATTTAATAGGAAGTTTTTGAAAAAACAACATTGATGTGTAGTGTAGTTTTTTGGCAAAATTGACGACGTTTTCCAAGCTAAAAATTTTGTACAAATTTTTTTATTAAAATATGGTGGATTTGATAACGTAAACCATATAAATCAAAGTTTCAAATTTTATACAACATTTATGAAAATGGGAGAAATCTGCATCAAATTTTGAAACTTTGTGATCAGAATTTTTAGAAAATAAGGTGCAAAGTTTTAGCGAGTAAAAATTCGGGTTGATTTGTGATAATTTTGTTTTTCTAACGGCGTTGCGAGTTTTCTTAGTATAACTCGTGCACGAAATTGTTTATTATTTATTTTATATAGAAGCAAATACGCAACACCGCAAATTACAATATTATTATATTATTAATAATATTATTATACTGAAATTGAATGAACTACAAAACTAGATACCCAAGTTTGTTAAATTTTTACAAAGTTTGAAATTTACATTGAAAAATGAATAAAAAAATTTGACGTGGGAAATTGTATCAATATTGCAAGAAAAAAAATTGGGCCATTTTAACAGTGAGGTTCGGCTCATATGTAGAACTAAAGTATATACTGAAATTTTAAAAACAATTTGTAGCCCTATGGTCCTATAATTTGAAAAGGATATATATGCATACAAATGGCATACGACCCCTGCTTCTTCAGAACCAATATATTTTATGAGGATGATTTTTTCAAATACGAGTATAAGTTGAATGACTTTGAAAATGCTATCTTATTTTTAAGTTTAGCTAATAGATGAAAAAAAATATTTCAAATACAGCATAATAAATACTTTTAAAAAAACTCTTTTCAGAAAAATTAATAACATTTTGCTCATGGGTTCTTTATCGTTTTCACCTTTCCATATTATTTCCTAGTTCAATGCCAGTTGTTGTTCGCTGATTGACGCCCCACAAAACAAAAACGCCCACCCGCTGCTAGACAGGTCCTAAGCTTCTGTGGGTTTTACGCCACAACGCGTGCCTTTCGATACTCTCACCACCTAAGTACAATAGTGAACATGGAAGGTGGCAGCATGGCCGCGCAACCACAACAGTTAACCTCACAACAAAAACAACAAGCAACATCACTCGCACAATACGTGTACTAAGCGGCGATTTAATTATTTAAAATTTTTGTAAATTATGCAAAATAGGCTAACTAACAAATGTCGCTCAAACCACCTACTGTTTAATGACAATCGGCTTGTGCTGTCAGTGTATGAGTGACACAACAGCAACAAGCAACCCTTTAATGCTTACTTACCTCTTTCCCACTCCACTCTAAGTGAGACCGCTTAATCCATACCCTCTGCTGGAAAACTAATTTCATTAAAAGATTTTGTTGTGTATTTGCATAGATTTTTTGTTTTAAGCTCCATTATTATGGTGTTTATTTTAGTATCTATTTACTGCACATTGGCTTTATTGCGTGTTTATTTATTGGCCTCTAATTTATATTTGCATAGATTTGACGCTTGTGTGCCGTTAATATGACACTAAAATAAATATTGCTGACCACAGAGCCAAACAAAAATTTTGCACTTTCTACGCATTTGTTGCTATTTTTTTTTTTTGGTTTTTATATATCTACTATCCTCCCTTTGCTGAACCCTAATCACTTGCCTTGTTGTAATTAGCCGCTGTCAATGCAACTCTGCGTTGCGTTAATGATAATCACCTTTTTAACCTCTTTAGCTGCGGGGTCGCTGTCGCGGTTCGAGTTGTGTTGTCATTGTTTTCACTAAATAAATTTGATTTCGCATTATCACAGTAATTTTTTTCTCGATGCTGTGGCTTTAATTTAGTTGCTAATTTTTAATTTGCATATTTATTATTTTTGCAATATGGCAACGCTGATTATGCATCGGCAAGCTTATTAAATTGTGGCTTATTACATTATTATTTATTTGTCACTATTTAATTAGTATTTCAATGATGCGATACGAAAATTAAAATCAGCTACGAGCTCAGCAAGCTGCTATTTATTTGCAATATAGTTAATAAAATTTTAATACGTCGGATAATATTAATAAAATTTTTTTTATTTATAAAAAATATACCACTAAATTCGCATGCCTGATGCTATGCAGCGTCTCTGTATCAGAAGGTTGGCATTGTCATTCGAAATAAAATGCTAACAGTTTCCAAGGGTGAGTGCCCATGATAAAACCTCGCTTCTTTATTTAGTGGCATGGGCTACTTGATTTTGTCAACCAAACCGACACATTAGACTGTGGGCTTGGCTTCAATGAGCCTTTAGCAAACCAAAGCTTAAGCCTACAAGCAGTTAGCAGTGATTTCAGACTAAATTTAAATCAGTACCGGACAAGTTTCGTCAAAAAAACTGTACCACAAAATTATCAAATAGTACAATTTCGAGGTGTTATTTGCTCCGAACTAGCTCTGCGAATACACAGGCGAAATTATAAGAGTACAGCTGATGGATGGTTCAGAAGTTATAGTAAAAATAACTGGAAAAAGTATCAAATTTGATAGATTTTTTAAACTACCAATCAATGAGAAAACCTATAAGAATGCAAACGTTTGGATACGAGAACTTGTATAGTTGAATGCTAAATTTAGATCAGTTTTTAAAACGGCGATTCATCAAGCAGTGTTAGGAATATGAGAAAACCTAAGTTTTTTTTAGTTATAATATTTTATAAAGCTTATCCTCTAAAAAGAATGAATAGAAATGAACAATTTTTGAAAAAGCTCGAAAATTCCTTTATTTTTTTATTTTTTTGCATTTAAACGCCTGTAGCTCAAAAAGTGCTATTTCGATATATATGAAGAACATATCAGTATAACAAAAGGAGTATGTATCTTTAGATCTGTACGTTTTTGACTAGGCAGTACTCATGTATCAAATCAATCAATCTTATTTATTTTTTAAGTTTGACACTAGCCAAAATAGTCTAAACAAAATTTTTCCAAAGAGAGAGAGAAGATCATGGTTTCCAATTTTTATCTGGTTGATTTTTTCGGCAAAATTTCTTTGGCAACAACACCATAAATCAAAAATATGTCCCTTAGAGGAAACCTTAAAAATCGAAAGATGCAGTTCAATTCTCCAATACTGAGATAGGGTGAAACCGTCCTCTCCGGCTATGCGTATGAACGATTTTGAAAAAGTTATCAGACTTTAACTAGCATGATAAAAATTGATCAAAAGTCATACTGCTATTTTGAGACTAAAATTATAAAAATATTTTGATAAAAATTATGAGGGAAAAGTTTTTTGCTCATCGATAACTATAAATAAATATTTCCATAATAATTATTAGTAAAAAATGAGTTTTTAAGTCTTGAGCTTTGAAACTTTTTTATAATCATTAGGGGTCCATTTCAGGACTATTGCAGGACTATTGTTTCGTAAAGCTCTTGTTTAAAATCGTCTATCCAGCTATTCGACTAGTCGACTAGGCAATTAGCAACCTATTTGATGACTGATCGATCGCCATCGAGAAGTCAGAAAATCGACGAACCGAAATTATTCGAATAGCGACTCAAAATAAATTCATAAAAACTTCATGGTAGTGGAAAATTACTTTTGTCAATAAGCAAAAACATTCAAATGCATAATAAAAAATCAAATATTTACTGAAAGAAAACAGCTAGTCGAAAAATCGCAAATCGATAAATCGCAAACGGTTAGTCGAAAAAGTCGAAAGAGAACAGTTAGTCGATTATGTGAAGTCGACTATTTAAAAAAAAAAACTTTTGATAAGCGATTAATTGGTTAAGCGATTAGTTGATTAACAAGCGCTCTACTGTTTCGGGCCATTTTGGAATCATTTCGGCACTTACTTGGGGTGGTAGAACCAGTCTAGAAATGGTGATGAAATATGCCTGAATTATTCCTGAAATAGTCTTGAATTATATCTTTAATAGTTCTGAAATATTATCCTATTTCAATATATAAAATATATTTTCTCACTCATTATTACTATGGAAACACTTTTATAATATAAGTCTCCCGATAAGTCTTTTGAAGATTTGAATAAATTTGTATCATTCATAAGTATTATCATAATCTATATACTTATTTAAAAAAATTAATCGTGGTTTGTTCGGCTGCTTAAAACTTGAAAACGACTGGACCAAAATGAATACTTCCTTCTACGGGTTTGTTGGTAATTACTCCGCGAAAAGTTAAAAAGCTCGCAACAGGTGGCAGTTCACTGTTAAATGACGAGTGGGCAGATTTGAATAAGATTTGCCACATACGTGTGTACAAATGCATATATTTTAATGCTTGGCTTCCCATGTAAGTAGTTTTAAATGGAATTGCCACCTTTTTAAAACGTTAAATTAATTAAAGTAGTTACCGAAATCAAATATTGTAATATGGGTTTCAAACAAAAGCTTCCTTTCCAAAATGTCTTAGGTTTCCACCCGTTTAAACTTAAATTAAGTGAAAACAATAAATTAAATGAATTTATTTTTCTATAGAGTTGTCACCTGTTTGAAACTGCAGGGTTTTATGGGGTGTATTCGAATATTTAGTTGAATATTTTTAAAAACCGTATTTACAGTTAAATTTTGTTGAAATACAAAATACGTATTCACCACATATATATTTATGGTCCGATTCGATTCGAACTCAGATCGGGTGGCGCTGTAGTCGCGATATTTCTAAAAGCTGTATATACAGCCCGATTTCATTTCAATTCAAAACACGTACATACATATTGGCTACAAAAATATAAATATTTTATTTTAAAATTGAATCGATAGGTGGCGTCAGACTCGAAATATAATATATTTACATAAACATATGAGATCTTTATTCCATTATCTCAATTTGAAGGGTGTAGCGAAGTCCCTGGGCCGGCTAGTTATTAACATCAATATCAAAATAATACTTACCGATAAATTTCTACGAAAAAACTTTTGTAATTTCAATCTCAAAATAACAGTTATCGATGTCTTAAAGAAAATTTAATAATACTGTAGCTTTTTTTCAAAATTCAACCATCAAATAATTATTATTACGAGTAAAAATTTTAGAAATTGTGATTTGCCAAAAAACTAACAAAAATCAAAGATAATTTTGGGGTATTTAAAACTTACATTTTATTATAGTTAAAAAGTTGAAAATATTTGGAATTTTGCCAAATTTTGATTTATATGCATATTTTAATTTTTTTAGTTTTAATACAAACACTGTATATTTATACATGCAAAGGTATCGTTCGTAAAATCAATCATGCATTACAAAATGCAGTAAATTTTCGTGCAAATATATCCCATTACTTAAATCTTTAACCCAGTCGAGTTCTATTTCCCACCCGCTCGCTCTCTCTCTATCTTATTATTATCAATCTTTTCGCATTACACCTTCAATTTCTACGCCTTTATATCTATCCTTTAAGTGCGCGCATTCTGCAATGGCAATCAAATCTCGAACCATGTCAGCATTGAACATACCAAAAAAAAAAAAAAAACTACAGAGGATAACGCAGTGACATTAACAAGCAAATTCCATAGCTACACAAAAGGAGCTGCAGAACTCGAACTCAAAGTGGTACGACCGCCTTTATTGATGGCTGCACAGCCACAGCCACAGTCACAATAAAAATGTCTACACAAAATGCAAGCGTGGACGATTATAGTCCAATTGATGAATAGAGTTGGTTGGAGTGAAATTTAGAAGTGAAAAGCAGAAGCATTTGTTAAAATTCGTGTACTCTGATGTTGAGTACACTCGCTACATGCGTGAGTACTTGCTTGGCATTCCATATATACTCGCTGCTCTTGCTTGTTGTTGTAGTCGCTGTGTATGCTGGCTATGCATTCAAAAGGACATTATAGCTCGATATGAGTAATTTGCTTTTGGCCTTAATGGTCAAGCGTAACTAAAATGAGCTATGGCTGTGTACACTATCAACGAACCAAATGTGATAAGTGAGTTGAAGGTACAAAGCGTATGTACATACATATATGGTCGTAGATATGCTAGAGGAGAAGCGTTGGGTGCGCGGTACCACTTTGACAGTGATGAGCAATTGGAAGTTTTGTGTTATTCCTGAATGTCCTTGTTGATATGCGCGTTGATGAATGCCAGGCAACAACCATGTTACGAGTCCGTAGAGATAGTGGAGACTTTGAGGGATAGCAAAGCGTAAGCGAGTGAAAGATGAAATAGTAGTTGCTGTCGATAGATGACCGAACATAAAAATATCAGTGAAACATAGATACCCGAACATAAAAATATCAGTGAAACATAGATACCCCGCAGGAATTTGGTGTGATGCTACTATCAATTGAAATAAGGTCTTTGAGAAGGAATATAAATGTGAAAGTGAAATAAACTTGTCTTCGCAACACCACATCAGGGGTTTGATATAACTTTAAAAATCAATATGCGGTTCTTCGAAATCGCTAGATGCTCGTTACTCGGTGGTTATTGCGACCGTTAATAACGAATTTTCAGACAGTTTTCAAAAATTCAAAAATACCTATTTAAGTTAATTGAATTCGCTTAACACTCGTTACTCGGTGGTTTTTGAGGCCACTAATTATTAATTCGAAGTTAAAAATTATATTATCTTAAATAATTCATAACTAGAGTATTCCAATTGATCCGGAATTACTATATATCTTGTGTTACTCCGCATCCTGAACACCTCAACGTGGTGACGGTGGGCAACGTAGCCATTCCGGTATAGCATAGCAGACGTACTTAGGAAGAGTATTGGATGCAGAGGCTCGGAACAAAGGTATCGGCGGCAGGTCGAGGTGAAAAAGCCGGCCCGCAGGCGTCGTCTTCATAGAGCCTCGGCTACATGAGTTTTCAAAAAGGTGTCCGCCATTTTGAGTTTTGAAGACTATCTTAAAATTCGTAGTCAACGAGTGCGATGCATTTTTTCCTTATGTAATGGGGATAAACAACTATCGAATTCAGATTCAGTGAACCAAAAATACTTGCAATTCGTAGTGAGATCTCCAGATGGATAGTGGCGCACACAGAAAAATATTTTGCGGAAGGTTTAACGCTAGTTTAACTTTAAATATAAAATATTATGATTTTGGAACGATAAAAGTTCGCAAAGAAGTCGCAACACTCCCACCGTTCGTCTTAAGAAAGTTGTTTGGTTTCTGTTGTGGTGAAATTGTTATTTACGTTCTATGCGAAAACGGGCTTAGAAATGCTTTGCTCCGTATGATAATAAGAAAATAAAACTTAAACAGAGATACTTGCTCTCCTGTAGAAGCCACAGTTCTTCAATCCCTTATGTCCATGTTCCCGCTGATCGCCTATCGAAGTGATCGCAGTAATGATTTGTTCAATGTAGAGATTTATAAATCTTTCAACCCAAATATTTCGTAACTGATCAGAATAAATGCTAAAATATGCGTGTGTATAGTTGTGTATACGATGGTTTGTTTTTCGTTATCTCGTTCTCTATGCTATGTTTTGTCTCAATCATGTAACGAAATCAGCTTTAAAAATTTTACTCCGCATTTGCGAGTTTCACTTCAAAAAGTAAATTATTTTAAAATTGTACTACTGCTTTAAGTACAGAACGACCGAACACCGAGTTTTAAGGCCGAATCGCACCGAACCGAATTTCGAACAATTTCGGTCGAAGCGGTTTAAAATAATGAATAATCATTGTAAAAATTCGAATGTTTTTTTATTGGGATTAGTTTGAGTCATATTTGTTAATTTCAGTTTACTTTTATATTCTAATGTGAAAATAACAGCCTATTAATATTTCCCCCTGTCAACTAATTTCGTCTATCGTTATAAAGTTGGTCGTCAAAAAGTTTTAATAAAGTGTCTAATGAAAAATGTCTTTTAGTAGTATTGCTACATATCACCACTTGCTACCCAGTCGCTTCTACAAGTGTTACTGAAACTGTCCCGATTAGAATTCGTAGGGTCCTTTCCGAGAAAAAGAGAATTTTCAAGTCTACAGATAACGGCTGCCAAAGTATAGCTTATGTTGAGGATGTTACCAAATGGCAATTTTCGTGAGAAGGTGGCAGCTACTTTTTTCATAAGCTCTCTCAAAATAGAGTGGGTCTCAAACTCTCTACTGGAGAAACTATTTCCAAGGTATCATGAGCAAAGTAGGTACGGAATGTTCCAGGATAGGTATGCCTAAAATACTTTTATGGGGAAGGTATTGAATTTTTTACGAGTCAATGTTGGTCTTTATTGAAAAGTCTCACACATACGAAGGAAATGGAATCTTCGCGGGGTACGCTCATGATGATAATGACGGGAACCCTACTTGCCGCCACATATACTAAAGTTTTGAAAAATCGAATTAAATTAAATTATACACAAGATACATATAAGAAATATTAAAATATGGTTATTAAACGATAGGTCTCGGCGAGAAGAAGGCTAGTACCTTTATTTTGGAGAGGGTTGCCAGCTTTTTGAAAATTTAAGTTTAATTTCATTACACACATGTTACGTGAAATATTAAAAGTATCAAAGGTTCGTTTCTCTAAAGAGAAGCCATCTATATTTTGAAATGGGCTGCCACCTGATTGAAAAGTCGAGTTTAATTAAATTATTTTCAAGTTATATGGGATATGAAAAAATGGGTGCCAAACAGTTCAGTTTGCTGAGGAGAAGGCTATTACATATAGAGGGTTGCCACCTGCTTAAAAAGTTGAATTTATTAAAATTATACGCAGGTCATATGCAATATTAAAGTATGGTAAGGTAGCTACATATATTTTAAAGAACGTGGCCACATAAATTATACGCGTTATATGAAAATATGGGCACCTAATAGTTCGTTTCGCTAGGTGAAAGTTTATAGGTATATTTTATAAAAGTAAAATTCCATTAAATTATTCACAAGAGTATAAGATATAAGTTTGGACAAGGTGCAAACCTATATTTTTGAGAGGGTTGCCAGCTGCTATATGTAACATAAATGGAAATGCTGTTTTTGGTTGCATACGGAATGGGCAATTAATAAATAAATTTAGGCAAGACAACGTTTGCCGGAATTTTTCTAATATAAATATCTATGTCGTTGAATTTAAACAAATGTAAATTTTCGTTTAGCTAAGCACTTTCAGAATTGCTGATTCAGGCTTGCAAAAGTAGCTCTAGATATGAGCTGCAAAAATTCAATCACACTACGATTTGTCCTGCCGGGGTGCGTACGTGAATTTGTGCTTTTCAGCCAAAAGAATCACGAGGATCGAGTGCGTGTGTTTGTTCTGGCTATGTCGTCAATGGGTGGGTGGGTGTATGCCTGCGCAATCTGTCATTTCGCCAAAGCGAAAAGTAATAAATTCCTGCACAGAAACATAAAAGGATGCCAGTTGCCGTAGCGCTTTGGGGGTTGGTGGGTGCTGATATGAATGCAGCGAAAACAACTATTCTACACTCCTATTATATCTGGCCGGCCATTCATTCATCAGCCTCTTAATATTTGCTTTCACTACTATTACATTCAGCTATAATTTATTTATATATCATATATTCATATATATATACTCACATGTATGGATGTGCGGATAGAAAAGTATTTGGCAGGACATCAACGCTATCATCATCATCATACACATAAAGTATCCTATGCTACTACGAATAAAGAATAATTGTGCACTCTTATGGTAGATTACAAGTACTGACTATTTTTGTGGTGTTATTGCATTTTTTGTGCTGCTTATGCTCATAAAGCAAAAATGATTTTGCTGCCCATTCACTGCGCTGGTCAAATATACTTTTTGCACATTTTTTTTCTCCTCAACTATATTTCATACTAATATTACTTTGCGCTTAGATATGTCGCATGCCAACAGGCTTTTAATAATAATTTAAATATCCAGTACTTATATCTCCTCAACAATGACATATCCTTGTGTCTATGTACTACACGTATTAATAACACTTGCAACGCATATTAAATGCTGCAACATGCAACTGATTGAAGTATGTACACTCGTGGCCATGCAAACGGTTCGGGGCCAAATGATTTATTTTATTATTATTATTTTTATGGAAATTGAATTGCCAAACATTGGCAGATATACTTTAATAGTTTGTCAGGCCGTAGTCTGTTAAACCGAAATGTTAAAAATGTGCTCTAAATATAAGCAACTAACTTGTGACCAAAAATTAGTTATCACTTTAGTAAAAGAACGAGTGCCGGTTCGCGAGATATCGAGAAAAGTTGGTTGTAGTCATTGAACGGTAATAAATCTATTAAAAAAAGGATCATGCTGATCGTTTGGATCATCAGAGGAGAGTTGGAAAGAGGAAAAAGACAACTACCCGCATAGATGGTATTATCTATAGGATATGTTTTAAGGATCGATTTAAAAACTCCACAGAAATTAGAACGGACATAGCAATAAGTTCGAGAACAGTAAGTTGCAGGTGTGTGATTTTAATGAAAGGACGCCAGCGGAAGAACCACTTCTGATGAAAAAATGAACATTGCTCTGTTGCAATGGCAAAACACAACGTAACTGGTCCTTTGAGCAGTGGAAAATTGCAATATTGTCACATGAAAGCAGATTTAATTTACAATACAATGGAGCATTTACCGTATGCCCGCCGATGCCCGGGGAAATGGATGATGAACGCTCAAAAGTATGGAGAAGTTATATTCAATTTTATACTGCCGGCCATAGCCGAACAAGATGGGCATACTTGGGAGGCTATCTTTCAGGATGACTCCACACCATGCTATCGGGCCAAATCGGTATGTTTTATAAGGTATGTATTTAATCAAGTTTATAGTGAAGAAAAATATCATCTGTCGCCATTTTGTTTCTTACAGGTGCAGAAAATCCGTCCAGAAAATTCTCCTGTAGTGCCATTTACTAACTTATTTTAACGATATTCGCATGGTGAACTAACCTTAACGAATATTTTAACGATGCCAATGGTCGATGGTCAATCTCTTTCATTTGAATGCAACAGAAGCTGTATCGGTTAACTTCAAACTTAGCTGAAGCCTTAATTTCTCAGCTCGATAGAGTTTCTATGCCCCAAGTGGAGGATCAAGCTGCTAAAGAAATGTTTGTTTCAGTATCGTCTCCTTTTGTGGGAGGCACTATTGTGACCGTCGATTGTACTCATGCATTCAATTAATATGCAAATGGTTAAATCAAATTTTATCAGTTTTATTATATAGATAAATGATCCTCATTAAAAAATATTGTAAACATAAAAACTAAATACACTGAAGCACAACACGATTCATAAAAGAGCGAATTTTAAAAACGAAAACCATGGCATGATTGCAGGTGATTCCAGATATTCTTTGGAGTCGGTTTGATTACTATTCTACCAAATCGCTCAGCGGAGAGTACAAATAGAACATTGCAATATATAAAAACAATTATAAATATGTTTAGTTTGAAATAAACTAGTATTTATTTCACTTTAATCAAATATAATAAAAACGCCCTCAAATTTATGTATATTCGGCAGCACGTATTCATTTGTTTTTTTTTTATATTCCTCTTTGTGCTTTTCGCTCATTTTGAAATTTAGTCTGACAGAGGTGCCACTCTCTATCACTTTGAATAAATACAACGAGACAGCTGTAAAGTGTTGTTAAGAATAAGTTAGTGAATCGCCCAATCGTCAGTGCAAACGACAAATATTGTCGTCAAAAATTGCGATTGTCGCATCGTTTAAAGTTAGTGAATAGCACTACTGGTTTGAACCCGATTGAGTAACTATGGTACACCATAAAAACGAAAGTGGCTTAACAGAGATCAAGTTCAAAAGCAGAACTGAAAATCGTGCTTTTTATAGTATGGGAGAAGAAATTCCTAACGAAATTATTGAAAATCCCGTTCCTTCAATACCTTCTCGGGTCCAAGCAGCCGGTTTGATTTTTTATATTCAGCTACATGTATGTATTTTGTTTTGGCTTTGAAAAGCCGTAAAAACTAAAACAAAGTGTCTATAAATTTTGACAACTCTTACGCAAAAGCAAAAACAAAATACATGGAAATTTTGTAGTTGTACTTATAACACCGCCTTCTATGAATTCGCCTTGCATATAACAAAAAAATATTTTGATTGTTTTCTTTTGACAAAAAAAGTATAATCATTCATAATTTAATCCATTAATTAATCCAAAAAATTTTCATTTACGAAGTATTATTTTCTATTTTATACATGTTGTAATATTTAGAAAGATTTGGTTAATGAAAAAAATACTGCAAAAACTAAGGTGGTTAGGTTTCCGCGACCACGAGTGTAATATTCGTAGAAGAAGCATCAGAATGATTGCATATATGCACATATAGTTAGACGTTGTTATAAGCATGAGAAAAGCACTTAATTTTATGTCGGGAGCAGGTGGTACTCGTGTAGTCGAACGATGGCGTCAGCCTGGCCATTTATGTTAGGATATCAAACTCATGCTACTAAATTTATTATGATGCTTAGAGTGTCACAATCAAAGAGGTAATTCATAGAAGAAAACTGGTGCATAGATGATATAAAGATTGGAGTGTGGGGTGTGTCCAGTTATTGGTGTAAATTTAATGTGCAGCTGTTGTACTAGAATGGAACTCCATCTGAGGAAACAACCTCATATACGCAAATCTACTTTTATGCATCGAGAAATCGTGCAGTATTATCTGCTTCTTCTTCTTCCGCCTCTCATCTCACATTTGTGCTTAAATGCTTGTGTTTCATGCATTATTAAAATCTCTAGTGTTTTCACTCTTTATGTCTACACAGACATTAATTTTGTGCTTGTAAAATATTCATAGTTGCACGTAAAATTTTGTTGCTGCATTACAAGTCTGCATTAAATAGATATTTTGCAGTTGAATTTGTGATTATGATTTCGAGGATATAAACAGCGAAGCGCTCGGTGAAAGAGTGGTGTAATGCACACAATTAATTTAGATACACGAAAATATGGGACTTATAATTTCGGTGTAATCGAAAAGTGTAATAGTGAGGTTGAAAATTTATCAAAATTGCAATTCTAGTTAGAAACTGAAATATAAGAATTTCTCTGAAAGTATGCAACTTACCAGGGACGGGTGATAAGTGTGCGTCTTAAGGCAATAACGCCTTTGAATTACTGAAAAAATATTCATTAGAGTTCTGTTTAAAATGTTTTGTGTGTTCAGCTCACTATCGTCCTCGTAAATCATGTTTTGAATTTAAAAATAACCAGGAAAGCATCACTGGGAGTCAGGTTCAATTTCAGTGAATGCCGCAACTTTTAAGAACAAATTTAGGTTCAAGACTCTTTGTGATGCCCCATGAGCAGCCAGCAACTTCCAATCCCTCCTGAATCTAAGATGAAAGAATTGTCTACCTAAAGTGGAGAATCTTTGTCTACCAGTATCCCGCAAAAGAGGTGCAGTGGCGAGTGAAGAACTCCAATTAGCACCAAGAGCACCGTTTTAATACCAAAGAGAATGAAGAAGGGAAGAGAAAAGGGTGAGAAGCCTCTTGCATCGCCTTAGGTTTAGCCCGTGGAGTTAAGAAACCTACGCAACTCTTTCAGGTTTCCAAAATAGGATTTGCTCAGAAATCTCATTATAATTCTGCAAACAATTGAACAACCACAGAGGAGCGGTTCAACCCTTTCCTTAGGGTGAAAACATTCCGGGCCAGCACGTCGGCACCAGAGTGACGCTCGCACCGACGAGTTAAGCTCGCCACGTAGTCCCTGCACAGCTTCAATGGTACCATTTTTGACCCATTTTTGTGAAAACAGATACTGCGAACTGGTTTGTGAATAATACATCCATCCGGTCCCTTCTAGAAGGTTACGGAAAGCTGAAGTTTCTGGATAGTAAAATTTCTGGGCATATCTAGTCCGTTTGTTGGGATTTTCCGGATCGCTGACGGACTGCTGTATACGTCAATGGCCAAACGCATGCTCTTTTCAGAACCTCAGTACCCTTAGCCTGAAGGCACTCTGAGAAGCAGACTCCTTAATGTAAAGATCCATCGAAGGCATATGACAAAGATGGTACGTTTAGTTCTGACTTTCTGCCACACAATGTCTGGCAATTCTACAAATTATCTGGTTCCATCATTCGTCATTTGGTTATTTAAAAATCCTGTCGAAAACCTGTAACACCGCAAAAGCCTGGAACCCATACCACTCTTGGGTGAATAAACGCAGCCAACTCGTTAAGGCATTTCATGGATACTATGGAGATGGTCGATTGTTTCGTCAGTGATTTCACTGCCGCCTGGCGAAAATGTGAATATCAATCTAGGTAAATATCATATCACAGTGTTGCATTTTCTATTACCTGAAAAATGCTACGGTGGTCCGCAGTCTTTCCTGTCCTTCATCATGGATGCATTCCCCATTCCATTCCAATGTTTTCTTGAAGGTAGGAAGATCGTAAATGCGAGAGGAGGGGTCGGCAGTGTCACGGCAGTACCCAGATAATAATTAGCGCCTAATCTCTTCTGAAGTGTTCAATACAATTTCCGCACCGCTCGTGACATGTTTTGGCATATAGGTCTACCGGAAGGAAGTTCAGGTGGGTTCAGTCATATAGATAAAGTTGTGCTTATTGCTCATCGCGCCCGTTATGAATTTGGATGAAAGCCTTTGGACTTTATACATATTTTTAAAGTTTACCCCTTTCTCACTGGCATTCCACCATACCATGATACCATAATATTTAAGTAGAAAAGGCCTAACTATTATCGATGATTCTGTCACTTTAGCAAATCAGACATTTTTTTGGGTGTGTAATTCAACTTTTATGAAAATAAAAAACATGAATGTATGTACTATAATCCAAAGGCCCAATGACGTGTCTAAGCATTTCGAGTATCATTTGCTTATGATCGTCAATAAATCAACTTTTCATACACTACTTTTTTTCCAAGAATCTGTACTATGGTTTCACGGGCCGTGTATAAAGAGATCCTTTGTTCAAAATGGAAACCATAGAGATCAGCGTCTCCAACCTCAGGGGTAGTGAAAAACTTGCCACGGTAACGCGTACTATTATTTTTTAATAAATATTGAGGGTTTAAACTTTACCAAAGCGTTATTTTATACCAATGTAATGACAAATAGATCTAGCAGTATGAATCACTCATATTAACCAGATTTGAAATCGAATTAAAATTAGTCTTCCCACCAGAGCTAACATTTTATTTCACTGTTCTTGGTTTCGCAAAATCAGATCTTCTAACTCTGCTGGCACTTAATGAATAAAAACTTTGCCGTTTTGAAAACAAAAAGAAACATTCATTACCGCTAGGTGCCTCTAGTGCTGATGTCTAAAAGACAAGAATCAATGTTTGCGGCATTTAGGTATAAGAATAAAATAGAATACTTAATTTTGTGTCCTTTCTGGTATCATTTTCTTACCAACTAACACAAATATCGTATCAAGTGTCAAATTCACTGTAAATCCTTTCTAAATACAGTATCATTAGCAACCATGACAAAACCTGGCGCGTGTCACAATTTACCGTTGTCGAGCTGTCACATTTGACATGTCAAAGTGCAAATTATTCTCCACCTCACACATTTCACATTAATACTCGCAAATATTGCCAAATAGGCAAATCAAAGCATTTGAAAGATATGTGTCACGCAGAGAGAATTATGAATATTAGTAACAGATCGCAAAAGGATTTGATTCAATAAATACAGAGGGGGTAGGGTGTGCGAATCAAAAAAATAAAAAGAAGTAGCGGTGGTGGTGGCGGTGGCGGTTGCAGGCGTATCAAATGTTCGACAGTCATGGCTGTCAGAAAAAAGTTTGAAGAAATTGTGTGAACAATTTTTGAGGGAATGCTCGGTTGGCGAGCTGGACAATGCAAGTGGTTAGCATGCACATTTTTTTTTTTTTGAAGAGGGGGGTGTGATGATTTTGAATTTAGCAAGTTTCGATTTGGTTTTTGATCTTATAACTACTAAGCGGTTTTGTTGTGATTTTTTTTTTGCGCTGCCACTTTCTGCTGTGTTGCCTGCGTGGCGTGCATTTTTCTTCATGTTGTTTTTTTTCGGCGCTTCAAAATTTTGATTGACAGCTTTGCATGCTTAGAATGTACAAATTTGACAGCTCAATGTGGTGGCACGCGTCGATTGAGGAACACCAAATGCGTCTAACTATAATTTAACTAAATGTAATGGGCTAGTAACTGGACCAGTAGCCGGCTGTCAAATTTCTATCTACGCATATTTCACGCATTTTGCGGTCGACATAATTACAACAATGTAAATTTGTTTGTATGCATGAGTGTACGTATGTATGCACTGGGCATTGATCTGCAACAATGGCTTACACGAGTGCACGCGTGCATCGGGTTAAAGTAATTATTACTCCCACTTGAATTCGAAAAGAAAAAGAAATATGAAATTATTATTTGACAACTAACCACAATTTGATTGAAATCCTATACGGAGCGGTAGTGCGCTAACCACAGCATTTATAAATCTATTTTTTTTTCTTGAAAAAAAAAAAAAAACAAAACAACGAAAATCATATCACATGACAGCCAACAATGTGCGCGTGTCCGCGTTACAGTTTCCGCAAAAAGGCAATTATAACAATTTAATCAGCGTAGCAACCACAAGACTGTTAAGGCATAATGAAAAGGAAAATCTAGAAGGTGTATTCCAAGCTAAATTGAGACATTGTAATGCTTAATCTAATAGGAATATAAAGTGTAAGTGATCGTTCTCTGTTGAAATTAATAAAGTGAAGAGTAGAAGAGAGAGAAGCTTTGGAAACTTCTCTATTATATTTTGCACCACTAAATACTTCCAAGTAAAGGATGCTTCGAAAGAAAATATCGATACCTGAATAATATCGTATCTAAAGTATCGATACTTCGATACTTACTCATATCGACACTTTTGAATATCAAGGTCTAATTTTTTAAGTCATAATTTAATCCTTCTCAGGGAATCCTAAACTCTGAATAATAAAACTTAATAGGGTAGGAACTGAAATTAAATAAAACACCATTCCATAGAAACTACACCGCGGCGATGAATGACTGTTACCAATTGTGCCAATCGCCCCAAGCGTAGTATTAAAATTTTTCTTTGGTTTGATTTTTATGTTAGTACTGTGAACAACAAAATGGCTAATTAAATAATCGTTTGGTGTAAACAAATTCACGAGGATGAACGCCAAACATCAGAGAGGTGCAAAGTCAAGTGCAATTGTTAAGTCCTTGAAAAATATTAAAGTTCACAATAAACTCTTGCGCCGTTCACGAAAACTGGGAGCTTTTAAATTGCAAAAAAATCCAGCCAAAAACTTATCGTTAGAGCTCCAGACATGGTGAAGAAAGTGCGCGAGCGAATTCGTCGAAATTGCGCCAGATCGCCAGAAGCATGGGTGTGTCACAAAACTATGCAAAGCGTCATTAAAAAACTTGTAGCGCGTCAA
Organism: Anomoia purmunda; assembly: GCA_951828415.1. Lineage (NCBI taxonomy): Eukaryota > Metazoa > Arthropoda > Insecta > Diptera > Tephritidae > Anomoia > Anomoia purmunda. The sequence continues at coordinate 98,782,992 of OX639996.1, forward strand.
ACAAAATGAGAGCAAATAGAATGGATCCGTAATTCTAATATCCACACTCGTCAAAAGGCTTTTCACCTGTACCAAAAAGTATCATCCGTTATATTATGGGGAGCGATTTTAGAAAAAGGCCAACTTTCCTTTCCTTATTATTGGGAAAGCGTCAAAATTAACACAAATTACTTGGCAAAGCGCACTTCTGTTTCTAGAAATACTCTGTTTCGGCTCACATAGCTAGAAAAGTTCAGAGCTACTACAGAAGGTATTTTGCTGATTTTGTTTGGTCAGATGGATGACCGTCCATTTCCCCGGATCGGAATCTACTAGATTACTGCATATGGTGCTGCGTGGTGGACAAAATTAAGAACATAAAACCCTTGAAGATATGGGATAAAATACTGGGGCAATTTTTCCGTGCCGCCTGTGCTGCTTTTCCGAAACGTTCGGAGCTGACAAAAATGAACAAGGGTGAAAAATACCCAATTATTTTTGAGAATAAATTAAATTGATGAGCAAAATAATAATACTATATTTTCTTTTCAAAGGCCTAAGCTGTCTTTTTTTCTTTTCCTAAAAACAACAGTGTAACTTAATTTTATTTATATATCCTTTTCACCCTATCCTTTTGCTTCTCCGTATATTCCCTTCAATAATAGAGCTTGTCTCCCAAATCACATTGAACAGATAATAAAAAAATTGAAATTAAAATTGAACGAAAAATAAAATAGTTACTCTGTGAATTTTACAAGGCGCAGAAATGTCTGTACTTCAAAATTCATCCATTTCACACTTTCTTTAGAACTAATTGGGGGCTTGATGTTGCACCACTAATCGAAGGACTTGCAGTTCTACGCCGATTCCGAACACTAGATAATTTTTGTGAGAAGTTTCTTCATAGCAAAAACACTCACAGAGGTTTGCCCTTGCTTGTCGAGGAGCCACCTGCTATGCATTCAAACTTGGTGTCGCGTATTTGTAAGGGAGAGGCAATGGCAGAGATAGTGTTCTCCACATATTACTTGCGACTGCTGCTGCGGCTAAAATTATTGTACGCGAAACTCATTCTGGTGCCGTGTAACCCCATCAGACAGTACCCTGTCTCAATGCCTGACCAGACTGTTCTCTGGTCCACCTTATGTTTGTGCTTGTCTGAAGGTAGGCCTACGTTCGCGAAATGTAACTCCGCCCCCCTTCTAGCCAGCTCATCAGCAGCATAATTCCATTGGATGTCCTTATGCCCAGGCAGCCTGATTACGCAGATGCTACATTTCTGCAGCAACTCGTTTAGGACTAATTGATAACGACCTTGGAGTTCCTTTCGAGTTTCTGTAAAAACAAATATGGCGACATCTTAACCGCTGGCAATTTTATCAATCTCGTACACAAAAACATATGAGATGATGGCTTACTACGTCAGCTATTAAAATACAGCAAGACATGAGGAGATAGTACGGCGTTTGCACCAACACCTACTCACAATGGGATAGAACAAATGAATGAACTATAGTATTTTTCTTTTTCATTGGATTTAACTGTATGAGTTTGGCTTTGTGGACGTTTGAAGGTGGAAGCTGAGTCGTCGCTTTTGATGTTGCGATAAAATTCCAGAGAATCCACAAAGGCCTTGGCAAATCGGTTGATTTAGAAAAAGGACTTCCAGTGTAAGCACGCTTGGAAACCAGAGTTAGTAGCGACGACGAATGATCTCAACTAAAACCACCAAATAAGTTCATAAGAATTTAAGGCTCGTCGGGAAGGGAGCTCTCGAGCATTGGCCTATCGAAATTGAAAAAGTAAAATTATTTGCATTAGTAAATCCAATAACAGCTGGGGCGAGCTGGAGTGAGATCGTAGAAGCATGAAAGCGTTCCTGAGCTAAGTCAAAATATAGACTGAGCATCACTGATCTGAAGCTCCCGTACGACTCAATATAAGTTTAGACCTTTTAAATAAGCTGTGTTGTGCAGAAGACCACTTAAACAGCTACAAATCATTCTATTTTATCAGCAGAAATCTGTGCAGTAGTTTCATATTTGAAAAGTACCGTTAGCTTTGGCCCGCACCTTATTCGACTACATCTTAGTTTCATAAATAGTAATAAAATTCACATGCGAGTGTAAGAAAAAAAAAAACAAATATAAAAGAAAATAACTCGCCACCATAGAGAGCGCAAAACGCTAACATAATCACAACATAATTTGCTCTACTAACGCAAAGCCACCCTCCTTCTACGAGTATCTGGCATAGCAAACACGATATTCCGCTAACCTCACCCTTTAATCTTGCACGTTGTTGTGTGTGCATGGTCCCACCTTTGCTCGCTTCCTTTGACAGCGGGTTACAACTCATATTACACTTTCGCTTTCAATAGCCGCAAGCATTTATGCCTATTTTATTATCCTTTTTCAGGCGCATTCCACATGTTTGTTTGTTTTTTTATTTTTGGTTTGTAAAGCGGTTATATGTTGTGTGCCTATAATAGCGCCTCGGAAATCATAACTCAGTCAAGTCACGGCATTCAAAATATGCTACTACATTTTGAGTATCCGCTAATCCCTGAACTATGCCTTATTCCTCTCACTTCCCTTGTTTCGGGTCTCGCTTATTGTGTCCTTTTGCCACTTAGAGTTTTGCACTATAATTGCCCAATTTGTGTTAACGATTTGGGTTTTACGAATTCGTGTCGTGTTGCCGTGCTAGCAGGCACTTGTGAGGAAGCATTCTGTTAGCCCATTGCATGTTTCGACATCATTTTCCGGTTATGAAAATTATCACTTAATTGGTTTTCTATAATATCCGTATTTCTTTAGTAAACCAATAATTGGAGCTATTATTTAACCTGCGGAGAACTTTCTAGAATATGAATATTTTCAATCATCAGATAATATTTATATGGATTCCTAAAGTAAAGTACAGTAATGAGAGATCGAATAACTCTGTTAAAGTAGGAATCTGCCTGACAGCGCTGTACAAATTTGCAATAAATTTTTTTTCAATCAGTAATTGTGCTACTAATTCGATTGCAAATTAAAAGTGATAGATTTTTTGGGATTGAAGAAACTACAATCTACAGTTTTGATTTTTTAAATAACTGCAATCGGCTTTGCCGGGACTCGAAACATGGTAGTCTGTAGCACCAGGTTTCAGCATAGGAAGATCCCTCAAGCCACGTGGCTGTCTTCAGATCGAAAAATGCGAAACCAAATCAATCATACTGCGATTGACGGATGGCATGTTTCCACTATATTAGACGTTCATACACTACGAGGACCGAACGTCGACCAAGACTATTATCTTGTCGCATCCAAGATGCGTTAAGCAACGAACGTGCGTCTAAATACTCACAGAAGACTCGACGTCGGAAAGGTGTAATCGCAAGTTCACCGCTCGACACCCACAGCTGCTAACTAAGAGCACTTCTCCTCAAACCGGAATTAGCGAGCATTGGCGGAAAATGTCTCGTTCTCTGCGTACCACCACTGAAGAAGTCATTGGGTTTCAGCGAGCCCGAAAGAACAACTGCTACGGTTGGGAATGTCGCATTTCCTCAGAGAAGGAATACGCTGCCTATAACGCCACGCTGTGATCGGGCGCAACGCGAGCTTTTTGGAAGCGCTACCGAGAGTTGAGAAAGTAAGAGAGACGAATTATTCGAAGAATGAAAGAAGAGACCGATATACGTGAGTGCGGAGAGCTTGGAACAGGAAAAGTGCCCGAAAATTTTACGGGAAGGTTTAAGACTGGACAAATTCCTGTAAGACAAGCATCGCGACTGATGTCCAAAGATAAATGATAAAAGCAAAAGCGTTTCCGGAGAATACCAAATCGTTGAGATGGCATTAACGATACGTCACCCGACCTCGATGAAGTTCGGATAACAAAAACGCGGCTAAGGAATAACAATGCCACGGGCGCTGATTGATTGCTTGTTGAGCTATTCAATAGTGCTGGCGAAGAGTTAGTAATTTGCATGCTCCAGGTTATTTCCAGAATATGGCCAGACGAATGCATGACCACCTATTGGTCTGCCCAAGGGTGACCCTACAGTATGTGCCAATTACCTTGTAAGGTGCTATCGAGCATATTGAGCTAAAGACAGAAGCAAACCATCAATGAACTGATCAGTGAGGCTTTAGACCTGGTAAATCTACCGTCGACGAACGAAAACCACGCTCTGTAAGTCTCTCATCATGGCCGAGCTATTGTAAGGCGCAGAAGCACGTACGCTATCAACATTGGATATAATGGCCCTAGGAGTGTTCAAAGGAGAGAGTGTCCGAAAGATTTTTTCACCTTCACCTCTTTGTGACGGCGAATGCCACAGACGATGGAACAATGAACTATACTCTCGGAGGAATGACTGGTAAATTGTGATTTTGGCAATACTGGGTATAATGGGCGATTGGAATCCAGTTTGATTGAAATTTGTTATTGCTCTGCTGCCTGCTGATTACGAAGTCATGGAAAAGGATTTATTTTGAAACGATTTTCTTTCACCTTCATTTGCGTTGAACACGAACACGGAATTTGCTTACCTTTTAAGACAAATATGAATGAAATCTTACCACATTTTTTTTTAATGGGTTATTGTTGTGAAACTTTAAAAAATCCGTAGCTCGAATGTCTTGGTGAGAGTCTAACGAATTATAATGGGTGCAATTCTTTTTATTGCGTAATCAAAAAATGCTCAAGAATCCGGAATATAGGTTTGTTCTCATCCAAGTACAGATCTAAAGGGTGGTTAAATTTTAAGGGCCGCTGTTGATTTTGAATAAAACACAAATTATTTTGGAAATTATTGTAATTTCTTTTTGTTATGATAATATGGTGTGGTTCAATTATGGGACAAAATATCGGCCAAATGTCCGCCTTGACTTCGTCGGCACACCTCGATCCGATGGGCCAAATTTTCGATGACGCTGAGGCATAATTGAGGTTCTATGCCGTTAATGTGCCGAATTATCTCATCCTTTAGCTCTTGAATTGTTGCTGGCTTATCGACGTACACCCTTTCTTTCAAATAACCCCAATTGACATCGCCACCACGTGAGATAACACGGCCATTGAATTTGTCGCGCAAATGAGCCATTGTTTCGTTGGCTGTGTGACAAGTGGCACCATCCTGTTGGAACCACATATCGTCCACATCCATATGTTCCAATTCGGGCCATAAAAAGTTCGTTATCATCTCACGATAGCGAACACCATCCACAGTAACTGCCTGACCGGCCTCATTTTGGAAAAAATACGGCCCGATGATGCCACCAGCCCATAAACCGCACCAAACAGTCATTCTTTGTGGGTGCATTGATTTTTCGACGATGACTCTTAGATTATCATTCGCCTAAATGCGGCAAATCTGCTTATTGACGAATCCACTGAGGTGAAAATCTGCCTCATCACTGAAGATGATTTTCTTCGAAAATGCACGATATGCATTTTGATTTGAACGCCCAGTTTCATAATAAGCCTGAATAACTTTAACACGTTGCTCGATTGTGTATCTTTCCATGTTCAAATTGAGTTAGTTTGAAATTGAGAAATGTCAAATGAAATGCAGAAAAAAACTTGACGTTTAGGTGTGGTTCACATTCAACATCAGCGCTTAAAATTTAACCATCCTTTATCATTGTGACTTATGAAAGACAAAGGCGCAAGGATAGAAAATAAAGTGGAGCTTACCTGAAAAGATGTTTTTTGAAGGATCATTAAAGCTAAAAATTTACACAGGGGGCCAACGCCTAGTAAAACAGACATATGCCTCGTGCTATCAATGATAGACTTCGTTACAGATTTGATATCATAAGAGTTTAGAAACTCCAGGTTGTTCATATACATAGTTGTTTCTTCTAACAACCCACTAGATAAGAACATCATACTGTAAGCGATTATGGAGCGATAAACAAGGAGCTCCCAGTCTATCTAAAACTTCGAACAAAAAATGCTATATTTTAGCTTTGCTCGCCCTAGGGAGGCGATCACTCTATACATGACTAAAGAAAACGAAACCAGAGCTTAAAATAAATTTATGTTCGGAAATTCCGTATAGGATTTCCATCAAATCACGGGTTGCAAATTTCGATTAAAAAAATGTAATCTAAAGTAGAGACTGTATTTAATGAGTAAAATACATCACATAACACATCTTCTTTCGCAGAAGCAGTCAGACGTTCCCATTATTTAAGGAATACGATTTCACTCATGTGACCAACCAAGGCAGGGTTCGCAGTAGCGCACCTTGTTAACCTAGCTTTCCAAAATCTTGGTGACTGTTTCTGGTTCTATCTCACAAATTACTTGCTTATTATTTTTCTTAAGGGTCTCTGAATCGATAATGTATTCTTTGCATAATATCGGCCCTTCATGCCACCCCACAAAAAAAGGCAAACGGCGCCAAATCAAGGGGTCTTCGTAGCCAAGTGTGTAGCGCAGGTAACAATAAAAATTATGGAAAAGTTGTTTCTAATACCGGTTGCTCCTCGGCAGGCAATGGCAAGCTTTCGGGTGTATTTCGGACATTAAAATGTGTGAATCATTTGCCGTTCGGAGTCGATGTAAATCTATAGCTTCCTTAATTTGTGGTCCAATCGCTTGAAAACTATTGACAATCAATGCGAAACATAGCCTTATGTTGTCCTACCCTTTCGAAACTCATGTACCTAATTGTAGCTGCCGTTAATATTTCGGTAATATGTCAAAAATATTCCAAATAAATAAACGATATGTTTTTTTTTTGCTCCAACTTTGCGTTTTTTATTTATTCATATAAATTTCTTTAATAGTATATTTAATATATATATATATATATTGTATTTCTGATAAACATTCATGAGATCATAATAATGATTTTTTATAATATACTTGTATGCATATTTATAATTTACTTCTAAATAGTTATTATGTAATGGGTTTTCTTTAATGATTTTTACATAACATTTATTTCGCTTTACTTTTTCATTACGAAAAATCATTTATAATATCTTATAACTGTTTAAACACTAAATGATATATTTTTTACTATTTCACAAATACAATTAAAGCAAATGAAAAATAAACAAATCAAATTTGTATAAGTAAATAATAAATTAGCGCTAAAAGCAACGCAGCTAAGTTAGCAATAAAAGTGATTTACACTTGAGAAAATAAAAACAAAACAAACTTTTTTTTTTTTAATATTTCATAACATTTTGCAAAACAAAATTTTTAAAGCGATTAAATTGAAACTAGAGAAATTGATTTTATGATCTCATTTTTTATTTATGTATAATTATTTGTAAGTATGTATGTATGCTTGTTTGTGTATAAATTTCGTGTAAGCATTTAACTTGGCAGCACTTGACGTGGAAATTTGGCAACAACACAACCACTCAGATTGCGATCGAGTAAAAGATAGAGCGAAAACGAGCGCTATATCTATTTGCAAAAAAAAAAATAGTATTAATAAACTAAACTTAAATTTTATAAAAATTTGCGCTATTTACAAATTATCTTGGCTGGCCTTAAGTAAAATATACTTATGTACGTGTGTTATAAAATGTTATGCGTGTTTTTTTTTGTGGCTTTGTTTGGCAATTTGAGCAAATGCATGACTTTCTTTACAAACTACACATTGAGAATGAGATTATTAATGGCAATTGATGAAGTAAATGACAACGTAAAAATATGTATGTATGTAAAAAAAATTTAATAAGTAATAATTTGTGTTTTGTTTTTTGTTTTACCTTTTCTACATACTTCTTATTTTTCTTCTTCTTTTTCTAATTGACTAAATGCATGGAATTACAAATTAACAGAATTTTTTTTAATTGTAACATCTTTTTGGACACTCACTCCGGGGGTTATCGTATTAAAGCGCTAAACTGATAATGTAATGTGAACAGATTTTTCTAAAATTTATAAACGTTATGCCATTATCCGTCAGCGAAATTTGGCAACGTTGCTTTTCTTTGCTGTTGCGAATTGAAATATCTCTCTCTTCATTACTTCCAGCATTCGCTTTGACGACACCCCCTTCATTGGGCAAGTGCAAAATATACCGAGATCATTGTGAAAACTACTAGAAATGAGCCAGCGCAAAGTTTGAATGCCACAAAATTGACAACTCAAATACACACAGAAAAATATATGATATAAATTTGCGTTGAGATATTCAATTTGGGAAACTTTCGTGGCTCATTTGGTAAAAATTTACAAATCGTTCAATTCAAATTCAATTCGTTTTATTTCGTATTTCGTTTCGTTTTTACTGTTGGCTTTTCTATGTATCTTTTTTTTAATTGTGTGAAATTATGGCTATGTTTCTGCTGAGTAAGCGAAATACTGTATAAATTTTATTATTTTATGGCTTAAATAATGTGATTTAAATTGAGTTTGTTGTGAGAGAAAAACTGAGTATGAGTGGAGTATGCAAAATGTACTGAGAGAGCTTTAAAAAATGACAGATGTAGCTGGTGGTGGATATTTTCTGTGAATAAATAGGTAGAAGAGGGTATTATATATGGATTGTGGTTTCAAATTTAATTATTAAACATTAAAAAAACAAATAAGATAAGTTTTTAAAGTATTTTAAAAACTTAAAATTTCCGCGCGGGTCTTTTAGTGGTGGTAGATATTTTTGTAAAATTTTCCAAAAGTCTTTTTGAAGATTAAAAGCTTCATGTTCGCCATTTTTTAAAGACAAGTTCTATAAAGAATTTTTGAAGTACTTAGAAACTATTTAGGCGGCGCGTGCGAAGCTTTTAGGTTTAGCGTAGTTTCCTTACTGCACAGACGGACATTCAAACCAATTGCGCTTTTGAAGCCAAGCTTTCAGGTGGAAGGAAGCGAAATCTGCTTCTCGAATTAGAATACTTTTGGTGTAGAATTCTAATAGTTTCTTGTTTTTGTGTAGTCAAGAGTCTAAATGAAGCAACTTTAGAGGGCGTATTTTAGAGCAGAGCTTTTTATATTTTTGAACTGACATTTTAATAGAGCAATAAGAATAAAGCTTGTGGAAACTTTTTCTACTTTGAGCCTCAGAAAATTAATTATTTAAGGTTATTGCTTTTTCAATAGAATCCCTTCTAAACTTTTCATGAAACTTTATTCCCTAGAATTTCCTATTCACCTAAAATACACCAGCAATTAAGTTTTTTGCGTTCATAAGACATAAATCTAATTTGCAAAAATATAATTTAAGATATTGTAAAAAGCTCAGGTGGTTAAGTTATTAATGTAATGGCGAAAATGTTTAAAAAAATTTTGAAAAATCATTTTTGAATAAAATGTTAAATTTTTGAGTAATGCCAGTGGCTTTAGAAATGCATCTAAATCTTTTTACAAACATTTTTAAATTAATTTTGGTACTTATAAAGCATTTTAAAAACTATTTATAATTTGATTTATTAGGTTATATAACTAAAAAAATTATCCTTCTCTGCTATTTACAAAGTACAACTGACATAATTATCTAGTAATTGTAAATGTCTCGAAAACTCATTAAATGCAAACTGTGTGATCAAATTAAAATTATAACTAGGCACATATTTTAGCATAAGTTTTGAAAATTACAACTATTATTATTTATATGTACAAAAACGAATTCAACTAGAAATTATTTATTTAAAAGCGAAAAAGACGTCTAATGACAAGAAAATTTTGCAATCACCTGCCTTTTTTGACATTTTCTTTTAATATATATATATATATTTTTTTTTTTGCTGAATACTTATATTACCAATAAACTATGAACAGAAATTAAATCTTAAATGTCAAGGTTTGATTATAAAAAATTATAACTAGAAAAAATACATAAACAATTACAACTAATTCCATTTAAACATTTAGTGTTGGTGGTTGTTGTGCTATTTTTGTTGTTGCTGTTGTTGTAAATCGCAGTTTAAGTAAGATTTTGTCATTCACTGCGTTTTGGCCAACAAAAATTGCCATCATTGTACGATATTTTATTTTTTTTTTGTTTTGCGCAAAACGCTTACACATTTTTATTATGTCATCAAATTATATTTTTTTTTAATGTTTTCACTTTTTCATTTTACATGAAAAACGAAAAAAAAAAATTAAATAAAAAGTCATAATTTTATTAACGACATGAGATCATTGCTTTTTTTGGGAATTGTTTTATGTTAAAAATAAACTTTTTTATTTTCTAGATTATTTTGCTTTAAAAGATTTTCTGGTTTTTTGCGAATCGAACTTTGAGTGTTTTGTGTTTTGAATTTTCGTTTAATACATATGCTGTATACAATAACGAAAAATATGTGTTAATTTTATTAAACTTGTATTAAAAATTCTCGTTGTTTTTGAGTTAAGCTAAAGCTAAAGTATTATTCTTAGGTTATGTACAGATTGAAATTTTTATTTTGCGCTTAGTTTGATAAAAGCTTAACTGGCGAAAAAAGCTTCAAGCATATAGATTTTTGAGCGCTTCATATTCAGAAAAGTCAAATTACTGTGCTTTCGAATCTTGTTGGATTTCAAGTAAGAAATTTTTTCAAGTTTGCGTGTGAAAAATTATCCGCGTTTTATTTTAGTTAATATCCTAATGGGAATTCGCTTCTATGTTAGTCCAAAATTAATTAGCAGTTTTGTTTTCTAACTTTGGTTCACGAGATCCATGTTTTTTTGTGAATTTTATATTTTTAATGAAGCTGAGATCAGGATTTTCCACTTCACAAACTTTTCCACTTGCAAATCAGACGGGAATATTTCACTAATTTTCGAACTAAATTTATTTTGTGGATAAAATATGTATATAATGTTGCTTTTTCAAAGATTTTAAAAGCCAAGTATTAAATATAATTAATTTACTTTTTTCAGAGCTTATATAGCGGAAGTATTCACAGCTTTCCAAAAGCTTTATATTTGCTTATGACAACGCTTAATTTTCATAAAATTACATCATAAATGTTTAAAGCATTTGACTCAGAAGCTTTGAGTGAAATTAAAATCTTCTATTCACAATCAGGTGTAAGCTCGCAAGATTTTTGAGCTTAATTTTTTAATCTAAGAGCCTATTGTGAAAATTAACCCAAATCGCATTCAAGTTGGAAGATTATTTAAGACTTATATATTGAATGTTGTGATTGAAATTCAATCGAAGTAAAATCTAAACTCTTAAGTTCACAATAATTTACCAAAAAAATCTATATAAAATTTCAATTAGTAGATTTTTTATGAAGGTTTTGTTTGTTAAATTAAATGAATTTAATTTAGAAAACAGCGTGGATTAAGGATTTCCAGCTAGAATTATAAATTGAATTTTAAAGCTCTAACAGTTTTTAAGACTACAAGCCCATCCACAGTTTCATCCACTTAGTGAAAGCTGAAGAGAAGCATTATCGTAATGGTTGGCTCAAAAGCTGTAAATTTTCAAACCAAGCATATCTGAAGTTGTTTTGGGTTAAGCAAATAACTCAGATTTTGAAAATATTTATGTTATTCTGAAACACTAAAACAGAAAAAACGTTTTCCTCCAAAAATAATGAAATATTTCTAATCAACTGTTACCAGCATACGCAATTGAATTTCTACCAAAAAAATATTGAGACCAATTTGAAAATTGTCATTGTAAGTTACAACTTAAATAATATATTTTCAATATGTTTACTTATAACTATTAAACCTTTCAAGCTCTTATTCGTTTTAGTTTTATAACTTTTTTAATTAGTCTAGCTTTTTATAATTTTATATAATATTTTTATTTTGTATTTCTTATAGTACAATTGTTTTTGCCATTGTTTACCCTCAATATTAACTCAATATTAACTTTTACTATATTGTTATTAGTTTTATAACAAAAAATAAAAATAAAAAAACATTAAGCAAAATGCTGACATAAATGCATTTTCTCAAAAGTTCTTCTATTTTTTTTTGTTAGAAAAAAAAAAATACATGTAAACAAAAGATCACAAAAATGGTTTTCAAAATTATAACTACTTAGCAAAGAATGCTGCAAACATCTGCAGGCTAGGCAGAAAAAAATTAACTAAATTTATTAATCAATTATTTTAAAGCATTTATGAATTTTTTAACACATTTTTTAAATTTACATACTTAAAATTATTTATATACGGTATTGCAATAACATGTGGTTGTAATTTGAATTACAGTTAAGACTTTGAATTTTTATTAACTTTTTTTTGTTGATTCAAAAATTAACATTTCCATAGTCATAAGAAGTTATTTGCATATATATATATACATATATATATTTTTTTTTTGTTTTCTTATTCATTCTTTATTTATATGTTTTTGTTTATAGTTGCAAACTTTTTATGTATCAGTTTTTTTTTTATTTAGCACCTTACATTTTTTTTCATTTGGGTGATTCACAAGGTGTCATACATAAGTAAGTAGGTAGAGTAATGAAAATTTTCAAATTGCCAGCAGCTAAACAAATCAGAAAAGTTTTTATTTTCCTCAGCCAATTTTTTGAGAAAGCTTTTATTTTTATTTATTTTTGTAAAAAGGCCGTTTTGTTAAATTCATAAAGCAGTATGAAATTACTTGATATTCACGGAATTTATATTAAGGAAATTTAAAAAAAAAAATATTTTTCAAACATTTAAAAAATAATAATTTTTCAAAATAAAAATATTTTTCAAACATTTACAAATATTTTTTTTTTTTGAAACACATCTTATTTTTTTTGAAGTTACATGGCTAGAACAATATTGGTTGTATTATGTATATGATGGCAGTTTAGTTGTATTTATGTACGAAACGACAAAGGCTGTTAGTGCAGAACTTCATTTAAAATTCTTAGAATTTTTTTTATACATACATATATAAATTCTAAACAAGAACTAAATCAGAACTCAAAACACTTTCAGCGCATTTACAATTTTTTTAAGTTAACAAAAAATATCTTTTGCTTCGAAATTCATTACTGTCTTCAAAAATTTCAATTTGAAACCAAAATGGAAAAACGGCTTATGCTATTATTGTATGCGAAAACAAATGCAAGAATTTTTCGTTTAATAAATTTTACCAATATTTTTAAAATTCTTCAGAGTTAATTTCGATCTTTTTTTGTGTAATATGTATTTTTTAAGTTATCCAAATTTTTTTTATTTTATGAGTTGCGATATCTTTGAGTTGAAAAGTTCAATGTAGTTTGATGTTTTTTTTTTCTGAAAATAGAGGTATTTTTTATAAAATTAGTCGAAAGCTCTGCGTTGATAAGTTTGAGTTTGAGTTTGAGTTATGTTATTCTTCTTGAAAAGGTGTAGTTTGCTTGAATTTTAAGTTATATTATTTTGCATTTAAATTTTTTTTGTTGATCTTATATTTTTCACTTTATTAAAAAATTACTAACATGAGTTATGCCATTTCGTTTCGAAATTACTTTTTAATTGCTTTAACTAAATAATATTTTTATGCGTTTCAGTTGTGCGTTTCAGTGATGTTCTTTTGTATAAAATTTTGTATTACTAATTGACGTTCTTAAGTTTTCTTATCTGGTTACTTTTTGTTTTGCTTGAAAAAAAAATAGTGTGTTGCAGTGAGTTTTAAATTTTGAGTTATGCTATTTGTTATTAAATGTCTTAGTTTTCATATTTAATCTCTTTTTTTGTTTATCAATTCTTATATGCTTTTACAAAATTGTATATTTTCTATCAAAATTGGTTTACTTAATTAATGGCTGAAAAAGTTTATCAAAAATACTGCACATTTATACTATGAAATGTTGCAAAAAGTTTCCAAAAATCATTGTGTCTTTTTGTTTTTTATATTTAGATATTTTTAGTGTAAATTTTCCGTTTTTAGAGTACTTTACTTATATTCAAATTTTGTGGTAATTTCACATTTTTTAACTGCGGATTTGTTAGTGATAATAATGTATTTCAAAACATATTAGCTTCCAATTCATTTCGTTTCTTTAAATTTTTACTTCAGTGTTCTACTACCAATTGAGCCATATAATTTTATATTTGTAGCTGTCTTTTATTACCGCACAGTCTTATTGAGTTACATTAAGAAAGTAAAGACAATAAAAAACTTCGCTGTAGAAAAATATTTACTTTAAGCACAAAAGTGCTCCGGCAGTTGAAATACAAAAGTATGTAAGTTCTGGAATACTAGATTTTGTCTTTGGAAAATTTTCACGTCTAAATACGGAAAAAGTTTAAGTAGTTAGTCAAAAGCTTACATTTTACAAAAATATTTTTTTCATTGTTTTACAAATATCTGGTTTCGCTTTCGTTTTGATCTTCCTTTCAACTTTGAATTCGTTTATTTTGTTAAGAAAAGCTTCGTTGCTCAAATTCGGTTTCGTTGTCGCTCACTGCGCCCACTCTTTCTCTCTCCCCTCTTTCGAAAACTTTTGGCACTTTCGCTTCTCACGCACTCCAACTGCATTCCGTTTGCTTTGCTGTTTACTGATCGGCATTTTCTTTGCTGCCTGTTTTATTATTGCTATTTATTCAAAAACTCTCGTTTCTTTCATCCCTCTCAGCTCATTTGCCAATACTCTCTGTCTCGCTCTCGTTCCGCTCTTCGGGTGCTCTCATTCTTGCGCGGCGTACAATTCGCCTCATTCCTAGCGCTGTGTTCTTTCCAAATTTCATGTTCGATATTTTTTACGCAGTTTTTTCTCATTTTTAAACTTTTTCAAACTCGTTGCTTGCGTACAAAACATTTCGCGCGTTTGTTTATCTGCTTTCCATTTTATAAATCAATTTTTTTTGTTACTTTTTCGCAATTTTATTATTTTTTCTGTAAATGTAAATATTTCTTATATGCATTGCTTTATTGCGGCTTTTGTTTTGTGTTTTTTTTTTAATTGTAAGTATTGCGGTTGCTTCACATTTTGGTCACTCATCGTGCCACAAGGAAACCACAACCTATGGCCACAACGATGACTGTGACGACAGTGGGCCAGATGAAGGTTTTGAATTGCCGCACGAAAAACTAGAAGAAATAAAAAGGAAATAATGCGATTAGAATCAAAATTATGTACATAGTTAGTTTATTTTCAAATTTATTGACGAAATGGAATTAAATTCTGTGAAAACCTTAGTACACCAAAAATTCTTCGCCGTTTGCAAACAAACTAAAATAGTATGGCCTAAGTTCCTCCGGAAATTTGTTTCTATTATTTTAAAATACCTGCGAACGGCTATTGATATTCTGAGAATCGTTGTCATGGTTTGTGTTCGAAAATGTTAGGAACTCGTCGAGTAGTCGACACTACTTTGTGTTCCAAGAAATCCTTTTGGGTTTATTATATAAACACACTATAGGGCTTATCATAACTATACGACAGAGGCTTAGTTTCGACACTCAACTTATTTCTAATTAATTTTAAATTATTTTTTTATAAAAAAAAAAAATAATCGTTCATTCTACAATAAATTTTGTGGAAATTTTATTAAAATTTAAAAAAAAAAGTTCATTAAAATTTTAACCGCTTGAATTCGAATTTTTAGAAAATTGCAAGTTTAAAAATTTATATCGAAGTAGCTTTCTAAATGGAGTATTAAAGTCAATGATTTGTAAACAAACAAAAACCTAATCTCCAGTTACGCTCAATAAAGTCTTCCCATTAAACAAAAAAAAACCTTTAAAAGCTTCTCAAAGCTTTTCCTTTCATAAATAAATCCGGTAAACTAGGATCGTTGTATTACTCCCTTTCATTAAACTTTGAGGTGTTAATTCATTACGTACGTCTTTTGCATAAGTTGACTCTAAAAAAGCTCGGAGATATCGCAGATAAGTGCGCCGAGTCCATGCCTCAATTCACTCAGTATTCACTTTTTAGCACATCCAGCTGAGAGCGTTCCGACATTAAAATCAGAAAGGAATATCCACTAAAGCGTATCACGAGCGTGTACCACTTACATATGTCGGACTTACCTCTGAGTGCACAATTTTTTTAGGCACCCACTAAAATCAGCTAAATCGCGCTTTTTTGCTATAACTTTCCTATTTCATGTCCGCTTTTTAAATCTTTTTGTTGCCTAAAAGGCCCTGATTAGGACTATTTTCGGCTCTTAGAATGTTTTATCTCTACAAGCCGTTTTAATTTGTACCTTCCTTAATGCTTTTGTGTACTTACATATATAATGGATGTAATGCAATATTTCCATATATTTTTGATCTTCCTCTTTTAGGTAAAAGATCCAAAACGTGAAATTTAGAATCATCTAAATAAATTTTATAGAACATTTTATATGGTTAATTTTCCAAGAATCTCATCCATTGAATTTGCAGGGAAGATGCAGATCGCTCCATACAGATACGGATTTAACTAAATTGCCGCTCTTTTCAATCTCAAAACTCTATCGACCTTTCTGTTTTTTTATTGTTTTTAGATACCAAAGCTAATTGACCCACGTTTTCGCTTTCCGACAACGTTTTCTTCGTGACCACCCATAAAATATGTGACATTACATTTTGTCAAAATTGACCTCTCCCCCTCTCCATTGTGACACAATGTGGCATTCGGCAAATTTCGGTGTTTTCATCCATGGATGTAAATAACCTTTTGATAGAATTTTGTGTACATATAGATCGTTATCCAAAGAATTTTCCAAGGTTTTGCAATAGCAGTACAATCAATATGAAAAATAAAGGTATTCGTATCATAAAACAATATCTCAAATAAATACTTATGTATGTATGTATATGTAAAAAAGTTCTACCGCCAAACAAGTAGTCAATTTACTGCAAATGCAAGTAAATCAAAAGTGTGGCATAGTTCTAATCTCAATTGCATTTAATAGGCTATTAAATATACAATATTATTGTATCACTTTTCCGCTGTTCATATTCAATTTCATCCCCTCGCTTGCCGACTAACAGCAACACCTGATTGAGCAGTGCGCCTATAAACATGCTACCCTTACACCTCTCGACACATTTATTTACCCGTATAATTGGTGTTTTGCTTTTGGTCAACAGTGGCATTGCGCATAAAATCCTCCCCAATGACTACTTCACACGTGCAACTTCAACACTAGGTAATGCCACGACGAATTTGGTATCTTCACAAGTACTTTGTACTTAGGTTGTTATCAATAAATAATTTTTATGTTTTCTCCACTCTCTATGGGAAAATGTAACAAATGTGCTTATAATTACAATAAAAATGTGCCGAAAATTGATATAAATTTCATTGTAAGGGAAAGTTGGTTATACAATTATTATGCAGACGAGTAGTATAGTCCTTAAATGAGTGCAGTAGAAGGAGCAGATATGAATAAATAAATAAATGCATAAATATTTTGTTACAATTGCGGTCAGTTAGCCTTTGTTTTGCTTCACTGCACCACACTTGATTCTTTTTTTGTTTCATAATATTGAATGGAGGGGTGGTTATTATATAATTTGCGCATATGCAAATGGCGTTGCATAGAAATTTCAATAATTTGAATTGTTCTTAGTTAAATTGTTTGTAAGGGAAAAACATTTCGGACACTTGTTTCGATTTTCGATTAATATAAATGTATTGTATATTGTACCTATGGCATGGCAAGTTACACGTTTGGTAAGTTGGCGACTTTTCTTCTGCTACTCTTCTTCCTTCTGACCTTATTCTGTGACTCGTAATATGTATGTAGTACTTCAAAGTTAGAATACAGGACCTCAGCATTAATTGGTATTTGAGAAAATCTCTACGAAGTTTTGCTTTGTCTTTGATAGCTAGAGACAGAATTTAAAATAGAAGAGTTTGTATAAAATATTTATTTATATTTTTGAGTGATATTTTTTCGGTCTTTTTGTGAATTGTTGTTTTTTTTATCAATATAATTTAGAAATTTTTTTCTTAAAAAAAAAACTCCTTTTGCGACTGAAAATAAAACACCTTTTTTGAGTATTATTTTTTCGCTCTTTTTGTGAATTAGTATTGTTTTTATCGATACAATTATTATTTTATAAGTTTTTTGTTTCATTGAAAATAAAACTTCTTTTCGAGTGTTATTATTTTTTGTAAATTTTTGTTTTGTGATAAAAACAAATTAAGTTTTTAGAAGTTGCATATTTTTAATCGATAAGAAAACAACTTTTTCGAGTGTTCTTTTTCGTTTTTTTTTGTGAATTGTTATTTTTATCGATATAATTATTATTTGAAACTTTTTTATCTAAAATAAAGCCCCTTCTTCAAGTGTTAATTTTTCGTGTGATTTTTGCGAACTATTGTTGAGTGATATTTTTTGATAAAATATTATTTTATCATTATTTTATAGATTTTAATTTATTGGTAGAAAATAAAGCCCATTTATTAAACATTGTTTCTTCGCTGTTTTTGTGCATTATTTTTGGATAAAAAATAATTACATTTATATAAGAAAAGAAAACTCATTTTCGAGTGTTATTGGTTGATCGTTTTTGAATTTGTTTTTTTATTTTTATTTCAAGAATAGTCAATATTCTATAAGTTTAATTTTTGTACTCGAAAATAAAACTCATTTCTTGAGCGGTATTTAATGAGCGAATGTTAAAACTCAAAATCTATTTATTAATTACACTTTTGAGAGGTGGCACTGAATTTTTGTGAATCGTAAAAGATTCGTGAAGTAAAGAAAGAAAAAATAAATTTATAAATATAGTTAGGAGTTGTCCGCTAATTGCAAACTTTATATGTTTTTCATTGAAATCTTAAAAATAATCAGATATCTGATTATAATATAACTAGTATGTATAGAACCCCGTCACATCACGAGCTCCCACAATTTTTTATCCACGTAAATTGCGCATTACAAGAATTTTATTTTTAGACATACTTTCAGGCTAAAGGCAATTGAATTATCAGTTTGAGCGCCAAGTGGTGATGTGCAGGAGGTTTGTCTTTTGTTTACTTATATAATAGACAACTTATCGTTTACATTATGTATTTATCGTACAATGGCTGAATTTATTCTACCAACAAATTTATGCCTAATTCATAAGGCAGATGATTTCTATGCTAAGTTCGGAAGTTTGCTTAGGCTACATGGGGACGACCACCGTTACTGCAGTGCTGCTGCATGAAATTTAGTGAATATAGAATGAGTAGAAACATGAATACACAAAAAGGAAAGGAAGAAGCCGGAAAATATATTTTTATATAGCTTTGCTATTAAGCAAAATATCCAAATATACCAAGTGACAAAAAGCTCAATTCAGGATCTATTAAATAGTATAGGTATAATTTTCGCTGATATTCCATCTTTGATAATTTATGATTCGCTCACTAATTTTAATTGATTTGTTTTTTTTTTAAATAAGTTAGGTATTTATCCATTACACCAACCATTTCTTTTATGTTATGCGAAAAATTCCACAATCATATCTATAGTACGTTATAACTATGCCCCCCAGCATATTGACAAGTTTTGAATATTTATTCTTCCTTAATTGTAATTATTTTAATTTTGAGTATAAAAATACATTTAGATCCAAATTTGAAACTTGGTTGAAGTGACAAATAAAGAATCAACAAACTTTACTCAAGTTTTTAAATTGGTTAAAGCCCAGGTACTGTACAACGTGAATTAATTATTTTCATTCAAGTTACTTCGCATAAATCAAGTGCGTTCACACGTGTCATTTCTAATTCAAATTAATCTTAACAGCTGTGTAACCACAGGGTTGCTTAGTTCTTTGATCAAGGGCAAAAATGTCAAGTTTAAATTGATTAAAAATCACTGTTGATTTCTGACAAATTTCGTTGCTTACAATGTGACACGCGTTTTTTTTTTACATATGTATAAAAAATCCTAGCGTGCGTTATATGGAGGAATTTGCGGAAGAGGGTCAGGAAAAAGTTATCAAAAATCAACGGTATTTTGGAGACTTTTGAAACTTCACTTTATTATACTAAAATTTAATGGACTATACAACTGCAATTCTTGATACAATTTTTTCTTTAGAAATTTAACAATTGTAAACCTATTTTTCTTGAGTTTTGAATTTTATTTGATTAATGCTTTATTTGTAGCTGGTTTCTTTTTATCAGCATATATTTCTTCCTCTCCTGAGATTAAATTTTTTCACTTTCTATTAAATGTTAAATTCATTCGCAATTTACTGGATTCATCAGCAACCTACCTGCGCATATTTAGTTTAAAATAAACGGTTGTACATTCGTGGAAATCTTTCAGTTTTACCATGAATATGTACATAAACTTGTGTATTCTCAAATTAACAAAAAAAATCGCGCCATGACAAATGCAATTGAAATTTGAAACTCTAATTACGCGCTTCAGTAAACAACTAGAAAAGGTCATTAACATATAAAAGCAATGCAGAAAATTGCTTATCGTAGTAAGAGTGAAACAAAAAAAAAAAGTTAAAAAAAACACACACATACACACACATTACAAGTACCAGTTACAAAAATACATTGACAGCTGTGCGCCTAGCAGACTGTAATGAGTCAGCCGAATAAAGTTGCTGAAAGCGATTCCTGACCAAAAAAAAAGAAAACAAAACAAAATTGAAAAAAAAAAATCAATTTGTAATTTTTTTTTCAATTTCAATTAAAGAGTTCCTTCTATATAAAACAGCTGACAAACGACACTAAAATCCGCAATTGAAACCAACAAGTAGCCTGTTTGTTTTATTTTTGATTAAATTAAAATAAATGAAATTAACGCCGAAAAAAAAACAAGCAAAATCCACGCGCTCGTAAAAAATGCATAGATTTGCTGTTTCTGTTTAGAAATGCTCATAAATAAGCTGGAAAAAGTAAAGCGACCAGCCAGCGAGGCGACAAAGCGAACATGCATGCAGCGAGGCAGCCAGCCGGTGTGGTGGATTCAAATGACAATAAAATTCGTATTTTTTGCGATAAAATTTAATTGCGCAGCATTGCGGCGTCAATAAAATAAATGAACTCAACTATCAAAAACATAAAAAGGAAAAAAAATTAAAGGAAAAATAATATAAAAAGTGGTAATAGAGCGCGCGCTTCCGCAACGTGCCATCGCGTGGAAGCGCCTGGAAACCTGCTTGGTTTTTTTCAGTGACTGTACTCGTACAACGGGCGGGCCATCGATTTTCCACTTGTCCCCATGCCCTCATGTCTTCGCATATCTATCAGCGCACGCCTGGTACTTAGATTGCATATTACATTTTGCATATACTATGTACCTAGTTACTGCAGCGCAATAAAATTGTAATTTAATTTTTTTTTGCAATTTGTTTTTTTTTTTTGATGTAGTTGTATTTTTTTTTTGTAGTGGTAGTTTTTAATTTGTATTGCCATCGCTCATTGTGCACAGACATTGTGCGCTCGTCTTGCTACTACTACTTTACTTTTTATTTGCTTGCATTTCGCATATGCCCACAAGTGTTTTCGAAAACAAAGAGTTCTGAAAGCATTCCTCATATGAGTCTATAAATGAATGAACTGTGTCATATCGAAGTTTTTATTTTACACATTAGTTGTTTTCCAGAGCCCTGCACAATGGCGTAATTTACGACTTGTACAATAAAGAACACCTGTGGTTATGGGTTGGTATTCTGGCTATTGCGAAGTGCAATACAAAGGTTGGAATGGAATATTAGTTTTTGTTTTTTTTTTTTTTTGTAAGAAAATATCTATTTCATTAGCTGTTCATTCAGCAGTCGCTCGATTGGCATAGCGTAAGAAATAAAATTAAAACCTATTCAAATTCTGATGTATGCACATAAATAAAAATTGCACGAAAATCTGAGAAAATGCATATGTGTGTGTAGTTTTCTCAAAATATGTGCAAAGCGCATTACAATTCCTTGAATCATACATCTTAGTTTCCCGCGCCTTCAAGAAAAATTACAATAAATATTTTTCATTATTACCTGTTGCTTAAAAAAATACTTTGCCGATGCTGTAAATTTCCTTGAAGAAATAAAAAATGTGCATTCGTTTCTTCAGAGCTTCAATCTAATTAATAAAGAAATTTTGACAGAAGAATTTTTCTCTTTCATACGCCCATTAACTTAACTTAAAATTGCCGTAAAAAAATTGCAGATCGAGAGTAAACTGCGTTCTAATTTACTTCTATTTTAAATTTAGAATATAAATTCGCAGTCCTACCCTTAAATATAAATTTTCTGGAAATCTCGACAACAACGCCATCTAGTGGATTCTTATACATATTTTCAATATTTTGTCTGCAAATACAGTATACGTGTGCAATAGACATATTTATGATTTCAATGCCATCTAAGTCGGATGATAAAGGGATTTCTAATCGCACCTGCGACATACTTTCCTAATATCATCAATACCGGACCAAATATACATATTTTCTATTCTAGTGCCATCTAGCGGGTCCATTTTCGTAGAAGTACCCATATTATCTGTTTCTAGTTTTATCAAAATCGGATAATAAATACAGTATTTCTAAACTCGCCTCCAGCGCATTTATTTGTCATAAAAAATTCTTATATTGCGCCAGCCCCAAACCTTATCAATATCATCAAAATCGGATCATAAATACAGATTTTCTGAACTCGAAGCTAGCGCCACCTAGCACATTTATTTTTCATAAATGTATTTTTTATTACACCAGCGCAATTCCTCTCCAATTTTATCAATATGGAATAAAACGGATTTTCTGAATATCTCGACCCATGCGCCACCTAACGTATTAAAATATAGTCTATGTAGGAGCCACGGATCCAAGAAATATACTATACAAATTTTGTTGAAATTCGTTTATCAATTTTTGAGCCAAGTTATAACAAAGAAAACGGCTATATATATATATATACATATATATATTGTATAGATGTTCCGGCATCTTTAATTGTCGGTTTGCCACTATTTCTGGTGATAAAAAGCGGCATATTTAAATTGCAAAGTTTTTACAACTTTTATAAGAAAAAATTAACCATAAGTTAGAGTAGGGGCAAGATATCTCATTAGGCATTCCTGCCAAATTAGCGCTTTACACATTTGGATCAGTGCAAATTGTGACAGATCACATAACGTGCCACTATAAAAACCCACCTAGACCGAAATTCCAATTTTCAGGACTGCAATTTCCGGATACCTATGACTAAAATGACATATCGCTGTTAGGCCTTTTAGAATTCATAATGTTGCATGAATATGTGAAGCAAAATTTAAATTCTACAGGATTCTATTACTAATGTTGCGCGTTCTAATAACTGAGGAGCGCGCTTAGACCCGCTATGTGAGGCCACTACTTTCAGTTAACGGGTCGGGTTTACCCTGATAAAAATAAGCCGTACATACCAATGGGGCTTCGAACTCAGTGAATGGAGCTTCTTGCGGTAACAAAGCCGAAATAATCGATTCTTATGCAAAGACTATCTGAAATACTGCAAGATCCTATGATTATAAGACGTCCCAAAGTTAGTTAAATTCTTGGGACTCATTCTAACCTAAAAAGAACTTAGCTTTGGTGTCAGGTGCCAATCGACGTGCTACATGACATGATAATATGAAAACTTCTGATTCAAGCTCTTCAACAGTATAATGTCAATACCCACGGATTGGCTGAACAGATTAATGTTCCGGTCAAGGAGAATATAAACAAATTCTCTAGAAAGGAGTTCGAAGTAAGACGCTATCGTTTGAGAATCTAATTAAGCTCATTAATATCTACTTAGAAAGGTCGATGCAATCTTAGACTTAATTAGAAAAGGCAAACTATACGGAAATATGATAGAAAGGATTTATTGATAGTATTAAGGCAA
The DNA here is from genome assembly GCA_951828415.1 of Anomoia purmunda. Taxonomy (NCBI): domain Eukaryota; kingdom Metazoa; phylum Arthropoda; class Insecta; order Diptera; family Tephritidae; genus Anomoia; species Anomoia purmunda. Next base: position 98,806,614 of record OX639996.1, read on the forward strand.
TACGAAGTCTTGCGGCCGGCGATTGGTATTGCTTTCAATCTATCATAACATAAAATTGGCTATTAGCGAACGCTTGCCAAATAATGAAAGAAATATTAAACGCTTCCTCTTTTGTACGCCAAATATTGTATCATTTTAGGAAGATTTCATCTCCATTTGTACAGATGAACTGAGTATTAGCCTCGAGTGGAAGCTTTCTTTTACCTTGGACTCTTTCGAACTCGGCTTTCTTTTTCCAAGCAGAAGCGATTCGTATTGAGGTCGCACAGTTCGTGTGCTGGCATCAACTAAAAAATAATAGTAATGGATTTCATATAAATAAAAAACTCGGCGATCGTCTCGATTTTAGACCATAAAAGCTTACGCAGGATACTCGAAAAATCGGTTATGAGTTTACTGTAACTAAAACCGGTCCAAATCGCATTATGAAAAGAGAACGAACCCGAACCAACAATTGTAACGTTTATCCAAAATTCAAAAATCCACATATTGAAAGGGGTTACCCTATTTTAACGTTCATTTTCAAAAGTCGAAAGGAAATTTAAACCTATATATAAACAATGTATACATTCTCGGGTGACCTTCTTCTGAAACTCTCCAGTTAATAGCATTCGGCTAAGTACTGCGAGTTTAAAAACTTTATTTGTGCACCCTAGTTTAATATTTCCGTAAATTCTCTTCAATCTTCAATGTGCTCACTCACCTTCTTCTCTGCCTTCGATTTTGGCACATCCTTTTTCTTCTTACGCGGCGGTATTCGTCCATTGAATTCCTGTAAACGTTCACGGCCCGCTGTAAAATTTTCATAACGATCGTCGAATTCATCCCAGCTGGTCTCGTGCTCACTATGACATTCGCGTTCATCGTCCTTTGCGGTTGATGTACGGCGCGAGCTGAATGAAAAAAAAAAAGTATTTAATAAATGCGCTAACAGAACGAAAAATTGATTAAAATGAATAGCAAAAAATCATTCTAAAAGCATAAACAATCAGTAGACATGAAAATCTTTCCGACATCTTTTGAAATACTTATCGCGAACGTAATAAATTTGAAAATTTTATCAGAAAACACAAATTGCAATTAGTGAACAATAAAATTTTCAATCTGCCATAGCTGAGGGTGGCTGAACGGGTGAAACTGAGTCAAGCGTCTAGCTACGAATTGTGCCCATTCTCATGATGGAAATATTTATGTGGCGATAAAGTGGCCACGATTGAGATGTGCCGATCGACATTATCACAGATGTGCCAATGTACTACTGTAAGCGCCGGAGAATGTTCGTAGAGCTGTTCCATCTTAAAATGAGGGGATCATCTTGCGCCGCTGTAATTAACAGCAAGTCTCCAACGGCAGTCGATCAGCGCTAGACGTGCTGATAGTAAATGGAAGCTGGGGGCTTGTACGAACAGCCGTCAGCAGCTGGACGCTGCTATTTTTGCCAATAACCGATAGCACTGGCGCAGTACATGCTTAGTGCGCGAAAAGATGTCATGGGAATTGATATTTTTAGCATATGCAAATAGCAAATAGAGGCAAATTGAGATTTCGCAATCTAAATGGCGCGTTAATGCGTTGCGGGAGCTGCCGTCACACACACGCAGTCAACCGTCAGCCGGTCGTTGAACGCGAGCGTTCACTGCGTTTGCTTCTCAGCCCCGCTACGATGCCACCATGTATTCACATTTGATTATCATCAGTGGCATTATATATGTATGTATATAGTTGGCGCTTTATTGGAATTTATGATTTCGTAATTTTTTTTTTGTTGTAACAGCACAGCATAATGTAGGCGTTCTCAGGCGATAAGAAAATGTATGTTTGTAGTTTAGTGAAATAAAATAACATAGAATATTGTAAACGATAAAGAGTAAGAGAATAATGCGTAGCAAAATTTCATTAACTAGCCAACTTTCGTTAAATCTAAAAAATTTCGTTAGGTTTTGAAAATTTTCGTTAAGTTTCAGCGAGATTCGTAAGCTTTGGTAAAGTTTAGATAAACTTTAGTTCAGTTTCAAAAAAGTTTTCATAACTTTCGTTAAGTTTTATAAACTCCTTAATACTCGGCAAGTTTAATGGACATTCAAAACCTTTCGTCAAGTTTTTGAGCTAGCAAAATTTCAATAATTGGCTTGCTTTGTTATTGCAAAACTTTCGCAAAATTTATAAAATTTCGCTACTTTTAAAAAAATTTCACCGTTAAGTTTAGGAAAACTTTAGTTTAGTTTTCGAAAAAGTTTTAATGGCTTTCGTTCAGTTTTATAATCTCTGGGGGACTCGGAATACTAGCGTTAAGTTTAATAAACATCCAAAAAGTATACAACCCTTTTGTCAAGATTTTAAGCTATTTTGTACTCTTTAAATTTGTAATGCCATCTTACATGACTTTGCTATTTTGGAATACAACGCAGTTTGTATCGAACCGAAAGCCAACTTTCGTTAAGTTGAAAAAAAATAAATCCATAATTGCTTCCACTTACCGCTTCTGTGCATCTGAGAAACTGCGATGCAATCGCGCATGCCCCTTCGCCACACACGATGGCGTCGATGTCGACGTAGACGCTACACAAGTGCGCTGGTGCGTTGTCGCTTCCGTTGAGCCGAACATATTGCCGGTGCAGGTGGTGCTGGTGCTAGTGCTGGCGTTGGCGGTGAGTGGCGTCGGTGGTGGGGTATATTGATAGTATGGATATGAATATTGTTGGTATTGTTGTGGCGTTGTCTGACTATGCGCACCGGCGTGACTACTGGCCGGCATTGGTGGTGCCGATTGGGGTGGCTGGAGATGAGGTGCGCTGCTGCTGCAGCCGCCACTGATATTGTGATGGCGGAAGAATGTGGTCTCTTCGCCGGCCGCGAAACTGACGCTGGTACGTGGAGTGCGCGGTGTGCTGCGATTGGGTGGAAAGAATACTTCGCCACCACCGCCGCCGCCGCCACCGCAACCGCCACTACTGCCTGTGTATGGAGAGGGGCTGTGGATATGGCAGCATGGGCTGGCTGGTGGTGGATATTGGAAAGCGGGGGTATCTGGAAGAGAAGCGGGGAAAGGCGTTATTGATTGGTACAATTTAAGTTTGACTGAAAAATACTTTAGTAAAGAAATTTATTATAATTCTTCGATATATGTATATATATAATGATTTGCAAATAAAAAACACTATTCAATATATTAGTATATTTTACATCACGACAGTGGTTTGACTTAAAAGCCATTATCATCTTTTTGCAGGCTAAATTTGGAGGCTCCACTTAGTATTAGTCAGTCAAGTTTTCCAAAGTCTCATTAAGTTTAAAAACTGACTAACAAGTTCATAAAGCTAACTTAAATATGTTTCGTTAAGTTTGAAAAGTTTCGTTAAGTTTAAAAAAGGGTAGAAAATAACCCAAAACTGTGATTTGAAGTGATTTTTGTGAGAATATTTTTAGAAGATATATTTTCTATAATATTTGTTTTTTCTCGCCCCGGCCGAGATTCGAACTCGAGACACTCTGAATGAAGCGCGCACTCGCTACATACTCGTCTAGGGTGCTGTCTAAAATTCTTTATAGACCGTAAAAAGTTTCGTTAAGTATTTGGTTATTTCGTCAAGTTTTAAAAAAGTGATATTTTATCAGAACAGAATATTAAAACAGACCTCGCGAAGATTAAAACAAAATTACACACATCTAAGTCAGTTTAAGTTTAACCTTTTCATTAATTTTAAAATTGTTTCATTTTTTTTCGTTAAGTTCAAACTATTGCGCTTATGTGAGTTTAGAGTGAATTTTTGTCGTTTCTTTAAATATCACCTATGCATTGAAACCTCTGGATTTACATAAATATTTTCCTTAACTCGGAAACGGGACTTTTAATAAAAAAAATATTCTTTTTAACTAAAATTAAGTGACTAATTAAATTAAGCTTTTATGAGACATTAATTAATTTCAGATATTTTTAAACTTATACCATGGAATTTGCAAATCAGTTATTAATTTAAAAAATTTTCTTTTTATATACATATTTTTTTTGAAGTGTACTTCACTTAGTTCCAAATGCTTTCTTGTACCTTATATCCGTATGCTAAGATTTTCTCGAAAAATAGGTAAATTTAAGATTTATTTTAGTATAAAATTCTAAAAATATTTTGTATTGGTACATTATCTTTTTCGTTAAGTTTTGGAAATTTGTTTCGTCTAGTTTTTAGCTGATTGTGCTAACTCTGTAATGCTTGCGTTATGGTTGAAAATATTTCACTATTTTCAAAGTTTGTTATGTAACTGTCCTTTAATCGAAGGGTGCTTCTGTTTAACTCAAAATTCTTTCGTTAAGTTTTAATGCAAAAAACCTTGGCTGGCCTCATCAGATTTAGTGCCCTACTTTTGCTTCCAGTCCTAAATTAGTTAATCAATTTTCTTCGTTAAGTTTAAGATTCTTAAACCAAAATCTTTATAAAAAAGTTCGTTGTTAAATTTAAGTATTTATTATGAAATTAAAGAAGCCAGTTTATTATTATATCAATTTAGAAATTATACATACAGAATTATTCTAACAGCGACACCTGCTCGTCGCATGCTCTAAAACCTGCTTAGCATAAAGCGATCCCCCATACACAAATACCATAATTCAATTTGGACAAGTATCATCTATGCAAATGCCGTATATCGCTAGTTTGAGTGGTGTACAATTTCAAAAATAACAAATCAGCATTTTTATTTACTTTATCAGCTAACACTACTCGACAAATTTTGATCAACTTTAGTCTCCAAGAATAAAATAGGCCTTTCCTAAAGTGAAATTTTCTCCTGATTCCGAATATGACTTCCATTTTCTTGTGGCAGATCTAGTTTCCGAGATATCGGCGAAAATATGAAAATTCCCATTTTTGCAGAACACTACTTCATATAGGTACGGCAAAAATTTGCATTTTTCATTTTTTCGTTTTAAACTGTTGAATTATGCATTATACTAATTCCCATAAAAATTTCTTGCCTTCTTCGCCCTCAAGTATCTTCAGTAGTTTGGCCACTATGCCAAAAAACGTTCAAAAAATGTTGAAAAAAAAACGAAATTTTTTACACAATTTCAGATTTAACCACTTTAAAATCGGAAAAATTCTATTGACGAAAAAAAGTTAGCCCTCCTATGTTGTAGGTAATTTAACTACGAAAATTTTAAGCATACCAGTACAACAATCGGACGTGCCATTGAAACTATAGCCCCGTTAACTTGCAAGCGTCTATCCTACAATTTTAGTATTACTCTGATAAAATTGGCGAGACATTTCATTTGGTCACTCTACCTTAGGGTCTAATAAATTTAAAAAGACATCAAGTATTTAATTGTCATTACTGTTTGTTGTAAATTTTGTTTTGCAAATTGTAGTGCAAATTTATACATACTATGTATATCGGTAGATGTGTTTACGAAATGGCTTGTTGCAAAAGAGATTTTAAATGTAAAAATAATCCGGATGATTTTTGCTTTATTTGCGGACATTATATTTTCGGAAACTCAGCTCGGAAAATAACTAATTCTGTCAGAGATGCATACTTTCATTATTTCGGTTTCCGTGTAAAAAATCTCGATAAATCTTGGACACCTAATTTTATTTGCGCCTCCTGTAGATTAACTTTAATGAGATGGGTATCGGGTAAAGGTCATAACATGAAGTTTGGTGTTCCAATGATGTGGACTGAACCCTTTAACCACGACCAGTGCTATTTTTGCGTGATAGACCTTAAAGGTAAAACGAGAAAAAAGAGGAAATTAATAAGTTATCCAAATGTGGCATCAGCTAAAAAACCAAAACTACATGACCATACCTTACCCATACCTAGACCGCCTATAAGTTTTGAAGCCTCAAGCGAAAGTGACTCCGAAGCAGATAATTCAGAAAGTGGACAAGAAGGAGAGAACCCACATCGAGTCTCACAAGCCGAACTTAATGACTTGGTCAGAGATTTGAAATTATCGAAATTTGATAGCGAAGTTCTAGGATCTCGTTTGCAGCAATGGGGCAGCCTGGGCCCTTCGACAAGTACTTCCAAATTTCGAAATAGACACAAGACTTTCTCTTCTTTTTTTACTAAAAGTCCCTCAAAATGCATTTTTTGCATTCACATTTGGATAATTTTCCCGCAAACCTAGGTGCTGAAAGTGATGAACAGGGTGAAAGGTTTCACCAAGACCTCATGATTTTTGAAAAGCGTTACCAAGGTTTTTGGAATGAAGAAATGATGGGAGATTATTGCTGGACAATAATACGGGAGACAAACCCAGAAAATTATAAACGGGTAGTTAGAAGTACCCACGTCCCTCACTATTGACCACCACGGTAAAATCGCTCAATTTGACTTTTTTAGATGTAGATATGTATGTATTTAATGTTGTTGTCGTTGTTGTTTTTTACTGAATTGCTGATTTATACTCATATTACTCAATTGAATACAGTTTAACGTGCAAACATATGTCTATAATAAAACGTTATAAAAAAAATAAAAACCTAGTTTGAATAAAAATTTTCTCTATAAAAAAATTGTAGGATAGACGCTTGCAAGTTAACGGGGCTATAGTTTCAATGGCACGTCCGATTGTTGTGCTGGTATGCTTAAAATTTTCGTAGTTAAATTACCTACAACATAGGAGGGCTAACTTTTTTTCGTCAATAGAATTTTTCCGATTTTAAAGTGGTTAAATCTGAAATTGTGTAAAAAATTTCGTTTTTTTTTTCAACATTTTTTGAACGTTTTTTGGCATAGTGGCCAAACTACTGAAGATACTTGAGGGAGGTGAAGGCAAGACATTTTTATGGGAATTAGTATAATGCATAATTCAACAGTTTAAAACGAAAAAATGAAAAATACAAATTTTTGCCGTACCTATATGAAGTAGTGTTCTGCAAAAATGGGAATTTTCATATTTTCGCCGATATCTCGGAAACTAGATCTGCCACAAGAAAATGAAAGTCATATTCGGAATCAGGAGAAAATTTCACTTTAGGAAAGGCCTATTTTATTCTTGGAGATTTTTTTTGTCGAGTAGTGTAATTAGCGGCAACTCAAGCAAAAAAAAAAAAAAAAAAAAAAACTGCAAGGCACCTGCGATCGACAGGCGTACGCACACACGCACACCCACATGCAAAAATTTCAAATTCGCTTCCATACATATATTGCAAATGTGCAGTCCATGGCGGCGGCATGATAAATTAAATGCATGCTAGCAACTACAACAACAACAGCAAACGTTTTACAACAATAAAAATATGCTCATAAATGAAATGTAAGCACCGCTTAATGCATTTAAAAACGGTTTAATGCAACAGCAGCAACAACAACAACAACAAAATCATAAAAATCAATCAAGCATAAGAAGGCGTTAAAGAGCAAGAAAGAAAATGAAGGAAATGAAATAATGAAAGAAAAAAAAAACACAAACAAAAAAAAAAAAACTTGATAAAGGCGCCAATAAAAGTTGCATATAATTTGCATGAAATTATACAATAAAGTACAATCTAGAAGTTGCAAATGTCATGCACGCGCAAATATACTTACATATGTATGTATGTTGGCACATTAGGGTGGTCCAAACTGATAAAAATGCATCGGGGGAGAAAAAGGTAAAGTGGAAAATTTCATGATCCCACCTAGGATTTTTCTACATCGAAAAAAGAAATACCTCTATTTTTTGTTTTGAAATTAAAAAGATATGTGCATATGTATATAGAGGTCGCTCTAAGCGCTCAAACTTTTCCATGTATTTTATATGGTGATGAAAGGACTCTGTTTATGTATCATGAGGCTACAAAGAATAATACGATAATGTTAATTTAACCATTTTTTTTAATAGTCATGATTATTAATTTTTTATCCATTTATGTTTTTTGTGCTTTTAGGGGGATCTACATAAATTAGTGAGTATTAAAAATTTTTTTAAATAAACAATTGAGTATTATACTTTGAAGTCTTCTGAAGAGAAATGGATTTTGCAAATTGAAAAACATTGATTTTCAAGGATTCTATCAGGCCCATAGGAACTCTCTGGTAACTCTCTCCCTTTCCTTTGTTAAAGCAATGAGAGAAGGGAACAAATTACCTATGAGTTTCTTTTAGGAATATTATATAGTATATATCTGTAACAAAAATGGGGTTTCCCCACATACAATACCTTAGAAATTTTGAGCGCTTTGAGCGACCTCTACATATTTTGTTGTTTAAAAAACTCTTTCGATAGAGCAGAATACTAGGTGGTGAGATTTTATAATTCAAGCTTTACTTCTACCCCCAATAAATTGTTGGACCACCCTAATGTGCATACACCCAAGCAGATGTAATTATGTACATTAGTAAATACATTTGCATAGATGTTATATGTAGCTTCAATATGTAAATTTATGTGCATTTGCTCTGCACGAGTAATAAATGCAATCATATCTGGCTACTTTGCTTATTTCAATGTAATTTGAGCAGACGTTATTTTACTATTTGCGTACTAATTGCTGTGTTTATAAATTTTTGCCAGCATGTTTCTTCTTTATTGTGAATTTTGAAATATGTGTGCATAAATTACTTTAACGTAGTTCGCACTTTTTTGTATCTTGTCCCCGTATTAATCTTCGGCGCGAGTTTTAATTTAAGCGTGACTCGATTTTTTTTTATGGCATCCCAATAACAGCGTCCATGGATGTTGGGGGGGTTCCATAGCAATTGATTGATTAGTTGCAGGTTGTAAGAAGAAATGCAAGTTTAGACTACTTACTGCACATTGTCCCGTAGCTTTAAATAACAAGTAAAGGGTAATCATTCCAGAAAGCGAATCGTGAGCCAAGAGGTTCCAGGACACAATGATTATCTAAGGTTCTACAAGGATGATTTAAAACCCGAGAATGTGAGAATCGGACGGCGATGAATTCCGAGCTACTAGAAATCAATAAATCGTTCTGTCTATCGGACTATTGTTGTGTCTTCCAAGCAATAAAGAGGCTGTTGAACGACTACGATTGAAAACAGATACATCCTTACAGAAGTATTGGAGACCGGAAAATCTAAAAATACCTACTGTGAGAGTGTCCCACACTGTGCTGAAAGAGAAGAAGAGCCACGGGATCAGAACTCTTCGAGGATCTAAGTGGCCTAGTTGAGTGAAACTGCGACAATTACTTAGGTTATATTTTTTATCGAAAGAAGAAGAGTCATGAGGTCAGAACTTCTCGATGATCTAACCGACGTAGCTGGGTTGAACAGCGACATTTGCTTTTTTTCTGTCAATGACCTTTTGTCCGAAAAAATCAAAAATCGGTTTCTCCTTATAGAATCACCGTTATGAATTTTGGGTTACAAGTTTACTGTGCCTGAATAAGAAATATATTTCTGCCGCCCCAATCAGCAAGTCTCAATAGCTACCAAATACAATTTTATAATCTTAAAATTTTAAATATTAAACCAAAATTAATAAAAATCATAAACACCACAAATTACAGCGAAAAAGCTCAGCTCCAGCCGTTTGTATCTTAATTAAGAAACAACACAGAAAACCCTCTATTTTTCAATGCCATAACAATTTCATTAATTTCAAACTGGATTAAAATATCCGCATATTCTATCGAATGAAAATTTTTTCTTTCAGAGAGGATAACAACTTACTTAAAAAATAAATATTCCCTCCCAAAAGTAGGCAATATTTCTTTAGTGAAAATTAATTACCATATGCCTATTATGAAATTTTTTTCGTGCACGTTACAACTTGAAATTCAGAATTCTAGTTACTCAACCCAAATTCGTGTTTGACAGATTTTCCGAGATTGGTATGTAGAGAAGAGAAAACAACTGAAGTGCACATAACCCTTCCTAGAATCCATATATTTTTTTTTAAAGTATATGCAAAGTAATTAAAAAACTGTTTGAAATTTGTTTTATAAAAACAATCTTTTAAAAAACACGCGCTGAACATTTCAACTAAAAAATAAAAATATGCAAAGACACAACAACATACCAACTGCGCTAACGGCAGCCTCCGAAACAGTGGCGCAATTTTGCACATTTGACCTCCTATCCTTGATCTCTCTTGCACGTTAATAGGTACAACAACAACAACAATAACCTATGTAAATAGCCAAATGCTGCAAATAAATAAAACAACAACATAAATAAGAAAATACAAAAGCAAAACAAGAAAAAACACAAGCGATTAATCGAGTTATCAAGGAAGAGTGGAGGGTAAAAACGCTAACAAAACCTTGCGCTCAGCTGTTCAAATGTTTAACTTGATTATAGTTGGTCGTTGTTGCTGCAGACAACAAAACCTAATTGAGCGCAAATTTGTTGTTATTAGCATTAGTTTAGCTATTGTTGTTGTTGCTTGCGACTGCAGGCATTGGCACGAACTTAACGACGACGACGACGACCACTCCTTAGCAGCTGAAGAACGCAAAAACAAAAGCGTAGTTTGTTGAAGAAAAAAACCAACAAAAAGTTGGTTACTAATTTAGCCGCGCTGACAGCCAAGTGGGCAACATTTTGCGACTGGCGAACTGGCGGCGGTTAGCATTTGAAACACGTTTGATGCCACAGCAGCATGTGCTTGCTGAGTATTTTTGCGCAGATATTGATTGTTTTTATTGTATGTTGTATTCGTTGCTTTGCTATGCGCGTTGACAATGAAGTATTTGCAATTGTTGATATTTAGCCGCTGGCTGTTAGCACACGTGAATCGCTCAGATAGCTCGGATAGCTCGATAGCTGGTTGGTTGGTTGGCTGCCTGTCGGGGCTGAGCTGCAAACACAGCTAACCTTGAAATGTAGTAGCATCATTAATTTCATTACAGCATAACACTTGGTGGATTTGCGCGCTGTCATTTGTTTTATAATGCTGATTTTTTGTTTTTTTGTTTTTTGTTTTGTTGCTGATTGAAGACTACAGCAACTGCAGCGACAACAACAATAGAATAGCAACCAAATAGCAAAGCAAAGTGAAAAAGGTGGTCTAGCAATAGCAGCGCTTAGCATTTAAGCGACACTAGGTTAGAATAAATACTATTATGAGTTAGCGTACTTTTAAATATTTTATCGCCTTCAATGTAGCATGAAAACGGTGTGTCCCGAGTAGTTATAGCTTGAGTTGATATAATTAAAAAATATAACTACAATAACATCGGACAAAATTTAATGAAAATGGAAAGGAAAACAAATTCAAATTAAGAAATATATGTAGACTATAATGTAGAATGAGGTATAAAGCCAAAACAAGATTAGCCGACCAGTAGTAAGGTTAAGAAGATACTATATTTGTAAGTGGGATAAGGCAGACCATGGTTGGAGTATCGGATTTTAAATTGAGAAAAAATGTGACGATACTTTTTGCAGAATCTTACAGAGTTTCAGAGTGTAGCATTTGTTTTAGATGAGAAGGATAAATAATGATGAACAAATTTTGGGTTCTGATTATGAAAACATGTAAGAGGATATGATAAAAAATGATTTGATAGTATCAGATAGGATCGAGTAGAATGGAAGAGAGTATACTGAGAAAAAATTAGCTTATTCTAAGGAAAAATTTCCTTGAAATGGCTCCAAAGAGATGGCAATTTTTTATTTAATTAACTTTTCCTAAAAATAAGGAAAACAAATACTGCAAATTAAGAAACTGTGTTTTCCTTTTCCTCAGACTGTGGCAATTCGTTACTCATTTTAAGGCAACCATGCCTTTGGAGCAATTTCCAGGAAATATTTCCTTAAAATAAGTTAATTTCTTCTGAGTGTACTCTCTTATATTTTACTTTATGCTAATATAATAGAGATACTTTTTGAAGATACTAGTGGAATGGGCACTATAGAATTGATGGTTTATGATAAAATATGCTAGCACGAGGTAATATCGAATATAGGCGGATTTAAATTCCATCGAATGAGTAACAAATAGTTGGTATGATATAGAGTAAAATAAAATGCGGTAAGAACTCTAAAAAACCAAATTTGAAGGGGATCACATAGACAAGCATAAAAATTTCTTGAATTGACTTATACAAGACGTAATCTTTCATTATACTGAGAATGATACACCAAAATGGAATCAAATTTTACGCTTATTAGGTCAAGAGTACTATTTCTTTATGGAAAACAACTAATTTGTTAAATTAAGCTGTCGAGGTGAAGAGTACTCCGGAATTCTCGTTACTGTCCTCAATATTCCACAACATATTTGTTAATAAGGAGAATAAAAATATAGCAAGGGTTCGTAATCATTCTTAGTACTATAAAAAAAATATTTAATCATTATTTTAAGAAATTAAATAACTCACTTTTATTTTTTTCTGTTTCTTTTTATTTTGAGAAGGAAAATTATGTATCAATTGGATTGCTATTTTTCCTCTCTGATTGGCGAATTGTTATTTTTCAATTAAAAATAATCATCAATTTTTTATTTTGATTTTCTTGATTAGAAATAATCAAAAATGTACTTTATTATTTTGATCTTAGGAGTGCCTATCAAGAATTATTTACTGCCAAATAGTTATAAGAAAGTTATAATATAATTTAAAAAAAAAAATAGATTATTTGTTATGAAAAAAAATTAAGTTCTACATAGTATTTGTATTTCTGATCAGCAAACTTAAAATCATAAAATAATGATTATATGAAAAAACATAAAATTCTACAAAGAATGATTATTTCTGATCAAGAAAATAAAAATCATAAAATAGTGAGTACTTTTTGACAGAAAAACTAGGATTCCCACTTAAAGGAAGTGAGTGCAATAGTTTGACTCAGAGAAACTGCTGAAGTTTATAAAACATTCTGAATCTCAACGATGCTATTTGGAACCAAAAAACTACTACCTTCCGCGGTGGCTTAATGTCATTTCAAAGTAATTTAAAGTTAATTCGAAATCCAAATCGTGGTTCGTAATTGATACGTAATATTTGTTGTGTATCGGTATGAGGATTAACAAGTTTTATATTTTATATATTTCTTACTCAAATCCGGCAATGATAAGACATGGAAAAAACTTGTAAAATGTTGTAAAACCAACCCGTAATTTAAATAAAATGGTAGCTAAGAAACTGGCAAAAAAACGTTAAGTTACGATCTAGAAATAGGTAAAGGAAAAATTATAGGGTAAGTAGTGCCCAATACAAGTGTAATGCCCCGTTGGCAGTAGCTCAAATTTTTGACTAGGAAATATGACACGAAATGACAACACGCTGACATTCTCTAATTTTATATTGGCGTCAATTTGGAATAAGTCAAAATGTTGATTGCTTTCATTGAAATTATACGATTTGTCATGGAAAATGACTTTATGAAAGCCAGGCATAAAGCAGTGTAAAAAAATTTTATAAGTTGTAGTGAGAAATTGTCATTGAGATTGCGTTTTCGAGTTGCTTTCGACACAAAAGTCATTTTGTCATTTTTTTAGGGGACGGTTTGCCTAAAACACGCAACATCAAATGTAAAGATGTTTATTGGTCTAAAATATGCTAAGTTTTCTATTAGAGTAATCACTATACCTACTGTTTATATAAATCAATGCACGATTTACGTAAATACTCCGATAACCACGGCACTGACGTCGAAAAACAGAACACTGCCATAAAGTTATTTTATTTTGTAGTGGTGGCAAACAATTTTGATATATTTTTTCATTAAAAAACATTTTCATTCTCAAAGCACTTAGTTTTTTTTTTTAGTAATCATCAACAATTTATTTTTTTTTTTCATAACGATAGCGATTTATTGTTAACGATTTTTTTATTCTATTGTAAACACACGCAAATTTACATATTTTAACGCTGTTTTTTTTTCATTGTTGTTGGCATTATTGTGTTGTATCAACTATTTAAATAGCAATTACAACATTTTGTACAATATGTTACAGCATTTTTGCAAATCATGACTACATTATTGAATTTTTCCTTTTTTTTAGTTTTTTTTTATCGTTTAGCTGACTAAATCTTCCGATTGTCAATAGACAATGAAGCGCTTGATCAACAATTTCTGATTGTTTTTGTGATGAGTTGATGAGAAGCGAGTGCGGGTGGGGAATTACTTTATAAAAAAAAAAAAAAACATTCAATAAAGCGTCAATGTAAATGATTGAAGGCACGACTGAGCTCTTTATGTGTGGAAGTTTGTACGCTAATAATTTAATTTCAGAAGGTTTATCAACGAAACATTGATTTGATTTTGATATTTTCAAATTAAAGAAAAAAATTTTAAATATATTAAAATTACATACATACATATTTTTCAATTCCAACATTGGAATTTTTTAGTAAATCGGAGTGACAAATAATTGAATCGAGCAAAAAATTCCAACTGTAAATCGAATATCTTAATATTACTTATTTCCGGGCATAATAGATATGTAAACCAATTTTAAATGGAGCAATTTATTGCCGTTTTTTGCGGAATTCTTTTATATGATGCAAGTAGGAAATAAGAATGCAATTGCTTTTAGTGTTTGAAGGGGGTAATAAATAGTTTTGACTTAATTGCTAAAATGCCACTTCGAATTCTTAATTTTATGGATATATTGCATAATAAAATGGTCTAAACAGTCAAATTACATTCAGACAACCAACCAGCAGTCTAAAAGGCTTTGCTCTAAAAATTTTACCAAATAAAAAGAAACAAAAATGGTTACATTCAGTCAAAGAGCAGCCTGGTAATTGGACTGTGAAATTAGTCTGACAGTCTGACGCGAAATGGGCAATCACAATAGAGGAGAGATTGGTAACAAATTGAAATAGTTCGTAAAAGAGTCAATTAATTTAGCTTGTTATTATAACTTAGGACAACATTTAACACAAAATTCGCCAGAACTGTCTATGACATTCATGGTTTTTTTCTGCGAATAGTTAGATATAATTTCTTATGGGATATTAAGTAATATCACAACTAGTGGCATATAAATAACGTTTTCATAAGTACGTGATATTTTATAGTGTAAAAAGTCAATATTTAACGTCATTTCAGTTTGACGTCAATGACATGCATTACTAAAATTGCAATAAACTCAGCTCGGATCAAGTACAATTGATATTCGTCGTAGTATGTATCAGTTAGTAAAATCTATACACACACAAGAAAACCCCGGCAGACGTTGCCCTGCCTCTATTTGTTAATTAATTGTCCTTTGCATATATTACTTTGCATTTCAGTTTCTAGCTATAAAGCACCTCCTTCACTCTTCTCCTCAGCAAACCGAAAAATTTGCCATCCATATTTTCACAATTTGTATAAATTGTGTAAAATTTAATTTTTCATTCAACTTTTGCAGCTGTTGGCAACCTTCTTCAAAATAGTAGGTACAAACCTGCTCCACGCCGATGCGAACGGTTTGACTCCCATATTTTCATACTTCATATAAATTGTGTATAATTTGATGATATTAGACTTTTCACGTAGGTGGCAACCCTCTCTATAAATATAAGTATGCCCCTTCTCCTCACCGTTGTCACCCATATTTTAATATTTTAATATTTCGTATAAATCGTGTAGAATTAAATTAAATTCGACTTTTCAGGGAAGTGGCAACCCTCTTCAAAATGTAGGTAGCTATAAATCTTTCATTTAGTGGAATGAACCGTTTGAAACTCATATTTTATTATTTTCAATACTCGTGTATAATTTAATAAAATTTAACGTTTCAAACAGGTGGCGTCACTCTCCAAAATATGTGTATGAGCCGTCATCTTGCCGAGACGTACCGCTTGACACCCATATATCAAAATTACGTACAATTTGGGTATAATTTAAATTAATTCGTCTATTCGAAAAGGTGGCAACTTTCATAAAAGCTAGCAACTTAGTAAACCAGTATACCAGTAAAATCGTCCAAATTATTTATTTGTATAACAAGGAATTAAAAAATTTGTTGTTCAGACGCACAGGCCAGTGTAATGAATTTTCCGTCTCTTTAGCATTTAAAAAAGTCAATAAATTTTAATAGTGAATTCATAAATCAGTTAAGTTATATTTAAACAGTATTGCTGCGGTACATAGTTACTCACTTAGTCCACAGTAAATCACTTTTTATTTAGTAAATCAGGTTATCGCATTTAGTCGATTAATTAGTTGAACAAAAGTAACGTTACTTCGTAAAGCATATTTATACAAAAGTGTTGACTAAAAGTTGAAAACTGAGATTTTATAAATTAAAGCAGATTATCAATAATAGGTGTTATTATAAACATATTGCCATTCAATTTAAGTAATTAGTAATCATTTATTTAAGCATTCATTGCAAAGTCATGATCACAGTAAGTCACTACAATAATTCGTTAGTCATTGAAAACAAAATCAAGAATTTTCTTGGTCAGTTACTAAACCAGCTGCACTGAACCTTTTCCTAAGTCTTGCCAAAATACATACTGACTGGAAGGCGCCAGTTTTTTAATCCCACTGTCTTTTATTGGTCAGTACAAAATAAAACAATAATACAATGACTTGCAAATAAACTAGTTATGTTGTTTTAGGCTAAAATAGTCGTTTATTCATTTACTCAACAATATAGTTAACTATTAGAATCAGTATTTGCAAAATTAAATAGAAACTTACATTTTTGACTGTCAGTTAGTTGATCTGTGAAACAGTTAGCTACTTTGTTAATAATATTGTCATCTGATATTCAATTAGTCATCTCATCATAACGTAATTTCGTCAAATAATTTCTGATTAGTATGGTTGAATTGCTTCGTCAATTAGTCGAAGTTTATTCAATTCATAATCTCGTTAGTAAATCATTGAGTTGATCTTTGAATTAGTTGAGTGGCTGTTACTAAATCAGATACTAATTTCTTTTAGTTCTTCAGTTAGTCGGTTTGTGATATTTAGTTAGTTTTTCAACTATCAATTATCAACTAGTTAACTCATAAAATAATCTTTCAGTTAGTAATTACAACAGCTTTTATTCCATTAATTAATCATGAATAATTTTTTGAGTTAGTCAGCTCATCAGTTATGCAATAAGCAATTTTATAAGTCAGTATTCAATTAAGTCAGTTGATCACTTAATTAGTCCGTTAGTTAGCATTGCTTTCATTTACGTAGTTAATCAGTTAATCATTTATCAGTTATTTAGTCAGCTCATTCGTTAAGTCTCTAATTCATTTACATACTCGACTAGTCCTCCATTTAGTCGAACAATTAGATAAGCACTGTAACTAATTAAGTCATAGAAAAATTCCATTCAACGCATACTCATTTACATACATCAAATACAACTGATGGGCAGGAATTAATGCAATGCAATCTTACGCTTCACGCGACATCATAACATTAATCTAATAGTTGCGCATACGCCACGTATCTCACAGTACTCCCTTCTTCAGGTGCTGTTCTTGTCTACTTGGCAGATGCAATGCCGCAAATGCGCTACGATATTTAGAATTTTTATCATTTTTACATATGTTAGTAATGCATTGTAAACTGAAAATACAACAACAACAAAAATAACACGTTTGCATAAAAAAGCAAAAAAAACACAAAATAAACAATCAAGTAAATGACAAAATAAACGAGACAGACGGACAGGCGAGCAAAACCACCACTACCAGCTGTAATCAGCGACAACAGCAGTTGGAGTGGAGGTTGTGAGCTAGAAACTAAACTGCAGCGCGCCAGCTTGGCCTTGAAGTTTTTGCAATAATCTTTTATTTTATACTGCATATATTGCATTTATACTTTTTGTAATATTTATAGTATAGTAAAACATTTTTTCTTCATTTCTGGTTGCAATAAAAGCAAAAAAAAAACAACAAGAAAATACAGAAATGCATAAATTATACTTGTGCAGCAGTGGCTGAATAGGAGTGGAAAAAGAAGAGTATATACTTATGTACATACATATATATCTATGTAATAAGTAAAGCGCAATTTGCGTCATTTTAAATTGCCAAGCGGGTGGTTGCCGTAAAGCTGAGCTTACGATAATGCACGTGTTTTTTAAAATAAACACTTTTTTTTTGTTGAAAAAGAGTACGAGAAATAAAGTATTAATTAAAAAACAATAATATATAAATACAAAAAGTGTTTTTTTCTTTTATTAAAATAATAATTTATGCAAAGTAACAGAGAAATGGCAAAGAATTGTCACCAACTTTGAGCGCTTTTGTGCTTTATTGCTGCCTGCCATTTGTAATCGGGTTAAATGGCCCGCTTGATCGGATCAGAGACATGTGCATAGATTTTTTTGTTGTGCTTTTGTTTGACAAGGGAGTGGCAGCTGATATGCTAAGATTTATATGTGACTATAGATATTTGCCAATTATTTTTGCAATTTATCTTTCGCTTTTGGTAGGTACTGGTTTTGCTAGAATTTTATTACTCTTGCAGCACTTATTGTTTTTTTTAATATTCTCTGTTAATTTTGCTTTCTGTTTTGACTCCAATATTTCTTCTGTTCTTGGATTTTTTCTATTGCCAATTCAATTCAATATTTTTGCTTTTAACTCAAATTTCAACGACTATTAAATAAATATAGTAATTAGGTTTTATTTCATTATTATAGTACTCGTATGCAGATATTTGTAATAAAGTGTTATAGTAATGACTTCTAAGTGTTGCTGGTTAAAAAAAGTGAAGTGCACTCACACTTAGCAAATGAATTGAATACTACGAGTATTATACGAAAAAAAATACTCAGCAGGGAAACCCAGTGGTGCAAAACTCTGACGCTTTAAGTCAACTCTTATGCGTTTTGAGTGCCAACTATATTGATAACAAATCGAAAAGGAATCGATGATAAAAATACCGATTGCAACATTCATAATGCTAACCAGAGAAAAAATTCCTGATCAAATCGAAAAAAAGTTATCGATTGCACATACACACCTTCCCGCAAAAGATGAGAAAAAGCCCAGGCATACTGATTGTGTGTGTTCAAGCACCAGAAAACATTAAAAAATTCTATGAACTTATTTTCATAAATGCAAAAAAAATTAACTAGAGAAGTAGTCAAATTACACCCGATGCTGGTACAAAACTAACCATTAAACTAACCACATGTTTGAGTAAATTCTGCAATAGTTCGAAGTCAGGCCTCTTGCTGAGCAAAGAATTTATACCGGAAGCAATGATGACAGTAATCCCTAACTATATAAGCTATTGCTAGTTAGATTTAGCGGAACGAAAATGAAAAACACGATTTTAACGTAAAATGAAAATCCGCTCAGTAGTTTCGGATATTAGTGAGTTCAAACAGGCAAACATACTCAACAAAAATTTAAAAAGCTGTTGAAATGTATTCATCTATTTTACCTAAATCACCTTAGGTCATTATATTCATAGAAAATTATAATGTAGAGGCACAGCTTTCAGTTTTATGATAAGAAAAAACGAAAAAAAACACAATCGAACAAATTTTTTATTTAAATTATTCTTCGATCTGATTCATTAATCGAACCGCAACAGAAGGACGACGAAAATCAAAAGCTGAGTCTCCAAAATAATGATACATACCATATTGTGATTTAAAAGTAAATCTTTGTATAAGAGCACATACTAATTTCCTTAGCTTACATTTTCCTACAGGGTATAATTTTAGATGTCATAGATATAATTACAAGATTTGTATCATTGCGTTAATAATTTAATATCTTGTAATACCAACAACAAGTGTTTAGTTGACAATTTAAGTAAGTATTTTGAAATTGTAGTTTAATATACTTAGACATATATTATACTGTCATCGCCCACCTAAAGATTTATTTTGGTTTCTAACCATTTTGCTACGACAAGTTTAATAAATTTTCCGAATTCGGCAGCAATTAATTTTCGATAATGACTTATAAATTCGATAAAGTAGGTTGATAGAAATTCGTCTTCATGCAGAAATGCTCGCTTTTCTACTAGGTGGGGCCCTTTTGTTTAATGGGTATGGAATTTGTAATTTTTCCTTGTTATGCTTAAGGGGTTGGGTCTTAAAAAGATTAACCGCCCTATGCTGATGACCTGACAAAACTTATTAGCCTGACAGTTGTCAGGTTTACTGCGCCTAAAATTATGTCGCAGAAGGTGACGTCACGTACTTAGTAGGGAATAACAGCAACAACGACTGTAGACATCAAAGAGGGCTGAAAGCCGTTTTTCCGCATAGTTTTAGGGGCAGTAAACTTGACAACTGTCACGTTGTTGAATTTTGGTAGGTCATCAGAATAGGGGTAAAATGAAAAGTCCTCAAATGAACCGAAAACTACAAAAAAAACAACTACAGTCACAGCGGTAGACAGTGGTTCTTTAATTTTGTTTAGAAATGGGAGGGTGAATATCAATAGCAGGTCATACGTCGACTTAGCACAGCATTTGTGTTCTTGCCTTGCATTCCTGAAGGCCGGGGGTCAAGTCCTGGCAAAGTCTTGTAAGAAGTCGGATGAGATGATTCGGTGATCTGCGAAATAACAAATAAAAAACCAAGCCATAAGCTCAAAAACTATTTTTGATGTAAAAAATTATGATAACGAATTTTATATTGCTATTATGAAAAAAAATCTATAATTATTTAAAAAAATCTTGAATTTATTAAAAAACATTTTGAGAGTCCCTCAGCGACGAACCAAAGGACCCGTAAGGTGGTACTCAAAAATCGAGATGTTAGTTTAGAAAGTGTATTTTAAGACCACTTTCTCAGTTACTGTACAAAGTAATTTCGAGGTATTTGCCTCTCAAATTTTCATTAAAAATTGCGTTGCGTATTTTAAATGAATATTTGGTGTTAATTTTCTGTTTCAGTACAAATAAGAAATTAAAACAAATTTAAATTTAAGCCATAATTTTGAAGGTTTGATTCAATAAAATTCTGTCGCAGCTGAAGATTTTTTTATTTACTTTGAAATGCATTGGATTAATTGTTATAATTTACAATGTAAATAGGGACAGATGGGCACGCAATTAGAAACCGGATAAAATTTTCGCACGGAATTAGTAACAAAATATGATTTTTGGAAAAATAAGAAAATAAGTAAAATTTTTGACATTTTTCTTTATTTTATTGATCGCAAAATACAACTAACAAAAAACAATATAAGAAATATTACTTTGGATATATCTTAGCCGTCCGTAAATGGGTACTCTTACCTTATAGCTCGCAGATGCGTCGCTCTTACTTTAAAAAGCTAAATGTGCTGGTATAAAATATATTTGTCGGCTGACATCTTTACATATTTTTTGCACCTTTCGAACTAACTTCTTATTAATAATAGTACCTAAAACTATGCAATAATTAATTTCAAAAATATTCATTATACACAATTATGTAACTTTACTTGAAAGTACATGATAAATAAAGATCAAACGTGATTGAAAAAAATTTGTCTGAACTATAAGCAAAGTCCATACCAATTAGAATATTGTTTTTATAGTTATGGTGGTACATAATTTTTGGCTGTTTTGGTTTTGTAAAATCCGAACTGTATTAATAAAGCACGAAATTTTCTCCAGTGGTGTAGACCATGAATACGCTATATTTTTCAGGTCTTCAAAGATGGTTTCGCTAAGACCTCATCAAATTTGTGATATAACTAACAATAATTATTTGCATCAAGATAATAAGCTTTGGAGAGATTTTAATTAAAATTTAAGACATAAATTAGCAAAGCCAAACCACATACTTTCCCAATAGAGGGTGCTCTGGCTCAAGAACCTGGATTGCAAAGAAGTTACACGGCAAGAAATGTTGTCTTATTTCACCACACCAGAAACCAATTGGAAATCTTTGTACGTTTTTTCGCCTGAACTTCTACGGTCGGAAGATAATATCTGTTACTATTTCTGTTTTATGTTTGAGGTACAAACAAGAAAATGACGTAGATTTCAGCTTTAAAACAGTTGGACCACAAAACATTTGCAGCGGAATTAAGTCAACTGTAGTAGAAGTACCAGTAGCTTACTGTGAAGCCGAGATTAAATATTTTATGAATTAATTGTTTTTCTTTTCAAGATAATAAAAAAATTCATAACCACCATAAAAGTAATGCCATGAATAATTCAATTCGCTCCACCGCTAGTCAACTAAGTGTTATATTGCTACTAGTTCGATCAATACTAACTGCCATAAACTTTTGTCAAATGTCAAACTGACAAAAATACAATACTCGTAACAATTATGACATATGACAACAATGTTGCAATATGCGGGCATATAAAAAAAAAAAATATGCACAAAATTTTCAAGCGACTAAGAAACTTTACAGAAGGCAGTTGATATTACAAAAACAAAAAGATATACATGAATTCAAAAGTATTTACTGCCAGCTCGCCGAATTTGGCGCACAGCTGGCCACCAAATCACAACCATAAATGACAAATTGCGACAGCAGCAAACCAACGGATCAATGAATGGCTAACTGACGGACTGGGTTGGCTAGCTGATTTGGGGGGATGCGGGGGGCAGGCTGACAGACTGAGATTGAATGCATGGCAGCTGGCAAGCAAAAGTGCTGCCATTTAAGTGTCAAACAGACAAACAATGTGGCGAGCAAAAATGACAAAAAATTGCAAAAAATTGCAAAAAACTCTATATAGGAATAATAAAAAGCTGTACAACCGAAAATGGCAATGCAATTGAAGCATGCCACAATTTATTGCAAATTTTTCAAACAATACAAAAAAAAAAGCATCGTCATACGATCACCATATAGATCATCGAAATATGCGTGCAATTGATTGAACTATTCACATTTGTGAGCTAGTGAATGACAGACACCGAGGTGTCAACTAAAACTGAGAAATGCGGGAAATCGATTTGGAATGTACAGCGCAAAAAAAGCAAAAAAAAACAAAAACACGAATGTTGTAGCAGACAATTAAAATGAGAACATTACCGATTTCGCTATTCATTAGAGCTGGGGATGCTTTTTGCTAGTTTTATAAAATTTATCTTTTTCGTTCAATTCTAATTAGACACCGTTAATTGGGCACTGCCGCCTCCTAAATGTGGGCATTAAATGAATGTGCGAAAAGATCACAAAATCGCTGGCATTTATGGTGGTGGCATGCATGCTGTGAATGCCACACGCGTTTGCGTGCACAAATTATATATACAAACATATGTAGATATTAAATATATGATTTCCTACAGATGAACATATAGAATTACATACATATATGGTGTCCATTTCTGGCGCTGGACATTGGCGTGTGATCGCGAAAAAATATTATTTGCTAACAATGCGCTTCTGTTTGTACAACAAGTAGCCACGAAAAGTCATGACGAACACATACAAACATACAAACATATATGTACTTATGTCTACTAAGTAACTATATATACACATATGTAACATATGTCTCATTCATTTATAGAGTTTTTGCCAATTTTGGCATCAGCCAAGTTCAATGTGACCAATGCGTTAACATTCAACGTTTACAAATCAAGTGTTGCAAGGACGTTGCCAAATTCGGGGTATTAATTACAAGCTACCGGCTGTGTTGCAAGGAAGTGTATAACGTTTTGTTATGAGAGGCGGTGACTAGAATGCAAGGAAGCACCTAGTTGAGCTACCGTTCAATTTTTTGCCGTTATACCGTTACTTTCAGAATGCTTTCTAGCTGAATATTCACTGCTTATAGAGAAAGTGTTTTTAAACTAGAGCCCATAATTGGCAAGAAACATTTTGAATGCAAGCGGAAAAAGAAATTGACTTTATTTTAAGCACCAGATCACAAAGTTTTTTACGAATTTTTTTCCATTCGATTTTCACAGAAATATAGTTCATTATGCAACATAAACCATATACATACTTAAATCAAAGTTTCAAACTCTATACGAAATTCTCAAAAATTCAACAACTTAAAAAAAATGTCGTTGAGTTTTTGAAAGTTTCAATAGCATTTTCTGATATTTTTCGCGTATCCAGTTTGAAATCCAATTACATCTTACTTATAAAAATCTCGTGACACGGTGTTTGTGGTCGAACTCCTCCGAAACGGCAGCACCGAGTTTTATGAAATTTTGTATGTACTTACTATGTACATATATATTTTGGTGGTATGAGAAATAAGTAGGTCGTATAGTAGGTATATGTATTTAATGCCACCTGTATGAAAAGTAAAATTTTATTGAACTATACCCAAGTTATATGAAATATTAAAATATGGCAATCAAGCGGTTCGTCTCGGCAAGAGGACTCAAAGTTGTTTTTCTATGAGGGTTGCCACCTGTTTCAAAAGTCGAATTTAATTAAATAATAAATAATAAAATATTTAAATATAGCTGTGAGTAGATTCATTACGGCACCTAAATTTTTAAAAGTGTTGCCACCTACTTGAAAGCACGAATTTAATTAAAATATACACAAGTCAAATGAAATCGTAAATAAGATGTGTCAAACCATAGGATAAAGAAAATAGGTATATGTTGAAGAGGGTTGCCACCATTTAAATAAATAAAATTAGAATAAATTTTACACCCGGATATAGAATATTAAAATATGAGTGTCAAAGTGTTCATCTAGGCGAGGGCATGGTGCATAGCAATATTTTTGAGAGGATTGCTACCTGCCATATGAGACAAAAACTGAAATGTGTTTTTTGATTATATTAATAAATAAATATAGGCAGGACAACTTCTGCTATGTTTTTGCTAGTTTCAAGTGGCTAAAAACTACCGTTGATTTTAACAAAAAGCAAAAATAATTTTTATAAATTTTCATGAATGTTTGAAACAAAGATCACTGTACGAATTTCGCTTTGAGCGACTGTGCTTATATATTTAGGAGAATTTAAAATGCTGAATAGCATTTTTAGTATAGTATTAGCTTCTAGGTGATGATTTGATATCATTTATAAATTTCGTTTTCAGATACTACAAAAAATGAGATATGAGATGATATTTTTTTCAATAAAAATTCTCATACAGCAGATTTTGTGTAGTCAAAAACGGTTACTTTTAAGGAGTATTTTTTAAAGGATTAATTGAACTAAATTAGAATCGTCGAGTTGTAACTTAAGCGCTGACCATTAAGCTATATATACTATATCGGGCGGTGTTTTTATTATTATTTTATCCTTTCATTTCCTCAAATAACGCATTTTTTGCTAGATCCTTTTATTTTTTTCATCATCTGGTTAAAAACCTCTACTACCACCACTTCCTGACCGCAGCAAATTAATACTTTGACCGTTAGTAAAAATAATGCTTTAATAATGTTTTAATAATCTTAGGTTTGGTACGGTTGGGGATAGGGATATTGAGAAAACAAACGATTTTCACACGGTTACCGTGACTCAGAAGTTAAATGCTGGCCTAGAAATCCGTGGACCAGGGTTCACACCTTGATAAAGTCTAGAAATAAAGAAGTCTGATGAGAAAATGTGGTGATTTGCGAAATAGCAGCTATCACTTCTAGCACTTTGAAAACTTATTATTTGTTTCCTTAATATTTTCCTAACACAAACTGGCCTCGAGCACAATAGTTTCTAAAATATAAGACCAAAAATAATATAATACTTGGCAGCTATATTTAATGCATAATTTAAGAACAAATAACGCGATCTTTCGAATTGATGGCGCTATTCGAAAAGTTTAATAAAATAAAAAAATAAATTTTCTCTGTAAATACCACAAACTCAGTTTCACGAATTTCCTTAATATTCAAAAAATCGAGTAATAATAATATTGCGTTATGTAAAGAGACAATGCCATGTTGTATTCTCTCAGAATACTTTCTAGTAACTCAGTCATATTTCTTCAGATAAATCATTCAATATGTGCAAAATGAATAAATCTTTGTTACATTTCGCAATATTTTTTAAGATGTCATTTTTTAAAAATGTGCTTGAAATACGAAAAAAAAACCAACAAAAAACACAATTACTACAAAGAGAAGTGTAGCAACAGCTCGTGAGCTGTCTTGTTGTCGCTTTTCTCAAAACAACTTGTTGCCGTTGTTTGATCTTTATTCTTGCCGTAAGTCGATGGAAAACAAAGAACTTTTATTGCATTCGGCCAGTCCTTGTTTGATTCACAGAAAACCGGGCATACAAGTGTCATTAAAAGCAACATAACGGTTAATTAATTATAAATATGCATAATGAACAAAAGAAAAAAGGGAACAGTAATTGAAAGATGTCATGAAATTGAATTGAAATTGTATGGGAAAGTAAAAAGGCGTAGGCTATTAATAAACCTTGCAAAACGATTAAAAATTTAAAAAGTGACAGGAAATTTTCTTTTCTATTAAATTTTGCAACTACAATTTTTTCATGTACTCCAGACTTGATTCACAAAAAGGAAACTATTTTTTTATCTTTGATATATTCAAACAAGCTACTTTTATATATAAAAAATCAGAAAGCTAATTGTCAAATAACTATGTACCTTTGTTTACTTATTAACCGAAATAATTACATGAACTTGTCCTAGGTCACTTTCGTTACCCAGCTGCTCTTCACGTATTTTTGCCAAATGACTAATAGCAGGAAAAAAATCATCTAAAGTCAAATAACGTAAATCGATTGCAGAGTCGAACATTCCTCAGCTGTTTTGTTGCTCGCATACATACAGCACACATACATACATACTAATACAATAATATGTATTTATTCATTTGCTGTGTCTCACGCCTCGGCTATTTTTGGTTTTTGCTCAGCGTGTTTAAAATTTTTTGGCACTCACATTTTTCTTGTTTTTGCAATCAACTGAACAACAGTTCGTGACGTTCGCGTAGACAGTGTTTTTTTTTTTGCGGTTAGTTTTAAATGTCAATAAATTTAAGCGAAATTTGAAGGCTTGTGACGTAATGCGACGTCACTGCGAGTCATTTTTGGTTGGCGTAGCGTAAACGACTAGCACGATTAATTTAGGCGTGTGCTATAATAAAAACTTATATGTTGAAACAAATATTTGTTTTTTTTTTTGTTTTTGGAGTAGTTCTGGAGTAGTTTGAGTAATCATTATTTGGTCTCTTAGCATTCAAATTGAATAAATAAAAAATAAAGAGCTTTCAAGAACAAAAAATGTGATGTGTCATAAACAAATACATACATACATCTTCTTTCAATAAAGTGAAAGTTCAATAAACCATACCTTCACCTTTTTACTGTTACTTTGACTCATCGGTTATGTTAAATCAGTTGGTGTAATTAGAATTTCTCGATGTTGAAATTATTTGGTTATTTCGATTACACATACTTTTTAAGAGTTAGCGGTTTGCAGATAAATTGAGAATTTATGGTAAATAGAAAGGACACAATTTATTTAATAATTTAGTAGAGGCTCGGTCTTACACAACTTTTATAATAATAGTCATTAGAAAAAAGTTATTTTTGGTTTTTTATTATATTTCAAAAAACAAAAAATAGTTGGTCAACCCGGACTTTTATTTTTTTTAGTCCAGTAATAACAGTCAAACTTGGTTAACAAATTAAAAAAAATTAAAAAAAAATTTTTTTCATAAAATGTGCAACCTTTTTAATAAAAAAGTAAAAAAAGAGTTTGAGTATGCAATTTTGTAGCCCATTCCATTTTACTGCAATAAAGTGTAAGTTTGAAGTGAATGATAATTCCGGTAGATTTTTGAAAAATTTTAAGTTTTTTTGCTGGGCATTTTCCTCCATATAACGCATGAACAAAAAAATGCTGAGCACCCTCTTTAATGAAAATTATCAAAAATCAACTAGAACTTTCAATCACTTGAAATTTGCACCCTACTCGTATTAAAATGAAATTGAAAGGACTACAAAATTGCATACTCAAAAAGTTTTTTTTATTTCTTACTACAAATTTTGAAAATTACATGATTATATCCAAAACATTTTACGAGCGTTTTTTGAAACTTGATGAATTTTTGTGATTTTCGTAAAAAGTCTGAAACTTTTACTTATATAGTTTAAGTTATAGCTTTATAAAAAATTATTAAAAATAAAGTAGTAAACATAAGTGGCAAACTTACGTTTTAAATTGATATATTTTTCAATAGATAACATTTCTCATTCAGATATTTCAATCTTCTTTCACTTGATATTAAATTTGTTTAATTTGTATAAGCGGTTCGTTTATTTTGAGGAAAATACATTTATTTCGGACTTAAAAATATTCGGCTATGTTTAACAGTTATTACTAAACTAATAAAATTAAACTCCAAATTTTTAAGTTGTTATTGGATTTTTTCAAAAAAGTTGCAAAAATAAAAGAAATCAAGAATTCTTAATTAGGTGGTACTGGGATCAAAGGAATATTGATAAGTTTTTTTACAACAATATTTTTCACCGGACTTTTATTACATCGAATAAAAAAGTACTGTTATTTTCGGTCCCTGGTTTCAGCTCACATTTTTTTGTCTGTTTTAAAAGCGCAAGTGGCCTCAAAAAATATCAAAGAAACAGATTCAACTAGTCTTTCAATTCCAATTTTCTCAATTAGTCGACTATCAGTTGCTTTCGTTCAAAGATTTTTTTCTAATTATTAATTTTTTTGGTTAATAAAAAAGTTCTGGGATAAAAAGTTAATTTATTATTAAAATCATATTTCTTAGCTACTCTTCTGTTTATTTTTATGAAAAGCCTTCACTAAATAAAATTTAGATCTTTGATGTTGCAAGTAGCGGCTACCGTAGCCGATTGTGCGTGCTTCATTCGGCGGGTCCTGGATTCAAATCCTGGCCGGGGCAAGTAAGATCAAAAATTAGACAAAAATGTTTTCCTAGTAGCCGCCGCCCCTCGGCAGGCAATGGCAAAGCTTCGAGGGTATTTTTGATTTGAAAAAAACTTTTACCAAAAATCATATGCCGTTCGGAGTCGGCCTAAAACTGTAGGCCTCTCAATTTGTGAAAAACATCAAGACGCATACCGCCAATTGTAGGAGAAGTTCGGCCAAACATCAAGCTACATATATGAGATTGGCGCTAAATCATTATTCTTATTAAAGTTTAAGTAATAGCAATTTCAAAAATATTTATATTTTTCGCAACCGTCAAAGTTAAGGTCATGTTTTTTTTTTTAATTTTGTTTCACTCCTTTACGCTATTTTCTACATTTTTATACGTACATATGTACAATATACATAATGTAATGAGTATGTGAGTTTTTCCCCAACGCACATTAGGAATTTACACTTTTTTTAAATTTACTTCGTAATTGTTTGTAATTAAAGCATTTAATACAAATTAAAATAACAAAACGATGTGCGGCAAAATACCAAATTATAAGTAAATGTTGGAAGCATCAAAGATATTTATGTGATTTATAGAAAACTCACAAAGAAGAAGTATCAAAGCACTTGAACTACAGAACATAATTCAAAACGCATATGCTGCTTAACAAAACAAAAAAAACCATTAAAATAAAAAAACAGCGCTTGAAGTTTTTTTCAACTTGCAACAATGATGAGGCTTAGGACAAACGCCAAGGTTGCTGTTTGAAAAAAAAATAAAAAATTGAGTACTTCAAATACTTGTATTTATAAAATATATGTGAACACAATGAAGACTGATGCAATCATATGCAGAAACCACATACATATATGCTGTGGCATCTCAACTAGCTTCACGAGTCTCTAAGTCTGGCTGCCAGTGGCGCATGTGGCAACGCTTCGCGGGCATTTCTTACCCGCTGCAGCTACTCTTGAATGTAGCGCTTTCGCAAAGAAAATAAAATTTGCTTTAGACGAGTACTGACAGTCTATAGCAGATATATAGTATGAATATTTTTTTACAGCAGCACACTCATAGATGGATATATACGAAACATGAGTACCCTGTCGGAAACAAGCCGACAGTCCAAAAAATTTACTAATTTAAAAAATAGTAGTTGGAAGTCAACTGCTTAGAACGAAATACCCGTTAAATTAGTCCAACTTATACTACGTTTATATATGCAACTTTGTGTATTATTACAATTTTTCTGTGGTAAACTATATTTTCAATAAATTATATGTGTGTCTTTATAAAAGTATAAATAAAAAAATAACAGTTATTATAAAGTTTATTATTTATTATTTTGTAAATTTGAAGTTTGGTTTTAGGCTGATCGAAATTAAACTGTTTTTTTTTAATTTTGATTTATAAAGTATTTTTGTAGATTTTTTTTTTAATTTTTTTATTTTACTTATTTTTTTTTTACATTAATCCAAGCCTTAATCTCAATATTGTTTATATAAAAAAAAATTGGCCAAACATTTTAATTTTATATTTTTTCAAAGTTCCTGTTTTTCAGCTTTCACCAGGAACGGAAAATAATCGTTATTTCTGATAATTGTCATTGAAAAATTCGTTATGAAATAAATGTTATGCAACCAAATGTAGTAGACCAATCAAATTCTTATTTTACCGCGAATCAAATTTTAACGCAATTTTTTTTTGGCAATTTTATTAATTTTTAAAAAACTATTCAAAATTAAAATAAATTTTTTTTTTATTTTAAATAGACAGTATTAATTTTTTAGTAGTTAAAAAAATAATAGATGTTTTTTATTTCATAAATTTAAATCAGCAACTATCTTGTTGTTTTTATTTTAAAATCATCAAAAAGCAATTTTAAATTTTCGAAGAAAATAAGCTGTTGGGGAATCAAAAAATCATTTATTATTCATATTATTTTCTGCGAAAAATTAAATTGACTTTTATACTTACACTTAAAAAAATAAAAGTCAGTGACTTTTATAAATAAAAGTCTTAAGTAACTGTTATTTCTTTTATTTATAACATAAACTGGTTTTTTTTAATTTCATTTTTTTAAGGTTTTTTGCCATTTAAAAAAAAAATGTTCAGTAATTTTTTTAACATAAAGTTATGAAATCAAACAAAAAATCGCACAAATTAAAAAAAAAACTTTAAAACCTAAAGTAGTAAAAGTTTCATTTGGGCCATCTTTTTAGATTTGATGCTGGAAATAGTGGTGTAATTATTTTGAATTTGTGTAATGAATTGAAATTAAAATTTTTTTTGTCTAAACGGAAAATAAAAATTGTATAGTTACTATAATGTAGACTGTAAATAGTTTTAAATATTTGGAGAGAGCTAGGTTAGAAAGTAGTTGGTAATTAGACTAGTTTTAAAACAGTTTGAAAAAAGTGGAATTTCAAATAGTTGGAAATAAAAACATTTTATTGTTGCTAGAAAAACCTATTTTTTCAGTCTTTTTTCAAACATATTAAAAAACCAATAGAAATCAAATGCAGAGCCAGATAATTGACTCGCTCCTAGGACAACGCAATGTTAATAAATTACTTAGTTGCTTACACGAAAAAAAGAAGAATTTCAACCACTTGTAGTTGGTAAAAATGTACTTTTTCAATTGCTTTTATAGTGCTAGCTATTTCCGACAGGGCATTTACATACCCCTATTTTTCTGCCTTGTACTCAACTCTACACATACGTATATTATAAATGCATTTCCACCACATGCTCAGCCATCATGCCATCGAGCCCGCAGTATTCGCACTTCATTATTCGCAAAATGCTAATTATAGAAGCTAATAATTTTTTTTGTTTGTTTTTTTGTTATGCCGACGCATAAAATTTATGCTTGCTATTGTTTGTCATATTTATTGCGGTCTTTATTACTACTTATGTGTAGATATTCTTCTTGTGTTATTACGTATTTTTTGTTTGTTTCTTATGCCAAAGTCAAATATCTATCCATTCATATGAGTTGTAACTAAAGCATCAACAATTAGTCATTAGTGCAACTATTGTAATAGAAAATTAATGAATGGTCAACATTGAAGAA
Source organism: Anomoia purmunda (assembly GCA_951828415.1). NCBI lineage: Eukaryota > Metazoa > Arthropoda > Insecta > Diptera > Tephritidae > Anomoia > Anomoia purmunda. The sequence continues at coordinate 98,838,252 of OX639996.1, forward strand.
CAAAGAAATCTAATTTTTAAATGTTGCAATTGCAGTTGAGGGAGCAGCAGCAGCTGTTGTTGTTTATGTGAGGTTATGAATTTGTTGTTTTTTTCTGTTTTTGCATTTAGCTATTAAACGGTTGGGTGCAATTGAAAAAAAACCTTGAAGTATTTTGTCAAGCTAATAAAAAAATATATAATAAAATGGAAAACTCGAAGTCATCAGAAAAAAAATTTAAATTATAAATATTTAAAATTTGTTTTCGTGTTGTGTAACACATTTTTAATATTTTTTTTTTATATTAATAAATTTAATTATATTTAAAACAGAAAATAATAAAAACAAATTTTTTCTTTAGTATTAAATTTGTTTTTAAGTTTTTCAGTACTCTAATCACAAATTATATCTTTCGATGCTGTTCAATTTATTTTCAATATTTTTGTAATTAGAATATGTCTTCAAGTTATTTCGAAAATTTTAGTTGAATTAATATTTTCAATTTTTGTATAAAATTTTTTTTCTTCATCTAAATTTACTCAGAACATATTGGTTGTTTCCTTAAAGTAAATAATAATTCAAATTGTTTTTTTTTTGATATTCACCTTTTTAATTAAATATTTTTTTAATTTTTTGTTTCATTTACCGGTTACTTTTAAATTATTAGGTGTTTCAATTTTTATTTCTGTGTCTTTTTTTTAATTGTTTTAAAAGGATTTAACGATTAATAAGCTGCTTTATTTTATTTTTATTTTAATATACAATAAACATTTTATATTCCCCTTAATTTTTGCTCTGTTATTATTTGCCGTTATATTTTACTAGATTTTTTTATCAATTTATAATTTCGTTTGTTTTTTCTTTGCTTTTATTTTGTGCTTCTTTTTAAGCCTTTAATTTGATTTCACTTTTTTCTAATAATAATTATTTCTACCATTTTAATTTTTTTTCTTCTGATCCTGCATTTTAATTATTCAGTTTGAGATTTTTTAATATATTTAAATTTTTTATAATTTTTTACTGAAATTTTTTATTTATAAATATTTGCAGATATATTTAAATCTTTTTAATTTACATTTGCTTTTCTAAAATTTTCTTTATCTATTTTCCGCTTTATACCATCTTGTTTTTTCTATATTAGTTATTCATCATACGTTTTTAATTTTAAAATGTTTTTAAATTTTTCCGTTAAATCAAAATTGTTGTTTTAAAAAAACTGGCCTTAAGCCCAAAGATTATTGTTTATAATAAACAAAACATAAACACAATTTCGCCAAAAATAAAAATTGCATTTTTATATTTTTTCAAAAATGTTTTTTACTTTTTAATCTGAAGGTACTTTTTGCATACCTTTTCATTGACATTTTTCAAACTTCTTCGCAAGTGTTTTTAATATTTGAATTTTTTGGATTAATATTTCTTCGATAAGTTTCGGAAACGATATCTTGACCCTGTGATCAAAAAAAATTTATGGATATGAATTGTAGTTTAATCTACCAAATAACAATTTTTTTAAAAGGAGACTTAATTAAAAAGAAAATATACTAATTTGTGGGAAAACGCAATCAAAGTTGTTACAATCTATAAAGTTTGTCGTGGAGTGAACAACAGTTGGAATTTAATATTTTAAATTTTTTTATAGTTGGGTCTAAATAGTGAGGAGTTAGTTTTCTTGCCAAGAGTTTTGCTTATTTTTTCAGCTACTTATGAATTGTGCATTGATTGTTTACTACAAGTGGATAGATGTACCTAAATTCTTTTTTAAAAATCTTCTCTAATTTTTTCTTATGGTTTGATTGCTAAGTGCTGAACTCGTGACAATGAAAAGCGTAACAAATCTTACGCGCAAGCAATGATATTATTTACTAAATTATACATCGCATTTAATTGAAACAGAGAATAAACTTTCGTTACGAGTTTTAGAAAATTTTGTGTACTAGAAATAAAAAAAATATTTGATTTATTTTCCCCAAGAAGACCGCACTCCATATTTAAATCTCCCTCAACTTGAATCGATTACTAATTCACTTTTCAGAGCCCGTTTGCAATGTGCACGCAATTAAAACTACCACACAAGTTCAATACCAAAGATAATATTAATATTTAAGTACAATAAGTATAATTTTCAATTACGCTCATACGCATCAACGAGTGGTTTGGCTATTTGCGTTGCAATAAAGTTCATTAATAAATATAAATCATGTCTTATCTGTCAACTATTACTCATCAAACTGCGATCAGCAATATAGCAGATAATTGTTGGTGTAGCAAATGAAAAAATAAAAATTAAAAATAGTAGATAGTCGTACGATTATAGTAAATAGTAAAACGTAAAATTAATCAAAATGAAACGACTTGAAGATAATACAAGAAAAAAAATACGGCAAGCAGAGAAGCTAATTGAAAATAATTCACACATCGTTTAGAAGCGCGCAAATTTATGGGTTAATTTTGAGCGAAGCGGTGGAATTGAAATGAGAGGTGCAGGAGCGGAAGTGCGATTAAATATTTAATTGACCAGCCGATCAACAGACGCACTAACACACCAAGCGACTGACTGATAGATTGGCAGAATAAGTAGGGGGGTGCGAAGATGTAGCGGGGCAGTAGGTGAGTATAAGTTTCCTTACGCGTAACGCTAGACTGGCGACCGGATCGACCAGCCAACTATTGTGGCAATAAGTAAGCCGCTTAGCACTTCATTTCGCGCGCGATAATGCGATTAGTTGAAATTGCACTACTACTTATGTATATATATTCGAGATGATAGATTGGCTATTGGCAACTCAATGTCTGTATGTACATACCATAAATGCGTATTTTTCTTTAAGATTATTCTTAGCTGCATCTGATCATGCAATTATTTTGTTCTCGCAAAGTGCTGATGCGTAACGCAGCGACTACTTAAGTTCAAGTTCAGTGCCCCAAAGACAATAGGCAAAAAAAGAAAAATTAAGAATATGAATCAATCATACTGCCGCCAATTGGTAGTTGTATACATGCACAGTTGTGTTCATAAAAATAGCAGCAAAATGTACTGAAAAGTTTTGATATCCATCTATTTTTTCTAATTTTAATTATTAAAAAAAAAATATATATAGATACAATGTAGTCTGGTTTTAGTGAACCTCCAATGATACGAACAGCCCGGTAGAGTGAACAATTCTGGATCTCTATAGTGTGAACACATCTTAATATAAATTTCTTAAAAATTCACACGAAGGCGAATATGGAGAAGAACAGCTGATTTGATTTTTTTTCATTTAAATTCGCCTTGCCTTTGTGTAGGGATTGCCAAAATGAATATTTTTATACAATAAAGCTTTCGATTTTGTAAATAACAAATTTTTTACACTGGCGAGCAAAACCTAATTTTACATAAAACTACTTATATAATAGATACAATAACAAAAACCAAATAAATTATATTTCAAACTTTTTTACAAAATTTATAAAAACTCTACAAATTCTAATTAAATTTTTTTTATTTTTTAAGATAATGTTTATGCATTTTTTGGGTACACAGTTTCTTAGCCAATTTAATTTTCGTATTATAAAGTGAAAGTTTGAAGTGGATAGATACCATCCTTAATTTTTTATATATATTTTTTTGTTTAATTTTGACCTTGGAAACTTTTTATTTCAAATATAAATAAGCTATAAAACTGCATGCTCGAAAAAAATCTAAAAAACTCTTTTCAAATTTTGCAGAAAATTGTGGAGTTTTCATACATTTTTTATTAAGTTTGAAACATTAATTTACAGCGTTTTTGCTATGGTGTCAACTATTTATATTTGTATACAAAATTTAAAAAAAACAAGTAAAAACAGCGCTGTCTTCGGCTATGCCGAAGGCTTCATACCTTTCATGAATGGAAGAATAGTAAAAAACGTGTTATTGTATTACAATTTCGTATTACCTATAGTTAAAAGCGAAAATTTCCTTCAAATCAATAAAAATAATTCTAGTAAAGGCATTATTATAAATTATTTAATGCTTTTCCTTATGTAATTAAAAAGAACTATGTTTTAAGAAGGGAATGGTTTTTGAATATTTTTAATATCGTATCGACGCTTGATATTCAACATTTAAAAAATACAAATAATTAAGTATTAATATGTAAGACCTACATATGTCGGTTTTTGAAAACAGTTATCAGATCCGTAAATAGTTCCCAAACGTTTAACGCTATGATTCATGTGATATTGCGCTGAGCTTATTACTTTTCGCAATAAATATTTGTCCTGAATTTATCTTGCCGATTTACACTGTGAACTCCGATATTGATGAATACTAATATATAGCTAATAATGGTTGATGTTTGTGCAAAATTTCAAGCATTTAGCTGTTTAAATGGAGGAGTTATGGTGCAAAATGCAATATCTGAACAACCGGTTGTATGGGAGCTATATGTTATATTTCTCCGATCTTCATGATTTTCAATACTGATACGTAGCTAATAATGGCTGATATTTCTGCAAAATGTCAAGCCTTTAGCTGCTTAAATGGAGGAGTTATGGCGCAAAATTCAATATCTGAATAATCGGTTGTATTATATGTTATAGTCACCCGATCTGGCCGATTCCGACAAATGTTTAATCATTTCTACAACGACACCTGCTCACCAAATTTCATCAAAATAGCTCTAAAATTGAGGGACTAGTTTGCGTTCAAACAGACGGACAGACGGACAGACGGACATGACTAAATCGACTCAGCTCATCGTCCTGATCATTTAGGTATACTTTTTGATGGGTCTATCTCTTCTCCTTCTGGCACTTACAAACATCGGACCAAACTTAATATACCATTTCATTCTCATGAAAGGTATAAAAATGTGTAAAGAAAAACCTTGCAAATATTGCAAAAAAAACCATTCGAACGGTTTTGCTCGCCACTGTATGTTGGTGTTCTATTTTCTCAATTCGCCCAACAAATTCGCCTTAGACTGACCTCGACAATTGCCACAGCAAAAACCAAAAACAAAATACACTAGGCGAATTCATATAAGGTGACCTTGATGAAGCAGCTGATTGAATTCGCTTGGTGAACGTTAAGACAAAATGATTACAAAAACCATATACGTCGAATTTCCAAAAATGCTAGAAAATTAAAAAAAAAAAAAAAAGCAAATTAAATTTAAAAAAAAAATTCGTAAAAATTTTTAACTTTTCAAACAAAATTTATAGAAAGTGCAAGTTACAAGTAACTAGAAATTCTCGTTAATTTTTTCTGCCGACGGTGTTGGGTCTTTCTTTCATGCCACGAATGAGCAACAAAACAAAAGTTATCAAAAAGAACTTTTAGCCAGTCGAAACTTGCAATTGGTTTAATAAAATTAATATAGAACTGCATACTTCCAATTTGTAAACATTTTTTTCATAAAAATTAAGAAGAATTTTGTTTTATTTTTATAAATGTTTTAAAAAGGTTGATGGTTCAATTGACATAGTTTTTCACATAGAACCAAATATTTTTGATACAAAATAATTAAAGTTAACTAATGAAAGACACTACTATTTTCCTGCGCACAAATGTATGCATGTGCATACATATATACTACAGATATCTATGTACCTAACGACTGTCTTTAGCGCCTTAAATTTGCTCCAACAAAAACAACAATTATAACAAAAAGCGTTAAATTGACCATATCAGCGATTTTGCAAATTAGTCGCAATAAGTACCTGCGTATGTGTGAATGCATGTAAATATATATGCATGTATGTGTGTATTATATAAATATAAAGTAGCGCTTATGTTCAGTCAAGCAGCTATAAGCTTTCAATACTAGGTACGACGTTAGACGGCGCTGAATGTGGGGGGCAACCGCTGGACTCTTCCGCTATGAATTTGCCACATGTGCGCGTTCAAGCGTACACCAAGCGTTTTTGCTCATGCTGCTTAGCACGTGAGCTATTTTTATACAAATACATACATACATACCTACATACCTACATACACACAAACATAAATATTAATATCGCCGTTCAGTCTATGGTGTTGAGTAAAAAAAAAATACAATAATATAAATAATTTTATAATATATATCGCTTTTGATGAGCATTAACTCCTGTCCCCCACTTAAAACGAATTGTTTCTTTATTATCATTGATTCTTTTGGTTTGTGTTTTACCAATATTGGCTTTTAAAAATCAAGAATTGTGTACAGTTTTATTCTTCTCTATTTGACATATACGGTATGAACTAATCAAATGCTTATGTTAGGTTTAAAATGGATGCTCCTAGGAGCTCACTTAGATACCACAGTACAAACAGAACGGCAATCATTTCTTTTAATTTGAAAAGCGCTGCGTGCTTACAATGCAGCTACGGAGCTGCTTAAGTCCTACTCTCTATATGTCTGCCGGAGGATGGATAAGGTTCGATCTTAAATACTTAAGTCTTAGTCTCGCTAAGGCAGGACAGCTGAGTAAAAAGGGATGAGATGGAACACGCTACGGCCTAAGTTTTTTCATTAGACCGAGTTATGGCTAGTACAGAAAATAAAAATCTTGCTTGTATTTTTTTTTTAATTTTGTCCGTTTAAGAGAAATTTTGGAACCAAAATGGTTTGAAATATAATGTTCGCGGTCGGTTATTAAAGGGTCCAGTTATTTTTTTTTGTTTTTTATAACTTTATTTATTTATTGAATCTTCTCCGTAAGAACAGATGTACTCTGCGCTACAGTGTTAGTGGGGAACGCGAGTGATAGGCCTGTCGAGATGCACATCACTTCATTGGCCTGCGGAATTGCAATGCTATTTAGGGACAGTGGCGTACAGGAGTTCCCATTTAATGTGAAGGTGACGTGTTTACTCTTTTGCTCCTCCACGATCAGTAAATACTGAGCTAGATGTCTGGATGTATTGTTTGGGCCGCAAAGATTGATAATGTGACACGGAGATCTGTCGGAATGTCTGTTGTGTAGAAAATATATAGGAACGTTCCAAGAAGGCTTCCTAGTGGAATTCCAATTCCAGCAAAACTCGGTTGCTAAAAGAGCTTTCAAGAACTTTGTGTGCGTCTTCGCAGGAAATAGCGTTCGTATTTTACATATTAGACCGTCCAGCCAAACGCAATCAAATGCTCAAGCGACGTTCATAAAAAATGCTGATGCCGTTCAAACTCTGTCCTTATCTCAGATGTTAGACGGTTAACTTCTTCTATAGGCCACTTGTTGTGCCCGGTATTCAAATTGATGCGAAGGCATTATATTTCTCGCAGGTTCACCAATCTGGAGGAACAAGGTTTGTTTCAAAAAGTTTTAAAAAGCAAGGAAGTAAGCTTATTGGCCTGTATGAAGAAGCTTGGGGTTTGTCCTTTCCTAATTTGGGTATAACCAATGTGTGGAAAATGACCTTATCTCAGTACGGTTTGGCTGGGCGCGGAAGTTATTTGATCATCTGTGGGGTTATTAGATCATGTCCCGGTGATTTCTTTAAGTTTAGTTGCTTTTTGATGACTATCTTAGTCTCAAATAGATGCATTTTTATTTGCTCAGTTTGCGAGACAGTAGGGAGTGAAGCAAACCATATTCTTTAGATGAAATGTTGGACTGAAATACGTCGTTTAGTTGATGTGTGAAAATGTTAGCTTTTTCTTCATCACTGCCGGCCCATTTTCCATTAAGATCTTTTAAAGGTATGCCGACTGGATGATATTTGTATGGGAAAATGCAAAAAAAAAGAAAAGAACACACAAAATTGATCCGGCTATTGAAGCTGCTCGGTTATAAGGAATGCCCCGGAGTGCGGAATTTCACTGTATTTGCAGAAATTACAAACAACTTTTATGGAGCTTTAGGTACCTTTCAATATTTATCGATTAGTCAGCGAGCGTTGTGTTGTATATGTATATGTAAATTATAATTTTCAAGTAAATTATTAAATATTAAAAGTTTATTTTAATGCGCTTCAAATCAACTACTCGTAAGTAGCTGCTACCCATTCTAAATTGCACTTCTTTTGTTTTTTTATTAAACAAAATCAGTACAGTACAACCAAAAAGCGCTGACTGGCGTCCTTGAAGTTTTATACACAAAACATTGTCGTGTCTGTTGTAATTACGTAGATATGTAAAGTCATCTTTGTGTTTTTTTTTGCAATTACTTATGCACATATATTACAAATGTTTGTATATACAAGTGTGAGACATCAATGCCGAGGAATGCCGGTAGTTGCTTAGCTTTTATGCAATGCAGTGTTTTGTATTTTTTTTTTTTTTTTTTTTGCTTCATTTTCCTCAACAAAACCTACAAAATACGCTGGAAGCAAATAAATGCAAACAGCGCTCGTGCATCACTTTTGCCATTGCACGTGCAACGTGTAAAAATGCCAAAAGCATGTGTCATCAACACAAGCACCATCATCGCCACCAACCACTACCAACCACCACCAACCACCAACAACAACCAACCAACAAATAGTGAATGACATTGAAGGCGGCTCAGCGCTCTATAGGGCTGGACTGCGCGGGTAATGGCAGGGAGTACTGATGAACTGCTTGCCAGACAGTTTGGCGCGCAAATTGAGCCATCAGCAATATATGTATGTGTGTTTGTATGTATGTGTGCTCATTTTGGCTCTGCATAAAAATGGCTTAGATTTGTATGTTTGCAAGTACACCTTGTATTTTATGTAGCAGCTAAGCTCTTGTCTTCACTTATGTTAAATAGATACTCGTACATTTACATATTAGATATGTATGTATGTATGCTTTTCATTGCGCAGACAGAAGCTTGAGCAACAAGAAGTGGAGCTAAGAAGCCACTGAAGGCGAACAGTCTAACAGAAGAATGACTTCTTTTAAATAAATCAGCAAATGATACATTATATAAAAATGTAAGCATGTAGTCATAGTTTATGTAAAATTTCATGTTTGTTTCAATACAAAAGTATTGTTGAGGAGTGAAAAGATAGCCATAATAAATAATTACTTCTATTGCCCTCATTAAGTCATCAGTATTAGTCATTTGATTAAATTTTTTTACAGCGAGCTCGCTCACAAAAATTGACCGTTTTATTGTCATCAGAGAAAAATAAGAGACGTCTTTTGATAGAAAGGAAAATAAAAAACGCAAATTACTTATACAACCCTGAGTATTATTATGAATTGATAGTTAGAAAAGTGTAGAAGAAAAAATAGATTATCGATAAGACAAATAGCGCAGCCGGCTTTAAGTTCAACGAAATTACTAGCAGAATCAAAAATAAGAAGAGTAAAAACAACGAGATTCTTGAAAAATTAACCACATAAAATGTTATATAAAACTTCTTTAGATTATTCTAAATTTTATGTTTTGGATCTTTCAACTAAAAGAGAAAATATTACATAACTTCCATTAGATATTATGTCTTTACTACCATATGTGTATCCCTCCAGTTTATCTGGAACATTTTAAGAATAGTAAAACCTTGAACTAATAAAAGTGGATTACTTTTTAATATCAATTAATATTATTTCATTCAATTTATTGTTCCAAATAAACCTCATATGGATGATTCAAAAGGTGTGATAACGTGTCAGAATTCATATAGTCATAAAATTTTAGATTTCAAATGTTATGTCTTTGTATTGCATTGAAAGACATAATTAAAACTAAAACTAATTTTATATTTATTAAATTTTATGAATTTATGAGTTATGATACATTAGGTCACCTTGTGAATCCCCTAATAGTTCTTTATTGCTTTAAGTCATTTATAGGATATTCAGTTAATTTTGAAAATGGTCTAAGTCAACTAATAAAATTATAAATTAAAATGTCGTATATTTATTTCGTTCAAATGTAATTCATTAATTATCTCCACACACGAAATAAATAACTTATACCACTTTCATAATTACTGGCACATATATGTAAATAATAATATTATCTCAGAACAATTCGCTTTTGTGAATACCCTTAATGAGTGCCGTGAAGATTTGAGTAATTCTTATGGTGTTGTTCTGCAATCAACTTCAACATAGGAAGTATTTACCTTGGACAAGCCCTATTGTCAATGTTCTTATAGCAAGTCCTGTAAAGATCGTTTAATACTACTGAGTGTGGTCATTGAGAACATCTAACGGATGGTCTAGGCAACGTGAAGTTTCGACGGGGTTGAACCAAAGGGATAAGAGTGTAGATGAGCTAGGGACTCTTCGCCTATAGGGTATATGCTTCTTTTAGGGTCTATCCTGCATTAGTGGAAGTTTACAATATCCAGAAGGTAGCCAACGTTACGAGGTTCTCACAAGTCAACTCGAACTCTTCTTCTGCAATGGGTTTCGATTGAAATGTGGGGACAGCATTCATGGCGCGGAAGGTGTTGATAGACTCCCGCTGAATGTCGTTTAAGACCTGTCTGTAGCACGTCGAGTTCAACGGTTGTGCAACGTATTGCCTTGACCTGGACATTCTACTCATGATGCGCCTAGTAGGCAGCTCGGCTTCCAGCAGGTGTCGGCGGGTAACAAATTGTTAGAAACTAGTTACTAACCTTGTTGTTAATCTCCATGATGGATATCATTTGAGTCTCCCTATTAAGCGCTAGGGGCGACGACCATAGCCGAGTATGCAACATTCATTCGGTGGGTCTCGGGTTGAAATCCTGGCCGGGGCAAGTAACATTAAAAAGATGTTGGGCACAAATTATTGATGTGGTACTCACTAAAAGAAGCGCTTTGAAAGAATGGGGTACCCATAAATATTGAATTTCAAAGGCTCGATACCCAGAATATTGATACTAAGTTAAAAAGGAAGTTTAGATACATTTTTTATAAAATGCAATCTGTTTGTCATTTGCAGAAGTACCAGTTAAATGATCTAAAAATTTTCTAAATGCTCTACAAGGATTTCTGTATCAAAAAGAAAATTTTGAAAAGAATTCGCTTATGCTTTTTTCGTGGTTAGTGCTCTTATTGCCTTGTTAATTTTTTTTTTTACAAATTCGATACAATAATGTGGTTCTTATACTCGATCAAAAAAATATCGGAAAAAATCGAAATAATAACGATACATATTACGATGAGTAAGAGAATAAGTACGGAATACTCGATACCGATATTTATAACGATAGCACAACCGATAAAATTATCGATGCCGATGACGATATACATAACCATAAAGTTGACAATAATGGCAACGATAAGGATTATAGTGATGATATCGACATCGACAGGGACAACATTGCTGTTATCGATATATATTTTTGTAACGATAACATTAAGTACGCCACGAACGATAATAATGGAGGAAATGGTACCAAACCGATAATCATAAAATGCTAGTTATATCAGAATTCAATGGGCTACAAAACTGCATACTTATAATTTTTCTAAAAATTCTGAATAAAATAATTGCACTTGTTGTAAAAATTTGTTGAATTCGAGATTTTTACAACGCTTGAAATGCGGATTTGTATTGGTTATAAAAAAGTTGGATTGTTATAAAAAAAAACAATGGAATAAGATAATAATGGCTAAAAATAGTCAAATGTTTTCCCCCAGATTTTTCACAAGACTGTAGATATCTGGTTTTGTTTTCAAATATATGCTAACTTCCTTTAAACTCATACATGTATTATAAAAATATTAGTTTTGGATTTAACTTTTCTTAGCTTAATTTTTTAAATACTCGCAGAAATAACTTAAGCGAATTTTATTTAGCATCAATAGTGCAAAGGCAATTTAAAAAATATTTATTGTATAACAATAAACACAAAAGAGCCAATAGAAATTTTTACCCCAGCAGTTACATCAAAAGTTAGCAAAAAAAGGCAGCATTTTTAAGACATAGAAAAAAACTGAAGCGCTGAAAAATTTTAATGGTGCAGACTCTACAAAAACTGCACACACATCTAGAATGAAAGAAGCAATATCACTACACCAACAAATAAATGCAAATTGTTTGTGTGCGCAAAACTGTGCATGTATTTGTATATATTTTGCAGAATCAGCAGCGCCAAGCAACTAAAAATGCTGCTCAGCCGCATGTAGCTACGAATAAATCAAAAAATAATAATAATAATAAAAAAAAAGGAAAAAGAAAACTGAGAGAAAACAGTTGAAAAGCAACCGGTAACACGGTAACAAGCGAGGCAAAAATAATGGAAAAGCCGAAAGACAACAATAACAATGCAGCTAAAATTTGCATGGCCCGGCAACAACGGTTGCTGCCTCCGAGAGCTGCAGTTTTCCGGCTCGAGTTGCTTGGCACATTTCGACGCTTGCCGCATTTTGTGGCGCAGCTAAATGCAAATTTCCATTACGTTTGCGAAGCGCAGCGAATGCGAACAACAACAAACCGAACGCTCATGAAGGCAACGAAAATGGCATGATATAATATGCCGGCTGGAGGCGCTGCTGATGACGCAGTCGCCAGCCACCGAGCGATAATAGAAAATGAGATATGGTTGAAAAATAAAAAATAAACAACGACCAAGTGGAAAGCAGTAAAACTGGAATATATTCTATACAAGTAAAAATAATGCCGTAGTCGAAGTGCTAGCAGCAGCAACAACTTTTCAAGTAGCAAAGTCAATGGCAATGGCAATGACACAAAGCCGCTACATCAACTACACCACCAACGGCACAAAAGGTGCTGGCAACAAAGCAACCTGGCAAACTGTAGACTGTAACTGTAACAACTTTGTTGTTGTCGCTGGCAACAAAGACAGGAGGCGGTGGCGGTGGTAGCGGCTGGTGCAGCCTGGCAACAAATGTATAGCAACAAAGTTTTGTATACAGCGTAGCTATAGCTATAGAGAAAAAAATTTGCCGCAATGAAAGTTGCACAATTGTTGCAAAAAAATATATTGCGGCAAGGCCCATATACATACATATTTATTTGGTAGCAGTCGCACAGCTGTTTCTAAGCGCACAACCGCCGCCATATTTGTTTTGATTCGGTGCTGACGCGCCCATTTTTTGCCTGGCAAAGAGCCAACATCAGCAGTAGCTATGGCAACTACAACAAGTCGCTTTGCGTTATGCCGCATCAGGCCTTAGCGCCTAGATACACACCTAACAGGCAATACGACGACCTGGTCGACCAAGTTCATGGCTGTTTGACAATGCGAAGTTGCTGAGCAAAACAAAAATTGCAAAAATGACGCGCGCACCACCACTCCACACCGGCAAGCTTTGCAGACTTTTAGGCGCACGCTTGGCCTATGAAACAGCTGTTGGCAACAGTAAAGCGAAATAAACAACCAGCCAGGAGATCGATAGAAGAGGCGTGTGCCGTGGTAGAGCGCGTGTAGCGTCACACGGCATATGAGGGGTCAATGTTAAGAAAATGTAAATCAAAACAAAATGCGCACGAAAGCAGAGAAACAGAGAAGTAGCAGGAATGTAGAAAACCCCGTTTAACGCCGGAATGTAGGCAGTGAATATGTGAGTAGAGAAATTTATTTTTGTTTGTTACCGTTGTCTACTTTCGGGCGCAAAGTAGGAGGCGCTCGTGACAACAGCCAAGTACAGTGCTCTGTTTTTGAGGGATGAGTGTGCGCTTTGGGTTTGCGTTTAGTGGGGTAGTGTGCGGGAAATTTGCTGTGAAGCATTTTAGGCGCCGCAACGGCACTGCCCAGTAACAATGCGCGGGATTGCAGTAATTTTAACATATGAATATATAGATAGGTTTACTTTTATGTATGCATAAATTTTTATTTTATGCACTATGGAGCACAGCTATGTATGTGCGTGTGTGTGTGTGTGTAAGTCATTAACACGGAAGAGGATACACTAGGCATGGCAAAAGTGCCAGCATCCTTGAACACCAAGTGTATGAAGAATTGCCCGCAGTGGCTTCAAAGTATGTGCGAATTAGGGTTGGAGTTAAGAAACAATGAGTGTACTTATATTTAATACATGCATACATATGTACATATGTACAGGTATTTTATTTGTAAGAATTTATGCAAACGATATGCAGCATACTCGTCGAAAATGCGGCAAGTGAGGAAGTAAAGCTTAAAGTCAAGCACATTTCGGTGAATTAGTAAATGACTTGAAAATGTGGTGGGGTTCGTAACAATGTGAAGTACCGTTGGTTGAATTAAGAACTAACTATGTACATACATACAAACATATGTGTGATAGTAGAGGTGAGAGGTACGATTGCACAAAAGATGGAAGTGTATTTTCTTTTCTTACATTTTATGTTTGTGAAAAATTAGCTTGTATTGGATGGCAGGATTAAGTAAAATTTATACTTGTGCAATTTGGTTTCTAGCAGTGAATAGCTTCAAGTGCTAGCAGCCACCCTGAAGACAATTCGGTAGTCGTTTACGAAAAAAAAACACACTTGTAGTTAACTTTTATGGACTAATTATAAGTTAACTAGAATGTAATGGAGAATTTCCCCAAAATCGAACCATGCTTGCTCCGTGCAATGGCATTTGCACTTGTTTACGACACAAAGAATTAACTTTTAGCCAAATTTTATGCAATTAACTTTAAGTTAGTCGAAAAGTCATGCAGAGTCGGACAATTGACTACTCGCCAATTTAAAATAGTCAGTTGGCTCCATTAGAAATAATCCAAGTATCAACCACCACCAAATGCGAAATACAATGAAATTCCTCATAACCGGAGAGAAATTCAATTCATTTAGGTGTCATGCGATGAAAAGTTTTTGAGGTAATTTCGATTATTATTAAAGAGGCAAGAAAAAAAATATTTTTGGGTGAAAATTAATTAGCTCAGTACTAATTATATAATAAATACAGTTCCTTTTAAAAAAATACAATTTCATTTTGATTACTGTTATTGTATTGAACCATATTTTTGCTATTAGCAATGAAATTATTAAGAATCTGATCTTCAGGGTGTGTCATGTAGGCTGAAACAAAAGTAAAAAGTTTATTTAAAGAGAAGGAAATTTTAAAATAACAATTTTACTTTTTTTGTCATCTTGATTGGCTTATCATATATCACGTGAACTACACCTTTCCCAATTGTATTTGAGAGAAACGTAAATAAATTTCAGAAAACCGCATTTTTTCAAATTTAAATGTAATTTAATTTTCTTAAGTATGTGCACTTAGGCTTTTTTGAAATTTTATAGTTTTTAAAATATATTTAAATTTTTCTGAAATATATTTGTAGTTTTCTGAAATATATTTGTGATTTTCTGAAATACATTTGGGGTTTTCTGATATAAATTAAAATTTTTCTAAAATATATTTGTAGTTTTCTAAATTATATTTGGGGTTTTCTGAAATACATTTGACATTTTCTGAAATAGCTTTCACATTTTCTGAAATGCATTTGCATTTTTCTGAGGTACAGTTGGAACATGTTGAAGAAAACATTTTTAATTAGTAGTACAGATTGCATACTTTCAGGCACGCATATAACTCGCCTTAAAATATGCATACCATTACTAACATTATAAGTAAATTTTCGAATTATATTTATCATAAAACCTTAAGAGTAGTCAAAAATTTAATGAAAGTGTGAGAAAAGAGTTTCTGAGTTCAAAATTCTCAGTACTTTGGAAGATTCTGCGTCAAAACAGAAAAACGAAAAATACCTGGAACAGATGAGAAAAAACTGCTTTACCCGGGACTTAAGGAACAAAGAAAATGGAGTCTGTTGTGACTCTCTAAACTAAGGCTGCTAACAATGATTTCTGAACGTTTTTTTCAGATATAGGAACTTCCACATATTTCTTTTAATGATAGGAATATACGTTATATTCCTACGTATAGGCCCAGCTTACCAGGGAGACAAATATATTTTCCACTACAGTTTTGTGCTCTTCAAAATTGGTCAGTTTTGGAGTGGCTCACGACTTGTATAGTAAATCACACAATATGTTATATCTTGGTTCAAATATCAAGTTACCCTCGACCCAAGTAGACAATTGGGTTTAGAACTAATTCAAAATAATTCAACAAAAATTTGTTTGACGATAATATTGCTCGATTTATAAAGTCCTAAACAAAAATATAAAAAAGAGCATAAAAAATATCTACCTATATTGCGCAATGCGTCATCAAGGACAATATGCTCAGGAAGGAGAAATAAGCAAACTCCTCAGAAAATGTAGCACCCATGGGAATACCACCAGGCAATGCATTAAAATATAACTTCTGGCGGGAAAGCCCAAAATACTTGCAGTTGCCAAGTAAAAAAAAAAAGAACAAAGGAAAGGCAACAGCAAGAAAAAGCAGCAATAACAAATCAAGGAAGAGAAATAAAGAGAGAGAGAGAGAAAAATAGCGAAAATGCCACACTTATAAACAATCCAGAAAAGGGGTAGTTTCCAGGAGGCCTACATATTTTTGAGGTAGACTGGTGGGGCAACATTACCGAAGAATAGCGCAAAGTTGTTGAAAAACACACAGAACAAAAATAAAGCTTATACTAAGGAAAATAAGCACAAAAATGGGAAGCCAGCAAATTGTTGCGATGCAAAGCGCAGGAGACGGCTGGAAATCCAGCATAGGCAGGACGCAAAACGAAGAACAGAAAAATGAGAGAAAAACAGATAGGCGGCAAAATTTATGGAGCACAATCATAAGATGAGAGTGAGAAAGCAACAAACAAAACAAAAACAAGCAGCGGGAATATTTAAATCAAAAACAAGGAAGTAGGGAGGGATGAATAGGCTTAGCTGTCAATTCGTGTGAGTGTGTGTGTGTGTGGGTGTGCGGGTGTGGGCGAGGGAGTGATAGGGATTATGTTGACAAAGGGTTGCCGTTGGCAGCTACCGACCCATGCGCAGGTGTGGGCAACTCCCATAATGAACGTAGATATACACACACAGATGCACTTAATTTGGTGTATGTATGTATGTGTGCGACTGAGTGTTCATTTTTATTTTTCAGCCCTGCCGTTGGGTTGGGCATTCGGGGTTTTGTTAGGCGTTCTTTTTTGTTTTTTTTTTTTGTGTTTACTGTTGACTTTGATGACTCAGCGTTACCACAAGCAAACATGGCGCAATTCCTCATATACATATGCACACAGATGCATACATACATATGTATGTATTTATGTTTGTATATTTTATGCACGGCAGCAACTTACTTTAAAGAGATTTAGGCGTTAGCAATTAGAAAAGTTATTTATTTCTCTGAAATAAATATGGCGTTTGAAGAGTAGTTATTTGTGTGCGAAATGTCAGCTGAAAGTGTAAGTCAGTGACCTTGCAATTGGTGGTATATCGATATGTTCTACATATATACTTAGGAACATGTTTATAAACATCGTGATTGTGATTAGAAGAAAGGTGCCGATTTGAAGCTTGCTATTCAAGTCAGCAATAATTTTTTTAAGCTTCATATCAGCAACAACTGTCAAATCGACAGAAATTACACTTACTATTTCGCAGATCATCACAACACTTTATCATATTTCATATTTCTAGATTTGATCACACGCGAATTCACGACGTTCGGAAAGCAAGACCGACATGCTACTGTACCTGTACCAAGGCAAGCAGAGAATTAAGCCTTAAGCTCAAAATATTATTGATATTATTTACACTTGCAATTATTTAAAACTAATTTAAAAAAGTAAAAAAAATAAAGAGAACAAATTATTTTCGTAATAATTTTAAAATAGTTGCGTGGCGGTGTTTTCCACACATATGTATATCCACAGTGTCACACAAAAGTAATGGCGCGCTGACTTTTATTTACGATAATGTTTGTCATGGAAATTTTTTTCTAATTATTTTTTAATATATTTTATTACATACCATACACTACAAAAACCCAAATTTCAAAATTTTTAAAAAGTTCCCAAAAATTTTCAAAAAATTTTAATTTTTTAATGAGAAAGTTGTAAAAAATGTTCTATATTGTTTTCATTTTTTTACATAACTCATGCATCAAATCCATTTCTAAAATAAACTTTGGTATTCTCCTGGTAATAACTATATGCTCTATTGAAATTGTTTCTACTTTAAATTTCTGATTTTATTCATCTGATTTATTCCACATTAGAAAGATCATCAAAATAAAATCAAATATTCCAAACACACAATCTTTCACCTATGAGATGAAATTATGTAAGTGAAAATGGGCACCCGCGTCGTATGAGTGACGCCGTTTGACCAGACAGTTTAATTTAGTGCTGCGCATTAGTGACCGAAATAAAAACGACTTCGTTCATTAATGTGATTAATTTTTCAAAGAATAAATTAAACGGAACTGCTACAGATATTCATGTCATCTTATAAAACAACACTGTGATATAAACTCCAGATTGATGCCTACGTATTTGATGAATCCTAAAATAAATGCAACCCTGCACACACCATAAGAATTTTTTAACAATAGGTTTAAATTTTTTTGGCATCCGCATTTAAAGTTTGCGACTTTTCGGATATTCAAGTAGTGCTTTTATTCTGGAATTCTTCAGGAAAGTTATGGTGTCTTACTATTGATGGCGTCGATGTTTGATATAGACTTTTGCGATAGATGGCGCTGCCGAACAATTTTTCTATTTTGTATTTCTATGGCAGTTCTGATGTAAAGTTTTAACTTAATTTCTATTTTAATAATTTTTTGACGCAGCGTACGTCCTAGTCTTCGATATGACTTGGTTTTTGTATTTTTAGGTCTATGGGTTGACACTATTATGTGTATGAATATTAAATAGGAAATGGATAAAATAATACAAAAAAGTATGTGCAATATGTAGGTTTATATTGTTTTATATTTTATTGCGACTATTAAAAGACAGATGGCGCTGTTGTAGGAAGGTGTTTCAGTTCTTCATTTGCTTGCGTTCACTTTATGTTACTTAGCGTTTCTGACTTCGATACAGCGAGCAGGTTAAAGCGAAGACTTCCATAATTTTTTGAAGATAAATGAATACTTATCTATTTACAGATATAAAAATGAAGCCGTTTTTTTTTTGTTACCACTTGGCTCAAAAACCGATAAACGGATTTCAACCGAATTTGGCAGTTTATTTCTTAAATCCGCTGTATGGACATAAGCTATACTTTAATCCGATAAGTGGCGCACGCGTCGAGATATTCTGAACTTTTTAATTTATGGTCCGACATTGGTCATATTAGAAAGTTATGGTGCTGGAGCTATAAAAAATACTTTAGTGAAAAATGGATACGCTAGGCGACGCTAGAGGCGCGTTCTTTAGCAAATCTTTGTTTTTGATCGGATTTTGATGAAATTAGAAACTTATAATGGGGGTACGTCGAGAAATACCTTTACGAAAAATGGACTCGCTAGATGGTGCTGGAATAGAAAATCCGTATTTTTCATCCGATATTGCAGCTGAAAGCTATTTTGAATTATATTGTATACCCGTAAAAAAAAGTTTACGAATGTTCAACTTTCTAGAAGAATTCGAGAAAAAAACATTATTTGCTCAAATTTTTCTCCAATGTTTCAGTATACATATTATACTATATATGTATATATCAGAAACCTTAAACCTAAAAATTATTTGCGGGTTTTCGTTATGTGAGATATAGACTTACATTAACATTTGGTTTTTTCACAGACTTTTGTTTTTAATATGGAGAAATTAATATTCATCTAATAACAATTTCGTATGTGGGTATACTAAAGAAACGGCAATTCGTCGTCAATTTTGAAAATTTGAAGCCTTTTACGAATTTGAGGCATGTAAAGTAATATCGAATGTCGAAGAACGGAAAAGTTAATAGTTTTTAATTCATTTTCAGTAAAACATATTTTAAAGTGAGAAAAACAAATAAATTTTGTAAAAATTTTAATCCAAAATAACTTTAAAATTATATTAAATTTTTTTTTTGTTTTTGGTAAATAACATATTTAAATAAAACCATTGTTTTTTATGTAAATATTTTGCAATTCAAAATTTTGAAACAAAAAAAAATTAATTTTCTTCAAAAATTTTAATTTGCTGTATTTGAAATTGAACTTATTTTCTCTTATTTATTTTTATTTTCACAAAAGTTTTAAAAGATTTTGGTTCTCAATACCTTAATTTCCATTGTTTTTTTCAAATTTGCTGTACAATACTTTTATTGCTGAAGTTTTTTTGTAAATTAAAAATTTCATTAAATGTGCATATAATTTAATTCATAACAATAAAAAAAAATAAAAAATTTGATTTTTATGTTAGTTTTATTGAAATTACACCTGTTGCGAAACTAAAAAATCACTTACTTAACATATGTAAAAGCTAAAAATTATTTGCGGTTTTTTTATGTGAGTTATAAATTAGCATTAACATTTGATTTCGTCAAGTAGCTAGAATCTTATTGTGAAAATTTTTACGTAATTATTTTCATCCTCAAATTCATTTTTGTTGCCTATTTTTAAATTATTTTTAACTAACCAGTTAGGAATTTTCAAGTTGGGCTTGTTGAGTGGAGATCTTATAAAATAATTTCTATTCTCCATTTATTATTTTTTTTTTCAAAATTTCAAATCGAAAAAAATTCACATCAATTTTTATTTTAAAAATCTTTTCAATATTACATTGCCGCCACAATTTAAAGCACTGATTTGCTGTCGTTGTACGAATAATCCTGCTGATCAGCGCGCTCAAACTCTCAAACTGTCGAATGCAAAACGAACACAAAGGAGGATATGCGCTGCGCAGTTGTTGATATCTACTTGCTGTTGCTGCTCCAAGTCTTATTTTTGTTTTTGTTTCTTTTTTTTTTTTTGGTTTGTACATTTTAACTTATTCTTCTTTCTATACAAGCTAAGCTGACTTTTGTGATCGTTTGCAGTGAAAACAAGTTTTTCCAGATTCAATTTATTTGGTTGCAGTTGCAGAGCTTCCTCTTCCACAACCTTTGCTAGCACACATACACATCTACATGCATACATACATACATACATACATACATTGTGTTTGTGTGTGTGTGTATTCAGAGTAGTGTTGCTACTCTTGATTTTTTTTGTAAGAGCAGCAGCGTTTTTTTTTGTAAGTACATAGTTTTTATGAGATTTTTTTTATACGAGTTTGCAGGTTTTTAAAGTTTCTATTTTTTTCGTTTTTTACTTTTTCAATACACTACAAGTGTGTTAACTAACCAGTTGTGTTGCGCGCAAAGTTCTTTGGCTTTTAAATTCACACACACATACATACATATATTATTTGTATATATGGTTGTGTACATATTTATGTATGCATGTATAGGCAACTATAAAGCAGTGATCGCGTGCGCGCGCCTTGCATATAAAAGCAAATTTACTAAGCGCAGCTCAAACGTTATTCGATACTTTTACGTGCGCTGTTCTTTTTCCGCGCTGCCTGCAGTGTCAGCAGTTGTTTTTAATATTAAAAAAAATAATAATAAAAATTAAAATTTAAGTAAGGAATAATAGCTATAAAAAGGATATTGGTAGTGCGCCCTCAAAAAAAAATAGCGCAATAAAAATGGACTGTTAAAAAAGATGAATAAAGAAAACAGGTTTCTAGTTTTTTGAGCTGATTTGAGGTAACAAAAACTATAAACAACTACATGTTTTCAGATAAAATATAAATTTCGGGAGATAGCACATATGTATAATTAAAATGGAGGTTATGAAGAGCAAGCAATGCTCACACTTTAAACTTATTTATTATTATTTGAGGAAAAATTTAAGAAATAAATATTTTATTTAATGAGCAAAAAAAAAACGGTAATAATTCTTCATAAAGTTTCTTATAAATTTAATTTAGGTAAAAAAAATTAAAACTACAATTTTCTGGCAAAAAATTTTAAAATCGGAAGAAGCCATTTTTTAAGGTATAACAGTTATGAAAAGTAATCAATGCTTCAAACCTAAACCTATTTATAATTATTTGTGGAAAAATTTATTTTTTTGCTAAGATTTTTTTTTAATGTGGGAAATTTTTTATTCATCAAATGACAATTTCATATGTTTTTGAACCAAAGAAACGGTAATAATTCTTCACTAGTTTTCTTATAAATATGAAGACTTTTATGTGTGTGAGACATGGAAAGTAAAATTGAATGTGTTCATACCATTTAGTTAAATTTTACTGAAACCAATATGAAAGTCAGAATAAAAAAGTAAGTTTTGTAAAATTTGAATTAAAGAAAACTTTGAAATTCATTTTATTTGCATTTTTTTCTGTTAAATAATAAAAATGAAAAAAATAATTTTTTGCTAAGTAAAGACTGTAATTAAAAATTTGATATAAAAAAAATTTATTTATTTTCGATTTTAAAATCAGTTTGAACTTATTTCCGTAATTTATAATAACATTTTTATAAAAAAATGTTTTTCAGTTCTCTTGGCCGTTTTTTTTATTTCCAAAAATACTTTAATTTCCGTTGTTCTAACATTTTTTGCACAATTTTCTTATTAAAAAATAAAGAAATAATTTTAGTCGTGACTTTTATTTTTCTTAAAATTACACTTGTTTCCAGAACTTAAAGAAAACTATTGTGAAAAAATATATTTAATTTTACTCGACTGCTTTTTTAATTTTCAAAAACTATTAAGCTTTATATTATAAAAGTTTTAGTACTTCTGAAATTTTTTAAGTAACTACAATTTAAAATAAATTTTTTTTTTTTTTGATTTATAACAAACTCTTTACGAAATATAAACCATTGTTTTCATCCGCTTTATTTAAACTCTTGGTATTTAAATTTAAATTAATTATTTACAAATGTTTTATAAAAAACAAAAACTTCCTTTTACTTAACATATCTTTTTATTCTCATAAAAAGGTGTGGAAGTTTTTTGTACTCAATTCTTTAATTTCCGTTTTTAGGAAATTGTGTGTAGTGTTTTTTTTTTTATTACTGAAAATTCAAATGCAATTTTTAATTTAATTGACTTATTATTTTATTCATAACAAATGCTCTTTAAGAAATAAAAAAAAAATAATTCCATTTTGGATATTTAAATTCTTGTTATTAAAATTAAACTTATTTTCTCAATTTTTAACAAATCTCTTATAAAGAAATAGTTTAATTTTACCCCGCAATGTTTGTTTTTTATTTTCATAAAAAGTTTTGGAATTTTGAACGCTTCAATTTCTGTTTTTCTAAAATTGTGTGGGCTGTTTTTTATTAATAATTTTTTTTTTTATTTTCAATTTCGAATTATTTTTTTTTATCGTTTTAATTATAACAAATTTTCTGTAGGAAATGAAAAAACCCGTATTTCATTCTTGATATTTAAAGCCTTGGTAATAAAATTAAACTTATTTCCACATTTTTTTACAAAACTCTTATAAAAAATACATTTCACTTGCTTATATTTTCATAAAAAGTTTTGAAAGTTATTTGTACTCAATGCTATAAATTTCGTTTTTCCAAAATTGTGTGTACAGTTTTTTCTTGGTTACTAATTTTTTTGTTACCTCAATTTCTAATAAAATTTTTTTGTATTATTTTCTCTTCAAGAAATAAAAAAAAATAATTTTTTTTTAGTTTAATTTCTCTTCAAAAAATAAAGAAAATTTTAATTTTGATCTCGACTTTTAACTTCTTTTTTATATTCATAAAGGACGTGTTTGAAAAAAAAATTCCATATCAAATTAAAAAGCGCAAATTCAATTTTTTTTATATAAAAATCGTTTGGGAAGTATTAATGTTTTTTTGTTTTTTTTTTGTAAGATGTTATAGTTTTGAAAACGATATTTTTTAAATTTTTGAATGCGTGGGCAACACATACCAGCATTTGTGGCAGTCGATATGACGTGCAACACGCATAGCTGCTATAAATATGTAGCTTTTATGGGCTTGCACTTCCATGCATACATAACTAGATATGAACACGCATACATACATACATGCAATGTAGATATTCATACATATTAAATTGATATTTATGCTAACTGCTACATAAATATGCGCCTGCCCGCCGGAGTACACTCGCAGTTGTTCGATCTCCTGCAGATCTCTTTACAATCATACATACATATATTGTCTATATAAAACACAAAACTATATACCTATATTGTATGTCATATATGTACATGTGCATGTATAACATACAAGTATAGTGGGCTGCTGTTGCTTGGCACGCGCCAAACTGGATTTACTTCTCTTACTGTTGTTGTTGTATGCATTTCATGCTTTTTTTTTTGACTTACAATTTGAATATAATTTTTTATGCTTGTTTGTTTTAATTCGTTTTCGTTTTTTTTTTTGTTTTTTTCTTGGTTTGTGTTGTCATATTTTATTCACATGCAAAGCACGGGTGTGGTGTTTGCGACTAAATAAGCAAGTAGTGTCTCGTTACCGTTTGATGCAGCAAAGATTTAGAGTGGCTGGTGTGGCCGAATTAAAGCCGAAACGGTGGTCAGTTGGTCAGGCGGCCAGTAAAATTGGGTGTGTTTCGATTATGTTACTTTATGTTTTATTTTATTTTCTTTTATTTTACTTTTTGTGGGTTTTATTTATTGTCTTTGAGAGTATTTGCCGTCAATATGGCTTTATTAATAAGTCATATAAAAATTCTGTTAATGTACATATCCAGTATGATAGGGTGTCTCAGTGTTTTCCACCGTAGTCATAAATTATAATATGTTTTAAGACTTGCGCCAAAAGATTTTAGAACAATATTAGAATTTGCGTAAGGTGGACTGAAACCATACTTCTTTTAGGTGTCTGGAAATATAATGACTTTTTTAATTTCATTAAAAAACGGTACCGATTTTTGTGTATGGGGAGTGACGTAGCTTAATGTGCGTATGCACGTATGAAAATATTAGGGACGGAAAATAATCGTTATTTGGATATTTTGGTTTAAAAAAATTATTGGCAAAAATTCGTTTTAAACAAAACTCTAACATACTGATCCTACGACGTAAGGTAGATTTGTTTTGAATGAATTTTTGCCAATGATTTTTTGAAACGAAAAAATTACAATACTATCAATACACTATACAAATCGGACCTTATTTAAAAAAAAATGGCTTAAATCACTGCACAATCGTTATTTCTGATTTTAATTTTTTTGATCAAAAATAATCGCTATTCTTGGATTTTTATTTTTTCAATCAATTTTGAGTGTAACTTTTAAATTTTTATATTTTTGATCAAGTTTGATGGTTATTTATTTGTTAATGTTTATTTTTTTGGATCAAAAATAATTATATTTTTAAAATAATAATTTTAAAATAATATTTTTTTTTAATACAAATTTCAGTCTTGCTTTTTTGAATACAAACAAATTTCTAAGGCTGTAATGGCAACATTAACAATGAATTTTGAAGCTTTTTTTTTAATTTAATAAAAATACATAGTATTCTGCATTTTCGAGTTGAACATTTTTCTCTTATTATTTATATGTATGTGGCAATTTTAGGCATCAATAACTAAAAAAAATACTTTTTATTTTTTCAAAATATTGATTTGCAAATTTGTCGTCGTGCCCAATAAAAAAATTATTACTCTATTTGACTTGTATACAAAAATGTCACTGTGTTTTGGAGACAATATTTAAAACTGTGAAAACCAAATATATGGTACTGTTAAAAGCAGATTTTATAGTTGAAAAATATTTTACTAAATGGAAAAAAACTATATAATCAAAAACTTGCATTTTCTTTATTCTTTCTTTAAAAAAGTCTTTTACTGTATTCCATTTTAAATTCTTACTTTAATTTTATTGCAAAATCACACTATTTCATATTTAGCAACTTTATACTATTCCATTCAAATTTTTTGGAGGTTTTTTGCTTTCCTAGTGTAGACATATAATTTCTATGAAGTTTTCATTAGTTTATTTATTCAAAACGAGTGTGTGTGTCTTTATTTATTTTTTATCAGCTTTTAATTTTGTGAATTAAAGTTTTTTTATCTTAAGAGCAAATTTTTAATTCTCATAAACTAAGTAAAACTTTCAGTTTTTTAATGTTTGATACTAATTTGTTACAAATTAATCTTACTACATTTTTTAAGTTTAACTTTGTATGTTTTTTTTTCTTTTCAATACTTAGAAAACTTTTTTTTTGGTCTTTTAGCTTCTTTGGCACCTTTTCTTATAATTTTTATTTTGCTATTTTAAAGTAAGAATTTTTAAATTTGAAATTCGCTTAATAATTTAATTATAATTTTCAAATATGAGCGTTTTTTTTTTTGCTACAAATGCTTGGTTTTTTAATCAAAAACTTTACAAAATAAAACTGTTTAAAAATTTTCCAATCCAGGCAAGTAAGAATCTCAATTTGCATGAATTTAAAAATTTATAAAGCATATAATTATATGACTGTGTTTGTGTACCTATTTGAATTCAACTTAACAATCATTTCACGCCCTCAACTTCATTATTAAACTTATTTGACCGACTCGTTGCCCTGCCAGGCTTTTCGTGTTACTCAACAGACGGGCTGTCTGAATTTAGCAGAACTAGCAGCTTGCCTGAATTTCCATTATTATGTAGAAATACAGAAATACAGAGATACAACTGTAGCCAAATGCATTGACGACCGCCTGGCTGTTTAGTCAAATTTTTGCAACGCCCAGTTGACTACCCGCTAAGCTAAATCGGTCGGTAAGCTGCTAATGGCCGCAAGTTACCATATCCCGCGTCTGTTGGCCGTTGGTTTTACTTGGCTTGGCAAACATTAGCAACGAAATATATACCTATTATGTGAGTGTGTATGTAATGTGTTGTGTTATGTTATAATATGCAAAATATAATTTTCCTAACTAACCGTTATGATCTGCAAGTGCTTTGAGTGTGTCACTACTATTATTGACATTTACATATACTCGTTCAGAATTATGTATGCAATACCAGTTTCAAGCCCATTTTTATAGATTTTCAATTATTTTTTGTTAAATGTTTTTAATATTATTTTATAGACGCGTTTTTTCAGCAGTATTACCTTGGATTAACCTTTATGATGTCTTTTAACGTTTTCCACTATTATGTCAGGAAACTTTTATTACTTAAAGTTTTTTCTATGTATTCTAAATTACTAGTAGACAATGAAAATTATATTATTTAGCCAAATAGTTGCTTTTTCATTTGATTTGCATTTGCTTTTAATATTTCCTTCAAAAGTTATAACAAATAGAATAAAATTAAAAAAAAATATAAAAAAGTAGAAACAAGGTAAAATACACAAAATAAAATGAAGTTATAATAATAATAAATTTATTATACTATTTTCGCCTGTATATTACAAACTTTTCAAATGGGTAAAAGTTACAGCTGCTATCTCGCAGATCACCGCCGCTTCTCATCAAACTTCTTTCTTTCTAGACTTTACCAGGGCTCGAACCCAGGTACACGGGATTGTTGGACAAGCATTCAGCGACTATGCCGCTCTAACCGTGTGAAAATTGTTTACATTCTCGTTGCAACAAAATTTAAAAAAAATTAAAAGTGAAATAAAATCAAATACAATGAAATTAAAAAAAAAAAAGAGATAAACAAAATTAAATAGAGAAAAAAAATTAAAAAAAAAAAAACAAAATGAAATAAAATAAAATACAATGAAATTTAAAAAAAAAAAAAAAAATAAACAAAATTAAATAGAATAAAAAATTTTAATAAAAATAAATTTGAAAAAAAAAATCAAAATGAAATAAAATAAAAACAACAAAATTTAAAAAAAAAACATTAAAAAATTAAAAAATAAACAAAATTAAATGGAGTAAAAAATTAAATAATTTAATAAACAAAAAACAAAATGAAGTAAAAGTAAATGAAGCTTCATGAAATGAAATAAAAAATAAATAAATAATAAATAACAAATAAAAAGGTAAAGTAACCTTAAATATACAAACAAAGTTATTTAAAAATATTTGTATATTTCATTTTACTTTATTTTTTTTATGTATTTTCATTTTATGAAACTTTATTTACATTTTTTTATTTGAATAAAATGATTAAAAATTAAAATTACAAAAAAAATCGTTAAATAAAAAACCAAAAAGTTAAACTAAATTAAAATTTTTAAACATTCTATTTGTTGGATTTTTATATTTTTTAAATAAGGTACTCGGTAATTTTCATGTTTTTCTTTTGAATATTTTAATTCTTAAAATTCCGATTCTAATTTTCTAAATAATATAATATGGATTGTATTTATTTTTCATATTTCTTTTAGTTATTTAATTTGCGTATCTTAATTTTGGTTTCGAAAATATTTTTACTTTCACCATTGTGGTTGATTTTTATTTTATTATATATATATACATATGTATATGTATATACGCCTTTTTGAAGACCTACATGAGAAGAAACAAGTTTTAAAAATTGTTTATAAAACATTGATTTTTGAAATTAGCTACCGATTTAAACAAAACCAGGTTTATATAAAAAAAAACGCAAATTTCCAACAAATACCGTTGAAATTTTAACACCTATTTAGTTTTGGTATTTTAAATTGTGTTTGAAATATATTTTTCGAATAATTAATTAAATTTTTTTTAATATTTAAAAAAATGTTGACGATCAAAGTTTTATATTTACAAAACGAAAATGTTTTTACGGTTTATATTTTAATTATGTTTCTTATTTATTTGTTTTGGTTGTTTAACTAAAGCTTGCGATTTTCCGTATACAAGATTTTTATTTTCGGAATTATTTTTCATTTAAATTTTTTAATATTGTTTGTTTTTAATAAAATAAAATCTGGAAAACATGGAGGCGTTAAATACAAATCATAGCTGAAATAAATCTGAAAACAAAATTTTTTTATATCAAAAACCGCAAGCTTCAGTAAAACAATCAAACTAAATAAGGAAGAAATATAAGTAAAATATGAAACATAAAAATATTTTTTTTAAACAGGTGCTTTTTTATGTATTTTTTTAATAAGATTTATTTTTAAAATTTATTTATTTATTATTATAAATACCAATGAAGTTTCTCATTTCCAATTTAAATATTTTAAATTTTAGGTCTTCAGTTGGAAACTTCTTAAATATAACATATTCTAGTTGCATTAACTATTTCAGATGTTAAATTTAAACAAAATTCATTTAGTTTCTTTGTCTACATAAATTTAAATATCTATCTCATTAGTTTTATTAAAATAGCGAACATTATCTTTCATCTTTCCATACTACACAACTACTTTATGTCACCGATAGTAAAACAATCAATTTACATAACTCTAATCCAAGTATTTCCCTGCCCCACCATTGTTCGACATCAAATTTAACAAGTTTTTATTTCATATTGCAGAAGTTATTTACTTTTCGATTGTCGACTACTTGATTGCCAATGCGATTGCAACTACTTATGGTGTATAACAATAGTAACAACAAAAGCAGCAATGACTCATTTATTTATTTATTATCGCTTACCACCGTTTACCTACTATTGTTTACTATATTTGTTTAATTATTGACTTTATTGATTTGCTACACTCGAGTAGTGTATCCATTGTTAATATTTTATTGTGTCAATATTTGAAAAAGCTCAAGTAGTATGAAATGAGAATGAAAAGTTATGCAGACACTAAATGAAATCTTAAATTTATACATATATACTTATCTATATGAGTATGTACAGTATAGTTGTATGAAAAAAAGGAATGCCTATATGTGTATAAAATAATATGAAACTATTAATTTCTTAATTATCTTTTAATAAATTTCAATCAAGCATTAAGTTAGTGTTTTAACATGAATTCTATTTCTGTAGGTGGTTTTAATTTAATTCATCAAAAATTTGTCATGCTGTGGTGAAATAAACTAAAATATTCTATTAGAGGAACTGAGCATAAGAAAGCAAGTCCAAATTCAATGCTGTTTACTGTTAGGGCCAGGTGTGCAATGCAAGTTCAGCTGTGGCGAATTTCTTAAACTGAATTTAACTTTGCGAAATTTTCTCGGCTTTTCGCAGGGTTGCGTGTTCATTTCTCAAAATATTGCCCTCTAACCCAGCAAAAGTGCGACATTTTGCATAAAATATTGTAATTTTTCTGAGCGATAGGTAACCTATGCAAATGTTACAGTATAAGAAGGGACACAACATTTTTTTTCAGAAAACTTTTACCAAAGTTCGTTGATTACAAAGAAGTTGCATGGCGTTCCGTTTCCAGTGGCAAGAAATGTTACCTTATTTCACCACACCAGAAACCAATTGGGTCAAATCAGATTCTAATAACAATCAGACAAAAAGTCAAATTAATGCTGTTATGGTAAAATTTTACGAGATTTTCTGCTAGGGACACTGTAGGAGTGATGTAAGATTTTTGTAGTCTACGCTCTTTGCCTTTACTATTAAACTAATCACCCCTTGTCGATACATTGACAAAATTCACTAACTTGACAATTATCAGGTAAACTGCGTCCAAAACTATGCGGCAAAAGAGGGTATCAAGCCTCTAATGATGGTAAGAACTATTGTAGTTTTTGTGTCCTACTGAGAACTTCACAATGGCGTTATTTTTCGTTCATAGTTTTAGGCGCAGTAAACCTGATAACTGTCGGGTGTGTGCGTTTTGCCAGTGTATCAGCATAGGAGGGTAAGTTTAAGAAATTCACTTTAGTTAAACTTGCACTGAAAAACTGGCTCTGACACGGTGGAATAAAAATGGCTAGAGAAGTCTCCAAGGTGAACTTGTAGATGTTGAGTTTTAAGGGATATTTTTATTTGATCAACCTAAAAGTATACCTCGAAAACATTTCAACTATTTTTTCAGGACCAGTTTTACAGAGCGACTTTAACTATGGCGAATTTCTGCAAGATTGGACGTTTAAAGTAAGTTTCCTTGTAAACCTCTCACTGAAAAACTGAACCCTAAATTATTAAGGGATGAACTTTAATTTCATAGGCTGAGGCTTTGAATTCTAAATAAAGACTGTCTTAAAAAAAAACAGGAAAACAATTTACTTTTGTGAAAAATAAAATGGGTTCTTCTAAGTTTTAATAAAACAACATTCTTCCAAGGAATTTTTTCTATCAAGCATTTATTGGCTGAAATCGTTTGAGCCATTTGAAAAACTTAAAGGTTGAATTAAAATATTTAATTTTTTTGAAAGAGCGAAATATATTGATTTAACGCGCAAAGCCTGTTTTTCAAAAAAACTTAAAGAATTTAAAAATGTTAAATTGAATTTTAAAATTGATTTTCAAATATTATCAAACTGACTTACAAATTCGCTGCATTTGACAAAAAACTTGAGATAAGTGCAGTATTTAAAATTTAAAATCTTTGAAATTGGTCTTTGGAGATATCGTATTTTTGAACTTAAGACATTTAAGTGTATGCATTTTTTAGAGGAATATACAAATAATTTGTCTAAGGATCGAATTTTGAATTAATTTCAAACAATATGTTTCTCGGAGCGTGGCTTTGTTTTATGGAAAATATTTTTAGTATTTTCTCATAACTTTTAAATACTACTTAGGCGCCTATCGTGTCAACCGAGCGAAGAAAGTAATAATTAATATTCAAACCTTAATTTCTCTGACCTTAGGAAATTCCTAGTGATTCAGAAATTTTCCTGAATCGGATAATAATTGAATACATCCCAATTTCCCATTACTATGAATTTTTTACCACTTGTGGCACATTTTGAAAATTTCCGATGATACAATAAATTTTCCGCAAGAAAAAATCCATGAATTGGTAAGAGTTTTTTTTATAAGGGTTGAGGGAAAACTTCAAAGGCGCAGAATGTAATTTGTTTCTTTAAATAATTGGAGAGGGTATGATGTATAAGAAAATCGATAAGATTGGTAATGTACCCAGCGGGAAATTTTCGATAATTACATACATATGTATATAAAGTTTGAGTACATAAAAGAGTAAAAATAAAATTACCTAAATATGGATGAATTTAAATATATATTTTTGTTATTTTTTATATATAGTATTAAAGAGTAAAGGTTTTCGGAACACGATGAGTTCGTAAGGTACTACAAAATATGTAATCAAAAAATATGCAGTATTTTTTTTTATTTGTTCCTAATTTCATGCAAACATATTCCTAGCAAAGATTTAAAAACAAAAATTTTTTCATTTCTTTTGTAAAACAATAAATATTTAAACATTTAATATTTTTAATAAATACCAAAAATACATAAATAAAAAATTCAACTTACTGTTCCACGACTGATAGACCGCCTCGCAGAGGGCCATCACAATGTGTGGACTCGTCAACAGCGGACTCTGCATGGGCGTTTGTGTGGCCGATGTCGTCGTATTAGGCGATTGTGATGTCGATGAAGCAGCGCTGCCGCTGCCCGCACTGCCGTGACCACTCGATGCGGAATCATCGGCGCCCGCCTCGGGCATATAAAAAACAACAGCCATGGTTTTGTTTTTGTGTTATGATTTTGTTTTTGTTGTTGTTTTGCTTTTGCGCTTGAGTTTTGTATCTTTTTGTTTTTGTTTTTTTTTTTGGTTTTGGTTGTCTTTTACTTTTGTTTGTTGTTTGTTACTCTTTGAAGACAGATTTTTTTCGCGCTTTAATTTTTGTTGTGTTTATTATTGTCGTTGCTGTTGCGTCGAATGCGCGCGCACACACCTGCTGCACACGCTATGCGGCGCAGCAGTGGGTGGTGTTTGGGGCGTAGTAGGCGTTGCACACGAATGTTCATGCACAGAACAGAACTGTGCGTGCAAGGAAATTTGTATGTTATAGGGTCTATGGTTGGTTTTTTTTTGATGAACCGGGTTTTTGAAAAATTTTCGACTGTTTTTCAGATGTGTTATAGTTATTTATTTTTTTTTTAGTTTAATATTCACTTTTTCTAATTCTAATTCGCACGTGTTAATCGTGACAATTTTCAGCAATTTTCGCGCTTTTTGACAAGTGTTTGTATGTTTGTAAATATTGCGCGCAGTTGTGAAATTTCTTCACACACCAAATTTGAATTCAAAAAGTTGTTAGTACCTGTGAAATGATTTAGAATGCCATCATTTGAATTTTTGTTAATACTCTATTAAAATTTTTTTTTGGTAAAATTACCCGCTAAACATTTTTTATATGTAAGATCAATATTTTTGGTATTTTTTTTAATATTTTAAAAGAACAAAAAAGAATTTATGGAAATTAAATTTGTACATCCTTTTTTGTGCTGTTATAGTGACAGCAAATATTTTAAAACGCATTTTCAAAAACATACATTTTCATTATACTTTTTTTGTGAAAATAGGTTTTACATTTTTATGTCTGGAAACGCAAAAATTAAATTTTAATCAAACGGCAACTTTCGTTGTAAACTTTGAAACAAGTTTCAGTTTTTAATTTATAAACGTGGAAAAAATTCATACAAATAAAAATATTTTTTCAATCAGTCACGTAAAATAATAGTTTGCAAAATTAACTTTTGGTACATAAAAAATATATTTAAAATTAATAAATTTTATTTGTTCGTTATTTATAGTAGTTTTTTATTGTAGCCAATAATAATCTACATATGTCCAACTTTAAAATTTTTATGCGTTTCAGTGTTTAATTCAAAGCAAGTTTCTTAGCGAGCAGTTTAAGAAAAATTTTGCAACTCGATTTTTTGAAAGCATAGTTTTTTTTTTTAATTTGGATCACTGAATGGAATTGTGCATGCAAACTCTGCAATCTAGCATTACTTAAGATATTTAAATACAAAATATGTAAATTGTGAAATCGTTTTTTGAAACAATTATTTATTTATAAAAAATTGTTTAGACTATGTCTCAATTATCCTACAAAACAAAGCAACCAATAATAGAAATGCAATCAATTTAATATAATTGAAACTGAGCTAATTTACAAAAATTAATGTATTGAAAATTAAATTTTTTTTGAAATTTTTTTAAATTTTTGTTGTTTAAAAAAATATTTTAGTGCTACTAATAATTTGTTTAATATGCAATTTTTTGCGGTATTAAAAAGCCTTGGCCATGTATTCGAATAATTTATATTATTGTTGTTAAAGATATGAATTTCTTCGCTTCACTTTTGTTAAATGTTTTCTATTTTCTATTTATTTATTTATATAAAAAAAACTGTTACCAAAAAAGTTTTATTTTTTTAATGTTTAGCGAGTTTGTTGTTTAAAAAATAAAATCAAGAGCTGGTGAAAATTTTATTATCTGTAACCGTCATTGTTAAAGAAAAATATATTTTTTTAATAATTATCTTGCTTTAATTTCCGTTTAAACAAATACTTAAATATTTTTATTTTATTTTTTAAATAAACTTTTATAATTTTTTTTTTTCAATTTCAAAATTTATTACTTTGATGCGTTAAAGTAAGAATTTCCATTGTAAAATTTGATTTGGAGACATTTCTCAAAAAAAAAAAAACAAAGAAAAAATTCAATTTCTTGTTAAGCTTAGTTTTATGTAAGCAAATCCAACACGAGTTCAAATTAATATGAATTTTATATTTTGCGTTTTTTATTCAAATATAATGAGTTTTTTTTGGACTTGCTAACTTTTTTTTATTGCAGTTTTGTATTTCAAATAGATACATATGTACGTTATATATCAGTTTGTAATTGTTTGCATTACGTTTTTTGCTTTTACGCAGTTGTGCGTTTGCGCACACTCCAAAAAAAAAACGGGTTTACAACAAATTACCTGATGTTTTTCTGAATGTTCACAGCGAAAATGCAGTTATTTGTTTACTCTTGCGTTCTGTTTACTTTTAGAATATTTGTTTTATTTACAATTGTTTTATTTCTAAATTAGTTAGACATTCGCAAATTTAAATTTGCAGCAAATTTTTCAATTCACTTTTTTAAATTAATTTGTTTTTTTTCTGTTTTGTTGCAATTTATTCAAAACTTACAATTTCACAGCACTTTTGAAGTTATTATTTTCACTTTCTAAACAATTTTTAACGTGTGCAAAATATACAAATAGCAGTTATTTTTGCACTCAAAAATGTTTAAGTTATTGTTCTTACGGCACCGTTTCGTGTTGTTTACAATTTTTTTTCGAAAAATACAAAATTCGAAACAGATTTCAACAAATATTTTTTATCGACTTTTTATAGTTGTTTTCAATTAATTAGAAGCACTTAAAACGCCGTTAAATGGTTTTGTGCTTATTGTTGTGTTCTTTAATTTTTCGTTTTGTGGCTTGTTTTTCATTTTTTTAATTTATTTTTTTTTGGCACAGTTCAACTTTTGCAAGTCCCCGAACTCACGCAAATTGTACACACACAAACACACGCGCGCGCACGTACGTACGGTATGCAATTTATTGTTGCTTTAGCGTTTAGTTACGTTGCGTTGTTGTTGTTGTGTTGGCGCTTTGCCGTACAGCACAGTGTTCACAAAAAAGTATTAAAGTGTTAACCACCAACCAACAAAACACGTCTTACTCGCTTCGTTGTTCCCAATCAACTGTGCCTGCCGTTGCAGTCGGCGCGCGGTGTAGGTTCTGCCGCCTCCTCCTGTCGGTGGCTGCAGCTACAGCGGCGGCGGCGGTGTCGTTGACGGTGACAGTGACAGCGAAACGGACTACTCACCGACCGATTATACGAACAAGAACAACACAAAGAGCCACAGCGATAGCGTCAGCAGTCGTCACACCAACACCGACGCATTGCCGCACAATCAGAACGCTTTAAAAACACCAGCTAGTAGCTAGTCAGTCAAAAGCAGGCAGGCAGGCAGTCAGCTAGCCAGCGAGTCAGCGAGTCAGCTCAAGCTGAAGCAAACGGAGCGACAACAACAACAGCAAGAGCAACAATGAGCGAGCGCAGCAGAGAATGGCCAGAGTTAGTTAGTGCAAAAACAAATACAAAGTAGTGGATAGAAGTGAAGTAAGTGGATACACGAGCCGCCGCTGCTGCAACAGTCAGAGCCAACACACAGAACGACAACACAATCATAATGCAGAGAGTAAGTATCGGCAACAGCAGGGAGCCGTGCGTCCAACAACAACAATGCATGATGATTCGAAAAAGTAAAAACAAAAAAAATAAGCAAATTTGAAATGAATAAAGCAGTAAAAGAAAATATAGAAAAAAACGTAGAGCAGAAAAAGAGGCAAAATCAAAGAGTCAGTGGCAGAACTGCAGTTGCAGCATGCAACGGGCAATAAGAAGAGGGAGCAGCAGCAGCAACAGCAACCGCGACAATTAGAAACCAGAACAGCAGCTCACTAACGCAGCCATACAAGCAAATGTCAATACAGTTACATAGCTTAGCTATGCAAGTAAATGAAAATGCATATACAGATTTACAAGTTGTGTATTGAGTTATGTATGCACATATGTATGTACATGTGTATGTATGTAAAAAAGAGACACACACCTACGAACAGGTAGGCAGTTAACGCATATGTCCCACGCACACACACACACCCACACACACATAAATATTTACGTGTAAGTGTAAGGCAGCAGGCTTCAAAAGCGAAAACTGCAGATACAAACAAACCAGACGCGCGCAATGCAAGCCGCACACACACAAACGCACTCACAGGCATCCCCAAAGCAACAACAACAGCAACACATGTGCGCACACTTGCAGTGTAGTTGTTGGTGATTTGCTGAGCCATCGAGCCATCAGTATAAGTAGTAGAACCACTCAGCAGCTATCAAGCAAAAGACCTGCAGTCCACAGAGCATTCGGATTAATTCGAAGACCCCGCACAGCTAATCCCAGACGACAGAAGAGGATGGAAGACATCATGCACCTATGAGTTGAAAATCTGCACTCTAGCACTTGTAGCTACATATGTATATGTATAATCCACTCTCTTGATTTATAGAGTCTCTCATGCTCAGAAGATCAGAGGAAAAATTCTGAGTTAAAGCAAAGAGTAAGCGCAAAGGTAAGACAGCGTGTAGGATTCTTTTGAGAATGCATGCAAATTTTCAAAGACACTAGTAAATTGTTATATTTAAATTCAAATTTACTCTTATAATAAGAGTTGTGTGGGAAATGGGAGCATAATAAAAGAGAGGCACCCAGATCAAGTCGGTCTAATTGGCTGTTCTAATCGCGGCTATACGAAAAAGATCCTCAGCTGAGCAGATCCAAATAATCTACGACGCAATTTCACAACGATTATTTGCAGGTTAAAACCAGCACTTTGGAGGGTTTGCAGCGTAAAACGCACGTTCAAGAAAAATTGAGTGCACACAAAATTAAAATGATTTATTTATAAAGATGTAAGAAAATAAATCCATGATTGAATTGAAGGTTTTATTTAGCATAGTTAGAATGCTCCGCTTTAGGTTAAATAATCAGCGTATTGTTTGAAAACTTATTGCCATTTTAGGGGTAATCTCATAAAGCCACTCTCATAGAAACCCTCGCACCTGTTGGCAAAACTCTGGTACAGTCAACTTTCTCAAGCTTTTCTTGAGGCGAATATTTCACGAGCAAAATTATTTGCCATAGACAGGAACAGGTAGAAATCATTTGGTGTCAGGTTGGAACTATAAGGTGGATGCTTAAGAAATTCCCAACCAAGATCCGATGTGTGCGGTCTGGCGTTGTCCTGATGGTACTCAATTTCTTTCCTATTGACCCAGAGTTACCGCTTTGGACAATTGCAGTCGAACAGTCGAATTGTTGACAGTACAGGTCCAAGTTATAGAGTTCGAGCAGCTCATAGTAGATAAATCTCTGCCAATTCCACCAAACATATAGCAAAACCTTCCTGACCGTCGATCCTGGCTTGGCCACCGTTTGCGTCGGATCACCGCGCTTCGAACGCGACCGCTTTCGCTTGACGTTGTCAAAAGTCAGAAAATGGATCGATTTTGTTGTGCCTTATTTAAAAGGTTCCAAACGGGTTTTTTGTAATGTTTAGCCCCTGGGAAATCAAAGCAGTGCTTACATGACGATCGGACTCGATGATGTCCTACAGCTACCAATGGGGTATTGAGCTCCTTTCTAACCTAAACTAACCTAGACATCACCGGATTTATGCTTTATTACTTTACAATTAGTAAGCATTTTTAGAAAGCTTTAAATCGTCTTACTCACTCCAAATCGACAGACCTCGAGTCAGAGTTAAACCAGAGATCTTTGCACACTCCATGTTTCTTGTTCTATTTTCCAAATGATAGTAACATCCAGATGGAAATTTCAAGTATAAATATTCGCCTAAACTGTTGTCGCAGTTTATGGAAAATATTTTCTATTATCTATGATGTGCTTAGTTGAAAAGACGGCGCATCTCCAAGTCGAGCGCTAGTTAATAGGCAATACGTTCTCAGCAGTCTTTCTTTTTCTAATAACTTGTTTCGTGGTATTATAATAAATTGAAGTCCATGACTTATAGGACTCCCCATTCAGTCCTTTTTTGCTTGCACTATGTATTAGGCATAGTCCCTGTTCCATTAAAATAAAACAGTTCAGAACGCTTTTGGAGAAAGATTCTTTATAGAGGCTCACAACTGACTCTGTTGATTTATCAACCAACGTTAAGCTTCATCAATCCAACTTGGGATATTCTTTTTGAAGGCGAAATATATTGAACACACACTAAACAGGTTGATACCATTTCAGTAACGACCGAGATAAGGGAATAAATAATACAAAATTAGCATTGATGATAGATGACAAGGTGAACTAAATACAGAAGGTAACGTAAATTGTGGTACCGATAACTCTCTTTTGGTAGTTTTGACAGTTCGACTGTTATTTGAACGGCACAATTCATTTATCTTACAGATCGCATTTATATTATTCAGCGCAATTTTCTATTCTATCGATCTTGTCTAGATTAGGTATCCTCTCTCGGCGACTTTCACCGAGTAAATTTCAAAAACTTTAAATCTCCTGCCCATATTATATGTGTATTGATTTAATGGCATGAAACTATTATTATTTATATAACAAGGTCTTTTAAACAATTTGATCGATTTAACTAAGAGAACTTTTACTTTCAGAGTATAAGAGACAAGTTACATTTATGCCGGTATTCTGCAATTCATCATCTCAAGTCACTAAGTTGGAGACATGCAACTAGAAACATTTTTTGGGACTTGAGACGATTTCGGTATTCAGCAAGCAAGAGTCTACAAAAATTTCACCAAAGACTGTGGTGACAACCAGTAGAGACAATCAGCGGATCGTATGTTCAGCTAGAGATTCACCATCCACCTCAATGCAAATGCTCTTTAAAAATTAAGACATTATGGTAATCTTAAAATTAACCGTTCAAAATTCTTACAACTGCACTCTATGTGAACCGATTATTTAAAATATGTATATGTAAACATTAGAGCTACCAATAGTCGATCAAAATGGCAGAACAGAAAACATAAGGAAATATAAACAAATAGTTTCTTTTTTTATTATACGTATTGAAAATTAAGTGTTATTTCTGACAAATTTAAGCAAAATATAGCGAACGACCAAGGGACAGGTAGTGCTACTTCATTTGCGCATTAGTTCAGTACCTTCCTCAATTTCTGATCACAGCTTATAAATTAGTGACTTTATTTTGAGGCTAGAGTCTTGAGACCGCTCACTAAATACAAAATCAATCTCATCACCAACAATTAGAGACTGCTTAAAGAATACCGGCATAAATGTAACAAAACTCAGGGGTAGTCATATTAAAATAACCGATAACTATATATCTTCTAAATTATACTTTATTTTATGTAGATCATTGGAATTTTCGTCTTTTATCGATTATGGTAGGTATACGAAAATTATATGAGGAACAAGAGGATAGAAATACGGAAGCCCAGTTAGAGGAAAAATGTACACAGAAATGGGTGTACTGAAGAGTGAGAAAGAAAAAACTGAAATCAAAGATACAATATCGCGTAGAACAATGTAAGACAAGGTAAAAAAAAAAAAAAATGTAAAATTAAAAACAAAAACTTAACCAACAACAAAGTATGTATAAATATTTTATTGTAAAAATAACGCAATAAATTAAGGCAAAAAAATGAAGAGGATATTATTTTCTTATATCTTATTATAATACATCTATTCATCCACATTTGAAGAAAGAGAAACTAATTCTAGGCAGTTGCTGGTTGCGATGATACACACAGTGGTGCCCAGAGGCGCAGGGGTCTGACGCTACAGCACTGGCAACTCAGATTGTGGCGAATGTCGAAGCAAAACAAAACAGAAAAGTGAGCGCTGCTGTTGCTGCTGCTGCTACTTTTATTTTGTTTTTATCTACATTTCCTTGTCTGTTTTTTCATATTTATTTGTTTGGCTTTTCAGGTTCACTTCTCGTCGCTTTTTTATTTCGTTTTTTATTTTTCTCCGGTTTGTTTTGCTACCAACGCTTGCGAAGGTGAACCTTAGCAGCAGGCTGAGTGTAGATACTCTGCCTGCAAACCATTTGGGAGCGAAGAATAGCGGGCCGTAAGCAAGTAGGTGCCAAAGAGTTGTTTAAAAATAAATATTAAAAAAAATGCCACATTATGTATGTTTAAAAGAGTAAATATTCATATTGACTAAGAGTTGATGGAGCACAGAATTTTTAAGAGAGTGTGTAAAAAAAAAGAGATTTCGTTAAAAAGACAACCAGTTTTTTCGTGTAGCGCTTGCTTGCTGTGATTTGAGGACAAAAATGGCGGGAAGCGATTAGAAATTGCATGTACCTACAAGCATACACACCTACACAAATATATGCATTTTCTTTTTATTTCGTATATATGTGTGTGTGTGTGTGCATTTACATTTGTATGAGGATACATATATAGTAAGTAAACCTATAATATTTTCGCATATGACTCTTCTGCCGCAGTCACTGTGGATATCTGCAGCAACGGTGGCTAGTTTTGTATGTTTGTATATTTCCCAAATGCACATACACATGTGTGTACATACATACATACATACATAATAGGCTCACATACAAATACATATGTATGCACTTATATGTACACACATACATACACACGCAGGTGTAGTCCATTGTATTCCTTCTTGATAGTTAAAAATTTCAGTTTCTATTGACTGAATGTATGTATGTACATACATATGTACATAATTTATTGTACATATAAAAAATTAAATATAAATTTAATCTAATGACAAATTTATATTAAAGAAAATACATACAGCTGTGAGCTTTTTAATAGCAGTGCGGTTTCAATATTTCGTTAGGTTTTGATACACATGTTTTTTTTTTACAAAATAAAAGCTTTTATACTCATACGACTTTAAACACATCCTAAAGCGAAATACATACATATCTGTACACAAATTAATCTAGTTAAGTTAATATTTTATTGAAAGATGTTTTTTTCTTAACAAGCTATGTACATAAAATGGTGGTGCAAAAAAAAGGCAGTATTTCAATCTGTTCCAATTTAGAGATAACTAGAAGACCCCGGCAGGCGTTGTCCTGCCTATATTCGTTTATAAATTGACCCTTTTGAAAATAAAGGTATCCTCGTCGAGGCAAACAGTTTGACACTCAAATTTTAATATTTTTTATCCTAAATTAAATTTGACTTTTTAAAAGGTGGTAACCCTCTACAAAATTTACCTAAAAACATTCTCATAGCGAAAGGAACTATTAATATTACATATAGCTTGTGTATAATTTAATTAAATTCAATTCTTCAGCGAGATGCCAACTTTCCTTAAAATATAAATAAGCCTTCTTCTCAGCGAATCGAACAGTGTGGCATCCATATTTTCATATTTCACACAGGTTAGGTTAGGACGCCTGCAACCATGCAAGATTACGGATGCACGCGTAGGCTAACAACGCCCGTTGTGATAAGGCTGAAAGGAGCCTTAAAAGTGTAGAAAATCGGGAATGCTCACTGAGTTCAGGCGGCCAAATAGTCTAGAAAGTAACAATTTAAGAATTGGTTTGGGTATTGGGCACGGCGGGTCAGTGGTAGATATAGCGTTTTATGCTCTCCATTTACTCTTCGTCCCTGCAGCTACGACAGAAATCGCTGGTTAGGCATTCCAATATCTTTCCGTGTATGCCCATGAGGCACTGCCCGGTTATTATCCCGACCATTAGCCTGAGAAAAGGGCAATCAAACCGATTAGAGCTTTGGATCGGAACATTAGACGCGACCAGTTTGGGAGAACTTTTGGATTCTATGATTCTATAGCAACACTGGGCGTTGTTTCGTGAGAATTTAGAGATTTAATAGCACCTTGGCTGTGAAAGTATACAGTGAGGAGCGGACATTGCCAGACAAAGAGCAGCATCCATTATAGCATTATCTCGTTAAATATGGCAGCACTGCATTCGGACTGAAATTTGCATATATATATATACTATACATATATATATATATGTATATGACACAGATATTTTTATTCATTCTTAAACTCATGGAAACCCCTTAGTTATGAAATAATTTATCATTTTTATCGTACAAACAATCAAATATTTGTATGCTATTATTTCATTAAAAATTACCACGATAGTAATTTTGACATTGTAGGAAAGAACAATTTTGGTTTGCTCGTTCCATAAAAGAAACAATGCGTAAAAAATATTCATTTGCCAATTAGAACAAAACCAGACATTCGTGAAAAAATTGTCAATTCGAAAAACTAATCAAATAATATGACGCATGAGATTGACGACGGCGTGGAGGGCTATGGAGGCGAAAAAAAATATTCGAATTCCATCATAAGAGAATACCTATGACACGCTCCGGAATGTGTAGAATGAGTGTACAAAATTCCCGATTTTTCATTAAGTAGTTTAAGCGTGACGATCGCACGATAGGACATATTTTAATTTTTATATATATAGATTACATCAAACATAAAAGTTAATTCGCATTTAATTTTATTAACTACATTAATATTTAGTTGCATTGCCTTTATTTTTTATGACTGCAACACATCTGTCCCTCATCGAGTCGACAAGGCGACGACATCTCACCAATGGAATGTTATACCACGCTTTTTGTACTACCGCCCACAAATATTTATTATTTGTTGATTTTTCTTCCCAAACGACTTTTTTAAGATCAGTTCACAAGTTCTCAATAGGATTGAGAACTGGTGATTGCGCTGGTCACTCCATAATTTCAATACCATTTTCTCGAAACCAATCCTTTGCCACTTTACTGGTATGCCTTGGATCGTTGTCTTGTTGCATGATCCATTTCAGTGGCATTTCGTCTTCGGCATAACGTAGCATGTTGGTTTGCAAAATATTCAGATACAGATATTGATCCATAACTTTTTCTATTAGCCGTGTCGGACCAACACTTTGATTTTCTCGTATACCTTGGATCATTTTCCGTCTAACATACTCCCTTGAAGCTTTTCCACCATGTGGAGCAATTTTGCCCTAGTCAGTACCCAATATATTTCTTCACTTTTGGAGTGGCCATAACATGTGGTCGTTTGCGGATTTGAGTCTTTAGTCAACATAATTTTTTTTCAAAAGGGGAACTTTGCGAGGACTCCGAGCAAACAATTTATTGTCTCGTAAGCATCTTCTGACTGTATGTACTCCAAAATGGCAAGTTCAACTCATATTTAATTTGCATAGCTGCCGCTGATGGATTTGCTCGGCTAGTCCTTAATATGCTTTAGTTAATAATATTACTTCCTTTTGAAAACCGTATTTATCAAATTTTCGAAGATGTCGAAAGAAAACTTAAACGCTACTATTATTGGGCTCGCCTTGCAAACAACATCTCATCACAAAATTAAAATGTTAAAATATCAAGCCAACTTACCGTTATTCGAGCGTTGTAGTTTGCGAATATTAGTGTTGACAAACGCTTTGACAAAAAGAAAAAAATTTAAAACTTAAAAATATCAAAACTACACTACTACTACTACTCCACTGAATACTGCCATTATTTTGCTCGCAACTGTACATATGCAAATAAAAAGCCAGCCCTGGTTACCTCTGCATCAGTTGACAGCTAAATATTATCTAACTATTATTTGACACAAATTAGCCTTTGGTAGCTACATTTTCATTAAAGGTAAACTAATTATTTATTAAATAGTTTTATGCGAAATAAAGCAAGTTATCTATTATCACATCTAACTACTTACGTATTGCCTGTTTTGAAGTAAATCAAAAATCGAAACAATGCATTTAATGTAAATAAGTTCGTTCAAAAGTATTCAAGTATTTCATAAAAATTAATTTTCCTTAAATTATTTAGTTTTTATTGTTCACTAATTAAATTTTCTCGCAGAAAGAACCCACCACTCCCGGTACGCTTCAATTTTTTTCTTTTTGTGATTTGATGAACGAACGTCAAACTTTTGACAGCTGTCGTTTTTGGTTTCTTCTGCATGATTTGCCAACTAACTAAAATTATGTTTTGGGGTGTTTGAAAAAAATGGGTTTTTATTTTAAATTACACAAAATAGTTAGTATAAAGTCATCTAGTTGTAGCAATTGATATTTTTTTTTTACTGCAGGGTACAAATTTACAAGAATTAAAAATAGTATTAGATACATTTTGTAGCTTGAAAAAAAAACATGATTCAATCAAACAAGGTTCTATAAATGGTGACAGCTAAATTCTAATTTAGAGCTTTATTTTGAGAGTAGGGAATTTATAGTTGCATTTTCATATCGTATCTTAAAATAGTATGCAAAAATTAATTACATTGTAAATTGTATTGAAATTTATTAGTTAATATATTTGATATGAAG
Organism: Anomoia purmunda; assembly: GCA_951828415.1. NCBI lineage: Eukaryota > Metazoa > Arthropoda > Insecta > Diptera > Tephritidae > Anomoia > Anomoia purmunda. Next base: position 98,882,622 of record OX639996.1, read on the forward strand.
AAAGCTCCGTTTTCGAAGCCTTCATACCCTTCATGAATAAAGCAAAATTTAATTTATTTTATTAGTATGATTGCATGATATCTGAAAAATCAGTTGTCTGGGATTAAGGAACTTATATATCTACTACTATTTTACACAATTTACTATATCCGTATAAAAAATCTTTGGAAAAGTCAACCCAGTTTTCGAATTAAGAAACCGATTTTCCAGGCGGCTGCAAGAAAGTTGCTTATTTACAAAACCTTTTTACTATTGCACCATTTTGAAAAATATATGCACATACATGGATATTATGTAGTATGTATATTGTGGTGTCTGAATGAAAACATTAGGTATTCAGAAAGTGTCAAATTTATTGGCCATGTTCTGGAAATTGAACGATTTGAAATCGTATTATTTGGCAAATATTTGTAATGAATTTTTTTAAATGTGTGAATATTTTGTATGAAAATTATAAATTAAGCATTTTTCATGTTATATAAATAGCCTAAACTTTTTTAGCTAAAAATCTTGAAAAAGGTTTTCCGTATGTTTTTACGTATGTTACATATTTGAGACAAAATATTTTTCAAAGTAGTCATATTAAAATGTTAACGCTATTTAAGAATCTTTTTGCAATTGTTTTAGAATATTAAAAATTAAAATCCAGACAAACATTTTTTTCTTACAACTGTTCGAACAAAGATAATAGTTTTTACAATTCTAATTTTTTAAATTTTTCCAAAAAAAATATTTTACATAGTTTAAAAAATATTTTTTTTTTAATATAAGTACTGCAGTTGCCAAATAAGTACTTTAAGCAAACATTCATTTTCATATTATAAGGTAAACTTTTTCGAAATTAGATTCAAAATATGATTGTTTTATGGTGAATTAATTTTAACTTTTCTATATTTTTTTTATTGGAAAAGTTGCATGTCATGTAATCTTTAGATTTTAGTTGTTTCAGTCTACGAAAACTGAACTAATGAAAGCTGAATTAAATTTATGTTCAAAAATAAAAAAAATGTTATTTCAAATCTTGACAATTAATTTTTATTCTAGTTGAAAAAGGAATTTTAAAAATATTAAGAATTGTTGCATATTTTATTTAAAAGATTTCTTTCTTGAATAAAAAAAAATACATACATATGTACATATATATATGTTTATTTCGTAAAATGCTGGTTTTTAAGATTGTAAGATTGCAACTTCTAGTTGACTCTAAATACGAAAAATGAACTTCAGAAAAAGAAAGAAATTTTGTTGTAATAAATTTTCAAGTTTGGTTTTTCCTAAATAAAAATAAATATTTGTATATAATTGTATTTTTAATTTTCATGCATACCAGTTTTCGAGTATTCAGATTATTTAGCGACAGACGCCTCTTAAAACCATTAACAACCAAAGGGCGAGTACACTTCTGATCATAATCAAGGCCAAATAAAGTATCGCTTCTTAGGAATATGCCCCTGAAGTAATTGAAATCCCGTAGGGAAGATACATATCTCCACCCAATACTCGTTAAAAGGCTGATAACATCGCAGTAAGATTGTTGCCAAAAAAACAGAGCAAAAATATCCATCATTCGTAATCTGTAAATATTGAAGTGCCAGAAGTTCCTTTGCACTTTGTTTCTCTTATCGAATGTTGATGAAAACATTAAGAGTGATTTTCATTCTATGACCAATTTCTCACCAATTTCTCTCACACACACACATACATACAAGTACACCCAATACACCAAACCACATTATTACATGCTCCCTGGCATATTCCAAACTTGTCGTCAAATAATTGAAGCTCGACAATTTTTATCGCGTCGTTACTTGATTAGCCAGTACGTGGAATATGAAGCTCACTATTTCATTTACCGAAGGCTCAACTTACGTTTTTATTTTTAAAGACATCCATATATCAATGTTTATTGTAAGAACATAATGTGTGGTTTCTCTGTAGGAAAATTCGCTGCATATAATTTAGGTGAAATGTAAGTAGACATACATACAACAAAAATGTTAATAAATGTTGCAAAAAAAATGTATAATACAACTTAAAGCAATAAGAGATGGCATACAAAAAGTTAGGTTTCGAATTTCGAATTTTGAACTTCGAAAAATCGAAGTTCGAAAATATTTTTACCATTGCGAACCAACATAATTTAATTTCAAAAAAGTGGCGCACTTCAGAAATTTTTATTCATTTACTTGCTATTAAGTTTAAAATTTCGAAAATTTCTTTTCACCGTTGTGAACCATAACAATTTAATTTCCCTAAAAAAACTTGACCTTCAAAAAAAATGGCCCACTTTAGAAACTTTTCCTAAATTATTTGCTTTCTTATTAATTTCGAAAATTTCTTTATACCTTTGTGAAACAGAAAAATTTAATTTCACAAGAAAAACTTGACTTTTGAATAATGATCCACTTCTTTTTTAATCGCCAGTTAAGTTCCAAATTACGAAAAATCTAATTTCGAAAATTTCTTTTTACCATTGTGAACAAGAAAAATTTAGTTTCACAAGAAAAACTTGACATTCGAAAAAATCACCCACCTCAGAAACTTTTACTCAATTACTAGCTTCTTTAATTGTCAATTAAGTTTCGAATTTCGAAAATCTATTTTTACTGTTGTGAACCAGAAAAATTTAATTTCACATAAAAAGCTTGACCTTCGAAAAAATGGGCCACTTCAGAAACTTTTACTCAATTACTTGCTTCTTTAATCGCCAGTTAAGATTCGAATTTCGAGAATTTATTTGAACATTTATTCGTTTATTTACAGTAGTTACATCTCTTCAGTATAAGTATATTCGAGTACTTCTCAGCGATACTTTGAGTAGCATCGGGTAATTTTCTCGAAACTTTTTATCAGTACAGGCCAAAGTAGTACATCACCATTCTCTCGCTATCCAATTCCTAAAGAGTTGTTTCACACACACATTTGTATTTATGTATTTACCACTGTATGCTCATCTTATCATACCTATGTATGTATGTAAGTATGTACTTTATTTATGCTTTCAGCATTTGTCGTTCTACAGACACGCTGATGCAATAATTGCGTCAGGTTGTGAAATCATTTTCTTCTGGATAGGATAGGACAAGGCAGAGAAAGAAGAAAAAAATCGAAATAAAACATGTTTAAACATGCATAGAAACTAAAAGAAAAAAAACGAATTAAAAAGGGTTAAGAAATAAGGGAAATCAATTTAAATAAAGCAAAAAAGAAACCAATGCCTACTTGATGGGACGCGAAGGAATAAATCCACCAGCTAACAACCCGTAAAAACAAAAGGCCAACAACAATCAACCTACATACACACACACACATGCACACATGCACACATTCAAACAGAATGATAATGAAAAGGTAGCACAGTACGACAATTGTGAGGCTGCACGCGCAATCGAAACCTTTACAGGCATTCAACAACAACAACAAATTGACGCTCATCAGGTTAGATGCTGGACGCTTGCTTGTGGGTTTGTGGTTGTGCACCTCCTTGTCGTTGCTTCGGTTGTCGGAAGTTTGCTAAGTCAAAGTACCACAGATGCAACGCTTTGTAAATTGGGGTTGCCCAGTTTGCGAATGCACTGCAAAATTTTGTGGTTTTTGTGAATGTTTTTTTTTTTCAATTTTTATTCGGAAGTTTAGTTGCATGCAGTTGCAGTAACATGCAAAAACATGAATATTTTGATGGCAGTCCGTAATTGAAGGACACAAAAGGAAAATGGGTGAATTTCTTTACCGTAAGTAGAGGGTAGATGAAACTGCTACCAAAATTACATATTTATGTGTGTATGAGCATAGGCTTCAATTTTATTGAAACGTTCAGCACTTTGAATATTACATGCATACATACAATATTTATATATGTATTACTTTGAAATATCCAGTTCGTTCGATATCTTGATAATTATCACAAATTATCATAAATTATCAAGTTTTGTTATTTGACTACGCACAAAACTTTGATGAAAAGAGAAATTAAAAGCCCGTACGCACTACAACATAAATTACTTTTTTTTCGTCCAAATTACTTCGCATAAACCAAGTGCTCCCACACCTGCCATTTCTAATTTATCTTGACAGCTCTGTAGGCAAAGGAACAAATATGAGAGGTTGTATACATTTTTAATGCACTTAAATTTTATTGTGATATCATTTTTCAAATTTATGTACATTAATCAAAGTTTCTAGAGCATTGGCGCTCCCAAATGGCGTGTGTTTGGGGTTCAAACCCCTACCAAAATCTGAAGACTATCATGAATTTAATATCCTGTTTTTTAAATTAAATTAGCGTAGAACCCCACCAAAATAATTTTATGTATTTGCCACTGTTTTAGATGCAATACAAAACAAGGAACAGCTGAGTGAAATATAAAATATTTAAAAATTAATCGTCCAGTTTGGTTACACATTTTTCGATTATTATCGATACAATTTAGAGTCGACACTGATTCGTTCGTGATTTGGTTTTTGATTTATGATGAAATACCTCATATCATCTTAATTTATTGACAGATTTTTCGAGGCGATTAAGATAACCATAGCCATAATTGCGATAGTGTATCGTACAATTTTTGATGATAAACTGGTATCTATTAATTAAAGATGCAATAAGTAAGTAAGTAATTATTCGTTTACCCAGTAAACTGTCTCAGAGCAACACTTCGTGACCAGATTTCTAAAGCCTTCCATTTTACGGGTTTTAGTGTTACAAAAACTGTACCAAGTTTTTGCCAAATTTACATTCGGATTTCTGGAGCTTTTTAACTGTAAGGATACTCAAATAAACCAATATTATACATATTATTGCGAGGGCTTAGTTGTATCACTAATCGGCGAATATGCCAGCCCGCGAAAAATGCAAATTCGTCTAAAAAGACAGAATCATCCATAAGATGGTAAGAGCCCCTGCTTAGATACCGATGCTATACCGCTAACTAAGTGAGGCTCTAAAACATATCACTGTTCAGTATAAAGGATTTAAATGCAGGTCTATGGAATATATAAATGGACCGCAACAAATTACAGGGCCAAGTATGGTAGAGAATGTCATGCACATCGGTGATATCACGAATATGGCGCATGAGTACTGTTGGTGCATTGGCGATATCTGCAAAAGAGCCAAGTGCTTCCTGAAAAGGTCTTCCTTTTCAGCCAAAAAACGAAGGAGTTACAATACCTGGCTGGGTTGGCTATAAGACAAAATCAATGGGGGTAAAATATGGTAAAAATCGGCAAAATCGATGACCCGATGTGGCGGAGGCGGAGATTAATCGTATTGGGGTCAGACATATTAATGTATTGAGCTCCTCAGACTCATCAAATAATCTAAAAGATTTGTGTATGAGAAGTAAGCGCCTACTCTGATTAACTGGCTAATGACAATTACAAACAAGAAGAGCTGAAGTAGAGACATTTGTAGAAATGAGTTCGTCGAGCCGCTGAATATTAAATCACTTTCTGTATTTGTGCCATGGCAATGCGAATTCCCTTCAGTAGAATACATATATTTTTGCTTATAAAAACGACAATATATTTTCGTTGAAAGTTAAGCGAAAATGTGAGGTGAGGCTCGCAAATTTTCACTGTTAAACATATCAGAATTGACAACTTATGTTGCGAGATATTTAAAGTTGAATATTGCCAGCATGCTGTGTTGCAATGAGCTACTATTATTTTGTAACTCAATTCCAGTTTTCGTAGAATAATTTGTAAACGTTTTCAGCAGTTTTGGAAGTAGTCAGGGTGGAATGAAATGTTAAGACAGAGATAAAAAAAAAATAAAAATTAACCGAAGTTAAGGCAAATATGTATAGTGGCAGGTGTAGATGTAGTTAAAGTCGTCTCATATGATATTTTTGTCTTCCAAATGTTGGAACCCTTCTGAGCCATTTCTTTTATTCATCGTAGAAGGACCCAACGTGCTCGGGAAAACATTAAATCTTCCCTGCGTGTGGTTTTGGAGAATAAATTATAGATTACTTTCCACATATTGGTGGAAGTTAATACGATCAATCGTCAATCTTCTATTATGGTTTCGGTTTCTATTGAAAATTTCAGAAGCGCCGACAGTGTATTTTCTTGTCAGCCGATACTTACTTAGAGGTCTACTACGAACTGGTAATAAAACATTGGCTATCGGTAATAAAAAATCGTCAGCAACCCTTATACTACTTCTTCACTTTTGCTACCTTCGATTCGGGCGGCAAGAAAGTGGTAAAGGTAAAATCACCTGTGGCAACAGGGCCCCTTGAAATATGCAATATACGGGGATACGTTTTTTGGGTTCAGACCCTGAGACCATGATACATACGATTGGCCTGGGGGAATACTTGGGTTAAAAAAATTTGGAAATAGGAGTGGCACCACCCACGGGGGGAAACCACAATAACCTTAAATATTTTTTTTTTTTATTTAATACGTCTATTTGCAATCTATTTTAAAATAATAAGCAAATTATATAATTAATTAACAAAATTACTTATATTATTGAACTCCATTGAAGTCAATAATAATATGCATGTGTACTTACATATGTATATGCAACTCCGACTCTTTTGTTACATTTTAATACATTTTAATTTTATATTTAGCTATTAAGTTCTAAATGGAAGGTCTAATACATGATGTCTTTTAAGTCTAATAATTTCATTAGATTCATCAAGTAATGCAATTGCTAGCGGATTTTCATGATTATTTATTCTATGTAAATATTTTGTACTAATTTTTTTAATTTCATTTTTTGTAAAAGGAACTTTTAGATCAGAATGAATGGCTTTATTAGTGATGAACCAGGGTGCACTCGTAATAAGTCTTAAATATGGTACGAAGAATTTGATTTGGGAATGAAATGGTTTCAAATGGAAACTTTTAAAATAGGCGTGGTTCGTGAAAGGAAAAATAATAACATCGAGGTTATATTTTAGGGAGAGTTACCACCTGTTAAAATAGTTATAGTAAATTAAATAAATAAGTTAAATCATAGGTTGCCACCTGTTTATATTAAATTAAATTAAACATAAAATGACATTTTACAATATGAGCGCCAAACTAAAAGTTTTAAAAAACTTAATTTCAAAAATACTTTTGGAAAGGGTAGCCTCTTGTTTAAAAAATGAAATGCAATTATAATTAGCTGAATCAAATATTGAAATATGGGTCTCAAACGAAGGAGTTTTATGAAAACTTTATTTTAAAAATACTTTTGGAGAGGATTGCCAACTGCTTAAAAGAGTATATTAAATTAAATTATTAAACTAAAGAAAGTATCACGCAATGGGGTTGAAAGGAGGTAGGTGTAAAAATCCAAATTTTGAAAATATGTTTAACGAGTGTTGCTTTCAGGAAGCTCTTTAGAAAAATATAGAGGACTATAACATATAAAAAAAATTGAAATCAACTAACCTCAAAAAATTAGTTAAGGTGTAGTCCCGAAAAAATTTAAGGGGTAGCTCACTATTCTAAAATTACATAACAATAATGATATTTAACATAAACTAACAAACATATATTTACAAAAACGTTTTTAAATGCTGTTCATAAAAGAGTTGCCACATTTACAAAATTAAATAAATTTTTGTTAAAACAAATCATACTAATATTATAAATTTGAAAGTTTGTGTGAGATTTAATGTGTGAGTATGTTCGACGGATTTGTATAAAATTTGGCATATATGTATGTATGTACATGTATATGTAGCTGTATTTTCAAAAGAGTGGGTAAAATAGTCAATTAAATAAATAAGGTAAATCACATATAAATTAATCAATATCAGATTAGGGTAAGATTTAGCATATATGTATGTACATATATAGTTCGTTATATTCATTACAATAGGACACATTTATTATAAGGTTGCCACCTATTTAAAATGTTAAAGTCATTTAAATAAATTAATCAGTCAAATATTGCAATATGAAAGGAATTTAATAACGCTTCATTTTCAAAATGATTCGAAAGATGGTTGCCAACTGTAAAAGTAAATTTACTTAACTGAACTAGAATTTTACAACATGAGTGTCAAACTAAAAAAATATGAGAACACTGATTTGGAAAAATCGTTTTGGAGAGGGTTTAAAAATCAATTGAAATTAAAAGTCAATTCAGATATTAAAATATGGGCCATGTATGAGTTTTAAGTAAGCGTATTTTGAAAATACCGTGAAGAGGGTTGCCAAGCATAAGAATAAGCATAAAAATAAGAATATTCAGTTAAAGGAAATATATGGCATGAGAAAAGGGATTAGAATGACTTAATTTGCAAACAAGTTTCAGCACCCAACTCAAATCGGCAATTATGAAGTAGTGGAAGATTTTGTTCGATAATAAAAATAACTAAAAACTAATTCCAAGTTATTAGCTTTGATAAAATTATTTAATTCCTTTTCTGTTACACCCGAATTCAAAACGTTAAGCCGAATGCCTTGCGTGCGCAACCGGGAGTTTGATATAAAATCGTGCGCCGGGTACTCAAAGTTCGGTTTCACTTGAACTTAGTGCCTTCATAACTTCTTTCGTAGATATTTAGTTCGGAAAAGTTAAAGCAGTTATTTATATACCTACATATGTATGAAAATACATACAGCGCGGCGACCAACACATTTCACTCAGCTTCCAAGCCTCTCGCGGGCTGGTTGGTTTAGGAGGCTTGAAAATCGCACAGTTTGCGCGCAAACTGCAGATACGCTGCTTGTCTTTGTTGTTGGCCATACATACATACATATGTACATAGATATAAACAAACTAAAATACATATATAAATATATATGCGCCTATTGTTATGAGTCTAGATGACACAATTATCTATTGTTGCACATTTGTGCTAATGCATTTTATTAATAAAACGAATAAATGCGACATGAATTAAATTGAATTCGCAGTCTACTACGAGCAAAAAAATATATATATATGTGTATATATATCTACTACAAATTTCTTTACTACTTACTACGGGCAATTTAGAGTTGTTGCTGGTAATAAATATATGGAGCTGAGAATTTGTCACCCCTATGCTGAAATCCGTCGTAACTACGAATTTGCTACGAATCGTAACATCAGTATGCTCGAATCCGAATTGCGGAATCGTAATTTCGAAATTCGTAATGTTGGTATGCCTGAATCCGACGTAGCTGTCATTTCATTGCAATTTTCGGAGATTTTGTACGAATAGCAACTGGTGTCGGAACTTAGCAAATTCAAAACAATAATAATAATAAAATAAATAGTGTACACGGTAAACAACGAACAAATATGTAAGTTAAATTGTGCATAGAAAAAAGTGGTGTATTAATAAATATTTTGCAAAATATTCATGACATGAAGAGGGAGTCTCTGCGCGAGAAGAAACGGCACAATAATGAAATGGAGGCCATGAAAAGAAAGGAGCTTGCGTTGCAGCAGAGGCTACTGCTATTGCAAGAAAAAAACCTTCAGCAGTGAGGCCAGTGCGAATATATTTATTAAAGTACTGAATTCAACTGTTTATTTAGTTTTAAGACATTGATTTATGATACATTGTTTTTTTTAATAAATTTGCATCGTCTCGTAATAATCTCCTCTGCATATTCATGCAACTGTTGCTTATAGCATATTCTTCCTCCTGGGACAAAAGTGCAGCGGCTACAGAATCCATTTTATTTTAATTTAATTAAAAAACTTGCTTACAAATAACTAATAATCGCTGGTCTCAAAATTCACTCTTCACTTTGTTTATTTCACTTTATTTTAAGAACTTCGATTTTAATAATTTTAGTTGGCAACGCGGCCGTGAGTTACGAACGGATTTCAGCATAGCATTTTCGAATTGTTCGGAACGGAGCTACGAATTCGTAGGCTACGAAAATTCGGATTTCAGCATAGGGGTGTGTGTTTGCCTTTTTTGGACGGAGAGTACTCGTAGGTAGCTGCAATGTTTTGTGTCACAATCAAGCGTGCAGCATGAATGCTGTGAAAAATTCTTGCTTGACTGTGCAACTACAACTATGATAAATTGCAAACAACGAAGTAGACAAAATTGAAAAAAATACAAAGTATAATAATAAATAGAACATCAACAAGCAACAACAATTGTGCGTAAATTAAGCGCGTGCGTAATTTTTTGCTCTTGTCGCCAGTCAATTTTGTCGCGTGTTGCATTGCCGTTGCTATATGCGAAGGTGTGCTGAAAAATTATCAGACTGGGCGAGAAAACACTTACAAATTCTATATAATTGACTCTTAAAATATTTGTGAATGCTAAAACTTTTGAGTTGCTACTTATAAAATTCCTATTCATGCTGGTCGCCTTGACGGGGCGAAGGGGCTTAAATTGCTACCTGAGATCTTCCACAAGGTAGCCCACTGGCCGGAATGAGCTAAGAGTAATGCTTCATATTCTTTGCAACCGGGGTATGTGCTTATATGAGGGCATGTGAAGATATCCGTATCAGAACCACCCTCCGCCAAAGTGTTGAGCTACCCGAGCCGAGGGTTGAATGGCCAGTGGGTGTTTGTAGCTGACCACGGAACGGATCCCTCCGATGACAGGGCAAGGTCAGAGGTATTAAAGTTCCTTCTCTATACATGCCGGCTCTGACAAACCTTCCGCCGAGTGACAACTCTTTCCGTGGCCCTATTCGTGGGCCCAAAGCATGAACCAAACTAAATCAAAACAATAAACTGAAACTAACATGGACAATTCGGTTACCTCATTCTTTATCGTAATCATTCCTCATCGGAACTCGGAACCGTTAAGGAGCCCGTTAAGGAGCCCGACGAGGACACCCTTCTCGTCTCCAGTCTGGCGACGATTAGGAGTGGTACGGGTAGTACCATCCACTATACACCAGTGGTACTAGTGGCAACTCAACCAGCTAGTACGGGCACCAAGCAAAGTATCAATATACTAAAAACTCCATGGACATTATAAGCTGCCGGAAGTACCAACCACAGTACACTGGTAGAGGTAATAAGTAAGGGTGCAGCCAAACCAGACAGCGCCAAGAAAAAAACACAAAAAGTCGCTCAACCTGATAAGGAAGAGTCGCTACCAAAGAGCCATATACATCCTGGATAAAATATCCAACAGTGAGGCTGCTTGCGGCTCTCTCAATACCAGGGCTGTGGATCACTATGAATAGGTGATGCAGAAGTACGAGACTTTTTTGAAAGAGATACAATCCGCTCCTGGAAACGCAGCTAACCCAAGATAGCAAGCGGAGGCTCAGCAAACGAAAGTACCAACGGCAACGTCTCGAGGAAGCCTGAAACGGCCTCCACGACAGAACCGACCGCACACCCTCACTATAGTGAAGTGGTTAAGGACTACCTCCGGGTGTCGATGGTGGATGATTGCAGCAACTCACCCTCGTCGATACAGCAGCACTGCGTGGAGATCAAGGTTAGAGTGCCGAGTCTCGTAATGAATTATGTACTCGACAATCCGGCAGGTCCTCATACTGCGTCCGATTCGTTTGGATCATTCCGAGGACGCAAGGTGATCCGATGCGCGGACCAGACTTCTTTAAACTTCTTGGTCGGATGCGTCGCCAAAGATGGTGGCACTGTTGTCGACCTTAAACTAAGGCTGACCACAGCTATGGATGACCCCAAGAGGCCGCGTGTTCGCATCTGGTAATCCCCACTGAAGAAATCGGGCGAAAAGCTGCTGCGATGACTTAAGTCGCAGAACAAAATTATACCAGCAATCGACAACTGGTAACTTATCAAAGTTGAAGAACCAAACAAGACAAGCCACCCCCAACTTTTGATATGCAAAGACTACAAAGAGGCCGTCTCCAATACTGACAACCGAATCAGCCTTGAACCGATTTAGTTCATACTCAGTAACTAGGTTGGCTATGCAAACACAGACATTTTTGAGAAAACTATGCTCGGCAGGTGGGGCTCAAAACTTTTTTTTAAACATCTTTGTTATGGACCGATTTAACTCAAATCTGAAACGGAGATTATTTTGTGGATAAAAAGTATTTGGATATAAGAATTTACTCTAGAGATGGCGCTGGTGTTGAGAAATGTATTTGTAAAAATCATATTCGTTGGGCTACTTATTTCGTAAATGAATTTATTTAACATTATCCTTGCTTTTTTCTAAATCTTTTACTTATATATAAAAAGAAGTTACATTTTGAATGCCACTTTACAGCTCAAGAACCACCGAACCGAGTTCAATAAAAATGTTATAGTATATAAGGGCATATATGTATATGGTTTCAGTGAAGTTTGACATTTCTATCAATGACCTCCTTCAAAAAAAATCTTATTTATGGCTTTGATTTGCTTAAAATTTGGTACGTGGAAGGCGTTTTGCCTAGGTTATCATAAAAAATACTTATTTTTTCCGGGAAGTGGCCCAGGAATAGATCTATTTTTGGTTATTTTTGGTTCGATGTGTTTGAAATTGGGTACATCGGCTAGACTAACACATAGAATACTTTTTTTTTTTGAAGAAGTGGACCAGGGCCGATTTATTTGAGTAAATCATATTTATGATTCGATTTGCTAGAAATTTGATACATTAGGTAGTAATTAATATAAATGATACCTTTTCCCGGTAATAATTGCTTATTGCCTGGATTAACAAATATGTAGAAGATGGAAAAACGAAAAGCGCTGTTTATTCAAATGTGTAGAATTGAGAATTAGTTTTTTCTTATCTTCAAATAAAATGAATTTGCCAAATGAAGAAAAAAGCATTTTTGGTTTTATAATTTCATCCAAAAAAAAATTACAGTAAGCGTAGCGAAGAACGCCGGGTCAGCTAGTATACTTATATAAGATAATTATACCCCGATAAAGTGGACTTTCCTTACATGTGCGTAGTATTTATCAGTCCACCCTAGTAAATACTTGTGTTTGCATTTATATTTTTGGACATACATACATATCTATAGAGTAAACGCATGGTATGCTAAATTGCTGCAGCATTTTTGTTTTTGTTTTTTTTCGCCATCGTTATGATTGTTGTTGCTGCTATTTATTATTTAGTTACACACACTAGTGTTCGGCCAATTGTGTAATAAACAATTGTTAGCGAATTGTGCATTGCTAGAAGAACAACTTCAATTTCGTTGCTGGCAATTGTTGCTGTTGCGTTGCAACTCCTAATGGAACTCAATAAGCTTTGTTGTCATTTTTTGTTTGTTTTTTTTTTTTTTTGCATCTAGTGACTGCCTTGATAATTTCGTGCTCTTGTTATTATTTTGTTTATTGTTGCTGCACTTGTTTTTTGTTTTTGTTTTTTTGTTGCCTTTTTATTGTTCTTTACTCTTGTTGTTGTTGTTGTTGTTGTTATTGCTGCGCATTTTCTAGCTATTGTTGTTTTTAGTTTAGTGCGTGCCCATATTTAAAATAAATTGTTTTACACTCTCGCCAGTCGGCGGGCTATCCGCAAATTGCCTCATTTATGATTTACTTCGACTGCCTGCCAACTCGCTCGCACTCTGGCGCATCGACTCGCTAGCTTGCCTCTAGGCTGGGCAATGCTGGAGAGTAAGTTTAGCTTAATTCAGCATGCCGTTTTTGCCTTTGGGTCGCTGACCCAGAAATGTCAACAAGGAAGTGAAAATGCATTTTAAGTGATTTCAATTTATTTATGTTCATATGCGACGATGTTTGTTTGTGTATTTGTTGTAGAATTGTTGTACGCGCTATGCGTCGTCGAAATGTGTCTCAATAATTAAGGGTTTTTGTTTTTATTGCTATTGTACTTTCCACGCATATATCACTTTTTTATATTATATTCATGTGTCTTAATTTGTTTTGTGTTTTTATTTATTGTTGTTGCCACTGTTTTTAGCATTTCTTATCTTTCTGCAGCAACATTTTTAATGCATTTTGTTTTGTGAAATTAAGCTTTCAATATTGAAAAGAAGACACTGGAAAATCGGTCGGTGGTGACAGAGCTATTGGCTTTGGAGTAATCACTGAAGTAAAAATAACTAATTTATTTTTTGTTATATGAGCATAAAATTAGTAGATTATGAAATTGTCTGCACCAGATCGGAGTATGGTGAAACAAATCAGCGATATTCAAGAAGAAGAAGAAAAAACGTTCCTACTAAAAAAAGATATTCTGTAATGTTAAAAGTTAGCTTAAAGAAAATATGCAGAAGGTCAAGAATAGTTGTTTACTCGTACAGGTACTCCCTAAAGTAATTTTTTTCCAACACTTTTTACGAAATTCATTTACAAATAAGTTTTTATGAAAATATAGTTCTTTCCATAAACTATGTATATTAATAAAATTTGCAAACTCTATACAAAATTCACAAAAATTCAAAAAATTTAAAATTTTTTAACCCGAATTTTCATAACCCTTTCAGGCATGCAGTTTTGTAGCCTATTTAATTTCAGCAGCGTGTAAGTTTCAACTAAGTATATAAAAGTTTCAGTTGATTTTTGATAATTTTTAAGGAATCTTAAACTAAAAAAGTAAGAAAGAAGCTAAGTTCGATATGCAACCAAAATTTAAATACCCAGCGCAAGTATTTGAAATAAATATTGTTGTAAGCAATCAAAAGTGGAAATCTTATATATAAAAAATAAATGTGAATCCTTTATAGCCAACCAAAACACTGAACCGATTTTTAAGGAATTTTCGCAATAGGTGCATGCGGTGTTCGGGCCCAACGTAGGATATAGCACATACAGATTTGGAAAAGTGGGCGGTGACACGACTCCATTGAAGAGAAAATTTGAGTTCAGCTTATATCCTTAAATATTCGGCGCAGATTAATATAAATTGGGTATTATGTAAATGGCTCAAACTGTGTTTTGGAAAAAATGGATGGTGCCACGCCCTATACAATAAAAAGGCCTAATTTCTTATAACTCCGCAACAATTTAATGCAGATGTACAATATTTGTCATTAAGCGGACTCACTCTCCTTTTTAAGACGAAAATACTACTCACCATATCTTCCCACCTATTTAACTAAATTAAATATATTGATTAATTTTTTCAAGGTATAAAGCATATCTTGAGTCCAAAATCGCTGTTTAATATCTAAAAAATTCATATGTAAAACTTCTTTAGCGGCAGTGATTTTTTACATCGCATAACGAAAGTCGCGTCAGAATCGCTTTACCAATTTCTACCGCTATATTTACTATTTTCAACAACTATTCTTGCCAATGCTACTACTAATTTCTACCACTAGTTTTACTAATTTTGACCACTTTTTTTACTCAGTACTCATTTCTATAACTATTGTTGAATTACTTCTACCACTATTTTTACTAACTTCTACCACTATTTTTACTAACTTCTACCACTATTTTTACTAATTTTTACCACTATTTTTATTAATGCTACTACTAATTTTACTAATTTATACCACTATTTTTTACTAATTTCTTCCACCATTTTACAGACTTCTACCACTATTTTTACTAATATCTCCCACTATTTTCACTAACTTCTACCGCTATTTTTACTAATTTCTAACGCTATTTTTATTAATGCTGCTATTAATTCTACCACTATTTTTACTAATTTCTTCCATATATTTTTACTAATTTCTACCACTATTTTTACTAATTTCTACCACTATTTTTATTAATGGTACTACTAATTTCTACCACTATTTTAATACTAATGCAACTACAACTCTGGCGCGCGCGCTTAGGTGCACGCGTGTTTTTTATACAGAATTTGAAGGAATTCGCCACATCATTTAGCAAAATATTATAGTATATTCACAGTTGCACTTTCTCGTTCTACATATTAAATTTGAGCAGATTCGTTTTAAAAGTTACTTAAATATCGTGTTCTTTTCGAATTTTGAAAATCTCCGTTTCATGAGAGATGAGCGTAGTTTTGGTCCGATTTTTAATATTTTTGGAATTTTGCTTACTGGCTTCAAATATTTGCGAAGTTTGGTAGACTATGTTAGCATGGTTTTGGATATATACTTATTTGCTCAAAAGTGGGCACAGCCACGCCCGTTGGCATTTTTTTATTTAGTGTATTTGTTAGTGCAACCCTATCCCTTATTTTGAATTTGAGCGAATTGTCTTTAATGCTGAAACGCTTTTTTTATTTTTTTTTACCGTTGCCGTTATATGAGAGGTTGGTGTGATTTTTATCCGATTTTAACAATTTTCGAAATTTTGCTTACTGACTTAAAATGCAATATGTGTATCAAATTTGGGTCAAGTAGTTTCGGAAAAGAAGTTTTTCTTATAAAATTGGAGGGACCACACCCCTTTCCAAAAAAAAAAATTTGCATACGTATTCCTTTCCCAAACACAATCTTATGTATTAAACGTGAGCAAATTATCTGCAATAGTTACTGAAATATAACGGTCTTCTGATTTTAACAAAAGACCGTTATGAGGACGTGGAAATCTGCTGAAAGCAAACTTTACATACCCTATGCATGTTTTTTTGAATGGCATTAGAAAAGGCGACGACTTAGCTCCCAATGTAATACATTAGCTTCTGTAATTACTTAAATATTTTATGTTTTAGATTGTTTACAAATACCGTTATACAGAAGGGCGGCGTGACATCGTAAGCTTTCGTTGAAAAGGCCGTCGACGTGTAAAAAATCGAAATTAATGTGTGAATACTTCATTTCTTAATTCGCAAGGCAGGGTCATAATTTTTTATTTTTTACGCTCACCCGTAATTAAATTTTCCTCGTAAATCCCATCATCTGCCCAATTTACTTTCGATTGACGCCTATTCCGTAAGAAAATTACAGAATGCAAGCGTTTTTATAAAGAAGCAAGAAGAGTAGCAAAAATTCAGTGCATTGCAATGCATTGGGCGAATAGTGCAACTTAAATTGTAAATATGTATGCAGAGCGAGAGCAACAAAAGTATTTAAATTAAATGACAATAGCAGTGAAACAAAAAGTAAAATTATGGCAATGGCAATAACAGTTGGCATAACTGCTAGCTGCTGACAATGACAGCCGTTATTGCAAGCAGCAAATGGCAAGGGCAAAGGCGAGCGCACCGTGCAGCATAGTTGATGTGCACATAAAATGAAAAATTTCACATGTGTTAGAGATATACTATATCTGCGCGAATACATACATCATTTTAATACGGAACATACTCGGGATTCTAACTAGCAAAAGATCTAAAATATTTACCGAACACTCTGAGGCAGATGGTTTGAGGGGAATGCTTACGATATTTCAAGACCCAGTGAAACTTCAACCTGTCTTGTATGTAGACTTCGTTCGAGGAGCTACTATCGGATTTTGAATCAGACTAACCTTAAATACTTGGGGAGCTTGGATGGTCTGGCTATGGAATCGGCAGAGTTTTTGGAAATGTAGTCACCAGTTTCAGGGACCAAGTTTCTTATAAAAACGTTATTTGAGAACTTGGTCCACATCTTTCATCTTTGTAGCGAGGTATGTATTGGACTTTGCTTTTTTTTTTGATTATTCTAGACAAGCCGAATAAAACCGACTCACTAAAAGGGTAAACCGAATAGATGGTTGATTTAAAATAAATAAAACCCAGTTTACATTTTTAACCATTGGACGCCCTCTAACCTGCGAATTCCATACAGTCGTTTTTGTGAAATTGTGCCACAATAAACACATCTCTATTTAGTAGTAATACATCTTATCTACAATATATACCCTGTCGGAAAAAAGCAGACAGTCTAAAAAATTTACCAAATTAAAAAGTGGTTGGATGTCAACAGATTTGAAACAATGTATGTTAAATTAATTATGTCGATCTAATTTTCACCAAGTATATATTTTCTGTAATGAAATATATTTTCAATAAATTCTATGTACATATATCTTTACAAAAATGTAACTAATTTTATTTTTTATTATGTCGTAAAAAAATACAAGCAGTGTAAGTACATATATTTGATTTCAAATATGCAGATCGAATTGAAACTGTTTTCTGAATTTTACTTTTAAAAGTTTTTTTTTTGAGTTTTGCGATTTTTTTTTAAGTTTATTATTATTGCCAACATATTTTTTTAACATAAATTAATTTAAGAAAAGTCACTAAATGCGCATTGATTGTCTTTCGACCAAGAAAACCTCCGTATACAGGAATTTTTTGAATATTTTTGCTTGTTAAGTTAGTGTAATTGAAAAAAACTCAACACTGACAATGTTTTCGGAAATTGATGCTCGCAATAATGCTGTAATTATTTATAATTTTCATATTGAATTGAAATTAAAATTTATTTTTGTTTAAGTAAAAAAATACAAATTTTATAGTTACTAAATATAAAGTGGACGGTAGACATTTTTAAATAATTGGAAACAGACGGGTTTAAAAGTAATTTGTAATTTGACTACTTTTAAAACAGTTTGAAAAAGGAATTTCAAATAGTTGGAAATAAAAACATTTTTTGCAGCTGGAAAAAACTAATTTTGGTGTTCTTGCTGCCAAATATATTTAAAAGTGATTGAAACCAAACGCAAGAAGAAAGAAAGCGTTTCAATCACTTGTAGTTAATAGAAATGTACTTTTTAAATTGCTTTTAAAGCAGAGTCACAGAATAATAATATTTGATCGTTGAGTTTTAAAAAAGTCATCCTAATGTTGATAGGAATTATACAAGTCTTTTGATAATAATTATAAGCCAGACAAATTTTTAAAGTTATCGATATCTATTATTTTGAAACTTTTATAATAAAAGGCTTTTCATAATAATTATAAGTAAGAATATTTTTTTTTCAACAATAACCACTATAACCATAACAATTATCAGCGACATACAAGGTGGCGCAAAAGTAAACTTCCGATGTTTTTTGGCTGTAATTTAAAAAAAAAAAAAAATTTAATTCTTCTTGTGGATTATTTTTATTTGGTCTTTTAATTTTGTTTACATCAAGTCGAGAAAATGATGTCATGTAAATGGCCGCCGCCACAGTTGATTGTCATTTGAGCCCTTTTTACGGCATTTTCCATCACTTTGGCCAAAACTTCCGGCGATAGGTCCTCACATTCTTGACGGATATTCTCTTTAAGAGCTGCAAGAGTCTGAGGCTTGTTGACATAAACCCGCGACTTCAAAAAGCCCCACAAAAAGAAGTCTGGAGCGGTCAAATCAGGCGATCTTGCTGGCCAGTGCAAATCGCCAAAACGGGAGATTAGGCGCCCGGGAAATGCATCCTTCAGCATATCGGTTGTGGCACGTGCAGTGTGTGCCGTTGCACCGTCCTGTTGGAACCACATGTTTTCCAATCCCAATTCATCAAGTTGCGGCAAAAAGAACTCGTTGATCATTGCTCTGTAGCGCTCACCATTCACAGTAACCGTTTGGCCCGCGACGTCTTCGAAGAAAAAAGGTCCGATGACTCCTCCAGCGAAAACAGCACACCATACAGTCACTTTGAGCGGGTGTAATGGCTCTTCGTGGGTTACACGCGGATTTTCAGTGCCCCAGAAGCGTAAATTTTGCTTATTTACGTACCCGCTAAGATGGAAATGGGCCTCATCACTCATGATTATTTTTGATGATAAATCATCTTCCTCTTGGTGGTGATTAAGGATGGCTTGAGCGTATGTTAGACGCGATTGGCGGTCAGCAGCTAACAGCTGATGCACCGTCTGGACTTTGTACGGAAACATCTTCAAATCTTGTACCAAAATTCGCTGTAAAGACCGTCGACTGATACCCATTTGCGTGGCACGTCGTCTGGTCGATGTCGGCGGCGCTTCCATGACATCCTCGGCTACAGCAGCAATATTCTCTGCAGAACGGCTACTCCGGGGTCTGCAACGCCTGGCCGCATCTCGTGTTGTGCCAGTCTCTTCGAGGCGAGCGGCTAATCGTCGCAGTGTTTCACCAGTAGGCGTTGGACGGCCAGGAAATCTGCGACGAAATTCACGTTGTGCCAAAGTCACCGACCGATTATTGGTCAAATAAATAGTCAGCATTATTCCGCGTTCTGGAGCAGTGTAGCGTAAGATTGTTTATTAGCGTGTATTTCGCATGTGTTTACTACACAAATGTCAAAACAGAACTGACATTAGGGGCCAATCGCAAAATTTATAGCATTTTCTGATAGGAGGATTAGCGCCACCTTGTATATTCGTTTATGTTTTTGAAAGACTTTTATTTTGAGACTTATATTATAAAGGTATTTGCACAATAATTATTTTTAAGTCTTTGTAAGCGGAATTATTTCGGGATCCAAAATTTTCATCGAATCAGTTCCGAAATGATCCCAAACTGGTCACGAAATTATTTCGAAGTAGTCCCGCAACCATTCCGATCTAATCTCGAAATAGTGCTAAAAAAGCCTCGTGATTCAGGACTTAAAACTTTTTTTTATCACGCATAATTATTATATCCCGAACTAGTCTCGAAATGGTGCTAAAAAACTACCGTCCTTGAGGACTAAAAATTTGTTTTCTCACTCATAATTATTATGCGAAGACTCTTATTATACAGATATCAAAATAAAAGTGTTTGAAGATATGAACAAGTTTATATCGCTGATTGTTGCTATGAGAAGACTCTTAAATCATAAGTCGCAAAATAAAAGTCTTTGAAGACTCAAAAATATTTAACTCGCTGCTAACTGTTATGAAAAGACTTTTATAATGTAAGTCTTTGAATAAAAGTTATAGATGACTCGAAAAATTTTTATCTTACTATAGTAATTATTGATTTGCACTGTTTTAAATTAATTCCATTTCCTAAAGGGCACATGCAACTAATTTTGTCTATGTGTGTATGAAAACAGCGACAAGTACAGCAATCTGCGCTGAAGGCTGACTCTGGTGCTGTTGCAAGGGCTGCTCTGCTGCTGCTGCTACTCTGACGGTTGTGCACATACTCATTGTTGTTGCTGTTGCAAATTGTAAGTATGAGAGTAAGATAGCGTATCTGTGTGTGTGTGAGTGTGTGTGTGTGGGCTTACGCGCGGTTATTTAACAATTATGCGCCACCATTGTGCGGGTCGCTGACCTATCAAGTGATTGCCTGCCACATCAGCATCCAACAGCTAACACAGCAGAAGCAGCAGCAACAGCAGCAGTGGCAGTGGCAGCAGTTAGTGGAGATGCAACACGACTACAAAAAATATAAAAGCAACAACATAAGTGCGGCAAAATAGTAGCAGCCGTGGCAAATGTTGCCGGCAGGCAGAAACAGCGATGTCAGCCGCGCACCAGTCGGTCGGTGGCAGCATTTAAAAAGCACCAAATGCGAAAATAAATAAAAGGGGAGCACAGTAGCAACGACAATAACAACAACAACAGCAACAACGACAATAAGCATCAGGCCAAATGAACTAACTATGAATGTAGGCGCGCGGTGTGGCGTAAAGTGTTGCAGTCGCCTTTGCGGCAGTGTGTGCGCACACATGAGGTGTTAAATAAAAACCGGCAAGGAAAGGGTCGATGGTGCGCGCGCGCATGTGTGAGTGTGGTAAGGATTGTAAAGGAGTGAGGCAGGCATGTAAAGCCTGCCCCAAGGCGTTTTGTTATGTGCGGGTAAGTGAACGTAAGATTTTAGTGCGAGTATTTCAGAATGTGTGCGCTGCCGTTGTTTTTTTTTGTATTTTTTGACGTAAAAAGGTGTATGTTGCAAGTTGCTGTTGTGGCACGTTTGAATTTTCGTTTAATTTTTTAAATTTATTTTTGTTTATTCTTTTATGACTTTCTCGAAATACTGAGGGTGCGCGCCCGCCTTAGAGTAACGCGAAAAATGTTGGTATACAATTCATGCCACTAGCTCAACGACAAACATTGAACTCTTTACCAAGTGGATGCGTGCAGTAGATGTACCGCATATGAAACTGTAGTCGTTTCCAGTCAGCCAGCTAGCGAATTAGTTAGTGGGTGCGAGGAGTGAAAAAGCGGGCCATAGCAGCGCATTTAAAATTAAACTAGGCTAATTTCTTTTGAAACAACAACAACAACATACGTCACATAATACAACCATGCAATGAGCGCTACTACTGCCGCAAGCCGTTATTTTATGCTGCAACTCCCGCATTTAGCTCCTCTTTAATTTTTATTCTTTTCCATGCACTGCACACTCGCTGCTAGCCGCCACCACTTGCTTTTGGTTTGTTTGTCATTTGCGGTCATTCGTATTATTTTTCTGATACCACCCTCCTCCTCTATCACCACCCTCGGATCCTTTGTAAAAGTTGTTGCAACTTGTGGCCACGCATAGCTAGCCATCCAATCGCGCACTGGTCGGCTGCCCTTTTGTCGTCTTTTGTCAAATAATAAATAGAGGCAACGCTTTGTTTTTTCCCAAGCGGCAACAGCCGGCGTCGCTACGCTTTGATCCTCGCGTTTGCTTTTTCTCGTTGCCGTTTTGTTTTTCGCATTGTTTTTTGTATTGAGTTGTGGCAGCTTTCCTTGCTTTTTAAAGCGTTTTTGTTTTTGTTGTTGCTTTGAAAATATAACAAGATTTTTATTGCATTTCCACGCTCCTATTTCGCATTGCCCTCGTTCGTCTTTAGTTCAACAATTTAATAGAGCATATCTCATTTGCGAGTTTATTACATGTCCATTGACTTTGCTGACTTTGCGGAATTGTGGCTGCAGATTTTTTATTTTATGTTTAAACAACATTTTTTTTTGCTCTTCTCGAGTTCACTTACATTTGCTTGGTAAGCTAACTCGCCTATTCTTGCTACTGAAATATAATCAGTATGTTATTGGGTGGCCCTTAATATAGATATTATTTTCAAAAATTAAATGAACAATTTTTTCATGTCTAGTGACCACAATGAAAAACAAGTATATTTCTTAACACAATATTTTTGAAATTGATTTCAGTATTTTTTGAATACAAAGTAGATCTGAGAAGACTTAACTCTTTAGGACGTAGAGTTTCATTAATATGTGATTTACCACATTTACTTAATTCAAACGTTTTTCATTTAGAACTTTACAAATAGCATTAATTTAATGTTTCTAAAGACGTGGCAACGCTCCTTAAATATATTGTCATAATTAAGTTTTTTAAGCCTACTTCTTTTGAACCCTATTTAGTGCTACTTCCGTGAACTTAATAATTTAATTTAATTTACTTTTTAAAATAGGTGGCAACCCTTTCCAAAAGTATTTTGAAAATAAAGCTTTCTTAAAACTCTTTCATTATTTAAATATTTATATTACCTATTATAATTCCAATTCATTTTTTAATCAGGTGGCAACCATGTGCAAATTTATTTTAGAGACTAATATTTCTTATGACTTTTAGTTTTGGCACTCAAGTTGTAAAATTTAATTTTTTTTTTTAATTTAACTTAATTTGCATTTAAACAGGTGGCAACCTTCTTTCAAAGCAGTTGGAAAATTAAGCTTTATTAAGCCTCCTCTATTTGATACATACATATATTGTAATATTTTATTTCATTAATTGTTTTAGTTAAATTTAACTTTTTAAGAAGGTGGCAACTCCCTTTAAAAAGGATTTACAAAAATTCAACAGATTACAAAAAATTGTCATACAATTTTTGGAAAACTTCCAAAAATTCAAGCTGATGTTTGCAATTTTTTTTTTACTGACATTTTTGCGCATTTTTCTCGTATAACGCATAAACAAAATTTATTTTTATATAGAGGAAAATACCACCAACAACAAAAACAAAATTCTCAAAAATCAACGGTGGCTAGAAGTTGCCACTTGAAACTTTCACGCTATAGTACTAAAATTGAATATGCAGTTAACCATAACAATTGATATCAATCTGTGAAAAATGAAGAATGTTTTTAAATTTTAGCACGCAGTTATATTTTTTCCCCAATTATAATTAAATAATAACTAAACGGTTCGATTAAGGTTTAGATTAAAGTTGATAAAGTTTTATTTTTAGTGATGTATTCCCTGCAAATGATAATGAGATCTGGTTACAAAAAGGTTAGGAAACACTGTTCCATATCCTAAATAAGCCAATAGTCATGCAATTTAATAATGCAGAGTAAGAATTGGCGGTCAGAACTACAAGACCTTGTCC
This sequence comes from Anomoia purmunda, assembly GCA_951828415.1. Lineage (NCBI taxonomy): Eukaryota > Metazoa > Arthropoda > Insecta > Diptera > Tephritidae > Anomoia > Anomoia purmunda. Next base: position 98,906,539 of record OX639996.1, read on the forward strand.
AAAGTCTAGGTGGAACGGGTATAGCGAAAGCTTACATGGTTGTCCCGGAAGTAGTACCCTCTACACCTACCAAATCTCTGGAATTAATTTTAAATCTGCTAACGGTAGATGTATATGGAAAATTTCTAGCCGGCTTAACCGGATACAATCGTAAAGAGCGCTAAAATCTCTCAAAGCTCGCAAAACAACGTACGTAGTATACATAAATGTAGAATTTCTCTTAATATGCTCGTATCTGAATGTTCCGCGACAGTTGCCTGGGTACAGTGATATTCCTGGCATCTTATAATTATCTGTGGTAAATTCTGCTTTAAGAGGGGCATGTTTCGATCCTCCTTCAAACACAATTTAAAGATTAGACTCATCGATGAGGTGCATAACGGGTGGGCCATAGAATCCAGCTGTCATATTACAGGGAAAGTTTGGCCAAAGGTTGATCGGCATAATAATTGGAAACTGCCTTATGGGAATACATGGGAAGAGATTCGTATGCCTAACCAACGATTTCTGTCGCAGTTACAGGGGCGAGGAGCTGGAGAGCATCGAACACTATTTCTGCCACCGTCCCGCCATGGCCAGGACCCGAAACCAATTCTTCAATAAGTACTTTCTAGACTGTTTGGCCGACCTGAGCTCGGCGAGCATTCCCGATTTTCAGTGTGTATCACAATGGGCTTTGGTAACCTACCTGAGTCTCCGCGGTCTTGCGAGGGATGCAGCTGCTCTAGCCTAACCTAACCTAAGCACGATCAAAAAGAATCCCTTCAGAATATTAAATTGGTGTTCGGCATAATGCAATGCATAATGTGTTTAGTGTTTCGTCTTGTGGGATATTTTTTGTTGGTTCTGTATGTTGATACCTTTTGTTTTTTGCAAACAAGTTTAAAGGGGTTAAATATTACGACTCAGTGTTTGCTGGTGAACATTTATTGTTGCACATATGGTTTGCAAAGCTAGATTCAAGTTCGCGAAACCTGACTGTCCTATGTATTGGCATTCGCAAATCTGGTTGTATACGCCTTGCCTATTTAGTCGGCCTTTTGTGTTCATAGGGCTCCCGTAGGATTTATATGATGTGCGAATGGTGTTTTTTTTTTTTTTAAAAGTTCGCTAATTTATGTATCATCTTTCCTGTAAAAATGTTTACCGCCCCGTCTATCTCTTTGCCACTTCTTTTTGACGTTTCATGATTCTTTCTAATTTTATCCACCAGATCCTTTTTGAATTCATTCCATCATTCTAGTCTATCGACTAGTTGGGTCAATTGTGTGATCGTGCCTGTGGCCGCTGGTAACCTATAAATTTCATAATTAACCTTTCCTAGGATCTGGACTATCGTGATCGTCAAATCTCAATAGTTTATGCTTCCTTCGTTTTCTGTTTCCATCGTAGATTTTATGATTTTATGTTGCTTGTTGAGGTAATCTAAGATTTCTTTCTCGTTGTCCCCATAAGATTTTGGGGAATGCTGCTGCAGTGACAGTCCTTGGCCGAAAATGAATCCGGGTCGTTCTGGTATCGTAGAACCGAATGTCGTGGGAACGAAGACTTCTTTCCCGTCGTTGTTGGTTACTTTTTTGTTTTGTTTTTAGTTCCTCAATAAACTGCCCTTCTAGGGTTTGCATGAACACCGCCATGAGAATAGCCGAGGCTAGGTTTCCCATCTCCAGTCCTATATATCATATTCTTAATTTTAAATTAGGTTTGTCGTGGCATTGTGTTTAGTATAATTATGATCTGCTCTGTGCTCCCTTAATTTTTTTTTCATGTATTCCCAGTAGGGTTTTGTGGCGCAAAATTTCAGTGGTAGAAATATGGACGGATATAGGTCCTTTATGCCAAACGATATCATTTTGCTGTCTTTCGTGAATTTTATGAACCTTAGTTTGCATTTGTGATAACGAAAGTTCTTCAATCCCATTTAATTACATTGATTGCCTCGATTTTAATATATCTACATATAACTTGAACTCACCTCTCTGTGCCTAGTCAGTCGGTGCAGCCGTTCAACTTTCTTAGAAAAATCTATACATCAAACGAATCCTCAGCAACGCAGCTGCCAGTTCTTATCTAATCGCCCCAACTTTGCGCCACAAAGCTATTACATCGCCCCTTTTGTACGTCACCTCAACGATGCATCGCGATGCTGTTGTTGCTGCAACATATGCACATACATATATGTTGTTTGTTGTTGTTGCGTGGGGTAAGCAATAAGTACGGCAACGTGCAGTTTGATTGCCCAGATGTGCGCAAGGCGGCTGGTTTACTTACTACAACGAAGATTTTTTTCTTTTCTTGTTTCCTATTCCTTCTAAAAGCGGCAGTCGGTGAAAATTTTCGCTATTTCTCTGCTTGGTTGGATAAACAAGTTAGAGTACAAACATATAGTATACACATACATATATATCCAACTATATATATATATATATATAGACAAACACATGTGCGCCCATATCCACAAACATAAATACTTTGTTGCCACACGACTATAGAGTTTGTTGTGGTTAGCGGTCACTGCCACAAGCCCCCTTTTAAATGCTGCCAATCGTAAACACAATGACGTTGCAAGTAAATGGCGAAATGTTGTGGCATGAGGATGATGCAATAGCATAAAGTGTGGATTTGCGGCACTGCAGTATGTTTAGTACGTAGTAGTAAAGACCAGTTGGGCTGCTGTAACTGCGACAAATAACAAAAAAAAAACACACACACACACAAAATAGGAAACCAAATAAAAAAGCAAAAAATTCAAAATAAATAAAATAATAGAACGCAAGTAGCGCAAAGAAGTTGCAAGTAGCAGCAGTAGGCGCTGAAGTCGTACAACGACTTTTCGTTTTCCTGGCGTCATTGCTGTCTCTGCTCTGGCTGTTGTTGTTGCAAAGAAATATTGTACTTTTTATTATTCAATTTTTATACATTTACTTAAACTGTTCACTTGTTTTTTTTTCTTGTCAGTTGTAGTTGAAATAGGAGCAAAAAGCAACTGTGGCAAATCAAATCGGAGCAAAAATCGAAATCGCAGATGAAAATGAAAAATTGCAACACACTCGCTTGCCTGCCAGCCTGCTAGCCTAGGCGGTTTGCCACATGTGCCACCACACGAGCCTACAGCTCAGTTTGCGACCTCAGCATCGGCAGTCCCCGTTTTTTGCAACAAGTTCAACGTCAAGGCGGCAAAACTACTACTACCTAGTGGTGGTGGCATAGAACAATCAGTGCGAATGGACTGTGCAAAGTAACAGCTGCCAGTAGTTGAGCTGCTGTGGCTGCTGTGGCACGCGTACTTGCAGGAAATGCTATTTTTGCAACAAGCCATTGTCGATTCATTTGTACAAACAACAAGCAGCACAGCAAGTAAAAGCGTAAAATATGGTTGCAGAAAAGCTGCAAGCGTTGCACAATTTATTGTAGGGCTTCTTCTGCGGTGCGGTTTAAAGATTTGATAAAGGGAGTGGGCGGAGAAGGTGGTATGAAGTGTAGGCAAACAAGAGAGAAGCCTAGCAAACGGATGTGACAAAGCTGTAGAAGGGCGTCGATTTAAAAGTTTTGTTTTCTGTTGTTGTTCTAGCAAGTAGCTGAGTATCAGCTACACAATTGAAACACTGGTTGGAAGTGAATTTCGAGCAAGAAAGCACAATTGGGGGGCATTTCAAACAGTAGTTTTGTTTGTTTGTATTAGAAATGAAATAATGTAAAATAAGTTCCGGTGTTTGAGAGACAAGATTATACCTTTTATTTTACGCTTTACGAATAGGGTAGGTAGATGGACACACTTAGGCTCCTGTTCTCCTAAAACCACTTTGTATTCCTAAGGTACCTCAGCAGGTCCCTAATTTCGACTTACCTGAGGTCGTCAAGCCCATTAGGGCAGTAGCTACCCACAGCTTCAGCTCCCCTTCTAGCTAATGCCGGCCAACGGCAGAGTAGATGATGTTGGTCGCCTACTTCTCAACGTCACGGCAACTCCTACAGAAATCTCGCCCATGGGCCCCAAGTATTGCTGCATGTGCGCCTATTAAGCACTGCTCGATTTGGATTGCAGTCCTTATTTAATGTCTTGTCTCCCGCGGTTAAAGAGAGATTTCGTTCGTTGGGTACTCATCGATGGCCAGAGTGCCCTTGCAAGTTGACAAGTGGGTTCAACCGGCCAGCTGTCGTTTGCGCTTCTAACAAATTTTTGGTTTAATAACAGCTTACATGTTACGTAGAGGGGTGCTCGGGGTAAATCACTCATACTACTGTCCGGCTGGGTCGTGCCTTGACGATCAAGCTCATCACCTTCTTAGTTACCCCGGCATTCCGCAGCTGCCCTTGATGTCAACGACGTTTTCCTTGCAAATTTTGGTTTCATCACCGGGAATCATAAGACATGCGTTCTTAGAAATTGCCATCAGCTTCGCCTGAAAAACACTGCGATAATTCGGTAAATAAAAGTTGAAAGTTGTGCCCAATATAATGGTCTGAGATATCACCCCAAGGTAAGTTAGGTTAAACGGCTGTCCTCGTAAAGAGTTCACTCGGTGCCTACAGAACTCCGTCTATCCATACGCGCCTTGACCCCTGCCAGATCTTTGGTAAGTTCCAGCAACACTCCCAGAGCGACAGGACTTAAATTGTCCAGGACCTCAAACACATAGCCCCCCAGAAATCCGAGTCGCATTTCTCGTAGTGCAGGATAGTTGCACATGAAGTGCTTAATGGGATCTACCTCTTCCTTATTCCTATAGTTTTTACAAACTCCTTTCTGTGGGTCACCAAATCTGGCGTTCATCTGGCCGATGGACAAAAATCCCGTGACTAATCCCGTAAGAGGAATATTGCAGAGGTCTTCTTCAGTTCCGAACACACATCGAATTAGTCGTTTACAGCCTCAGAACATTGATTGTTGCTTGACTATCTACAGTTTTCCTTAGCAGGCAGAGAGAAAATTCCTGTTCCCCTTTTTGGGTCGTCAATGAAGTCAAGTATGCCATCTGTGTTTCAAGCCGTGTTTCTAGTTTCTTATTGTACCTTTCTTTGTACAAAGTGGCTATGAAAATTGAAAGGCGCTTGGGCGGTGCACAATCTCACTCGACGCCGTTACAAAAGACACAGGTTTACAGAAGCGGAAAACTTGCAGCCAAAAGTTCTGAAGAACCCGTATTACAGATGAGCAGGTCGTTCAGTTCTAAGAAAGCTAAGAGGGGTAGTTATTAGTTTTCATTGTCAAGATTAGGATTCCTGCATTTTCACGAAATTTTCAGTGTCTCTTACCTGTCATTCATCAATGTTAACGCTCTAGTTTTTGGGGGCCTAAAATGTAAAGTTGTAAAATAATTGGAGTAGAGGTTCGAAAGTAGTTCAGTTGTCGTGAGAAGTTTTTATTTAACTGAGCTACTGGTTATTCAGAGGATCATATTTTCGAAGTTGTTGTATATTAAAGTCATGGATTGATAGTCCCTTAGTCAATACCTAGCACAATTTTTCATTCTGAAACTAAGATCTATCAGATAATTCTCTGACTAAGAGCAGCGTTAAGCAATTAACAGCGTCATTGCCCGATAGGCTAGGTAAATAATAGGGTTGCTTGTTGGACTCATAAACCATCGCAATCGATTGCGGTGGGTCTAACAAGAAGACTCTGAGGTACATTAGTGCTGAATTCCGTTGAGATACTTAGCAGTTGGCGCCTTATAAATTTTTATCACCGTTTCTCTTATATAAATATCTATATTAGAAAGTTCATTGAAAAGGCTACAAATTCCTTAGGATTTCTAAAATGTTTGATCATTTCGAGTCAAGTTCATAAACTTCTTTTGATCTTTACGTGATGAACAGTTGAAACGTTCCAACATGCATCAACTGTCGAAAAAAGAGAAGATCAAAAAAAAGTTTATTGAACTTGACTGGAAACGATCAAACATTTTAGAAATCCTATGGAATTTAAAGCCTTTTCTTAGTAGGTACTAACCACTCCTTTACTTAGCTAGATAAAAATTCGCTTGCTACATGTGCGATGAACCCATTAAACCCTCAATGACCGCATAGCCAATAGAGGTTTTCTGCCATTGGCAATTTGTTCAGCTACTGTCCAGCAAAAAGCCAGGTCGCAGTCATGGCAAATTTACGCATAGAAGTAGACAATCAATTGTCAGAACAATGAGGAAGGGAAAAAGTACGAACTACTAGACCCCCATAAAATGAAAAAAAGCAATTACAATAGTTGGGAAGAAAAAAAAAACAGAAAAACGCGCTGTGACTATGCAACTTTTCATAGGCAGAAAATAAAAAAATTTATTCACGCAAAAGCCATTAATGATGCCAAAAACTCACTATGGATACTGGCTAGATAATATGGTTAAAGGCATTGGAGATAGTGAACGCCAACAAAAAGCTACTTAAACTAAACTCTCAAAGGAAAAGGCTCCTTATGGCTTTAAAACGTGGTTAGGATGACCATGGTCAGGTTAGGGTCAGTTGGTGCGGTATGAAATGCTGCTACCGTTGAGTGGCACATAAAATTAGAAAGCAAATTAGGTGCGAGCGAATGGTCCACCACGGTTGGTCATAAAGTGGCATAATTTAGGGGACGTCGAGTGCGCATGTGCAGTGCGTTTGACAAGCTGGGACAAGTTGAGTTGAGCTGGCTAGCTAGAAACAAACGCTAGGAAAGTACATATATATGATAGATAGAGAATATAAGTAAGTATATTATATATGTATGTAGCTTTTTAATGCGAATTGCTTGCAGCATCACAACAAAAACTACTAAAGAAAACAGTAAAATTTGTGAAATAAAAGCCTCACAACTGCAATTGATGAACACGAAATCTGAATGGTATAGTGTTGTAAGTCAGCCAAGTTGTATATGTATTTATGTGCATGTGTATGTGCATGTATATGTTATGTGGCAGTAGCACTTTTCTAACATTCACTAATTGCACCATACTCTCCCAATTGCTCTTCTTCTCCATCTTCTTCTTTTCCTACTTTTTTTTCCTTCTTCATTTGCATACTCCTCTCAATATCATTACTGCAATTGTAACGGTATAAATTGCAAATAATCACTGCATTTTATGGATTTCCGACGCGAACACCCGAACACGCGAACACACACACACACGCAAGCAAAAATTCAGCCAGCTGCATCCAGTGAATGCATCCAATTTAATAGTTTTTTTTTCTCCAAATACTAAGAATATTACCTTCTAATCTAAAAACCATCTAAGCCCACTCTTCTTCTTTTGCTACTTCTTCTTTAGCTCTGTATATAGTAAGTGCATGTGTTTATAATTCCCTTCAGTTCAGTTGTTCACAAATTGTGGTAAATTGTTGGCACGTGGTCGCTGCCACCATTGCTGCTGCCATCAGCCACAATCGATGCTGTTATCAGACATGTCATTATTTCTACTATGTGTGGCATATTGCTCTTATACATAGTCATTGTTTATTGTTGTTATTGTTGTTGTTGTCTTATTCCTAACCAGCAATTATTCAACATCTTTTTACAGTCAACTTTGTAATCATGCAACAAAATGAGGCAACAACTCTCATGCCACTAGTGGTGAGCCTAGTCAATGCTATCTTAAGTATAGACAGTGTTCGGAAGAGCATTAAAAATCAGTAGGCTTATTTAATGTATTCGGTAAAAAAGATATCCTTTAAATTAAAGGTTTTATTTAGTGTAGTTGGAGCTACCCAATTAAGCCCATTTTGTTCGATAATTTGTTACCACTTTGAAGGTAATTTCATAATCCCATTCTCATAGAAACCCTCGTCCCTATTGGCAAAAAGCTGGAACAGTCGATTTTCACAAGCTTCTCTGGAGGCGAATTTTTCACCAGCAAAATCATTCGCCATAGACAGGAACAGAGTGTAATTAATTGGTGTTAGGTTCGGACTATAAGGTGGATGCATAAGAACCTCACAATCAAGCTCCCGGAGCTTCTGGCGAGCCACTATCGACGTGTCCTATGGACCATGATTCCTCTCCTATTGAGCAAACCTGGTCGCGTTTGGGTAATTGCTTCCTTCAGACAGTCCAATTGTTGACAGAACAGGCCCAAATTTTACAGTTTGTGCAGCTCATAGTAGCTGATTCTCTGCCAATCCCACAAAGGAAAACCTACCTGTCGATCCTGGCTTGGCCATCATTTACGTAGATTCACCGGGCTTCCAGCACGACTGGTATCAGTAACCATCCGCTGCAGAAATGGATCGATTCGTAGATGGAAATTCGGTCCATGATATCCATACTTCGAGTTTCTTTTTGTATCCAAACTTATTGAAATGGTTTCAAAGGATTTTTTGTGCAATCTGTAGCTCTTGGACAATCGAAACAGTGCTACAGATTACTAACGGCATATATTGGAAAAATAATCGATATCGTATTGCTATGTATATCTTATAGTTTAGTTCTCTGGCAATAAATCACCTAGGCTACAATTTATTTATTTATTGTAGTCTATTGTTTTACAAAACATTACAGACTAATAGAGTACAAATCAAACTTAAAACTATCATTAATAATAACTAAAAATATTTAAAAAAAAGAGTTCAAAAGATTTAAAAAGCTGTCCTCGAGACTGAAAAATCTATGACCATTGGATTATTGATGGTGTTCAATTCTCGAATGGCACGAAAAATCGGGGCGTTGCTGGCGTATTGCGTTCGGACTGTACCACCATAAAAAGGGTGAAAACTTCGGAGAGATCGCCTTGGGATATTAAAATTTATTAAAGCTAACAAATAAGGGCAATCAATTAAACTGTTGATGATGTTGTACATGAAGGATAGGCATAGTACCGATTTAAGAGCATGAGACGAGAAGAGTATGACGGTATAGGATCCGTGAAGTTCAGAGAACGAAGAGCAAATTTGAAAAAAATTTTTTTAACACGTTCTACTCTATTTATGCCAAGTTGACTATATGGCCTCCAAATAAAAACCGCATACTCCAGATGCGTCCGAACGAACGAGGTATATAGAATTTTAAGGGTATATGGATCTGAGAATTTAGAGGCATTTCGCCTCACAAACCCCAACATAGAGTACGCCTTTGATGTAATATGATTAACATGCTTGTTAAAAGAAAATCTTTCATCAAACACTACGCTTAGGTCTTTTATCTCACAAAGAGAATTTAGAACTCTAGTCGAAATTTGGTAACTGGTAGGCAAAATATTAAGAAGCTTTGAGTACGTTACCTTAAAACACTTATTAAAGTTCAGGGAGAGCCTTGAATTCAGGCACCATAAATTGAGCTTATCAATATCATCCTGAAGCCTGATGGCATCTGCCGGATTTTTGATTGCCAAAAAGACTTTTAAATCGTCCGCGTAGAGCAAACATTTTGCGAAGGAAAAACAATTACTAATATCATTGATAAAAATTATGGCACTCCCGACGACGGAACGAACGGGGGTGGAAGTCCCGCCATCGATTGATACAACACAGGATCTATTACATAAGTACGACTTCAACCAACTCAGGAAAATAGAATGGAAACCGAAACAGGCCAATTTTTAACTAATATTTTATGTGACACTCTATCAAATGCTTTTGAGAAGTCTGTATAAATACAGTCAACTTGATAGCCTAACGAAAAAGATTCAAAACAATATTCACTGAAAATGGCAAGATTAGAGACAGTAGATCTGCCAGCAACATATATCTGATCCACAATAGATCACTCTATTACTATTAAGGTCTGCTGTAACCTTCGCAGCACTACTGTGCTTTCTGTTGCTGAAAATTTAAAGTGCACTTTTTCAATGAGGGCCCTCTGACCACTTACATCACGTTCTCTAGTTTTTTTACGCTGCTTTTGATAAACTATTTGATTGAGGTATTTGACAATCTGCCATTGGCAACTGTGATCTTTCTTCGGTCTGCTGCTTACTGAATACCGAAATCGTCACAAGCCACAAAAAATTTATCTAATTGAAAGACTCAAATTTTGTCACTTGAGATGAGACTGAGTTACAGAATACCGGCATGAGAGTTCTTTGAAAAAAGAAGCGTGCTTGTGGTGTAACTTTTGATTGCCCCAAGATAGAATAGATCACCTGCAAAGTATCTTCCATTATATCAAGCGTAGAGAAGATGAATGTATAAGTAGGTTGTAAATACATAATACGTAACGTACATAACGAGCGAAGGCAGTTTACGCAAGCAAATCGTCCGCTAATTTTTATCTGCTAGCAAAGTGGAGCTAACAAGTAGTAACAGCAGGGTAGCTACTTCGATTGTTTTCATATTGAGTTGCTAACATTTTAGTGCAATATATTTTAATATTTGATATCAGCGTCGTTAGGGTTATATTTGCACAGCTGCTACCAGTTCAATGTACATACCTTGAATGCCACCTTTGTTTTGCCCTGCGATGTACCCTCAGTAGTTCATAAAGCTAGGAAAGCTGTAACTCTCCTTGGAAATTCCTTGGGAGCGATGCATCGTGATTTCGTGATTGAGTGCTTAACTACATATGTTACGTCTCTAATGGACAATTACAGAATAAGGGTGTCAAAAAAATGTGTTTATGAGAAAGTTTTGATTGCTCATCTAGAGTGTGCATGAAGTGAAAACTAAGATACCTAAACCTTAGACTCGCAACAGCACGGTGAATATGATGGTCTTGGAATTCCATCCAATCGCCTCTGGCCGACACGTAGCTAGAAGGTTTAAGCAACCTTGCATTGCAATGGCCACGCTACGCGCTGTCTAGCTATTGTAATCTGCTCAGTTGAACACATATTATTGACTTTATTGTGGTTTAATTTAGGCAATCAATTTCCTTTGCGATATATCAGAGTAGCGCATTTGGAATTCTATATTTTCATTGAGACCTACATCTGGCTTCATATTATAACCGAGTTTTAGCCTTAGTAGCTTTGCTAATACGGAGTTATCGGCCGTTAGCATCTAACTACAGGGTAGTCCATATAAATGTTTTATTAAATGTTGAAGACTGCCATTATTTACGTAATACGATTAATATCATGGGACTGCCTCAGCTGGCTTAGCGAATCCGTGGTGACGATTTCTGGATCTATCTCAAATATTGCTTGCTCGATATTCGCCTCAGGGCTAATATATTGTTTGCATAACATCAACCCTTCACGGCACCCTAAAAACAAGTCTGACGATTTCAAATCGCCCCTTCGAGGTGGCCATTTAACATCGCCGAGACAGCGATATACCTAAATAACGATGTTTTTTTTTACCCTAAGCATACTGATACTGTTTAAAGATATCGATACAACATATATCGATATATTTTTCCATTTGCCCTTCCCGAGGCCGAGTGGATCGAAATCTCTATCTTAAAAATTTTTTTTTTTAAATGCACCTAACTTCTTTAAAAACTGACCGATTTTGATAATTCGACTTTCGAAATGTTCGCAACTGATTGAGCATTAATTGGAACACAACACAATTTCTAACATTTTTTGCGAAAATTTAAAAAAGTCACTTTTTATTTAATTTCTCGGAAAACGTATTTTTTTTATTTTTTACTTTTTCAAGTCAGAAAGAAGAAAATGTATTTTGGCAAAGCGGCTGTTAGCTAAAACTTTTTGTTTAAGAGGTGTCAATTTTTGGCATTATATAATATATATGTTATGCCCGAGGTCTCTGACTAGTCGCCAGTTAAAGCCCCACAAAATTTCTGAGATCCAAATGCATTTTGTTACATTCCGTTTTCAAAATAAATTTTCAGTGTGTAGAACCAACTTTCCTAGAGTTTTATTTTAGTATATAAGTAGATAATAGTATAGGTAAAAAACAAAAAGGAGATTTCCTGAAAATATGAAAAATATCATTTTAAAATATTGAGAAGTAAACTAATCCTGCAGTTTGAACTTTAGTGATAGGACAGGAAGAATATAAGCTATACATATTCCCAACAAAATTTCATAACAAGAAGTTTAGAATATTTGTTTTAAGGTTTTTCTTCAATCAATATACCGTGCACCCACTTACACTCAAAGTAGCCAAAAGTTTTCTTCCTGCAACTTCAACTACAATTCTCATTCTGTTGGTGGATATTCATAATTTTTAATTGCATGCAACAGTGGCACGAGATCATTGCAACATCCCTTCTTGCATTTCTTTTTGCAATAATAACAAAGAAAAATACAATAAAAACGTAAAAACCAGTAGCAAGGCGAAGGTGCATTTCTCTGCCAAGCATAATTTGCACTACGTAAGTTGGAAGCAGCATAAAAAGTATGGCGTACAGATACACATTCATCCATATTTGTAGGCAGTGTTGCCATATCCACAGTTTTTTTTTTATATGAGATTGCAATTTTTTAAAATTATTTCCTAACGCAAATTACAGGTTTTTTTTCATATTTTAGATTTGAAGGAATATAACTTTCGGATTTTTTAGAACTGCAATAAAATAATTTCAGCCGATTTTTTGTATTCCAGTAGATGCAAAAAATGTGGTAAAGTTTTGTTCGCAAAACATTCGCATAAGTTAAATTAAAAAATAGATCGTTATTTTAGTTTTTTTCGGATCAAAAACTCATTGGCAAGAATTCGGTTAGAAAAAAAGGGATTTGATCATCAACCCATATTATATACAAATATGACCTTATTTTTATTTAGAAGATGTTTTGTTTTAACTCATTGCATAATTATTTTGCGATTTTTATTGTTTCGATCAATAATAATTCTTATTCTTGTATTTACAATATCTCGATCATAATAAACGCAAATAAATTTATCGGCAAAGGAAATAATATGATATGATCGAAAAATATCGCAGAATGTTCACCAAATATGATAGAAAAATTTAAAATTAAAAACTATCGATGAAATACGAAAAAGTAAAAATTAAAAATTACTATCAAACACGATTAAAAAAGTAAAAATTAAAAAATATCAAATATCAAATATGATCGCAAAAATAAAAGTGGATTAATAACGATTATTTTTTAATGAAAAAGTAAACATTAAAAATTACGATCAAACTTGATCGAAAAACTAATGATCAAAAAATTACGATCCATCTTGTTCGAAAAAATAAAAACGACGGGTTTTTTAATGGAAAAAATAATAATCCAAGAATGACAATTATATTTGATAGAAGTGGCAAAAATCACAAAATAACAAGGAATCATAATTTTTTTCTTTTTAATTATAATCGTTATGGTCCTTGGAAATTTCAGCACTTTTTTTGTGGTATCTTAAGTACTAAACATCTCTTAAAAAATGCTTCAGACTACTGAGTCTGATGCCTCGAATGATAAAAAATGAAAAAAAATATACCAATAATACAAAACATGATTTAAATGCACCATTGTATAAATACTGTTATTATTTATTTATGTTTTCTTTAAAGTGTTTATCTTATTTTATTTCAAAGTAACTCTTAATATAATAAAATAGGAAAAATGTATTTAAAAAATATACCAAAGATGATGTAGCGAATGTGATACTCAGAAAGTATTTGACCCATTTTTTAATTTCTTTCAGACTGTTTGAGCTCAATCATCTCCGAAGCACCTTGATAGGTTTAGATAGAGACACCGTAACAGTTACAATTTTTATAATAGAAATCGCTCATTAACTTAATTTTTTAAATTTATTTAATTACTCATTAAATAACAGTTATTCTTGATTTTTAGTTTGGAGATCATAAATAACAGTTATACTTGATTTTTGTTTTAAAAATCAGAAATAACAGTTAGTTCTGATTTTTGTCTTAAAATTTATAAATAAAATAAAATATAAAAATCTAAAATAACAGTTATTGAAGAAATTTTTTTTTTAAATCCCTGACTTGTCACTGACTGTGGTTCCTCAACAACCTAATTTCTGCGAAAAATTAAATTGACATTTATAAGTATGACTTAAAAAATGAAACACTGGCTTTTATGATTTATATTGTTATATTGATGACTTTTATAGATAGAAGTCTTCTATAACAGTTATTTTTGATTTATAAAATAAAAATAATAAAGAACTGTTTATAAAATAAAAATCCAAAATAATTGTTATTAGGTTTATAAAACATAAGTCAAAGATATCTGTTATTTTTTTTTAATTTTACATAAGATTGCAAAAAAAATTCTGTTTTTAAATTTGATACTCGATGAAATAAGAATTCTATTGGTAGATTATACGAATTCTTAAATGACAGTTTTCAGAAATAACTGCTATTTTCCGCCCCTGCGATGTTCATAGGCCTTTTACTGATGACTAGACAGCAACCTTGCACATAACATAGGGTATATTTTATCAAACTAACAAATGGTAAACAAAATAATTATCGCATAAATAGTTTAGAATCAATTTCTGCTGAAAAAAAATTATTTTTATTGTTCCTGTACACCTAGTGTTTAAGAAAATTATAAAACCTTGATTTTTCGAAAATCTCATTTCATAAAAGCTACAGTTTTTTCTGTTAAAACTACAATTCTTTTACATGTACAGTGTGTTTTTGCTGTTAAAAGGGCAGTTCTTTTATTTACAGTTTTTCGAAGAAACAATCTGGCAGCATCGCTTGTAGGTAATCTAACCACACACACACACACAAAATAAGCAGATTTGCATTTCATTTGCGCCATGCCTACCACATAACACCGTTCACCGCTCAGCTGCCTACATTTTGTAGTTGCATGCAACTGCTCCTTGCCGCAACGCTCGCTTGTTGTTGGACTACGCGTACCAACGATTTATTGCCTGCGCCCGCGCTTCAACTTTAGACTTCTCTATTTTTCTGCTCATCATAAATTTTGTAATTTTTGCTTCTTCTACTTGATTTCTTTCTCGTATTTTTTTTCATTGCATGCTTAAAATACGTGCAACGTCCTTCATGCCTGCCTCTTACCAAGGGGGGGGGGGGGGGGGGGGACGGGGGGGGCGCAACCAGCCACCTTGACTACAATTCGCATAATCTATGCTTTTACAATCGCAACATGTAGATGGGTGTGTGTGTGTGCGCGTATGAATTTGTTATTGCAACATACAGCACGGGGCACAATTCGACGAAGATGATTGCATCTGCTGTTAAAGTTAGCATTACGCTGGAGAAAGAGTGGCTGTGGTGTTGTTGTTGTTGCTGTTGTTGCTGTTGTTCGTGTTGTTGTTGGTGTTGCTGCTAAAAATGGTGTGGGTTGTGATGTGGCAGCACCCAGCAAGTGGGATGCTGAGTGCAACAAAGTGTGGCAGTTACTGGCAGTTCGAGTACACCGGCCGCTCAAAAGAAAAAAACCTTTGCGTTATGGCAAGTTTAACGATTTGCCAGCTGAGCTACGCTATGCTACTCCGCCAAATGCTTTGCTCAAGTGGATGACTAGAGTAGTTCACCTAGCACTATGTATTTACGCTTATTAGTAAGGCTGCTGTACTTGCGTCGTCGTTGTTGTGGGCTGTTATCTTCGCTTTATGGTTATTGTGATGGCATGCAACACGCGCCACAAATTAGAAATACACTCATACATATTCTGGCTACCTTGAAGCCAGCACTTCCCTGCAACACACAAGCGGCCGTTTCAACAAATGCGTCTTTATCTTTTTTAACGATTTGGTTTTTTGTTTTCTTCATTTTTCTTTCTGTCTTTTTTTACTCTCTCCCTATATGTAGACATAATTTGTAGTTGTTGTTGTTGTTGTTTTGATGCTAGGATAATGTGGTGCAAACATGATGGATATTAATTGGAATTGCTATAATTGAGAAGCTACAAATCCGCAGTGTACAGTGCATATTATACTTCAACTGCAGCTAGTCAGTTAGTCAGCCCGTTAGTCAGTCAATAAGCTGCCACTTGCCTTTGCTGGCTGTTAGCGTGGAAATAAGGAAACGTTTGGGTGCTGCAAACAAAAATGAATTATATTTTTGGTTTGAGTTGCATAGTGCCAGTGTAAAAGGGAGGTGGTAGGCAATGCACAGTATGCCCATAAAGTAGATGAGTTTAACTCCTTCGATGCATGCATTTTACACAGCTCATAATGCTCAATTCAAACTGCTTACTTTTTATTTCCTCTAGCTTTGCTAAAAGGCCTTCTTTACTTTCTATTATCCTACACTCACTCCACTTCTACTGCGGCTTTAGTTTCACATGCGTCGCTTGTTTCCTTCTTTTTATTTTTCCAACCGATATCTCCTGTTTGATATCTCCTGGATTGCCTCAACTCAGTTAAGCTTCCCAGCTTTGGGGCTCTTAGCTTCTTTGCAACTTCTAGCTTGCATTTTCTCACTTCAGAGTTGAGGATCCTTCTAAAGGTGTTTGCTTTAGTTTTCTGTTTGTTGGTGAGATTAAAAATTATCCTTTGTTGGGGTTTAATTACTTAAGTAATGGAACTCCACTCAATTACTACACTTAAAAAAAAAAACGCAGTAGCGCATCTCCAGATCAAAGACAAATTATTTTAATTTTGCATTGTTGACAATGTCGTAAGTTGTTCTCTAAACCCGATTGCGTAAATGGGTCCGGGAAAAATAAAATACGTTTTCTCCAAAAGCAGCAAGTATATCTAATTTCAAATGTTCCTTCTTTTGATAGCTTTTGTTCCTTCAATCCACACAACTTTTTGCAGTAGATGAGAGTGATTTTTCAACGTCGCGTCACAAAGTTGCATCACGTGGTCGCGTCACAGCGTTTAAGTATATGAAACTTCGGGACGAATAGAGGAATAGTTCCTCACTGCCGATTTGCCCTTATTATACGGTTTATCGGCCACATAAAATAAGGTTTATATGTAGCATTATAATAAGGTGGGACAAGCCGTATTTTTTTATTTTAAAGGGTAATATATTATAATTGAAGTAGTTTAATCCTATCATAAGACATACCTTCATATTTGGCTTAAAAAACCATCGCTAGCGACTAACGCGCTCGAAATTCAGTACGCAGCTGATGCTTTATTTATGCCCACGAAATTAGTTTGGCGTACACAATTTTCTCTTGGCGTACACAATCAAACTTGAATCCAAGTTTTGACCTCGAAGTCCGGCTGAACCAGTTTGTCAAGCCGACGGACTTGAGCTGCTGCCGTGTTCTCACTTCTACAACTGCGTCTAGGCTATTTAAAAACTCGACACCCTATAATATCTGCCTTCTCCTACAGAGTGCGTTCAATCACACATTAGATGCCTAATAGTTTCATGCTCATCCTCGTCAAAGCAGCTTCTGCAAAAATCGTTGGAGAGGACCTTTATACCCCGTTCAGCATGCCCCCCTATAGGAATACCTTCTGGAAGTAATCCCACAGCTAGGAATAATTGTCTACTACTTATCGAGATAAGCTCTTGAGAAAGCCCCTTCTTGCGAGCTCGTATGCCTTCTCGTCACCCGGTATGTTACAGTATCCCGGTATCCACACCAGATGAAAATCGAACTGCTCTGCCGTTACGTGAAGTGATCTGCTTCACTACTATCTCCGAATTTGTTATAACTGAGTCAACTCTTAGGGCAGCTTAATTGTCGGAGTAGACATAAACTTTGTTGGTCGTAATCACATCAGGTTCTTAAATCTGTACCGTTTCTTGTACTGATGCTAGTTCGGCTTGAAAGACACTACAGTGGTCAGGAAGGCAGAATGACTTTTCACCACTAGCTGTTCAATGTAAACGCCCCCGCCTACTCTGTTTTACAGCTTAGATCCATAAGTATAGAATCGTATTGAGTTGTTAGATTCGGGGACTCCAACGCCTCATGACTCCAATATTCTTCGGTGAAAGTAAGCCTTGGCACACAATGGTCCCTGATGCTCGGCAGTTGGTGGGTTTTAGGAATAGCTAAATAACTACTACGATTTACTCTCCAGTTTTTAAGATGTTGCAGTCTTAGAGCGGCGTTAGCAGCAACCTACTTTCCAATCATGTCTATGGGTAGTATATTTACCATCACATTTATTGCTTGGCTCGCAGGGCTCCGCTAATTCACATAAGTTATATATAACTTATAAGAAATGCTTTCGCAATTATACGACATTAAATGACAATTGTCCGATTTGCTTAACGAAATGCAGTGAACTTATCATTGAAAAAGTCTTGCAATAGGGACGCACAAAAGTAGACCGGAGGTGACAGCAAACGACGCCATATTTTTCCCCGCCCTTGTGACATTTCTCTTCAGTAAGGTTTGCCATTTCATCGTGGAATGATATACGAGCCAACAACGAGTCGAAATTATTAAAATTTACTACCGAAATTCGGAGTCAATGGCCTCAACTTTAAGAGCGCTACGTCCAATTTATGGTCGTCGTAATTTCTGGCTAAATGGCTTCGTCAATAAGCAATATATGCGTTATTGGACAGGCAGCAATCCACACGTACTCCACGAGTCAACATTGCATCCCGAAAAACTTACGGTTTGGTGCGGTTTATGGGCCGGCGGCGTCATTGGGCCGTACTTCTTCCGTGATGATCAAGACCGGCACGTTACTGTGAATGGGAATCGCTACCGTTCAATGATAACTGAAATGGCCCTGTCAATTGGCCGCCTCGGTCGTGCGATTTGACGCCGTTAGACTATTTCCTGTGGGGCTACGACAAGTCTATGGTCTATGCCAACAAGCCAGCGACGATTGATGAACTTCGTACGAATATCGAACGTGAAATTGCAAAAGTGATAGAGTTCCATACATAATGTAGAATGTACTTTCACAGGAATAAAGAATTTAATTCATATCCCAAACCGTTTTTGTTTTATTTAAAAAAACTTTTGTAGCGTTCCTATTGAAAAACCCTGTATATCATACGAGAGTGATTCCACATGAATCTATCCGGCAAAAGCCTACGTAAAAACGCAGATAATGATCCGATAGTGGTCGAAAGATGTTTGCAGTACTTGGAAAACTTAATAACCCAAGCAAAAGAAACAACCGCTGCTGCGGATTGTAGAGAATTTACTTTTTAAAATAAACACTGTTCTGCTGTTTTTGAATTACATTTTCGTTTTTCTGAAATATATTTTTGCTTTTCTGAAATATATTTGAGATTTGCTGAAATACTATTGGAAAGGATATAGAAGCGCCCGAGCATACCTTGTACGCGGCTCAGTATAATTAAATTTTGCAGAAAGAAAAGATGAATGAGTCTTTTGTGATATTTCTTGTTCTACAAAGCTTCTAGGTAAATAATATTGGTTTTGTTTTGTAAGTAAAAGTCGGTAGTTCTTTCGCATGTAATATACAAAAGAAAAAGTTTTTTGAATCGATTGGTTTCGCTAATTTTACTTCATCTAAAAGGAGTGTTAATAGTTTCATTTTTAAATAGATTTATACAAATATATTTTTATTACTTATTGAATTTGTTTTATTTCGCATCTTAATTTTTTCTTATTTAAAAATTTGTTTGTGTATTTTGTTTTATCTCCTCTGTTATACAAAAGAAAAAGTTTTTTGAAGACGGTCACGCCTCGGTTAACTGTGAACCTCAATCTCTCTCGATTGATCATATATTGAAAAAAGGATCACAAGTGAGCGCTGGGATTGGTTTCAATCTCGAGATAAACTCCAAAAACAAGGTAACTTCATACGTCTTACTATTTCGGCTGCTGGATTAGATCGATTGGTTTCGCTAATTTTACTTCATTTATAAGGAGTGTTCGTAGTTTCATTTTTAAATAGATTTATACATATATATATTTTATTACTTATTGAATTTGTTTTAATTCGCACCTTAATTTTACTTATTTAAAAAATTTGTTTGTGTATTTTGTTTTATCTCCACTGTTATGTTTATTCTTATGACTTTAATGCTCTAGGCATGTGTAGCATTGCAATCTCTTAAAATGCATTTACAAACAGACGCAAATATGTACATACATACACATATGTTCTGAAATACATAACTTACCGTGAGCCTTTGCCACATTCGCGTCCATGCTTTTTATCAGTAGATGGTTTTTTTTTGTAAGCCTGTTTTTATGTCTGTCTGTCTGTTTGTCTCTCTTCGCCTTGATTATGCTGACCGTCGCTTTGCGTTGCGTAGTGTTTTTTTCGTTTTTGTTTTTGTTACTGTTGTTGTATTGATCTTTTTAGTGCGCGACGTAATGCGATTGTCAGCTGCCCATGACTGGCTGTTGGCTACCTGTCTTACACTAACCTTTATGCTTTTCTTATGCTGCTTCATATTCCCCATGCTATACTCATTGCAGATACGCTGTTTATATTTATATTTAGTTATTTTTTGTTTGTTTTTTGTATTTGTTTTCATTTTTTGTTTCGTTTCTTTTTTGAATTCACAAATGAAAAAAATAACAAAAACAAAATCAAAAATGTCTTGCTGCACCACACAGGCTTTTTGCCAGTTGATACTTTAGTAGTTGTTGTTATTGTAGCGTATAGGTGGTATATGCGCACGTGTGTGTTTAAGTGTCAGCGCTGCAGAGTGCGCGATCTTCCACGATCACCGTCTACAGTATCGCTCGGTTATAAGCATCCCGCTTTTTAATTTGATTTTTTCATGTAAGCAGTGCAAAAATATTAACGTCATAACCACTGTGGCCTTTTTATAGTTTTAAAATTTTCAAAAATCCATATACGATATTTAAATATATGAAATTATAGAACTTTTGTCTTTCAAAGGACCTGCAGGTTAGGTTTAAAGTGGCTGCTCCTAGGAGCTCACTTGGATCCTCGGGATCCATTGCGATACCATAGAATCAACAACAGAAGGGCAAGTTCTTAATTGTAATCAGCAAAGCGCCGCGTGTTTGCGATGAAGCTATTAAGCTGGCTAATATCCACCACCACTATTTTCGCCGGAGATGCGATCCCAGTTAGCTAAACCTTTGTCTCTGGAAAGCAGAGCAACTGAGCAGAAAGTGCTGAAATGATTCCACCTCCTCATCCTCTAAACAGTTGCCGTGCTGATATTGGGGCCCACCGCTTGGACGGTGCCCTGTCAGCACCCCCATAATTAGTGAGAGCTGTGGCGTTGATAACCGTAGAATCTCTCGTGATCTCCTCCGATCTACTTTTGATCAAAAGGACCTCGCAACTCTACATATTCTAGTAGTTACCCAGAGTTTGCAATGCTGATTGCAGGACCATTCGTTCAGAAGTAACCGACAGGTGGCTCCACGGTCTCCGAAAAACCCTTTGCTTAGTTTTCAAGTGTACTCTGCTCGGCTAGCTTACCTGCTTCGCAATTCCCTGGGATATTACTACGCTCGTCTACCGGGATTATCTTAATGTAGAAGTACTCCGAAGCTTTCGAGAGAGAAGCCAGGCAATGCATAGCCACTTTCGATACGACTGTTATTGAACAGAGAGCCGCCTTGTAATTTCAAAACTTATTTATAAGTTTAGCGATTCGCAAACTATTTGATCTATTCCAATTGAATCCAATCAGATAGCAAATGTTTGACATTACTTATATCCGAGAAATACTGTATATGCTTAGCGCTATATAAAAACCAGCTCTAGGTGTCCCCAAGCCAAGCGAGTAGTTTGGATTTGCAGTTGATTTGAGCATTTTAAGCGTGTCTGAAGCGCGTCTTTAGCTCCTGTTGAGCGTATTTAATATTTTCTTATTTTTTTTGCCTTTGTATACGTCCTCTTAATATTGTTATTGTTGTTGTTTTCAGTTTTGTTAGCATTGTTGCTTTTGTTTTCATACATCGTGTACGTGTTCAACATATAGTTGAAGTGTATTATCTTCATTAAAATTATTACTTTGTTGTTTTGCTTCTTGAGCTATGTTTATGCTTATGCCTGCATTTCGTTGTTGTTATTGACATTGTTGTTGTTGGCTTTTAAACGCCTTAGCTGCGGTTGTACGTGTGTTGTTACTTAATTGCTGGCTTCATTTTGACATTGTTACTTTTTTACATGAGAATTCGGTGGTGGTTGCCAGCGTTATCACTTTCAGGTTTTTTAATTTTTGTTCTGCATTTTTTTCTTTACAATTTTGGCAGCTATTGTTGTTTATATTTTGAATAACACAAGTATTAAATACAAATAAACTTTGTAAGTTGGTGTTTAAACAACGGTGGGAACTCCAATTGATATTGTCGAGCATTCCGATAGTCACTAGTCGTATTCGAATTGGTGCAGGGTTGTGAGTATCTTTCGCAGGTACTGGTTCCTAAAACCGGGACTGTAAAGATAAAAATAAAAGTAAAATTTTTTTTTTGTAAGAGATCGAGACTAAGAAATTGAAACCGTCATAAGCATTTCTCATAGAAATAATCAGTTGTTCCAAGACGGCGAGACGGTATTACAGTTTAAAACTCTCTAAACGATAAGTGTTCTTTTAACATCCGATTTCTCCTCTGTTCAAAAGGAAGCAAAAAAGGGGTTAGGTTAAATTGATGTTAGATGATATAAAAGTGACTGCACAGGACTAGCATCTCATTATATTCATTATACTAAAGAAACAAAAAAAATCTATATAACTATCTCAGGATATAAATATTCTCACCGCATTTTCACACGCCATTGACTTCCACTTCCAAAGTGCATTGATGGGAATCTACGTGGAATTCAAAAATTTAAGGAATGGGTGAAATTACTTCAAAAAATTATACAAACTTTTTAAATCATTAAACATAATTCTTAACCCTAGATGCTTCTTTATCGCATCGACAACGACAAATTTTACTATACATTTTTTTCATGTTAGTTCTCATAGTTTTGTGCAAGAATTTTTTATAGTAAAATCCGTTGCTTCGAACAATAACTGCGACCTAGTGATTGATGTCCAAAGCGCACTGAAATTGTAAAGGCAACACTTCTCCACTTTGCTTAATTGCGACAGCGAAACCCAAATCGTTGATGATGGTATTAACATCCCGTCACCCGCTCGCGACGAAGTTCCTATGACAATAATGCGGCTACCGAACAATAAAGCTGCTGCCGCAAATGGATTACCAGCTGATACAAATGTATATCCGCTGATTGGAATTTAAGTATTCTCTGCCTAATCTACAAAAAGGGTGATCCTGTAATATGTGCCAATTACCGCGGGATCGCCCTCCTTAATATTTCAGATAAAATTCTATCGAGCGTATTGTGCGGAAAAGTGAGGCAAACCGTTAACGAACATATTGGACCTTATCACTGTATAAAGAAGCAAACAGAATGATTCTCAGGTGAACGAGGGTAAAACAAAGTACCTCTGCCTTCAAATAAACGCGTATTGAATCCAACATAACTTTTGATAATTAAAATTTGTAGAAAAAGAGGACTGCCATTGCGTCTCGGAGACTAACAGCGAGAGCAGGTCTGCTGCCTCAGATGCCGAGGGGATCTCCCCACCAATCTGTCTGAGGACAGGGTTAGTCTGGGTCCTGGATGCTCTAGAGGCGGTTATAGAGGGAACGAATGCCTGGCTTAGCCATAGACTGCGCTCCGCTGGCGGGTTTGGCCTTGTTCGAACACAGATCGAACCCTTATTAAGAGGGCTTTGAAGTTCATTATTCATATGCATTATCGCCCGCTCTGCTCGGGATGGTTAGGGCGGTGAACCAGCTAATTTAGGCGGGAAAGGGAGAAGTCGATCAAGGTAGCCCCCTCTACCAAGATTTAGGTCTTGCAATGACCCGGTATCAGGAGAATATCCCTGTCAGCAAACCATACAATGGGCACGGTGACGCATGCCACTCTGTTTAACGGAGGGCTAAGATAGGAGAATAGAAAGGTGAGAGGAACAGTGACAACCGTCGGTAGGGTACCTCCCGTTTGTGTCATTGGGAGAGCATCACATCCACAGTTGCGCAGATAAGTAGTAAACCAAACTTTATACAAACCATCCCTCTAGGTTGATGTTGGGTGACTCTAAACCATCACTTAAGCCTCATCCCCATGGCAGAAAGAGAAACATGATGAAGTTATTAATTTATATGCTGCTTGAGGTAAATGGTTTATATGCTCCTTCCTGTCTTTCGAGGCACCTGGCATACCGCCGATGTACGTATGAATTAACGGCAGGGCTCGTGCAGGTTTCATCCATAAAAAGTTGTAATATGTGTGCCGTGTTTCAGGGAAATTCGACCAACCCGTTAGGGTATTTTTACTGCTGTTTTCTGTACATCATCCGGCGTTACCGAGATTTGTTTAAAGGCGCGAACCAAATCTTTGGTAGGGAATACTGTCCTTCCATATAAATTTACCGCGAAATCTTCAAATTACCTAATGGGGCATTTATCCAGTATAGCACGGTTATTCAGGCGCCTGCGGTCGAGATAAAGACGCCACTGTTGGGACTCTTTGGGCGCCAAATGCAGCGGGGACGACCATGGGTCATTGGATCGATGCACTATTCCAAGTTGAACAATGGTACGGATTTTTTTTCACCACCGCGAGTCGCTCGGTATTCAATATTCGAGCTTGTTTGGCACTGGAGTATTCTCAGTTGTTTTAATGATACGTAACGTTGCTAAGCGAACCGTCTGTCATAGTGATTCCGGTAATTGTGAAAGAAGTTTCGAGATTGGTAATGAGTTTTCAAATTGTATTGTTTTGATAGAATGTGAGTTTACAAAAATAGCTTACCACATGAAGGCAATATGGGTTGCTCTCCATTTCGCCGAATTCGCGTGCATCGGTAAATGAGTTTGTGAGAAGCTTTTTTCATAGCAGAAATATGTTCGAAGGCTTTTCATTGCCTGCCGAGGATCCGCCGCTATTATAAGAACTTTTTTATAATTTTTGATGTTACTTGCCAGATTTGAGCCCGGGACACACGCTACGGGCTCGGCTACGCGCCTGCTCGTGGGCGTCAACTAAATAGGTTCCTATAAAATTTTGAAATACACAATACAAAGGAATAAATATAGCGAACTCCGCATATTCTTATTGTATTTTCCCCAAGTGAATAATTAAAAAAAAAATCTTTCAATCGTAACGTCAATACAAATAAAGCAAATTGGCTTCTTATCATCAATTTAGTTACATACATATGTATATATATTCCCTTCAAGAACCAAGGAATTCCCTGTACATGTAGCTGAGTTAATCTTCACTGTTCATCACCTTTCGAAATCTTTTAACTGACGCAATAACCGTTGTAAAGTCATTTATCAAACGCTTAGGCTGGACAAGAAGAATTGGATGCGCTGTCACAATGACATGGCAAAGTTGCAACCAAGACTTGTGTTGCTTCTTCTTCTGCTTTATCTTCCACAATTCTTTTAAGCATACATTACAAAAGTTACATATGTAGGTACGAATCTGTCGGACATTTCTTCTTTTCTGATGAGTGAGTCTTTTTTGTCGTGTAAAACTGTCAAAATGACACAACAGAAATTTGTACATTTTAAATATTTGACATAACTGCAGGAGGGCATATCCCTTGCAGAGCATTACATACATTGTTGCACCATGTGTGCAAATGAATGCTAACATATGTACAGACAAATATATGTACATATATACCTATAAATTTACAAGAACTACTCTAATGTAACGCTGTATCGGTACTCAACAGCTACTCGCTGGCGTTCTGCAAATAATGCGTTTGTAGTTGATTTAAGTTTTGTGTATTTTTTGTTTTCTTTTGTTCAGTGAAAAGGAGGCTAATGAGTCTTCATTGTTGCCCGTGCAACGGTTAAGGTATGCATGCAAGTATATACGTAAGTATAGAAGTAAGTGACATTCCTACCGTACAGCTTTTTGTTAATTTCCTCTATCATTTGCAATGATCTTCGATGATTTGTCATTTTTTAAAATCGTTTTCATGTTGACTGTCAAACACATTTCGACCAGGATTTTGTTATAAATCTCAGATTACTGATTACTTTAAATTGGCTTCAAAGAAAATCGTATTCGAGACAATTCACAGTTTGCAAAAATTAATTCAAAACATTATATGGCCTTAATACCGAAGAGGGTAAACAAATGTCAATACGTTTTTATTTGTAGTTTATAAGAACCATTATCTGGTATATTCTTTGCTGTTTTTCAGTTTTATTTGTTGTATATTTCCTCGAAAACTAAAAATAACATAGAAAGTTTTAAAACTAAGTTAAAAACGATATATCTTATATATAAAAATCTCGTGTCACGGTGTTTGCGGTCGAACTCCCCCGAAACGGCTGAACCGACTTTTTTTTATCTATATTTGGCGGGTAAGAGAATAGCACAAAAGTTCATTTTATGCTTGGGAGAGTGTTGCCACAGGATTTAAAAATAAAATTTAATTAAAAAATGCACAAGTTATATTAAATGCTAAAATTTGAATATTCAACGCTTCGTCTCGGAAGAAAGATTCAAAGCTAAATTTTATGAGGGTTGCCACCTGTTTGATACCCGGAATAACATTAAATCATACTAACATGACTTATGTGAAATATTAAATTAAGGGCATAAAACGGTTCGGTTTGTTTCGGGGAGGAGACGGTTCATACATATATTTTGTAGAGGGTTGCCACATGTTTGTAACGCCAAAATATATTAAATTTAAAATAAATATAAGAAATGTTAAAATACGTGTATCAAACAGTTTGTTTGTGAATGCGTATAAAAAGCTATATTTTTAAGAGTTGCCACCTAATTTTAAAGTCCAATTTAATGAAATTGTAAGCAAGTTATATGAAATATTAAAACTAGGGCGTAAAACGGATCGTCGTAGTAAAGAGAAGGCCCATCATTAAATTTTGGAGAGGGTTGCCACCTGTTTGAAAAGTTGTTAATAATAAAAATATACACAAGTTATATGAAAAAGTAAAATAGGGGTGTCGAACGGTTCATTTTGCTGAGCAGCAGGCTTATAGCTAGATATATTTTAAAGAAGATTGCCACTTGCTTGGAAAAACGAATTTCATTAAATTATACACAATATATATATATATATATATATATACATACATATTATATATAGGAAATAATAAAATATTGTTGTCAACCCTTCCGTTTTGCTAGGAGGCATTTTATATGCATATATGTATATGATGGTTGCCACCTTTTTAAAAGTCAATTTTTATCTAATTATACACAATGATATAAAATATAAAAATAAATTATACAATATTGTATTATTTAATAATAATTTGGCGCTAACACCATATGTAGCTTGCAGCTGGACCGAACTTCTCCTACAATTTGTGGTGTGCGTCTTGTTGATGTAATGCAAATTGAGGGACCTGCGAATTTACGCCGAACGGAAGAAAATACTTTTTATATAATTTATGATGTTACTTGGCACGGCTAGCCGAAATCCACCGAATGAAGCGCGCTCAAGCTACACACTCGGCTACGGCGGCCGCATATAAATGTTTATTTCTGTACAATTTTGGAACTAGTTATTTCGGGAACTTATCAGGAATCTATTTGGCCCTTTTCAGGATAATTTCATCGGGACTAGTTCGAAATTATTTCGTGCCTGGCTTACGACAAGCTGGACACTTTTTTTTTGGATAAATTGGGGGACAGTTGAGGACTAGTTCAGGACTGCTTTGGCTCTAGTTCGAGACTTGTTCGGCACAGGTGCGGGACTACTTCGCGACTTGTTTAAGACAACTTCGGTAACAGTTCAAAATTATTTTGCGACTGGTTTTGTATTACTATGGGACTAGTTTGAAACTAGTTCGGGATTAGTTTGGTACTAGTAAAGGACTGGTTTGTTAATCGTTCGAGAGTTGTTTAAATCTGGTTTGGGTGTAATGCGGTCCTGAACCAGTTTTGGAAAGGAAATACATATATATAAAATGCTAATTAAATAAATTTCACTACTGATTGCCATGTTAACTGACAATGATTTGAAAAAGGTGAAAATTTAGAGATGACAAATATGTCTCTCACTTCGATAAATATATCAAAAAAGCTAGTGCAGACACAAATTAGAGTGAGTGGAAAGTAGGTTTTGAAGTAGTTTTGAAAATAAGTTTTAAAGTAGTTTCTGAGATTTTGCATAGGTGAAAACAGAAGTTTTTATTTTCGAAAACTGAACCACTTTTACACCAAACTTTAATCAAATATTACCAAAAAATTAATAATTTGTAATTAATAATTTATATTTGAAGCAGAACGGCAATTTAGTAAAAAAACAGATAAATAACGGTATGAAGAATTTAACTAAACAAAAATTTATATTGTTATTAAAAATATCTGCTTTGGTGTAGCACGAAGGGCATGTCTAAAAATCGACGTCATCATTTTGACGAAAAATATTCTTAGCATACTAAAAATTTGAATGTTTGTCTAGAGTTTACAGCAATGCCAATCAATAGGGTTTCTTTTACTAATTATATGTACATTTGAATGAAAAACTATCTCTAATTAATTTCACATTAATATTTTATTATTCGGTTTCCTGCGTTTGTTACAACGCCGATACTTAAAAAAAAATTCCTCACACTTAGACCAGTAAGTAACCATTTTTGGATAACTGACCCATTTACCCAAATTTTGGAAGAACTGCACTTTCTTACCTTTATAGAATTTAAATAGACAATAAAAAAAATGATAAACAATTAAGTCTTATCAAATATTAGATATTAATTTCATTATCTTTGAGCATTAAAAAAATAAAAAATAAAAACGCACAGCGTAAAGGAAGTGTGGCATGCTTTCAAACAAAGCGGTCAAAAGGCGCTAGCATATTAAATAGCGCCAACTAACTGTTTACCACAAGCGACAATCAGGCGGACAATATTAAGAAAAAACAATGTGTGAAACATGAAAAACGCTTGTTAGCTATGTTACACCTGATATTTTAAAGCTCTCTGCTAGCTGTACGGCGGCCATACATTTATGAAAATTTTTTACTTGGCATGCTTTGGATGATGTTCACGCTTCTTAACGGAAATGCAACAACCTTCGCTTTTCCTGTGCAACAATAACTGAAAAAAAGCGGCAGTAACAAATCCAATGTATTATTACGATCATTTATGTCGACAAAAAATTCTAGAACCGTATGGGTGTGCTGCAATCAAACTTAATAGGGTACGGCCAAGCTTCTGTACATGTTGTCGGCGCTGTGTCATATTTTTAACAGAAAATTGAGTAACTTGTGGTATTATTCGTATTTTAAATGGACACTATTTTGTATGCACTTTGGTGAAAGAATTCGAATTGGGTAAAGAAAATTCTTTTATATCGAGACTTATCCGGTCTTTGGGTTGAATTCAATTTGACCCAAATTTCAACTTTAATTGCTTATAATGCGGTTAAAATTTTATGAAATTGGAACGGGGTTTTGGCTCAACGGACAAATCGTATATGAATTCTTTAATTTTTTTTGAAATCTTGGCCGAAATTTTTGTCCCCAGCGCTGTATTAATAAGTGCTTCATTCTTGCGTGAGGGTCATATTGACCCAATGTATTTTTGTTTGTGGTTAATGCTTTCTCTTCAGTGGAGGCTTGTTTTAGGAAATGATGGATTTCTTACTGATGATGATGATATCAAACTGATGATTCAACCAGATGAGACCGAGATTGAAAGTGATTTTAACGATATTGATGATTCTGACAGCGAATATTTGTCTCAAGACTTGAGAGAGTAACCTGTTTCACGACCGCGTGTTTTAAGCTTCTTGAAATACAAAACAATTGAATATTCACAAGATCCATTGCCTGCTGCTCGCCTAGTTGTTTCTCTTGCTTTGAACTCGTAATCAAGGAAATTTCTTACGGTTTATTAATTTTTACTTTATTTTTATTTTCCCACATATTAGACCATCCGCTTTTGCCACAGATCATTGATCCTACGCAATTACTTTTCTTGTTCATTGGGTTATTCGAAACTGCATTGAGTATGATGCATTTTCAAAGAGTAGCTACGAACGTATAAGGATGGATTGGATAACTTTTTTATTTTCACACTGTGAACCTATTATGCGCTAGCTGATGTTTATCGCTTCACTGGTGAATCCATCGATGAATTGTAGAAAATAAATATATTTCTTTTTTGGCCTAATTTATTTGAATCGACAATATTATCAATTTTTGAGCTCAAGGTCAGTATAAGGAAAGTACTTGCCAAAACACAAAAACAGTCAGGAGTGGTAGAAATTATAGCTATTTCGGAGATCACCATATCTCCTCATCAGATTTCTTCCATGACTCCATCGGTATTTGAACCCACTCCCGACTGTTGTTGTCCTTTTTCCAAATACTTTCCTTATACTGGCTTTGAGTTCAAAAATTAATAATATGGTCGATTTAAGAATTGTAGAATGATAAATAAGACTAACCAATTATTTCTGCAACAATGTCTCACAAAACGTAAAAAAAAATCAATCGCTTCCTTCGCTTCGACATAACAAAACTAAAGGCGGCTTTTTGAACAAGCTTGTTGGTACTTGTCATACAAAAAAAAAAGTTAATCTTTGGCCAGTAGCTCGATGTGTCCGCTAGAAACGCATTTATTATTTACACAAAGTTGGATCCGTATACTTAACGCCGCAAAGGTTTGCTAGGTGAACCAGAACCATTGGCATCAACTTCGCAGTCAACTTCGGTTCGTTTGATAAATAGCAATAAGCTCTGTGTTCGCTGTGATAAATGTGTGAATTTGTCCTAATCCTAATCAGGTGGCCGCTGTAGCCTTGTATGGCGCATGGGCGCGCTTCATTCGGTGTATCCCGGATTCGAATTCTGGCCGGGGCAAGTAACATCAAAAATTATAGAAATGTTTTTTCTAATAGCGGTCGCCCCATGGCAAACCTTCGATTGCATTTCTGCTATGAAAAAACTTGATACAAAAATCATTTGGCGCCGGGTAGGAATTGTTGGAGAAGTGCGTCCAAATATCAGTTAGTTTATGATGTAAACGCCAAATTATTAATATAGTTTATTATTGTATTAAATTTCCCTAAGCCTCTGTCAATTCCAGTCAGTATTGTAATACTTAATGTATCTTATTTTATTTCGTTGAATTTAAAAATTTTAAGAAGTTCCCACCCTTTTCAATTTTTTTATAGAATTATTCTTTATTAAACTTTTTTTTTGACAGCCGTACTAGGTAAAAGGTGGCAACCCCCTTCAAAAATGTTTTCCTATAAGCACTTTCGGTGCAAAGCAAACTGTTATATTTCAGTAAGTTTAAAAGTTACATTAATATTTCTATTATTTTTAAACACGTGGCAACACTTTTTAAACACATTTGCATTGAATTTTTGTATGCCTACTTCCTCTGATCTCCATGTCGCGGTACTTCCTTTAACTTAATAGTTGCATTTAATTTACTCTTTGAAGTAAGTGGCAACACCCCCAAATGTATTTTCAATATAAAGTTTTCTTAAACCTCCTTCGGTTGAGACATATGCTTCAATATTTGATTTGTCTTATAGTTTCAATAAAAATTTTAAACAGGTGGCAACTCTCTCCAAATTTTTTTTTTTTGAAATTAAGCCTTTTTAAAACTTTTAATTTGACACTCATATTGCAAATTGTCACTTTTTTTCAAATTTAGCTAAATACTCGAGCAGAAATTCTCATATTTATAATATAAGTAGGATATATGTACAACGTCTTATGGCTATTATTTATATAAACATCTTCCCAAGCAAATGTACAATCCCAGCTTTCTGATTCATAGCTGATATGAGAAAAATATGTTCAGAAAAATTGGTAATACCTCTGAATGGACACAAATTGTATATTACACTGGAAAACCCTAAGAACTTAAGAAAAATGTTCCTTATTCCGATTGAGTTAAGGTATTTTGAAAATTAATAAAATACTACATAAAATGAAATTTTTTCTCTCCAAAAGTAGTACTACTTAACTATTTTTTAAGTGCCATTTCCATACTTATCTTTTGATGGCTCTTTTTTAAATTCAGATATTTGTTTTTTCCTACAGAATTAGCATTGTCATTCTATGTATGTGCCGCTCACTCTCTAGCCAGCAGAACTAACCGTTCCGTCCTAAGACTATTTTAGCGTCCATTAGCATCAACCTACATATTGATGAGTACTTCTGCAATTTTTCGCATTAATAAAGTACATAATTAGCGCCTTTCGAGTGCTTTATGCTCGACCTCACGCAATATTGCAAGTGCGTTAAAATTCGCTGCCATAAAAATAACCTTTGACGAATGTCTAATGCTTCTCTTGTGAACTTTTGGAAATCCATTTAGATAGTACAATATTAGCGGGTTAATAAAGGTATATTTCTTTGAAGTGCGCTGATTGGCCGCGTTAGATTTAAAAATAAAATTGAGCCCATTTTTCCTACATTCACTCGCATACTCTTTAAGTTGCAGCGATTTATTATACTCTTATAGGTGCACCTTTCTCACTGCTTAAAATGTAGACGAGCTATTAAAATACTGGCATTTTTGTAGATTCGGAAATCCTTTTTAAATTGACGATTGTAGCATAACACGACAATCGTGTCGTTGTCTTACTAACTGGCTCCAACTAGAGATACCAAGTAAAACAAATTTTTCTCAAGCTGGGGTTTCTCTCCTACCACCAACAGGTAGCGCGTTGCATATCCTCAGCTCTGGAGTTTTTCTTCCATTCATACAACATGAGATAATCATTCTAGTTAAACTATGCCTTTCTCGCTGTAAAGCTCATTGTTCCATCGTCGGCGGTATTCTCCATTGCAAAGACGTAAAGGTCAAAACTTTTTTAAAGAATCTCCCTCTCTCGAATGCTTCCAGGGCTACTTCATTCAATGGTGATAGCGTCTAGGCTTTTGCGCCTAATAATAACACGCCCATATTGAGAGACTCGTAAAGCTAGGTTTTGGTTCATCGAGAGAGGGCTTTATTACGCAATTATCTACTCAGCCCAAAGTACCAATTGTTCAGAGGGGAAATTCTCCGTAGGGGTTCGCGGCTTCATAATGATATGATCAGTCTTGACTCTAGTTCCATAATAAACAAAGTCCTCCACTTTCTCAAAATTGTAATTGTCAACAGTGATGTTGAAGCCAAGACGCGAATACGCTGGCTTCACTTCTTTGTCGGGAGCATTCTGTCTGAAATCTATTTGATATCAAATAGCTTTGAGAGACTCTTCCTAATTCTGATGCAGCTGGTCTTAACATTATTTTATATACCCATATTAGTTTTGAAGGTATGCCGAATTCAGACATCTCCTCATGCTATCGAAAGCGGGTTTGAAGTCGGCAAAAATATGGTATCTGCCGAGTTTCTTCACAATCAAATTTTCCAGGCAGTCTGATTATCTGGTCGATGGTAGACTTACCGGGTCAAAAGCTAAGCGCATGGTGTCGTATACGTTCGTTGTCAGCTGACTTCAGTCTGTCACATAACACGGTCGATGGAACCTTATATATTTTAAATATATTTAAAATGAATTACACGGTAGTTGGTGCATATTTTAGGCTTCTTGTGGATTAGACAGATCGCATTTTAACTTCAACTGGGGGGTTTACATTCGGCCGACCATACTGTGCAAATGAGCTGGTGCAAGCATCTTACCATCTCATCGCCAACATTATTGAATAGCTACTAATCCAACAGCGGGGTGGTTTTGTAATTCGCTTGGCGCGTTATAGCTATTTGAACTTCGTCGAAGTCAAGGTCGAGTGAAGTAACGTGAATACCGTCAAACGCGATTTTGGGGTCGAGCTCAATCTGGCGACGATACCACTTAGCAAATTGGAGAAATACTCCTTCCACAATTTAAGTGTGCTTTGGATATTAGTCATCAGATCGGCGTTGTTATTCTCACAGAAAACTTGATGCGGTCTTAAAACCTTTTTAAAGTCGCCATACCAGAAATGCTCACCAAAACCGGTTTGCTGGGCAGGTGTGAGAGTCGAGTGGTGACATTACTCGCTGTCTGTTGCGATTGCAGATTTTCGACGTCGAGATTTCCTTGTATCCTGGCTGCGATTATATAATGATACTAGTCGATATTCGGCTCCGGTCAAATCGATCAGACTTAGTCGTTTAGAGTTCCCTTACATAACGGTTGTCGAGTACGTCGCAAGGACTTAATACCTCGCAGTGTCATCTTTCCAATTAAGGATTCGGCCATTCCAGGTATATGGCCTCAAATCGTAGCAATTAACGAAGTGTACAAACTTATTTTGAAACATTTCTTTGTGTAAGGTTACATTTGTATGGCGAGTCGCTTGCTTCAAGTCAGATGCCCGTTCGCAACCGCATCAACTGGTGCAAAGTCTTTGCAAACCTTGGTAAGCCTTTAAATCGGTTCTAAACAGGCTTTACTTCAGAGTTTAGCTAATTCCCAACGCAAAGAGACTTTCGCCCGTTTGGGTATCGAGCTAAATCGTGGAAGCTACGAAAAATTTTTATTACTATTAAAAGAGAGGAAAATTAAAAGTAACTTTGCTGAATTGCCCTAGGATCAGAGTCAAAAAGTTGACTGGAAGATTATCACAGGGTTTAGGATTTAGCGCAAAAAATTTGCACACTTCCAGCTTCAACTAAAAGGATGAGTCAGTAAGTGCGTTTTCGGTTACTAACAATATTTGGCACAAGTTTAGAATCATTCGAGGACACGCTCTGGATATATAAAGTCATTTTCTCTTTTGCCGATTAACTGATGTTAATAAGAAATTACGAACTAAAATAAACCCAACAATTTTATGAGAATAAATCCAAATAGCAATTATGAACAGTAAGCAACTAAATTAATATTAATATAAAAACCGTAAAATTTTATGAAATTCATCTAAAGGCCGCTAGCGTTATCGCATTCTTTTCATAATCGCGACACTAGGCTACATCTACGAAACTTAAATGTGCAAATGCATGCTACGAAATTTTAGTATTTACCATTGTCAGCAAATGTACGCTAATAAGTAAAGGCTTTTAAAAATTTTAGGAAACTCCATTCCACTACAAACGAAATTTAATTTTAGATCTCAAGTTCATTACCATCACCGCAAACGTGCCCACCAGATGTCGCCCTCAAGTCTGCAAACTTCCCATATCTAATCATAAATACATACATACTACATAAATATACTTATATATGCATATACATATATGTATCCAAGTATATACAGCTAAATATATTGTATACATTTTTTTTTTCAAGCAAACAAATAAAAATAAACATTCCACTCATTCACGTCCCCTTTCGCAACAAAACGAATGCGCAATTTATTTATTTTGCAGAGGGGAACAAATATTCGCAAATGTTCCACTGCCTCAACAAAGATCAATTTTAACGTGCGCGTGCGTTTTTTTTTTGTAGCTGTTGTTGTCCGAGTCCCTGTAGGGAAACCGCTAGGAATTATAAATATAAATTAATCCCTAACTACCTTGGAGTTTTCTAAAAATGTGGTTTAAAATAATAATAGCTAATTTGGCGCTTACATCATGTAGCTCGATGTTTAACCGAGTTTATCCCATAATATGTGGTGAAAATGTTCAGCTTTAGTTTGTACCTTGAAGTTCATTTAAGAAAAAAAAAAATGGTTATCCTCCAGCGCTTCTATAGATAGATGGAAGCTTACATCAATGATGCTTACTTTCAATCCGGTTTGTTGCTGTCTTTAATGAGTATTGTTTTGAATCTTTTTCGTAAGGCTTTCAAGTTTTCGCTTCCATTATAAAGGGTTTTTTTTTTTTTGACATGTGCTTGTCACGGAGGCAATACTTTTTTCGTAGTTGGTCTTTCTGATAGCTGTTACTTGATTTATACTCAAAGAAAAGACTTACTCGTACCGGAGTTTGCAAATCGTGCAAATTTATTACCAAGATAATGGTTCGGTTCGCGCGACGAAAAGAAGAAAACTTTGTTTAACGATGAAGCTCACTTTTGGTTGCATGGGTACGTTAATAATTAAAATTGTCGCATCTAGTGCTGATAATCCACAAGCCATTGTTGAGACGCCTTTACATTCTCAAGAAGTTGTTGTTGTTGTTGTAACAGTATAAAACATTCCCCATAAAATTTTGGTCCTTGGCGGGAAATAAAGCCGGGTCGTTCCGGTATCGTAGAACCGACTGTCGTGGAAACGAACTTCTCAAGAAGTCACACTGTTTTGTGTGCTCTATGGGCAGTGGGAATCATTGGTCCATATTTCTTCCAAAATCCAGCCAGGAGTGGGGAGCGGTAAAGAGCCATGGTTAATGAATCTTATAATATAATATCTGCAAAAAGTGGTCGAAAATTGGGCCTCTTGGCTGAAATTTATTAAAACCAACCGCGGCGGCCACTTGTCCAAAATCATTTTTAAAACATAATGGCAAACTCCTTTCTTTACAATATCTAAAGCTAAATTCATGGCCATAACATTAAATTTTTTTTTAAAATCGACATGTCTAAAAAATTGCCTTTTTTACGGTGTTGGTTGAGCTTATACTAATGTAATAGACCTTGTGTTGTGTCATTCGATGGCGGGCTTCCACCCCGTTCGTTCCATCTTCGGGAGTGTCACAAGATAGCGTATTAGGTCCATTTTTCTTCTTAGTTTTTATTAATAATGTTAGTAATTGTTTTTCCTTCGCATTTTTCTTGCAATACGCGGACGATCTGAAAGTGTTTTTGACAATTAAAAAAACCGCCTGTGCTATTAGGCTTCAAGAATTTGATAAGCTTAATTTATGTGGCCTGAATTCATTGCCCTCCATGAACTTTAATAAGTGTTTTTAGGTAATGTACTCAAAGCTTTTTCAAGATTTTGCCTACGAGTTACCAAATTTTGACTAAAGTTTTAAAATCTCTTTGTATAAAAGACCTAGGTGTAGTGTTTGATGACGTCAAAGGCGTACTCTATGTTGGGGTTTGTGAGGCAAAACGATTGACAATTCTAAGATCTATATACCCTAAAAATACTATATACTTCATTTGTTCGGTCGCATCTAGTCAACTAGCCACAAATTGAGTAGTATGTGTTCAAG
Organism: Anomoia purmunda; assembly: GCA_951828415.1. Taxonomy (NCBI): domain Eukaryota; kingdom Metazoa; phylum Arthropoda; class Insecta; order Diptera; family Tephritidae; genus Anomoia; species Anomoia purmunda. The sequence goes on from OX639996.1 coordinate 98,943,228, forward strand.
AAATTTTTCTCAAGTTTGCCCTTCGTTCTCTGAACTTTATGGATGGATTCTATACCCTAATACTCGTCTCATCTCATGCTGATAAGCTATAAGTCGGTAAAAAATCGCAGATTGGTACTATGCCAATTCTTCATGTACAACATCATCAACAGTTTAAGTAATTGATTGTCCTTATTTGTTACCAATAATAAATTTTAGCATCCCTAGGTGGTCTCTCCGAAGTTTTCATCCATTTGATGGTGGTACAGTTAGAACGCAATACGCTAGCAATGCTCCGATTTTTCGTGCCATTCGAGAATTGAATGCCATTAATAATGCAAAGGGGATGGAGTTTCAGTCTTGGGGATATTTTTTTTTTAGCTATTTTAAATTATTATTGTTGATAGATTTAAGTTTAATTTGTTCTCTTTACCTCCCTCCACACCATTTCCTATCAGTTTTCGGTTTACGTACTCCGCTCGAGATTTGAATTCGGAGCACATCGACCATATTTGCCCGCAACATTTACAAAATAAAATTTCTCGCTTCAATTGTTTGTTTAAGTTGTAATGTTTGTAATGTTTCTGAATGCACGAAGATACCTACACGAAAAATTCGGATATTCGGATATCCAAATATTGTATTATTAAAGCTTCTATATATCCACAAACCCAGATATTCGGATATTAATATAATATTCGGATATCCGGTTATTAGAGATTATAAAAATTCAACATAGGGGAAATAAATAAATTAGAAATAGGGAACGCATAAAGGTTTCGGTATTAATCTACTAATCGCTATTCCATTCGGAATAGAAAAATTATTTATAAAAAGTGTTTATTGATTATTGTCATGGTTCATCAATTCGTTGATTTTTTTTTTGTTCTTGATATCCGAATATGCGAATATTAACCGGGTCTTCGTAAATCCGAATATCCGGATAAATGCGTCAAAAAAAATATTAACCGGATATCCGTGTCAACCAGATTTTATGCGTGTCAACGGATATCCGAAAAAGCGAATAATATAATAAATATGAATATATAACTCCACTCGAATCTGATGCGGTTTGATCGAAGCAATTTTTCTTTCGCTACTTATTCTTCAATAAAATTTTTAATACAGAAATGCTTATCAGTAATGGAAGGTGGGATTATTTCATGCCACTTTTAATTATCTACAATCTGTTGGTACAAGTGGTACCCTCTTTAGTTTCACTGCTTCGAGTTTTTTTTTTCCTACAGGGTATGCATGGCGGCATATTCTTATTTAGTTGACATTACCCCAAGAATTTTTTGTACGTTTCTCTTCGCAAAGTTGTTTATAAATAAACTTTGTAAAGAATAATATATGCACTTTTCAATGTTCATAAACATACAATATTCACAAATAATATAAACTCATAACTAATGGATTGTATGTCTCATGAATATATAAATGACATTTTGCTAGCAAGTGCCACTGTTCAAGTGTCAACTTTGACAATTTATTTATAAAACCTGCATTCAAATATTAATACTTAAGTTATTGTATACATATATGTATGTACATATACTCGTGCAATATGTAGATGCGAAGGTGTAATTGCACAAGACTCTAAGTTTATCTTTACTAATTGCATGGCTGCCAAGAGCAGCAGTGTAACCGGCTAGAAGTGTCACAGCAACCGTCTGTCGACATCGACAATATATGTACATACATACATACATATGTATAATGTTGATAAATGAAATTACAACTAATTAAATTAAATTTTTTTTTTATACTTGTGTTATTAAACAAATAAAAAAGTGGCACTAAGTGATTCTTTTTCTAATTAATATTTGTATTCATTTGATTTTTATCCAAACGCAATGATCGCTATTAGCTATGCAAAATGCTTCTTTAGTGCATTTCAATGCATGGCACTGATTTAACCCTCTGAATTTACTTCCTGTCTCCAAACCTAGTGAAATGGGTTGGGAGAAGAGATTTGGCAACAGCAATGGAATAAACTGCTCGAGCGGCTTACTTGAAAGCCTCGGAAGAACATATTCTTTCGAGGACAACGAAAAATAGAAGAAACGCTGGAAGAATTGTTTAGAGGTCAGGGTAAACTTTTTTAAAGAGAAAAGCAAGCGTGCCGCTAAGTGAGCGAGCCAGAAGTAAAACTTCTGTGATAGAGAGTTAAATATGGGACTAGTAGTGTTAGTAGTCGGTAGAGGCAAATGTTAGTAGTAATAGCTGGGGTAGTAGTAGTTTTAGTAATTAGTATTTGTAGTAATGAAGTAGGAGTAGTAGTAGTTGTAGTGATGAACCAGTCCCGAACTATTTAAAGGTCCTGAAATTGTCCCGAAATATCTAGTCAGACCGAAAATAGTGCCGGCTGGATACAGACAAGCCAATATTTTTCAATAATAATACTAATTTAATAAATAATCTGGTTTGTCGAAAATTAATAACTGTATTTTCAGCTGACTCTAAATCCATCAGCAAGGTTTTATTTATTTATTTTTTTAAGAAAAATGTTCCCGAAATCGCAGAATTTAGAAAACGATATAAAATAAAGCGTTTACCAGTTAAAAAACAGTTGTGAAATGAATTTCGAAAATTGATTTCTGTAATTTTTTTTAATTTTTAAAAATAAACCCCTGTAATGGACTCCCTTGTACTCGTATCGGGTATTGCAATAGGAACGCTACAAAAGTTTTTTTTTAAATAAAACAAAAACGGTTTAGGATATGAATTAAATTCTTTATTCCTGTGAAAGTAAATTCGATGCCATTATGTATGGAACTCGAGTTCTTTTGCATGGGCACCACGGGCACGCTTGCAGAAGTCCAGACCCTGAACCCAAATTTCAAGCATAAACCGATACTGCTGCAATTTCACGTTCAATATTCGTACGAAGTTCATCAATCGTCGCTGGCTTGTTGGCATAGACCATAGGCTTGACGTAGCCCCACAGGAAATAGTCTAACGGCATCAAATCGCACGACCGAGGCGGCCAATTGACTGGGCCATTTCGGTTATCATTGAGCGGTAGCGATTCCCATTCACAGTAACATGCCGGTCTTGATCATCACGGAAGAAGTACGGCCCAATGACGCCGCCGGCCCATAAACCGCACCAAACCGTAATTTTTTCGGGATGCAATGTTGACTCATGGAGTACGTGTGGACTGCTGCCTGCCCAATAACGCATATATTGCTTATTGATGAAGCCATTCAGACAGAAATGACGACGACCATAAATTGGACGTAGCGCTCTTAAAGTTGAGGCCATTGACTCCGAATTTCAGTAGTAAATTTTAATTTCGACTCGTTGTTGGATCGTATATCTTTCCATGATGAAATGGCAAACTTTAATGAAGAGAAATGTCAAAAGAGCGGGGAAAAATATGGCGTCGTTTGCTGTCACTATCGGTCTACTTTTGTAGCGTCCCTATAAAAAGACCCTTTACTTTGGTTACAATAGTTGTTATAAAACCAATGTATTTAAAAATTTAATAAATAAAGATAATTTAGACAACACATTAAGCGACAATTTTGTGGTAACTCCAACCAGCCCGAGCTTTGCGCAAATTTTCTGAAAGTATACCTTTTCAGTTATAAAATGCTTGATAAGTTAGCTCGAAGTTTTTCTTTAAAGCCCATTCAAATTATTATGTTTTCTTTCAAAATACCTGGAAAATGGTTAAAACATATGTCCAAGCGAAATAAAACGTTAAGACATAGTATTGGGTGTTTTTTTTTTTAGACTGATAGAACTTTGAATTGAAATAAAACACATAAAAAATGAAGTATGATGCCAAGTTTTTTTTTATTTGAAAGATATTTTCATGAGATTTAATATTTAAAAACGATTTCTTGCATATGTATGTCCGCCACGACTAGCTTTGGTGAATCGGATGCAATCATTTTTAAAGAAATAAGGACCGATGATGCCTCCAGCATGTAAACCACACCATACGGTGCATTTTTCAGGATGCAATGGTGTTTCGAGGGTTTCATGTGGATTATTCTCAGTCTATGTACGGCAATTTTGTTTGTTCACATATCCGTTTAGCCAAAAATGAGCTTCACCACTAAACACAATTTTTCGATAAAACAAAGAGAACACTGATTTTCAAAGTAAATTTCCACAATTTGTAAACGTTTTTGTGGCGTCATTCTTTCCGTGATGATTTGCCAATGCTTACTTAACAGAAATGTCAAAACGAAATGTCATTTACCAGCTGTCAGGTGACAGCTATCTCTATCGAAAGTTCTATCAGTCTAAAAAACACCTTTTACATTGAGGGTCACATTTCACAAGAAATTATATGTAGAATTTAAATTCCAAAGCTATTGTTTTGACCTTAAATTTAAGAGTACCCTCAAAAAATAACTTATAAAGGCACTAGAGGGTTAACATATTCAAGAAAATAATTTGGCGGAAAATTTCACTAATTTCAAAGCATAAATAAGTGTTGGATATTTTAAGTGGGCATATTTGTTTCTTATTTTATGTGAGCTTTCACGTTCTTTATTTTTTAACAAATTTTACTAGCGGGAGCTGTTGAAAAGTTGATTAAGATTAACGCATAATTATACAAAGAACTCTAAAAGAAATAATTACCTTCAAATGTGGGATAACAGCTCTGTAAAAAATTCGTTGAACTTTGGGTAGAATTCTACCCAATATTTAATATTACAATCAATAAAAAAGTTTCACCCCTGCTGAAACTCAGTGACTTATCTAGAAGCTATTTTTGCACAAAATCAATTACTTTCGAGTGCTATGAAAACAGAATTATGTTGTTTTTCCACGTTATGGGTAGAATTCTACCCAATCCAAAGCCATTTTCGTCCTCTTTGTTACTTTCTAAACTAACACAAGACTATCCTTCTCCGCTCGATCCATAACCAGCTAAAGGTTGAATAGTTTAAATGTCAGATAATCAAAATGGGCATGGATGATGCGAAGGGTGTTGCAATGAGAGCGTAAACAAGGAACAAAAAAACAGAGCTGTAACAAACCAACCTGCGAAAGTATCCCGACGTGTACAGTGTGCGTCAGAAACGAAATGTAAAATGTGGCTTTATAATAAATAAAATACTAACAAATTCAGTGCTTTTAAATTTTTTCATACACAATATATGAAATCTCAATATGGGTAGAAATCTACCCACAAAATGGAGCAACATATATAGTTTTTAACCCCAACGAATAATTAAGCAAACGATTGAGAATTATTACCTGAATTATGTTATAAAATCCCACTACTACTGCACTTCTAAACTCCTAGAGAATTACAAATAAGCCGAGCTCAATGAAAGTAAATAAGTCAAGCAACGGCACAGGTGTTTACCTTTACCGTTTGATGTCACAGCAGCTGATTCTGTCAACTTTAGAATGTCATAATGTTGACTGACGCCCAATGCAAATGAAAGCTTACCGTGAAATTTCGTTCGACTGTGAAACGCGAGAAGGAAAACTAAGTTCTACAGATGTACAGGGATGTATCTACATATGTGGGTTTGCATTGTCTTGGCTGTCTAATGGGCAGCAAGTAACGGTTAATCTAACCCTTTACACCACGCACCTGCTTGTACTTTTCACCTCACCAGCCGTGTTCACTGTTTGGCTACAGCAGTGGTGCAGCGCAGCAGCAAAACCACAACAAAAAAAAAACAAAAAAAAAAAAAGAGCAGCTTCTCAGGTTTCGATTACAAAGTTCGATTGTCTTGTCTTCAAATGCCTGAACTGCCTCAGGTGTGTCTGCTGTTCTACGTTGTGAGTTCACTTTACTTATTATTTCCATATTTTCTTTTTTATTTTTATTCTCTTTTTTGTATTTCTTCTTTCACAATCAATTTGTTTACATAACTTACATCAGTGAGCTTTGTTTTGCCATCACTATTTTCTTAAGTTAATTCAATATTTTCTACTTGTATTGGGTTTTTTAGTATTCATCCTGTCAGTTGGCCGTTTTGTTTATCCAAAATTATTATGCCAAACGAACTTCAATCGCCGTCCGTCCACCACTTATGCCTGTGGAGGCATACAAACGCCCTCTATCTGCATATGCATAGAAATTTCAACAAACGTACGAGTATAAAGTACTAAATGTGTTCATCAGTTGCACGCCCAATCGCACGCATGCTCTCAACTTCAACTCAATCGCTTGGTGCGCGTTAACTCAACATAAGTAATCGCCTTCTGTTTTCTTCTTCGTTTTCTTCGTTTTCTTTTTTTCTGCGTTTTTATTAATTTTTTTTTTTTGTAGACTTTGACAACTTTTTACATATGGAGTGTTGGCTGCAATCGCACACCTGCTGAAGAACTGCCATAGCTTCGTTAATTCTCCCACAACATGCCATGAGCAAGTTCTTTCTATCAATATTTGGAGTGATTTTGTCAGTTGATAATTAATGCATGACTGCAGTTTAAATTACGATTATGAGAAAATTAAATAACATTAAGCTGGCATAATTTATGAATATTACCATCGCCTAAATTACGGTTAAATATTATGTGATTGCATATTGATTATGTAACATATGGCAATCGTATTACAAGAAACTATATTTGCATTGTACAATGTATGCATAGGGTATTAAATAGATGTAGAATAAACTTTATTTGAATTGGAAAAAATTATCTAGCAATGCTTGGCAAATGCAGGCTACTCATACCTTTGATAATTAGGCTCAATCCAATGTATTCAAACTTAGCGCTCACGATTATTTGGTATGATGGAAGTATTGATATAAAAGCACTAGAACTGTATAGTAAAACATCTAAAGTTTATCACATTCTCAAGTGGAAAAAATTGTGAGCTCCAATTAAATTTGAATTTGTTTAGTACTGTAACTTATGGAAATGAAATTGATAGGATGGAATTGCATTTGTTCTTTTCTCATATGAAAAATGGAATATTTTCGCAGCACCCATAGGAATATTTTCGTAATGTTGCCTAAATTTCGGGAAAAGAAAACGCTATTAAATACATACATATATATTTATATCTGATTCTCTTAACGTCTTCACAAATATGTACCTAGATATATTTCATCAGTTTTCTGGGCTAACTGGCAAACTCGTTGTTTCTAAAAGTCGATAGAGCATTATAATATTCTAGAAAATTATTCAATAAAAGATCTGCATAAAATAAATGCGAGAATGAGATTTGATATACATGCCTGGATAGTTTTGCAGGTTGGTTTATTACAAAGGTCACATATAACCTTTAATTTTTTTGTCCTTGCTTACACTCTCCTGGTGGCAGCCTTCGTCCACGCTCATTTTGATTATCTGGTACTTCCACTTTAGAACCTTTCGCTGGTTGTGTATCAATCGAAGAAAGATATTGGTCGCTTTGTTTTGAAAGTAATGAGGAGGGCGAAGACGTCTTTGGATTTGAGTTTCAGCTCGATTGAAATTTTTCTGAGTATATTTTATTTTCATATTAAAGTTTCAAGTGGAGCTCTACACAAAGGTCAACGAATGGTGTATTCAAAATATACGGTCGTATTTCATGCTCTTAGAAACTTTAAAACTATGTGTTTTACTTTTATTTTTCTTTTTATTTTTATTTTTACTTTTTGGATCGGAGAATATGTCCTATCCTGCAGGAGCACACCCTCTGGTGAGTTGTAGAGTCTTAGTCAATTTTTAAGGTGGATCCGATCATCGGCATAAAGAGCTTGATAAGATATGAATCTTATCTGTATGACGGGAACGTAGACTAAGAGCAGCCATTTCCTGATCGAAGGAGCACACCATGCGCATTGCACAGTTTGAATCGTGTATGGTGGAACTCTCGAGACCCCCACTCATATGCTATGCCATTGGTATTATAAACGGTTGCATTTAAATGATGAATTCAACAAACAGCACCAAGAAAGGCAGAATGGGGAGGCAGCCTTCTTCGCCGAGCACACTCCGAATGCAGCATAGCACCGGTAGAATATAGGCTGTAGGCAGATTGCTACGAATAATAGTAGACGCGATTTAACAGCCTTCGAGAACCACTTCAGATCCCCGGTACTCCCGAATAGGCACCGATCCCCGAAATCTGGGCACATAAAGATATATATCGCCGACAAGAGACAGACACAGAGAAGAGCCTACGACTTACGGGACGCCCAAGTGGGCGGCGAGGATTATGGTCGAAGTTTTCAAAGGATAAAGCCACCTACATACTTGCCTTTGCGGAGTCTAATTTCATCCAGAGGTACTCCTTGTGAGGCACAAGAGCGAAAGAACTGCTTTGTGGCTTGCGGAGGAAGCATTGAAGCCAGGGGCTATTTCTGCAAGGCGCATAATTAGCTGCAGTATTATGGGCACAGGGTTAAGACTAATCCTGGTCATATGAGTAGTTCTCTAATAGCATGAGGAGCTTTCGGGTGAACTACTGGTTCAGTTTTGACGTCCTTAGGTCCTGCCGCCAAAAGATCGCGAGCGAGAAATTATTCGGGTTGGAGAAGACTCACCATTTCTCCTTCCGATGAAGGTACCTTCCACCACAGGAATTGATTGAGGCACTCGACTTGAGTATTCTTGAACTCAGCAGCAGATGTGAGTGTGAGCTAAGGCTCTGCAAATTAGACGAGTCACAACTTCAATGACTCCGCCAGTGATATTCACACACATTAACTAACGAAAGCTGCTTTGGTAGCTATAGCGAGGATGAGCTGGGTATCATACTGGGTCAAGAGATCTATAGGAGCCAAATAATCGGTAATTGGGATATTCCATATGTACGCAAAATTTTGCAATTTTCATGATACTGGAACGCTGCAGTATGGTGAGTGTGCGATGCAGTCCTAAAACTTCGGCCTGCTATTAACAACTCAACATTTCACGCACTAACCTGAGGCAAATTTCGAATAAATTCCTTGCGCTATTCGCTTGCAGGGTGCAATTGGAAGAAGCTGGTCATCCGCGTCGATATGGTCTCTCATCGGACGTGATAGCCAAAAAGTTAATGCTCTTCAGAGAGTGACAGTGTGATGCGGATTTTGGACCGGTCTCTTCGTTGCCGCATTTCTCTTTGAAAACGCAGATACTCGTAGAAAGGCCATTTGGGTCAACGGTGAGGGCTATAGAGGCGTGGTTAACGATATTTTAAGGCCGTAACTTGAAGTTATGGACTTAGACGATCTTTGTTTTCAGCAGGATGGCGCGCCATGCCACAAAGCATGCGACAGTCGATATTTTCCGCGCATCTGTAACCTTCTACTTCAGGGCTTCGCATACTTATGATTTTGGCTTCAAAGAAGATAAAGTATGAGCGAGAAGATAAAGTACATATGTGTGAAAAAAGAACGAATTCATTAAAAAGCAAAAACAAAAAGCAGCACATTAAACGCAATGTTTGATCTTCCATATTTGATCAGAGACAATTGTATGTACATATATTTGATCGGTCGCTATGCGTGATAACTTTGTTTATGCTCAGATAATGTACACATTCGGCGTCCAATGTACTAACTCTTCTAACTGCTTACTTTTGTTGTATGTTTACTAGTTTTTTTTTTTTTTTTAGTTATCACATATTTACCCAAGTGTAGTCAACAACGAAGCCAAATACAGTTGTACAGTCATAAAGGGTGGATCAATTAAGGCAAACGTCCGCAACAAAAGAATTGGGTCAAATCAAATTGTGGAGAAGTGTTTAAATGTTTGTTGGTTTTTGATGCTCCTGTTTTTGTTTTTTTTTTAGTTTTGCTTTTATGCATTTCGAGAGATCTTTTGATTTCTTTTTTTGGTTTACTGTTGATTTGTTGGACCACCGACAAAGTCATTGCAGCGAGTTGACACGTATAAAGAAAATTCTGCGAATTGGATGTTCAACGCCTTCTTAAATCCTTTTAAGGCGGCGCTATTGAAGTGCGTAATAAAAGAGGAGCAGTAAGTAGTAGAGCCGCAAATGCACACAATTTTTTTGTATCGATGAAGTTGGGTATTGATGAAAGTGTTTTATTTGATTTTGCTTAATTTCTTTGTTTTAATTTGTGAATGATATTTTTCTGGTGTTATACTACTTGATCCATTAAAAAGTTATAATTCTGAGGTTTTTGAATTTATGATAAGGCTCAAGAGGTTTAACTACCAGTATTAAAAGATTCCTTAAAATAAGAAAAGAGCTTGCTTTCTGATGAGGTGAATTACAGTAGAGCATGATTATATTAAAATAATGAACGTACGACGTACTTGAAAGGTTCAATATTTTTTACAGCTCAACCTTAAATACTAGTATATACATTAGAGTGGGTCAATTAAAAATGTTCAAAGCATCGTCGCGATTCTGTTGCTAATAACTGTCAAAAAAATTCCGCGGACTCGAAATTCATTTTAGAGGTATGGTTCTTTGGGCGAAAATACTTTGCACGATCCATAGTGCCAGAATCGCGATGATGAGTACTTTCTTCTTCTTAATTGGCGCTATAACTGCCTAGACGATTTTTACAGTTGTTTCTTCGGAGTCACTGAAAGCCCAAGACTTAGAATTTAGTAGCTATCTCTTGCAATTGCAGCTTTACGACGTCGAGCTTTCCTCGTGTCACTGACCGCACGTTTTTTGCTGGGCAGAGGCGAATGCGGATCTCGCCTTCAATAAGATAATGATCCAAGTCGACATTCGGTCCTCGGAGTGTCTGTCTCGTAGTAAATGCCTTCGGTCTATCGCAATATGATCGATTTGGTTTCGAGGTTTTCGATATGGAGACAGCCACGTAGCTAGGTGAATCTTTCTACCATGTTTCGGGCCTCGGCAAAGCCGATTGGTTTCAGTCTGTTGGTGGAGATTTCGTCATGGTGACTGAATTTTCCGACGGTGTGACCAAAGGTCTCTTCCTTTGCGACTTGACATTGAAGTCGCCAAGGCCGATTTGGACATCGTTATGTTGGCAGCACTCTTAGATGCTCTCTAGGCGCTCATAGAAGTCATCCTTGATCACGTCGTCCTTCTCTTCCTTCGGCGCGTGGGTACAAATCAGCGAGGTGTTGAAGAATCCTGCTTTGATGCGAATCGTGGCGAGATGATCGTCCACCGGATTGAACGACAGTACTTGGCGACGAAGCCTTTCAACCACCACAAACTCCACACCGAACTTGCGCTTATTTACGAAGCCGGTGTAGTAGACGCCGCCAGGTTCAACGGCTTTCTTACCCGTATTTCGTTTCTTGTAAGGCGATGATGTCTGCCCTTACCTTTGGGAGGACATCAACCAGCGGGACCTTTCTCATTAAGGCCCAATAAGGGTTCGTACATTCCAAGTGCACGCCCTCAACTCATAGTCCTTAACACATTGCGTATGGTCGCCATCAAAACAGGGAGATCTCAACCGAGGCTTGTTTAAATCTTTCATAGGCAACAGTTTCACTGCAGGTCTCAAACCCAGCGCGAAGTGAATGTCTGCTTGTTTGTTTGGACTTACCTCAGAAAACCACTGGATTTATTTTGGTGGAATCTTCGTCGCATATCACTTGACCTATTTGTCCAATTTGTAACCCTTGCTCCTCATTTGATTTCATAACCCAAATTTTATTTAGGTCTTATATGCCTTACATAAATATTCATTAAAGCATTAAAGAACATATAACCAAACATAACTAAGCGGTGACTTGATACGCGCCAACAAAAATAGGTATTTTGTATGTAAGTATAGATCTCAATTCGGCAAAGGTTTTCGATCGCAGTGGCTGAGCGTTGGCATGGATGAGTCATTGGCTCATTGCCTTCGGTGTTCAAGCGTCAGCAGAAAAAAGTTAAAAATTGTTGTTAAAAAAAATATACTAAAACAAAGAAGAAAATAATATTTTGTTTCGCTCTCACCATAATATTGCGAAGCCTCGCTGTGCCGCAAATCGCATTAATAAGCAAAAATTCAACAGGTTCGTCATACATCAGCGGCCACCAAATGGTAATACACTTACGCACACTGCGGACACACACACACACACACATATGCATGTAAACTTAACAACTCATAGGCATTAAAAGCTGCAGATGCACGTTGTTGTTGTTGTTGTTGGTAGCAACTGCAGTTACAGTAATAAAGTTAAGCATGGTAATAATCAGTGGTTCACTTCACGACACATCACTGCAGAAAAATGTAATTTAATCCCTTTTAGGGATAAACATACAAATGAAGTTTACATATTTCGATATTTATGTACTCGCAGGCATACATATTTACTATACTTATCTGCAGAAATGTAAGCTTGCCATATACCTATATGTGGATAGGTAGTTCAAATGGCTGTCATAAGCGTCAAAGCGCTGACGGCTACTTCAAAATATGCAATCGCAAATGGACATTTGTAAGCTGCTTCCATACAGGAGCGGTTCAATATAAATCAGCGACCGAAAATATTTGGTGTTTTGATTTCTTCGGGTGCAAAAATCATTGGGAATGATTCGTACAAAAAAAAACTCGAATACAACGATCTAATTCTTATACCAAATGCTATGCAAATCTGATCTTATTTTTGCTATAAATTATTGCATAAGCGCTATTTTGTGATTTTTATTTTGTTCAATCATATTTGCACGAGACTTTCTGATATTTATTTTTTCGAACAAGTTTGGTTGTTATTTCAAATTTTTAAGTCTTTCGATCAAATTAGATCAATATTTTGTGACTTTTGGTTTTTTGATCATCAAACATAAATTCTGCAATTGCTGTTGTTGCTATTGTTATAGCCCACAAATATTTTTACATTTGTTATGATTGAATCCAGGAATAACGATTACGTTTTATCACAAGAATAACATCTCAAGGATGACGATCAAATAGACATGATTGGGAAAATTTAAATCCAAGAACAACGTTTATTTTGGAAAGCAAAAAGATCATTAAATATCAATCAAATTTGAGCGAAAGAATTTAAATTATAAAATATCGATCAAACTTGATAAAAACATCAAAAACAATATCGATTAAATTTTTGCGAAGTATTTATGGTAATCCAATTATTTCGATTAACTCAAGATTTGTTGAATAAATGTTACGTTCCCTGATATAAATATTAATTGTGGTTGGTACTGACTGTAGGTATTCGGTGCACTGAACTAGAAAAAAGTGAGCGTGACCTGCGCCTTTTTTTCTATTCTTAATGTGTACAACTTTTCGGCGCAAATTAATTAGGGGCGGGGGCGATGTTTTGGAAGGCTTAAGGCGAAATTTTCAACATTTTTAAGAGCTCATATTTCGAAAACTACTGAACTAATTTAAATTTTGGGATGGTTGGAAAGGACACCTTTTACCTGACGTGTATACATACATATACATATATTAGTTATATACTTGGGGTATTCCATACCAAATTTTACAAAAAAATTTATTTTCGCGTTTAATTTTTTTTCTGGTAAAATATTTGATATTTATTTTTTATATCAAGTTTTCGAGAACTTTTTTTTTCAAATTTCACTTGCATATAGTCAGCATATAGCGGAGATTTAAACATTTTCACAGGAGATGAAATGTGTAATTTTTTATCAACTTTCAAATGAAGTAAACTAAAATTAATTTAAATTGGTTTTAGTTAATTATTTAACAACAAAAATCGAAAATAAGAAACAAATAACCTATTTTTACTGTTTTAATTTTAGTAAAAATAAATGTGTAAAATATAATACGAACACAGTTGGGTTATTTCTCCTTTCTGAGTAGATAGCCTTCGGCCGCGCCTCGAAAGAAGCATTCGATTGCTTAGAATCATAACCTCCAGTATGACTCTTTCTCCCTTCGCCATCAACACAAATAAAGCCAAATTTCTTATAATACTTAAGGCTAACTATATAAAGTTATATATCAAATGAACGGTATTTTTATGCGCAAGTTTTTCTAGCTTAGCGCACCTTATTCTTTACTAAGGCCGAGGAATTTATCTCGAAGGGCAGTGAAGAACTGCAGTCTGTTTTCAATGACGTGATCAAGCCAACGGTTAGGGGTTACTCCCGCTAAAAAAGAGCTAGTTCTGTGCGCAAAACGTTTTAAAATACACAATAGATTTCCGTCAATTCGTTTATCAAAAGCCTTAAACTATTGGAGGAATGTAAGTTTCTGTGGGTCAAGCTCGACTGTAAACAATCTTGGAGGAAAAAATGTCGAAGAGGCTCTTAATTCGCTAAACTCCTGTAGGGTTACAATTGAAAAGAACCGGGATCTGAGACCGCACATTATTCATTGGATTTATGCAGCGATGCAACGTATCTAATGGGGACAGTGGATGCGAGGCCTTCAGCTGCGCAAAGAGTTTTTAAGATATTCTGCCAAGAGTGCTCTATGACTTAGGTTGTCTAACAGATTGCGAACAACGGATAAGGAACACACCTCTATCATAAACCGAGTCGGAGTGAAGCAAGAAAGATGTGCCTTTCAAATTTAGGAGGTTGACTTTAGGTTCACTTCCCCGCAACGGTGGCTTAAAAGTGGGAGTCTACACAGCTTCTAGAGTCTATTAAGGGAAACCTAAATACTTATAGATTATTTCAGCGTTTACCAAACTGAGAAATTTTCAAATGACGTTCCAGCAAAATTAGTAGACATGATAGCTAATTTAAAGCTTGCCTTTGCTGTAGACAGCCAAGCAGTAATCAAGGCTCTGAAATCAATAAAGAGTAACTCAATTTATGCTTGGAATTGTTGATGATCTCTGCAATCCATTCGACAATACATTCTAAGCCTATCCAGGGTCTTGTAGCTCAGGGGCGTCTCTAGAAACGGGGGAAGCAGACAAGTGTGAGAGAGGAGAGGCTGCTGCGAAATTGGGGAAACCAGGCTCGAGCATACGGACCTTCTTGAGGTTTCTGCTTTTACAAGTTTGAAGAAAAGTCGAACAATAATGATTTATTTAGCGACCTATCTGGCCTTCACAATGATCGCCAACAGACTTCTCTACAAGAGCAGCCTATTTAACCTAACCTAACGTAAGCATGTATAAAAACCGTTTACTCTAAATTAAACTAGTTGATGTCCGTGATTTCGTCCGCGTAACTAGTTAAGTTTCCATATATTTACAGAAAATATGTTTAAGCTAAAAATGCTGCTTCGATGAAATTAAAAACAGTGCCCAGCAGTCACAAAAAATATGAAGTCGGCTCCTCAATTAGAAGAGATTTTTTTACACAATTTTCAATGGGATATCCATACGGATTTTCTTTCTAAGCGCCATTTAGCGAATCGATCCACATTATTCGTTTAAATAAATTTTCTGCATTATTTGCTTCTGGTGCCACCTAGTGCATCCCGTTCTTCGTAATTCTATTTTTTATTAAACACATTTCTAATTTTATCAAACTTGGATCGTAAATACAGATTTTTTAAATAACTCACCTCTAGCACTGTCTAGTGGATTTATTTTTCAAATATTTTTTTTCTATTGCATCAAAATCGAAACACAAATACAAAAAATTTGACTCATGCACCACCTGTCGGATTAAAATATAGCCTACATCCGTGCCTCGGGTCTAAGAAATACACTGGGCAAATTTGGTCGAAATCCGTTTATCGGGTTTTTGAGCCAGTGGTAATAAAAAAAAATGACTACGTTTATATACATATTTATATTAGAAGTTATATTTGTATTTATTTACGACGAATTGTAAAATCGGACACAGTAATGTTAAAGTGAAGTTTAAAAACTAAAACTTCTCAACTTTTTGAGTACGTACGATTTTTCAAATTATTTTTGTAACACCCAGGTGTGTAGTACATTTTTCGGTATTTTATTATTTCGTTTCAGTTTCGGGTATAGAATTAGCATATTTCGATAAGTCGGTGATGTGCATCCATTGTGAATAGCCTCTATTTAACTAAACATTTTCCAACGTTAAGGCGCGTTGTCAGGCTGAAAATTTTAAAGCAGTGTAGTAATTAATACCATTGTGGTAGATACTGTGCGAAAGTATATTGACAAAGCTACTCTGGAAGGTATCCAACCTGATATTTCATTCTTATAACACCTTCTATTGGAGTGGAGTTTGGTTTAACACCAGTTTTTTTTGGTATAAAAGGAGCATCACTATAGAAAAAGGACAAATAGTATTCAATCATAGTCGATGAATTTTATTAACTGAGTTTTGGCTAGTTTTGAGTATAAAAGTTTTAAATTATATAAATAAGATATTAACAATACTTGTATACGAAACGAAAGACTTTGGCAACGAACTTACAGGCGATAGAATTTTTTTTTCGGATGCCTATTCCTACTACATCTTTTTGGCGTGCTAATTTAATGGCTCTAATGAAAGACAATAACTGAAATACCTAATATCTACAAATAAACCGAACAAATATCAAATCCCAAAGCCTACGCCTCTTATTACAGAAGACTCAAACAACGAACTTCTGCGCCTATTCATTAACTGAACCGCGCATGTTCATTGCTTTTGTTTCGTGTTCTACATCACTGCCATGACGACCAAACTTCACGCAAAGCTGTGAAAATGCATATGGTAAAGTAGTTAATTTTATGACCGTCAAATAGCTAAGTAGAAATATCTATGCGAATGACTAATGCAGTTGATGTTCAAATACGCAGTGCCAACAATAGCCAATGAGGAAGTGGAAGCAAATGAAGAGGCCAAATCTGAATGTTGTGGCAGTGGCGTGGGCAAAAAAATTAAGAGTTAAAGGGTTTTATTATTACAAATATATAAATAAATATTATTAAAATAAAACTAAAGCTTATTTTTTTGCAAGAGACAAATTCTTATTGTGCAATTATGATTTCACTCTTATCGTATTATGTAATAAGAAATATAGATTACGTGAAATGTGAGATTAATAATGAAAAGTATTTGTATTTTCGCACGAATGAAAATTTCGTGTCATATATATATATAAATATACAATAGTTTTATACATTTAAAAATGTTTAATTTTTAGACAAACTCAAACACAGACTCAATTTTATGTTAACAGGTTGGTCTGATCTAAATTATTTGATTTCGTCAGTTTCTTTGATATTTTTTACTTAAAAAATTTCAATAAAAATACCAACAGCGTGAAAACTCACTTTTCACTTCAGTTGACGAACTTTCTTTTTATATCTTTCACTCCTATTTTTCTTTCAGATCCTCTCTCTTTCTTCCTCCTTCTTTATCACAACTAAGCCTCTGCTATTGAACTGCCAAACTGATTAGTCATCATTTTTGTTTGCCGCATAAGTAGCAGAGCTAATTTCAAAGTGCACACTCAAGTAAGATACACTTTTTTTTTTAATATTTTCTTTTATAAGTACGGTATAAAAATTACGCTACATGAAAGCGTGAGGTAAATTGGGGGACTGCACACAGATAGAAAACAACTTAGAAGTAAAAGGTGGAAAGCGGATGACTAAATCTTAAGATCAGTTTATTTGCTGTCAACAAGTAAGAATTTAAAACTCAGGAAAATTTGTCCATGTTTTTTTTTTAAGTATTGAAAAATAGATTTGATCTTCGCAAAAAAAAAACAAAAACGCTTAGCTGGAATATAAAATATAAGGGCGTCATAAGCGCTTTAATAAAGATATATATTAAAACGATATTCCGCCATCCCTCTCCAAACCAAACGTAACAAGGGATGATAGAAAATTGCTCCAATATCCATCCACATTTCCCTCTTTCGGAAAACGGAAGATGAAAAAGAATGGGCTTTATAACTCTAAGGCATTAGGCTATTTTTTAGCTCGAACCTTATACTCTGGCCTATTTTCGAGTTTACCTCAGATATGTTCGTATGCAGCAAACAAATAAATTGAACACTGGTCAGCACCACAAAAAAAAATCTTTTTTAGTGTGATTTTGTTGTTGTTTTTATCTTAAGTTGGTAGGTATTTTTTCTTTAAATATGACAACAATTTTTCTCTAGGAGCTTTTGGTTTTGAGTCACACTAACTACCCTTATTTACTAGTTTTACTTAGATTTGCGTTTTTTATTGAAACCTGAAATATATTTTGCTGTTTTCGAGATGGCGTCGTCAAACCGATGTCCGCTTGTGTGCTTAATCCCGATTATTTTTGCTATTTTTGTACTGAGAGGAGCTCTTCCTCTCTCCATCAGCCGGAAATTTAAGCTTTCGGACTCAGGCGGCCGTTATAGTCAGACCGCTATTAGGATTTTAATGGCCAGATAAAAACTTGTCGGGGAGTGCCTGATTTCTCCTTCACCCGCCATTGACATCGGATTGATTTGGCAACATTTCAGGAAACTGCATGGCTGTTGAACTCACTCGGCGCGGTACCCCGGAAGTCATTACTCCATGCAGGGAGAGGGTGGAGGCTCCTCTGGCGGCCTACGGACTTCTGTTGTTTTGTTGGACAGATGGGCTCTCTGTCGACTCAGCGAGCGCAACTACCACAACATGCAGAATTGCAACGACTCTCTGGCCGTTAGTGGACCGTGTGCGTTCGAAGAAGCTGAGGACGCTAACAAAGCGCCAACTCTCGATCCTCGTAAGAGTTCTGACTGGACATTGGCCGAAAGGTATTCATACGGTTAGGATGAATGTAGTGTCTGACCTTCTTGGTCGCAGCGTTATGAAGGACGATGAGGTGGAATCACCTTTTAATTTGCTGCTCTGCCTTTGCAAGAATGAGGTTCAGGTTCCTAGGCTCTTACTCTTTAGCATCTTTGTAGAGCTCTCTGGGGTGGAATTTAGGAGTCTGCGGGACTTCATTCTGACTGCACAGCGTTTCTTCAGTTCACCATTTTTTGCTTGTGGTGCACGTTACCGTTCTAACAACAAGTGGTAACACAATGTACTTTAACTATATTTAACTGTCCCTATGTGAGGACTACCTTATCCCCCTAACCTAACTCATGCCCTAACTTATCTTCAGCTCAATTCATAGATATCAGCAAAAGAAGTTTAAAATGTGTTTTACTTCATAACGGCAATAAGTACGGATCTATACCTATTACACGCTCGCTTAGTTTAAAGGAAGAATACGCAAATATTTCTTAGATTATGGAAAAAATGAATTATCATAATCCCAAATGGGTAATTTTCGTTGATCTAAAAATGGTTAACTTTCTTTTCGGGCTACAAAGGGAATACACGAGGTACCCCTGTTTCATGTACCTCTGGGACAGTCGTGACAAACAACACCGTTGGCTACAAAAACTTTGGGTGGTGAGGTAGGAGCTAAAAGTTGGTACCAAAAATACAAAAACATGATAGACATGCCTTTAGTTAGTCGAGATTGCACTATAGTTCCACAACTTCATATCAAACTCGTCACATTAAAACTTGGCGAATGTTTCAATTTTCTTTTCGCAATGTTTCAGTATTAAAAACAAAAAAATTGAAAGCTGGTATTTCTTATGCGCCACAGATTAGATAACTCATGAAAGATTCTAATTTTGCCAAATCAATGACTGAAGGCGAATCCTTTACAAAAGTTTGCATGACTTTTTTAAATCTTAACAAAACAATAATTATTATTTCATGCCTTTATTTTTTATATTATTTTTACAACCGAATTTACAACAGAGAACAATCATTTTAATGTTCTTTAAATATTCACTATTACCGCACGTAGCGTCCCACAAATACCTGGAGTGCACACGATTTATCTTAAGCGTTCGTTTTGCATTTGTCTTGTACCTATTTTAAATGAGAAAAAAAGAAGAAATTGCTGCAAATAGCGCAGAAATGCATGAAATCAACGCCAAATGCGTTGTAATTACGCGAACCACACACCACAACCTATTAGCCTTTGTGTGGCGTGGCAGTAAAGTGGGACGGACTAGCTGGCGTTGCGTGTCCAAAAAGAGCAAACACGTGTAATGGACACACATGAACAAAAACTACTCCAGCGACATTTTCGCGCCTACCTTACTCCCGTGTCAACCAGTCAACCAGTCGACCATCAACCTAAAAAATTCCCGATGAGTTTCTACTGCGCCTGCGCCGATGCGTAACGAAATAGACCTACGGCTGGCAGACAGATTATTGCATTTTTCCTGCGATTTATTGTAAGTCACACTAGGCAATTATGGAGTAAATACATTCGTACCTTATCTCTAATAAGCTGTGCTCCACAAATCCACGGTGTAATAAAAACAATTTTTATTTTTTTTGGTTTTTTTGTTATGATTTCCAGTTGACGAATGAGCCACACCACCGCCAATTGTCATGCCGCAATTCACAAGCAAGGAAAGGAAGTCGAAATTACATTTTAACTGGAAATTGCAGTTTTGCAAAAAGACAAGCAGAGCAATTAAGATTGAAATTAGCCCAGGTTTTCATGCATGCTGGAAAAGGGAGGGAGCTGCAACCGTTTATATGCAAATAAATATGACGTTTTAACGAATTACCAGTCGTTGGGCCATTGAGCCGTTTTCGGAAATGCGGCGTATAAAGTTAATTAGCGCAGTGAGTCAATAAAATATACAGGCGCCTACGAAAAGTTAATGAGCCGTATATGTAATGTTGTTGGGTAATTATGGTAACGGGAATGCAATAATATGTACGTGTAATAAACCTTTTGTTTGAAGATAAATACATGCTATGTAATTTGCGAAAATTGCATTACTACAGAATAATCGAAATGTCCAAAAATGATGGTGAAGTTCTGTAAGAACGAGAATTGTGACCTCATCTAAACTATACTACTACTGCTGAATGGAAACAGAAGAGAAAATAAAGGAAAACACACAGTACCATCTGACGACAGACTCATCGCCTAATAACACCACTATGATGAAATGAAAACAGGAATAAAAGCTTAAAAAATTAACGAAGGCATTGGCGCTGTTGAATTTCCAACTGATTTATTGTGATAAGACGCTGTTCTCTACTGATTGGATGGCCCTGAGATCTGCGTCAACTACAGCGGCAACAGTTTGGTTAGTATTAGGTCTAGTAAAATGAAGTCCTTTATTTTTCTAACAGATGGCTTTACTAATCTGTATCTCGCGTTGTATATATATTTCTACAAAAAGATATAGAGTTAAATATGGGAGAGAGTTTTATAAGAAATCCTTTTCAGTATTTTTAGTTTTAGAATGTTTTTTTTCACTACTAGCAAAATTTGTAAAAGTAGTAGTTGAAAATACTCAAAGTAGTAGAAGTAACTAGTAGTAGCATTCGTCAAAATAGTAATAGAAATTAGTTAAAATAGTAGTAGTATTTAGTAGTAGCAAAACTAAAAATTGTCCCAGAAGTTGTAAAAATAGTAGTAGAAATTAGTATAAATAGTGGTAGAATTTGTAAAAATAATAGTAGTGGTAATTAGTAGTAGCATTAGTAGAAATAGTGGTAGAAATGAGTAGAAATAGTAGTAGTAATTAGTAGTTGGAAAACTAAAATTTGTGTCAGAAGTTGGAAAAATAGTAGTAGAAATTGGTATAAATAGTGGTAGAATTTGTAAAAATAATAGTAGTGGTAATTAGTAGTAGCATTAGTAAAAATAGTGGTAGAAATGAGTAGAAATAGTAGTTGAAATTAGTAGTAGCAGAACTAAAATTTGTTTCAGAAGTTGTAAAAATAGTAGTAGAAATTAGTATAAACAGTAAACATTTGTAAAAATAATAGTAGAAGTAACTAGTAGTAGCACTCGTAAAAATAGTAATAGAAATTAGTTAAAATAGTAGTAGCAATTAGTAGTTGCAAAACTAAAAAATTTTTCAGAAGTTGTAAAAATAGTAGTAGAAATTAGTATAAATAGTGGTAGCATTTGTAAAAATAATAGTAGTGGTAATTAGAAGTAGCATTAGTAAAAATAATGGTAGAAATGAGTAGAAATAGTAGTAGTAATTAGTAGTAGCATGTTTAAAATAATAGTAGAAATTACTTAAAATAGTAGAAGTATTAGTAGTAGTAGAATTAGTGAAAATGGTAGTAGAAATTAATAAAAATAATAGCAGTAATTAGTAGTGACATTAGAATAAAAAGTAGTAGTAACTAGTAGTAGTAGCTTTAGTAGTATTAGCGATAGTAGTAGTAATTAGTAGTGTGAGAAAATGCGTCACGTTTTACAGATTTTCTTCAATTAAGTTGAAAACGCAATCCAGGCGGCTACCAATTTGAGTTGTATATATGGTCCTGATATTTAACAGCCAATAATGAGCAGTTTCGGTTTCGTCGATTCCATTTCGGTAATTTTGATATCAAAGATGCACAACGATCTGGAGTTGTCGAAAATATCGATAAAATAATGGAAACTGTCGAGTTCGACCGTCATGTGAGCCTCGTTTCGAGTGCCCAAGAGCTAAAATTTGTACAAAACAACCGGTTCTATTTCAATATTCGGCCAGCTTTGGCCAATAAGACAATATAATGACATTTTGTTCCATCAAGACAACGCCAGACCACACACGTCGGTAGTGACTCGCCAAAAGTTCCGGGAGCTTGGTTGGGAGGTTCCACTTTATAGTACAGACCTGACACCAAGTGATTACTATCTGCTCCTGTCTATGGCGAATGATTTTGCGGGTGTAATCTTCGCCTCAGGAGAAGCTTGTGAAAATCGACTGTCTAACTATGCTAAATACAATTTTAGATTCAATGCAAAAATAATGGACCTAGTATTTGGTTAACCATTTCATCTAACGTCTTGTGTAAATGTACTAGATGTATTTT